>CAKKTE020000288.1:0-600000 GCA_920105625.2 Clusia tigrina
ACGTACCGTATAGAAATTAGGGCCATTTGAAGTTTTATCAGTGTTTGATTTGGGACTCAAGGGTAGCATAGCTTTGAGCGATAGCTTAAATTGACAAGAGGCTCGAGTACTTTACTCTTACAAAATTTGAAGGTTTTATGACGCTCCAGTAAAAAGTTACAAGCATTTGTATGTTGCAAACTTTGATAGGTGTACGACGTACCGTATAGAAGTTAGGGCCATTTGAAGTTTTATCAGTGTTTGATTTGGGACTCAAGGGTAGCATAGCTTTGAGCGATAGCTTAAATTGACAAGAGGCTCGAGTACTTTATTGTTACAAAATTTCAAGGTTTTATGACGCTCCAGTGGAAAGTTATAAGTATTTGTATGTTGCAAACTTTGATAGGTGTAGGACGAACCGTATAGAAGTTAGGGCCATTTGAAGTTTTATCAGTGTTTGATTTGGGACTCAAGGGTAGCATAGCTTTGAGCGATAGCTTAAATTAACAAGAGGCTCAAGTACTTTATTGTTACAAAATTTCAAGGTTTTATGACGCTCCAGTAAAAAGTTACAAGCATTTGTATGTTGCAAACTTTGATAGGTGTACGACGTAGCGTATAGAAGTTAGGGCCATTTGAAGTTTTATCAGTGTTTGATTTGGGACTCAAGTGTAGCATAGCTATGAGCGATATCTTAAAGTGACAAGAGGCTCGAGTACTTTATTGTTACAAAATTTCAAGGTTTTATGACGCTCCAGTGGAAAGTTATAAGTATTTGTATGTTGCAAACTTTGATAGGTGTAGGACGAACCGTATAGAAGTTAGGGCCATTTGAAGTTTTATCAGTGTTTGATTTGGGACTCAAGGGTAGCATAGCTTTGAGCGATAGCTTAAATTAACAAGAGGCTCAAGTACTTTATTGTTACAAAATTTCAAGGTTTTATGACGCTCCAGTAAAAAGTTGCAAGCATTTGTATGTTGCACACTTTGATAGCTGTAGGACGTACCGTATAGAAGTCAGGGCCATTTGAAGTTTTATCAGTGTTTGATTTGGGACTCAAGGGTAGCATAGCTCTGAGCGATAGCTTAAATTGACAAGAGGCTCGAGTACTTATTGTTACAAAATTTGAAGGTTTTATGACGCTCCAGTAAAAAGTTACAAGCATTTGTTTGTTGCAAACTTTGATAGGTATAGGACGTACCTTACAGAAGTTAGGGCCATTTGAAGTTTTATTAGTGTTTGATTTGGGACTCAAGGGTAGCATACCTTTGAGCGATAGCTTAAATTGACAAGAGGCTCGAGTACTTTATTGTTACAAAATTTCAAGGTTTTATGACGCTCCAGTAAAAAGTTACAAGCATTTGTATGCTGCAAACTTTGATAGGTATACGACGTACCGTATAGAAATTAGGGCCATTTGAAGTTTTATCAGTTTTTGATTTGGGACTCAAGGGTAGCATAGCTTTGAGCGATAGCTTAAATTGACAAGAGGCTCGAGTACTTTATTGTTACAAAATTTCAAGTTAGGGCCATTTGAAGTTTTATCAGTGTTTGATTTGGGACTCAAGGGTAGCATAGCTTTGAGCGATAGCTTAAATTGACAAGAGGCTCGAGTACTTTATTGTTAGAAAATTCCAAGGTTTTATGACGCTCCAGTAAAAAGTTACAAGCATTTGTATGTTGCAAACTTTGATAGGTGTACGACGTACCGTATAGAAGTTAGGGCCATTTGAAGTTTTATCAGTGTTTGATTTGGGACTCAAGTGTAGCATAGCTATGAGCGATATCTTAAAGTGAAAAGAGGCTCGAGTACTTTATTGTTACAAAATTTCAATATATTATGATGCTCCAATAAAAAGTTACAAGCATTTGTATGTTCCAAACTTTGATAGGTGTAGGACGTTCCGTATAGAAGTTAAGGCCATTTGAAGTGGTATCAGTGTTTGATTTGGGACTCAAGGGTATCATAGCTTTGAGCGATAGCTTGAATTGACAAGAGGCTCGAGTACTTTATTGTTACAAAATTTCAAGGTTTTATGACGCTCCAGTAAAAAGTTACAAGCATTTGTATGTTCCAAACTTTGATAGGTATACGACGTACCGTATAGAAATTACGGCCATTTGAAGTTTTATCAGTGTTTGATTTGGGACTCAAGGGTAGCATAGCTTTGAGCGATAGCTTAAATTGACAAGAGGCTCGAGTACTTTACTCTTACAAAATTTCAAGGTTTTATGACGCTCCAGTAAAAAGTTACAAGCATTTGTATGTTGCAAACTTTGATAGGTGTAGGACGTAGCGTATAGAAGTTAGGGCCATTTGAAGTTCTATCAGTGTTTGATTTGGGACTCGAGGGGATCATAGCTTTGAGCGATAACTTAAATTGACAAGAGGCTCGAGTACGTTATTGTTACAAAATTTCAAAGTTTTATGACGCTCCAGTAAAAAGTTACAATCATTTGTATGTTGCAAACTTTGATAGGTGTAGGACGTTCCATATAGAAGTTAGGGCCATTTGAAGTTGTATCAGTGTTTGATTTGGGACTCAAGGGTATCATAGCTTTGAGCGATAGCTTAAATTGACAAGAGGCTCGAGTACTTTATTGTTACAAAATTTCAAGTTAGGGCCATTTGAAGTTTTATCAGTGT
Organism: Clusia tigrina; assembly: GCA_920105625.2. Lineage (NCBI taxonomy): Eukaryota > Metazoa > Arthropoda > Insecta > Diptera > Clusiidae > Clusia > Clusia tigrina. The sequence goes on from CAKKTE020000288.1 coordinate 2,628, forward strand.
TTGATTTGGGACTCAAGGGTAGAATAGCTTTGAGCGATCGCTTAAATTGACAAGAGGCTCGAGTACTTTATTGTTAGAAAATTCCAAGGTTTTATGACGCTCCAGTAAAAAGTTACAAGCATTTGTATGTTGCAAACTTTGATAGGTGTACGACGTACCGTATAGAAGTTAGGGCCATTTGAAGTTTTATCAGTGTTTGATTTGGGACTCAAGTGTAGCATAGCTATGAGCGATATCTTAAAGTGAAAAGAGGCTCGAGTACTTTATTGTTACAAAATTTCAATATTTTATGATGCTCCAGTAAAAAGTTACAAGCATTTGTATGTTCCAAACTTTGATAGGTGTAGGACGTTCCGTATAGAAGTTAGGGCCATTTGAAGTTGTATCAGTGTTTGATTTGGGACTCAAGGGTATCATAGCTTTGAGCGATAGCTTAAATTGACAAGAGGCTCGAGTACTTTATTGTTACAAAATTTCAAGGTTTTATGACGCTCCAGTAAAAAGTTACAAGCATTTGTATGTTCCAAACTTTGATAGGTATACGACGTACCGTATAGAAATTAGGGCCATTTGAAGTTTTATCAGTGTTTGATTTGGGACTCAAGGGTAGCATAGCTTTGAGCGATAGCTTAAATTGACAAGAGGCTCGAGTACTTTACTCTTACAAAATTTCAAGGTTTTATGACGCTCCAGTAAAAAGTTACAAGCATTTGTATGTTGCAAACTTTGATAGGTGTAGGACGTAGCGTATAGAAGTTAGGGCCATTTGAAGTTCTATCAGTGTTTGATTTGGGACTCGAGGGGATCATAGCTTTGAGCGATAGCTTAAATTGACAAGAGGCTCGAGTACTTTATTGTTACAAAATTTCAAAGTTTTATGACGCTCCAGTAAAAAGTTACAAGCATTTGTATGTTGCAAACTTTGATAGGTGTACGACGTACCGTATAGAAGTTAGGGCCATTTGAAGTTTTATCAGTGTTTGATTTGGGACTCAAGGGTAGCATAGCTTTGAGCGATAGCTTAAATTGACAAGAGGCTCGAGTACTTTATTGTTACAAAATTTCAAGGTTTTATGACGCTCCAGTAAAAAGTTACAAGCATTTGTATGTTGCAAACTTTGATAGGTGTAGAACGTTCCGTATAGAAGTTAGGGCCATTTGAAGTTTTATCAGTGTTTGATTTGGGTCTCAAGGGTAGCATAGCTTTGAGCGATAGCTTAAATTGACAAGAGGCTCGAGTACTTTATTGTTTCAAAATTTCAAGTTAGGGCCATTTGAAGTTTTATCAGTGTTTGATTTGGAACTCAAGGGTAGCATAGCTTTGAGCGATAGCTTAAATTGACAAGAGGCTCGAGTACTTTATTGTTATACAATTTCTAGGTTTTATGACGCTCCAGTAAAAAGTTACAAGCATTTGTATGTTGCAAACTTTGATAGGTGTACGACGTACCGTATAGAAGTTAGGGCCATTTGAAGTTTTATCAGTGTTTGATTTGGGACTCAAGTGTAGCATAGCTATGAGCGATATCTTAAAGTGACAGGAGGCTCGAGTACTTTATTGTTACAAAATTTCAAGGTTTTATGACGCTCCAGTAAAAAGTTACTAGTATTTGTATGTTGCAAACTTTGATAGCTGTAGGACGTACCGTATAGAAGTCAGGGCCATTTGAAGTTGTGTCAGTGTTTGATTTGGGACTCAAGGGTATCATAGCTTTGAGCGATAGCTTAAATTGACAAGAGGCTCCAGTACTTTATTGTTACAAAATTTCAAGGTTTTATGACGCTCCAGTAAAAAGTTACAAGCATTTGTATGTTCCAAACTTTGATAGGTATACGACGTACCGTATAGAAATTAGGGCCATTTGAAGTTTTATCAGTGTTTGATTTGGGACTCAAGGGTAGCATAGCTTTGAGCGATAGCTTAAATTGACAAGAGGCTCGAGTACTTTACTCTTACAAAATTTCAAGGTTTTATGACGCTCCAGTAAAAAGTTACAAGCATTTGTATGTTGCAAACTTTGATAGGTGTAGGACGTAGCGTATAGAAGTTAGGGCCATTTGAAGTTCTATCAGTGTTTGATTTGGGACTCGAGGGGATCATAGCTTTGAGCGATAGCTTAAATTGACAAGAGGCTCGAGTACGTTATTGTTACAAAATTTCAAAGTTTTATGACGCTCCAGTAAAAAGTTACAAGCATTTGTATGTTGCAAACTTTGATAGGTGTAGGACGTTCCGTATAGAAGTTAGGGCCATTTGAAGTTGTATCAGTGTTTGATTTGGGACTCAAGGGTATCATAGCTTTGAGCGATAGCTTAAATTGACAAGAGGCTCGAGTACTTTATTGTTACAAAATTTCAAGGTTTTATGACGCTCCAGTAAAAAGTTACAAGCATTTGTAAGTTGCAAACTTTGATAGGTGTAGGACGTTCCGTATAGAAGTTAGGGCCATTTGAAGTTTTATCAGTGTTTGATTTGGGACTTAAGGGTAGCATAGCTTTGAGCGATAGCTTAAATTGACAAGAGGCTCGAGTACTTTATTGTTACAAAATTTCAAGTTAGGGCCATTTGAAGTTTTATCAGTGTTTGATTTGGGACTCAAGGGTAGAATAGCTTTGAGCGATCGCTTAAATTGACAAGAGGCTCGAGTACTTTATTGTTAGAAAATTCCAAGGTTTTATGACGCTCCAGTAAAAAGTTACAAGCATTTGTATGTTGCAAACTTTGATAGGTGTACGACGTACCGTATAGAAGTTAGGGCCATTTGAAGTTTTATCAGTGTTTGATGTGGGACTCAAGTGTAGCATAGCTATGAGCGATATCTTAAAGTGAAAAGAGGCTCGAGTACTTTATTGTTACAAAATTTCAATATTTTATGATGCTCCAGTAAAAAGTTACAAGCATTTGTATGTTCCAAACTTTGATAGGTGTAGGACGTTCCGTATAGAAGTTAGGGCCATTTGAAGTTGTATCAGTGTTTGATTTGGGACTCAAGGGTATCATAGCTTTGAGCGATAGCTTAAATTGACAAGAGGCTCGAGTACTTTATTGTTACAAAATTTCAAGGTTTTATGACGCTCCAGTAAAAAGTTACAAGCATTTGTATGTTCCAAACTTTGATAGGTATACGACGTACCGTATAGAAATTAGGGCCATTTGAAGTTTTATCAGTGTTTGATTTGGGACTCAAGGGTAGCATAGCTTTGAGCGATAGCTTAAATTGACAAGAGGCTCGAGTACTTTACTCTTACAAAATTTCAAGGTTTTATGACGCTCCAGTAAAAAGTTACAAGCATTTGTATGTTGCAAACTTTGATAGGTGTAGGACGTAGCGTATAGAAGTTAGGGCCATTTGAAGTTCTATCAGTGTTTGATTTGGGACTCGAGGGGATCATAGCTTTGAGCGATAGCTTAAATTGACAAGAGGCTCGAGTACTTTATTGTTACAAAATTTCAAAGTTTTATGACGCTCCAGTAAAAAGTTACAAGCATTTGTATGTTGCAAACTTTGATAGGTGTACGACGTACCGTATAGAAGTTAGGGCCATTTGAAGTTTTATCAGTGTTTGATTTGGGACTCAAGGGTAGCATAGCTTTGAGCGATAGCTTAAATTGACAAGAGGCTCGAGTACTTTATTGTTACAAAATTTCAAGGTTTTATGACGCTCCAGTAAAAAGTTACAAGCATTTGTATGTTGCAAACTTTGATAGGTGTAGGACGTTCCGTATAGAAGTTAGGGCCATTTGAAGTTTTATCAGTGTTTGATTTGGGTCTCAAGGGTAGCATAGCTTTGAGCGATAGCTTAAATTGACAAGAGGCTCGAGTACTTTATTGTTTCAAAATTTCAAGTTAGGGCCATTTGAAGTTTTATCAGTGTTTGATTTGGGACTCAAGGGTAGCATAGCTTTGAGCGATAGCTTAAATTGACAAGAGGCTCGAGTACTTTATTGTTATACAATTTCTAGGTTTTATGACGCTCCAGTAAAAAGTTACAAGCATTTGTATGTTGCAAACTTTGATAGGTGTACGACGTACCGTATAGAAGTTAGGGCCATTTGAAGTTTTATCAGTGTTTGATTTGGGACTCAAGTGTAGCATAGCTATGAGCGATATCTTAAAGTGACAAGAGGCTCGAGTACTTTATTGTTACAAAATTTCAAGGTTTTATGACGCTCCAGTAAAAAGTTACTAGTATTTGTATGTTGCAAACTTTGATAGCTGTAGGACGTACCGTATAGAAGTCAGGGCCATTTGAAGTTGTGTCAGTGTTTGATTTGGGACTCAAGGGTATCATAGCTTTGAGCGATAGCTTAAATTGACAAGAGGCTCCAGTACTTTATTGTTACAAAATTTCAAGGTTTTATGACGCTCCAGTAAAAAGTTACAAGCATTTGTATGTTCCAAACTTTGATAGGTATACGACGTACCGTATAGAAATTAGGGCCATTTGAAGTTTTATCAGTGTTTGATTTGGGACTCAAGGGTAGCATAGCTTTGAGCGATAGCTTAAATTGACAAGAGGCTCGAGTACTTTACTCTTACAAAATATCAAGGTTTTATGACGCTCCAGTAAAAAGTTACAAGCATTTGTATGTTGCAAACTTTGATAGGTGTAGGACGTAGCGTATAGAAGTTAGGGCCATTTGAAGTTCTATCAGTGTTTGATTTGGGACTCGAGGGGATCATAGCTTTGAGCGATAGCTTAAATTGACAAGAGGCTCGAGTACTTTATTGTTACAAAATTTCAAAGTTTTATGACGCTCCAGTAAAAAGTTACAAGCATTTGTATGTTGCAAACTTTGATAGGTGTAGGACGTTCCGTATAGAAGTTAGGGCCATTTGAAGTTGTATCAGTGTTTGATTTGGGACTCAAGGGTATCATAGCTTTGAGCGATAGCTTAAATTGACAAGAGGCTCGAGTACTTTATTGTTACAAAATTTCAAGGTTTTATGACGCTCCAGTAAAAAGTTACAAGCATTTGTAAGTTGCAAACTTTGATAGGTGTAAGACGTTCCGTATAGAAGTTAGGGCCATTTGAAGTTTTATCAGTGTTTGATTTGGGACTCAAGGGTAGCATAGCTTTGAGCGATAGCTTAAATTGACAAGAGGCTCGAGTACTTTATTGTTTCAAAATTTCAAGTTAGGGCCATTTGAAGTTTTATCAGTGTTTGATTTGGGACTCAAGGGTAGCATAGCTTTGAGCGATAGCTTAAATTGACAAGAGGCTCGAGTACTTTATTGTTATACAATTTCAAGGTTTTATGACGCTCCAGTAAAAAGTTACAAGCATTTGTATGTTGCAAACTTTGATAGGTGTACGACGTACCGTATAGAAGTTAGGGCCATTTGAAGTTTTATCAGTGTTTGATTTGGGACTCAAGTGTAGCATAGCTATGAGCGATATCTTAAAGTGACAAGAGGCTCGAGTACTTTATTGTTACAAAATTTCAAGGTTTTATGACGCTCCAGTAAAAAGTTACTAGTATTTGTATGTTGCAAACTTTGATAGCTGTAGGACGTACCGTATAGAAGTCAGGGCCATTTGAAGTTGTGTCAGTGTTTGATTTGGGACTCAAGGGTATCATAGCTTTGAGCGATAGCTTAAATTGACAAGAGGCTCGAGTACTTTATTGTTACAAAATTTCAAGGTTTTATGACGCTCCAGTAAAAAGTTACAAGCATTTGTATGTTCCAAACTTTGATAGGTATACGACGTACCGTATAGAAATTAGGGCCATTTGAAGTTTTATCAGTGTTTGATTTGGGACTCAAGGGTAGCATAGCTTTGAGCGATAGCTTAAATTGACAAGAGGCTCGAGTACTTTACTCTTACAAAATATCAAGGTTTTATGACGCTCCAGTAAAAAGTTACAAGCATTTGTATGTTGCAAACTTTGATAGGTGTAGGACGTAGCGTATAGAAGTTAGGGCCATTTGAAGTTCTATCAGTGTTTGATTTGGGACTCGAGGGGATCATAGCTTTGAGCGATAGCTTAAATTGACAAGAGGCTCTAGTACTTTATTGTTACAAAATTTCAAGGTTTTATGACGCTCCAGTAAAAAGTTACAAGCATTTGTAAGTTGCAAACTTTGATAGGTGTAGGATGTTCCGTATAGAAGTTAGTGCCATTTGAAGTTTTATCAGTGTTTGATTTGGGGCTCAAGGGTAGCATAGCTTTGAGCGATAACTTAAATTGACAAGAGGCTCGAGTACTTTATTGTTACAAAATTTCAAGTTAGGGCCATTTGAAGTTTTATCAGTGTTTGATTTGGGACTCAAGGGTAGCATAGATTTGAGCGATAGCTTAAATTGACAAGAGGCTCGAGTACTTTATTGTTACAAAATTCCAAGGTTTTATGACGCTCCAGTAAAAAGTTACAAGCATTTGTATGTTGCAAACTTTGATAGGTGTACGACGTACCGTATAGAAGTTAGGGCCATTTGAAGTTGTATCAGTGTTTGATTTGGGACTCAAGGGTATCATAGCTTTGAGCGATAGCTTAGATTGACAAGAGGCTCGAGTACTTTATTGTTACAAAATTCCAAGGTTTTATGACGCTCCAGTAAAAAGTTGCAAGCATTTGTATGTTGCACACTTTGATAGCTGTAGGACGTACCGTATAAAAGTCAGGGCCATTTGAAGTTTTATCAGTGTTTGATTTGGCACTCAAGGGTAGCATAGCTTTGAGCGATAGCTTAAATTGACAAGAGGCTCGAGTACTTTATTGTTACAAAATTTGAAGGTTTTATGACGCTCCAGTAAAAAGTTACAAGCATTTGTTTCTTGCAAACTTTGATAGGTATAGGACGTACCTTACAGAAGTTAGGGCCATTTGAAGTTTTATCAGTGTTTGATTTGGGACTCAAGGGTAGCATACCTTTGAGCGATAGCTTAAATTGACAAGAGGCTCGAGTACTTTATTGTTACAAAATTTCAAGGTTTTATGACGCTCCAGTAAAAAGTTACAAGCATTTGTATGCTGCAAACTTTGATAGGTATACGACGTACCGTATAGAAATTAGGGCCATTTGAAGTTTTATCAGTGTTTGATTTGGGACTCAAGGGTAGCATAGCTTTGACCGATAGCTTACATTGAGAAGAGGCTCGAGTACTTTATTGTTACAAAATTTCAATGTTTTATGACGCTCCAGTAAAAAGTTACAAGCATTTGTATGTTCCAAACTTTGATAGGTGTAGGACGTTCCGTATAGCAGTTAGGGCCATTTGAAGTTGTGTCAGTGTTTGATTTGGGACTCAAGTGTATCATAGCTTTGAGCGATAGCTTAAATTGACAAGAAGCTCTAGTACTTTATTGTTACAAAATTTCAAGGTTTTATGACGCTCCAGTAAAAAGTTACAAGCATTTGTAAGTTGCAAACTTTGATAGGTGTAGGATGTTCCGTATAGAAGTTAGGGCCATTTGAAGTTTTATCAGTGTTTGATTTGGGACTCAAGGGTAGCATAGCTTTGAGCCATAACTTAAATTGACAAGAGGCTCGAGTACTTTATTGTTACAAAATTTCAAGTTAGGGCCATTTGAAGTTTTATCAGTGTTTGATTTGGGACTCAAGGGTAGCATAGATTTGAGCGATAGCTTAAATTGACAAGAGGCTCGAGTACTTTATTGTTACAAAATTCCAAGGTTTTATGACGCTCCAGTAAAAAGTTACAAGCATTTGTATGTTGCAAACTTTGATAGGTGTACGACGTACTGTATAGAAGTTAGGGCCATTTGAAGTTGTATCAGTGTTTGATTTGGGACTCAAGGGTATCATAGCTTTGAGCGATAGCTTAGATTGACAAGAGGCTCGAGTACTTTATTGTTACAAAATTCCAAGGTTTTATGACGCTCCAGTAAAAAGTTACAAGCATTTGTATGTTGCAAACTTTGATAGGTGTACGACGTACCGTATAGAAGTTAGGGCCATTTGAAGTTTTATCAGTGTTTGATCTGGGACTCAAGGGTAGCATTGCTTTGAGCGATAGCTTAAATTGACAAGAGGCTCGAGTACTTTATTGTTACAAAATTTCAAGGTTTTATGACGCTCCAGTAAAAAGTTACAAGCATTTGTAAGTTGCAAACTTTGATAGGTGTAGGATGTTCCGTATAGAAGTTAGGGCCATTTGAAGTTTTATCAGTGTTTGATTTGGGACTCAAGGGTAGCATAGCTTTGAGCGATAGCTTAAATTGACAAGAGGCTCGAGTACTTTATTGTTACAAAATTTCAAGTTAGGTCCATTTGAAGTTTTATCAGTATTTGAATTGGGACTCAAGGGTAGCATAGATTTGAGCGATAGCTTAAATTGACAAGAGGCTCGAGTACGTTATTGTTACTAAATTTCAAGGTTTTATGACGCTCCAGTAAAAAGTTACAAGCATTTGTATGTTGCAAACTTTGATAGGTGTAGGACGTACCGTATAGAAATTAGGGCCATTTGAAGTTTTATCAGTGTTTGATTTGGGACTCAAAGGTAGCATAGCTCTGAGTGATAGCTTAAATTGACAAGAGGCTCGAGTACTTTATTGTTACAAAATTTCAAGCTTTTATGACGCTGCAGTAAAAGTTACAAGCATTTGTATGTTGCAAACTTTGATAGGTGTACGACATACCGTATAGAAGTTAGGGCCATTTGAAGTTCTATCAGTGTTTGATTTGGGACACAAGTGTAGCACAGCTATGAGCGATATCTTAAAGTGACAAGAGGCTCGAGTACTTTATTGTTACAAAATTCCAAGGTTTTATGACGCTCCAGTGAAAAGTTACAAGTATTTGTATGTTGCAAACTTTGATAGGTGTAGGACGTACCGTATAGAAGTTAGGGCCATTTGAAGTTTTATCAGTGTTTGATTTGGGACTCAAGGGTAGCATAGCTTTGAGCGATAGCTTAAATTAACAAGAGGCTCGAGTACTTTATTGTTACAAAATTTCAAGGTTTTATGACGCTCCAGTAAAAAGTTGCAAGCATTTGTATGTTGCACACTTTGATAGCTGTAGGACGTACCGTATAGAAGTCAGGGCCATTTGAAGTTTTATCAGTGTTTGATTTGGGACTCAAGGGTAGCATAGCTTTGAGCGATAGCTTAAATTGACAAGAGGCTCGAGTACTTTATTGTTACAAAATTTGAAGGTTTTATGACGCTCCAGTAAAAAGTTACAAGCATTTGTTTCTTGCAAACTTTGATAGGTATAGGACGTACCTTACAGAAGTTAGGGCCATTTGAAGTTTTATCAGTGTTTGATTTGGGACTCAAGGGTAGCATACCTTTGAGCGATAGCTTAAATTGACAAGAGGCTCGAGTACTTTATTGTTACAAAATTTCAAGGTTTTATGACGCTCCAGTAAAAAGTTACAAGCATTTGTATGCTGCAAACTTTGATAGGTATACGACGTACCGTATAGAAATTAGGGCCATTTGAAGTTTTATCAGTGTTTGATTTGGGACTCAAGGGTAGCATAGCTTTGAGCGATAGCTTAAATTGAGAAGAGGCTCGAGTACTTTATTGTTACAAAATTTCAATGTTTTATGACGCTCCAGTAAAAAGTTACAAGCATTTGTATGTTCCAAACTTTGATAGGTGTAGGACGTTCCGTATAGCAGTTAGGGCCATTTGAAGTTGTGTCAGTATTTGATTTGGGACTCAAGTGTATCATAGCTTTGAGCGATAGCTTAAATTGACAAGAGGCTCGAGTACTTTATTGTTACAAAATTTCAAGGTTTTATGACGCTGCAGTAAAAAGTTGCAAGCATTTGTAAGTTGCAAACTTTGATAGGTGTAGGATGTTCCGTATAGAAGTTAGGGCCATTTGAAGTTTTATCAGTGTTTGATTTGGGACTCAAGGGTAGCATAGCTTTGAGCGATAACTTAAATTGACAAGAGGCTCGAGTACTTTATTGTTACAAAATTTCAAGTTAGGGCCATTTGAAGTTTTATCAGTGTTTGATTTGGGACTCAAGGGTAGCATAGATTTGAGCTATAGCTTAAATTGACAAGAGGCTCGAGTACCTTATTGTTACAAAATTCCAAGGTTTTATGACGCTCCAGTAAAAAGTTACAAGCATTTGTATGTTGCAAACTTTGATAGGTGTACGACGTACCGTATAGAAGTTAGGGCCATTTGAAGTTGTATCAGTGTTTGATTTGGGACTCAAGGGTATCATAGCTTTGAGCGATAGCTTAGATTGACAAGAGGCTCGAGTACTTTATTGTTACAAAATTTCAAGGTTTTATGACGCTCCAGTAAAAAGTTACAAGCATTTGTATGTTGCAAACTTTGATAGGTGTAGGACGTACCGTATAGAAATTAGGGCCATTTGAAGTTTTATCAGTGTTTGATTTGGGACTCAAAGGTAGCATAGCTCTGAGTGATAGCTTAAATTGACAAGAGGCTCGAGTACTTTATTGTTACAAAATTTCAAGCTTTTATGACGCTCCAGTAAAAGTTACAAGCATTTGTATGATGCAAACTTTGATAGGTGTACGGCGTACCGTATAGAAGTTAGGGCCATTTGAAGTTGTATCAGTGTTTGATTTGGGACTCAAGGGTATCATAGCTTTGAGCGATAGCTTAGATTGACAAGAGGCTCGAGTACTTTATTGTTACAAAATTCCAAGGTTTTATGACGCTCCAGTAAAAAGTTGCAAGCATTTGTATGTTGCACACTTTGATAGCTGTAGGACGTACCGTATAAAAGTCAGGGCCATTTGAAGTTTTATCAGTGTTTGATTTGGCACTCAAGGGTAGCATAGCTCTGAGCGATAGCTTAAATTGACAAGAGGCTCGAGTACTTTATTGTTACAAAATTTGAAGGTTTTATGACGCTCCAGTAAAAAGTTACAAGCATTTGTTTCTTGCAAACTTTGATAGGTATAGGACGTACCTTACAGAAGTTAGGGCCATTTGAAGTTTTATCAGTGTTTGATTTGGGACTCAAGGGTAGCATACCTTTGAGCGATAGCTTAAATTGACAAGAGGCTCGAGTACTTTATTGTTACAAAATTTCAAGGTTTTATGACGCTCCAGTAAAAAGTTACAAGCATTTGTATGCTGCAAACTTTGATAGGTATACGACGTACCGTATAGAAATTAGGGCCATTTGAAGTTTTATCAGTGTTTGATTTGGGACTCAAGGGTATCATAGCTTTGAGCGATAGCTTAGATTGACAAGAGGCTCGAGTACTTTATTGTTACAAAATTCCAAGGTTTTATGACGCTCCAGTAAAAAGTTACAAGCATTTGTATGTTGCAAACTTTGATAGGTGTACGACGTACCGTATAGAAGTTAGGGCCATTTGAAGTTTTATCAGTGTTTGATCTGGGACTCAAGGGTAGCATAGCTTTGAGCGATAGCTTAAATTGACAAGAGGCTCGAGTACTTTATTGTTACAAAATTTCAAGGTTTTATGACGCTCCAGTAAAAAGTTACAAGCATTTGTAAGTTGCAAACTTTGATAGGTGTAGGATGTTCCGTATAGAAGTTAGGGCCATTTGAAGTTTTATCAGTGTTTGATTTGGGACTCAAGGGTAGCATAGCTTTGAGCGATAGCTTAAATTGACAAGAGGCTCGAGTACTTTATTGTTACAAAATTTCAAGTTAGGTCCATTTGAAGTTTTATCAGTATTTGAATTGGGACTCAAGGGTAGCATAGATTTGAGCGATAGCTTAAATTGACAAGAGGCTCGAGTACGTTATTGTTACTAAATTTCAAGGTTTTATGACGCTCCAGTAAAAAGTTACAAGCATTTGTATGTTGCAAACTTTGATAGGTGTAGGACGTACCGTATAGAAATTAGGGCCATTTGAAGTTTTATCAGTGTTTGATTTGGGACTCAAAGGTAGCATAGCTCTGAGTGATAGCTTAAATTGACAAGAGGCTCGAGTACTTTATTGTTACAAAATTTCAAGCTTTTATGACGCTCCAGTAAAAGTTACAAGCATTTGTATGTTGCAAACTTTGATAGGTGTACGACGTACCGTATAGAAGTTAGGGCCATTTGAAGTTTTATCAGTGTTTGATTTGGGACACAAGTGTAGCACAGCTATGAGCGATATCTTAAAGTGACAAGAGGCTCGAGTACTTTATTGTTACAAAATTCCAAGGTTTTATGACGCTCCAGTGAAAAGTTACAAGTATTTGTATGTTGCAAACTTTGATAGGTGTAGGACGAACCATATATAAGTTAGGGCCATTTGAAGTTTTATCAGTGTTTGATTTGGGACTCAAGGGTAGCATAGCTTTGAGCGATAGCTTAAATTAACAAGAGGCTCGAGTACTTTATTGTTACAAAATTTCAAGGTTTTATGACGCTCCAGTAAAAAGTTGCAAGCATTTGTATGTTGCACACTTTGATAGCTGTAGGACGTACCGTATAGAAGTCAGGGCCATTTGAAGTTTTATCAGTGTTTGATTTGGGACTCAAGGGTAGCATAGCTCTGAGCGATAGCTTAAATTGACAAGAGGCTCGAGTACTTTATTGTTACAAAATTTGAAGGTTTTATGACGCTCCAGTAAAAAGTTACAAGCATTTGTTTCTTGCAAACTTTGATAGGTATAGGACGTACCTTACAGAAGTTAGGGCCATTTAAAGTTTTATCAGTGTTTGATTTGGGACTCAAGGGTAGCATACCTTTGAGCGATAGCTTAAATTGACAAGAGGCTCGAGTACTTTATTGTTACAAAATTTCAAGGTTTTATGACGCTCCAGTAAAAAGTTACAAGCATTTGTATGCTGCAAACTTTGATAGGTATACGACGTACCGTATAGAAATTAGGGCCATTTGAAGTTTTATCAGTGTTTGATTTGGGACTCAAGGGTAGCATAGCTTTGACCGATAGCTTAAATTGAGAAGAGGCTCGAGTACTTTATTGTTACAAAATTTCAATGTTTTATGACGCTCCAGTAAAAAGTTACAAGCATTTGTATGTTCCAAACTTTGATAGGTGTAGGACGTTCCGTATAGCAGTTAGGGCCATTTGAAGTTGTGTCAGTGTTTGATTTGGGACTCAAGTGTATCATAGCTTTGAGCGATAGCTTAAATTGACAAGAGGCTCGAGTACTTTATTGTTACAAAATTTCAAGGTTTTATGACGCTGCAGTAAAAAGTTGCAAGCATTTGTAAGTTGCAAACTTTGATAGGTGTAGGATGTTCCGTATAGAAGTTAGGGCCATTTGAAGTTTTATCAGTGTTTGATTTGGGACTCAAGGGTAGCATAGCTTTGAGCGATAACTTAAATTGACAAGAGGCTCGAGTACTTTATTGTTACAAAATTTCAAGTTAGGGCCATTTGAAGTTTTATCAGTGTTTGATTTGGGACTCAAGGGTAGCATAGATTTGAGCTATAGCTTAAATTGACAAGAGGCTCGAGTACCTTATTGTTACAAAATTCAAAGGTTTTATGACGCTCCAGTAAAAAGTTACAAGCATTTGTATGTTGCAAACTTTGATAGGTGTACGACGTACCGTATAGAAGTTAGGGCCATTTGAAGTTGTATCAGTGTTTGATTTGGGACTCAAGGGTATCATAGCTTTGAGCGATAGCTTAGATTGACAAGAGGCTCGAGTACTTTATTGTTACAAAATTTCAAGGTTTTATGACGCTCCAGTAAAAAGTTACAAGCATTTGTATGTTGCAAACTTTGATAGGTGTAGGACGTACCGTATAGAAATTAGGGCCATTTGAAGTTTTATCAGTGTTTGATTTGGGACTCAAAGGTAGCATAGCTCTGAGTGATAGCTTAAATTGACAAGAGGCTCGAGTACTTTATTGTTACAAAATTTCAAGCTTTTATGACGCTCCAGTAAAAGTTACAAGCATTTGTATGATGCAAACTTTGATAGGTGTAGGACGTACCGTAGAGAAGTTAGGGCCATTTGAATTTTATCAGTGTTTGATTTGGGACTGAAGGGTAGCATAGCTTTGAGCGATAGCTTAAATTGACAAGAGGCTCGAGTACTTTATTGTTACTAAATTTCAAGGTTTTATAACGCTCCAGTAAAAAGTTACAAGCATTTGTATACTGCAAACTTTGATAGGTATACGACGTACCGTATAGAAATTAGGGCCATTTGAAGTTTTATCAGTGTTTGATTTGGGACTCAAAGGTAGCATAGCTCTGAGTGATAGCTTAAATTGACAAGAGGCTCGAGTACTTTATTGTTACAAAATTTCAAGCTTTTATGACGCTCCAGTAAAAGTTACAAGCATTTGTATGATGCAAACTTTGATAGGTGTAGGACGTACCGTAGAGAAGTTAGGGCCATTTGAAGTTTTATCAGTGTTTGATTTGGGACTGAAGGGTAGCATAGCTTTGAGCGATAGCTTAAATTGACAAGAGGCTCGAGTACTTTATTGTTACTAAATTTCAAGGTTTTATAACGCTCCAGTAAAAAGTTACAAGCATTTGTATACTGCAAACTTTGATAGGTATACGACGTACCGTATAGAAATTAGGGCCATTTGAAGTTTTATCAGTGTTTGATTTGGGACTCAAGGGTAGCATAGCTTTGACCGATAGCTTAAATTGAGAAGAGGCTCGAGTACTTTATTGTTACAAAATTTCAATGTTTTATGACGCTCCAGTAAAAAGTTACAAGCATTTGTATGTTCCAAACTTTGATAGGTGTAGGACGTTCCGTATAGCAGTTAGGGCCATTTGAAGTTGTGTCAGTGTTTGATTTGGGACTCAAGTGTATCATAGCTTTGAGCGATAGCTTAAATTGACAAGAGGATCGAGTACTTTATTGTTACAAAATTTCAAGGTTTTATGACGCTCCAGTAAAAAGTTACAAGCATTTGTATGTTGCAAACTTTGAAAGGTGTACGACGTACCGTATAGAAGTTAGGGCCATTTGAAGTTTTATCAGTGTTTGATTTGGGACTCAAGGGTAGCATAGCTCTGAGTGATAGCTTAAATTGACAAGAGGCTCGAGTACTTTATTGTTACAAAATTTCAAGCTTTTATGACGCTCCAGTAAAAGTTACAAGCATTTGTATGATGCAAACTTTGATAGGTGTAGGACTTACCGTAGAGAAGTTAGGGCCATTTGAAGTTTTATCAGTGTTTGATTTGGGACTGAAGGGTAGCATAGCTTTGAGCGATAGCTTAAATTGATAAGAGGCTCGAGTACTTTATTGTTACAAAATTTCAAGGTTTTATGACGCTCCAGTAAAAAGTTACAAGCATTTGTATACTGCAAACTTTGATAGGTATACGACGTACCGTATAGAAATTAGGGCCATTTGAAGTTTTATCAGAGTTTGATTTGGGACTCAAGGGTAGCATAGCTTTGACCGATAGCTTAAATTGAGAAGAGGCTCGAGTACTTTATTGTTACAAAATTTCAATGTTTTATGACGCTCCAGTAAAAAGTTACAAGCATTTGTATGTTCCAAACTTTGATAGGTGTAGGACGTTCCGTATAGCAGTTAGGGCCATTTGAAGTTGTGTCAGTGTTTGATTTGGGACTCAAGTGTATCATAGCTTTGAGCGATAGCTTAAATTGACAAGAGGATCGAGTACTTTATTGTTACAAAATTTCAAGGTTTTATGACGCTCCAGTAAAAAGTTACAAGCATTTGTATGTTGCAAACTTTGAAAGGTGTACGACGTACCGTATAGAAGTTAGGGCCATTTGAAGTTTTATCAGTGTTTGATTTGGGACTCAAGGGTAGCATAGCTTTGAGCGATAACTTAAATTGACAAGAGGCTCGAGTACTTTATTGTTACAAAATTTCAAGTTAGGGCCATTTGAAGTTTTATCAGTGTTTGATTTGGGACTCAAGGGTAGCATAGATTTGAGCGATAGCTTAAATTGACAAGAGGCTCGAGTACTTTATTGTTACAAAATTCCAAGGTTTTATGACGCTCCAGTAAAAAGTTACAAGCATTTGTATGTTGCAAACTTTGATAGGTGTACGTGGTACTGTATAGAAGTTAGGGCCATTTGAAGTTGTATCAGTGTTTGATTTGGGACTCAAGGGTATCATAGCTTTGAGCGATAGCTTAGATTGACAAGAGGCTCGAGTACTTTATTGTTACAAAATTCCAAGGTTTTATGACGCTCCAGTAAAAAGTTACAAGCATTTGTATGTTGCAAACTTTGATAGGTGTACGACGTACCGTATAGAAGTTAGGGCCATTTGAAGTTTTATCAGTGTTTGATCTGGGACTCAAGGGTAGCATAGCTTTGAGCGATAGCTTAAATTGACAAGAGGCTCGAGTACTTTATTGTTACAAAATTTCAAGGTTTTATGACGCTCCAGTAAAAAGTTACAAGCATTTGTAAGTTGCAAACTTTGATAGGTGTAGGATGTTCCGTATAGAAGTTAGGGCCATTTGAAGTTTTATCAGTGTTTGATTTGGGACTCAAGGGTAGCATAGCTTTGAGCGATAGCTTAAATTGACAAGAGGCTCGAGTACTTTATTGTTACAAAATTTCAAGTTAGGTCCATTTGAAGTTTTATCAGTATTTGAATTGGGACTCAAGGGTAGCATAGATTTGAGCGATAGCTTAAATTGACAAGAGGCTCGAGTACTTTATTGTTACTAAATTTCAAGGTTTTATGACGCTCCAGTAAAAAGTTACAAGCATTTGTATGTTGCAAACTTTGATAGGTGTAGGACGTACCGTATAGAAATTAGGGCCATTTGAAGTTTTATCAGTGTTTGATTTGGGACTCAAAGGTAGCATAGCTCTGAGTGATAGCTTAAATTGACAAGAGGCTCGAGTACTTTATTGTTACAAAATTTCAAGCTTTTATGACGCTCCAGTAAAAGTTACAAGCATTTGTATGTTGCAAACTTTGATAGGTGTACGACGTACCGTATAGAAGTTAGGGCCATTTGAAGTTTTATCAGTGTTTGATTTGGGACACAAGTGTAGCACAGCTATGAGCGATATCTTAAAGTGACAAGAGGCTCGAGTACTTTATTGTTACAAAATTTCAAGGTTTTATGACGCTCCAGTGAAAAGTTACAAGTATTTGTATGTTGCAAACTTTGATAGGTGTAGGACGAACCGTATAGAAGTTAGGGCCATTTGAAGTTTTATCAGTGTTTGATTTGGGACTCAAGGGTAGCATAGCTTTGAGCGATAGCTTAAATTAACAAGAGGCTCGAGTACTTTATTGTTACAAAATTTCAAGGTTTTATGACGCTCCAGTAAAAAGTTGCAAGCATTTGTATGTTGCACACTTTGATAGCTGTAGGACGTACCGTATAGAAGTCAGGGCCATTTGAAGTTTTATCAGTGTTTGATTTGGGACTCAAGGGTAGCATAGCTCTGAGCGATAGCTTAAATTGACAAGAGGCTCGAGTACTTTATTGTTACAAAATTTCAAGGTTTTATGACGCTCCAGTAAAAAGTTACAAGCATTTGTTTCTTGCAAACTTTGATAGGTATAGGACGTACCTTACAGAAGTTAGGGCCATTTGAAGTTTTATCAGTGTTTGATTTGGGACTCAAGGGTAGCATACCTTTGAGCGATAGCTTAAATTGACAAGAGGCTCGAGTACTTTATTGTTACAAAATTTCAAGGTTTTATGACGCTCCAGTAAAAAGTTACAAGCATTTGTATGCTGCAAACTTTGATAGGTATACGACGTACCGTATAGAAATTAGGGCCATTTAAAGTTTTATCAGTGTTTGATTTGGGACTCAAGGGTAGCATAGCTTTGACCGATAGCTTAAATTGAGAAGAGGCTCGAGTACTTTATTGTTACAAAATTTCAATGTTTTATGACGCTCCAGTAAAAAGTTACAAGCATTTGTATGTTCCAAACTTTGATAGGTGTAGGACGTTCCGTATAGCAGTTAGGGCCATTTGAAGTTGTGTCAGTATTTGATTTGGGACTCAAGTGTATCATAGCTTTGAGCGATAGCTTAAATTGACAAGAGGCTCGAGTACTTTATTGTTACAAAATTTCAAGGTTTTATGACGCTCCAGTAAAAAGTTGCAAGCATTTGTAAGTTGCAAACTTTGATAGGTGTAGGATGTTCCGTATAGAAGTTAGGGCCATTTGAAGTTTTATCAGTGTTTGATTTGGGACTCAAGGGTAGCATAGCTTTGAGCGATAACTTAAATTGACAAGAGGCTCGAGTACTTTATTGTTACAAAATTTCAAGTTAGGGCCATTTGAAGTTTTATCAGTGTTTGATTTGGGACTCAAGGGTAGCATAGATTTGAGCTATAGCTTAAATTGACAAGAGGCTCGAGTACCTTATTGTTACAAAATTCCAAGGTTTTATGACGCTCCAGTAAAAAGTTACAAGCATTTGTATGTTGCAAACTTTGATAGGTGTAGGACGTACCGTATAGAAGTTAGGGCCATTTGAAGTTGTATCAGTGTTTGATTTGGGACTCAAGGGTATCATAGCTTTGAGCGATAGCTTAGATTGACAAGAGGCTCGAGTACTTTATTGTTACAAAATTTCAAGGTTTTATGACGCTCCAGTAAAAAGTTACAAGCATTTGTATGTTGCAAACTTTGGTAGATGTAGGACGTACCGTATAGAAGTTAGGGCCATTTGATGTTTTATCAGTGTTTGATTTGGGACTCAAGGGTAGCATAGCTTTGAGCGATAACTTAAATTGACAAGAGGCTCGAGTACTTTATTGTTACTAAACTTCAAGGTTTTATGACGCTCCAGTAAAAAGTTACAAGCATTTGTATGTTGCAAACTTTGATAGGTGTAGGACGTACCGTATAGAAATTAGGGCCATTTGAAGTTTTATCAGTGTTTGATTTGGGACTCAAAGGTAGCATAGCTCTGAGTGATAGCTTAAATTGACAAGAGGCTCGAGTACTTTATTGTTACAAAATTTCAAGCTTTTATGACGCTCCAGTAAAAGTTACAAGCATTTGTATGATGCAAACTTTGATAGGTGTAGGACGTACCGTAGAGAAGTTAGGGCCATTTGAAGTTTTATCAGTGTTTGATTTGGGACTGAAGGGTAGCATAGCTTTGAGCGATAGCTTAAATTGACAAGAGGCTCGAGTACTTTATTGTTACTAAATTTCAAGGTTTTATAACGCTCCAGTAAAAAGTTACAAGCATTTGTATACTGCAAACTTTGATAGGTATACGACGTACCGTATAGAAATTAGGGCCATTTGAAGTTTTATCAGTGTTTGATTTGGGACTCAAAGGTAGCATAGCTCTGAGTGATAGCTTAAATTGACAAGAGGCTCGAGTACTTTATTGTTACAAAATTTCAAGCTTTTATGACGCTCCAGTAAAAGTTACAAGCATTTGTATGATGCAAACTTTGATAGGTGTAGGACGTACCGTAGAGAAGTTAGGGCCATTTGAAGTTTTATCAGTGTTTGATTTGGGACTGAAGGGTAGCATAGCTTTGAGCGATAGCTTAAATTGACAAGAGGCTCGAGTACTTTATTGTTACTAAATTTCAAGGTTTTATAACGCTCCAGTAAAAAGTTACAAGCATTTGTATACTGCAAACTTTGATAGGTATACGACGTACCGTATAGAAATTAGGGCCATTTGAAGTTTTATCAGTGTTTGATTTGGGACTCAAGGGTAGCATAGCTTTGACCGATAGCTTAAATTGAGAAGAGGCTCGAGTACTTTATTGTTACAAAATTTCAATGTTTTATGACGCTCCAGTAAAAAGTTACAAGCATTTGTATGTTCCAAACTTTGATAGGTGTAGGACGTTCCGTATAGCAGTTAGGGCCATTTGAAGTTGTGTCAGTGTTTGATTTGGGACTCAAGTGTATCATAGCTTTGAGCGATAGCTTAAATTGACAAGAGGCTCGAGTACTTTATTGTTACAAAATTTCAAGGTTTTATGACGCTCCAGTAAAAAGTTACAAGCATTTGTATGTTGCAAACTTTGAAAGGTGTACGACGTACCGTATAGAAGTTAGGGCCATTTGAAGTTTTATCAGTGTTTGATTTGGGACTCAAGGGTAGCATAGCTCTGAGTGATAGCTTAAATTGACAAGAGGCTCGAGTACTTTATTGTTACAAAATTTCAAGCTTTTATGACGCTCCAGTAAAAGTTACAAGCATTTGTATGATGCAAACTTTGATAGGTGTAGGACTTACCGTAGAGAAGTTAGGGCCATTTGAAGTTTTATCAGTGTTTGATTTGGGACTGAAGGGTAGCATAGCTTTGAGCGATAGCTTAAATTGATAAGAGGCTCGAGTACTTTATTGTTACAAAATTTCAAGGTTTTATGACGCTCCAGTAAAAAGTTACAAGCATTTGTATACTGCAAACTTTGATAGGTATACGACGTACCGTATAGAAATTAGGGCCATTTGAAGTTTTATCAGAGTTTGATTTGGGACTCAAGGGTAGCATAGCTTTGACCGATAGCTTAAATTGAGAAGAGGCTCGAGTACTTTATTGTTACAAAATTTCAATGTTTTATGACGCTCCAGTAAAAAGTTACAAGCATTTGTATGTTCCAAACTTTGATAGGTGTAGGACGTTCCGTATAGCAGTTACGGCCATTTGAAGTTGTGTCAGTGTTTGATTTGGGACTCAAGTGTATCATAGCTTTGAGCGATAGCTTAAATTGACAAGAGGATCGAGTACTTTGTTGTTACAAAATTTCAAGGTTTTATGACGCTCCAGTAAAAAGTTACAAGCATTTGTATGTTGCAAACTTTGAAAGGTGTACGACGTACCGTATAGAAGTTAGGGCCATTTGAAGTTTTATCAGTGTTTGATTTGGGACTCAAGGGTAGCATAGCTTTGAGCGATAGCTTAAATTGACAAGAGGCTCGAGTACTTTATTGTTACAAAATTTCAAGTTAGGTCCATTTGAAGTTTTATCAGTGTTTGATTTGGGACTCAAGGGTAGCATAGATTTGAGCGATAGCTTAAATTGACAAGAGGCTCGAGTACTTTATTGTTACTAAATTTCAAGGTTTTATGACGCTCCAGTAAAAAGTTACAAGCATTTGTATGTTGCAAACTTTGATAGGTGTAGGACGTACCGTATAGAAGTTAGGGCCATTTGAAGTTTTATCAGTGTTTGAATTGGGACTCAAGGGTAGCATAGCTTTGAGCGATAGCTTAAATTGACAAGAGGCTCGAGTACTTTATTGTTACAAAATTTCAAGTTAGGTCCATTTGAAGTTTTATCAGTGTTTGATTTGGGACTCAAGGGTAGCATAGATTTGAGCGATAGCTTAAATTGACAAGAGGCTCGAGTACTTTATTGTTACTAAATTTCAAGATTTTATGACGCTCCAGTAAAAAGTTACAAGCATTTGTATGTTGCAAACTTTGATAGGTGTAGGACGTACCGTATAGAAATTAGGGCCATTTGAAGTTTTATCAGTGTTTGATTTGGGACTCAAAGGTAGCATAGCTCTGAGTGATAGCTTAAATTGACAAGAGGCTCGAGTACTTTATTGTTACAAAATTTCAAGTTAGGTCCATTTGAAGTTTTATCAGTGTTTGATTTGGGACTGAAGGGTAGCATAGATTTGAGCGATAGCTTAAATTGACAAGAGGCTCGAGTACTTTATTGTTACTAAATTTCAAGGTTTTATGACGCTCCAGTAAAAAGTTACAAGCATTTGTATGTTGCAAACTTTGATAGGTGTAGGACGTACCGTATAGAAATTAGGGCCATTTGAAGTTTTATCAGTGTTTGATTTGGGACTCAAAGGTAGCATAGCTCTGAGTGATAGCTTAAATGACAAGAGGCTCGAGTACTTTATTGTTACAAAATTTCAAGCTTTTATGACGCTCCAGTAAAAGTTACAAGCATTTGTATGTTGCAAACTTTGATAGGTGTACGACGTACCGTATAGAAGTTAGGGCCATTTGAAGTTTTATCAGTGTTTGATTTGGGACTCAAGTGTAGCACAGCTATGAGCGATATCTTAAAGTGACAAGAGGCTCGGGTACTTTATTGTTACAAAATTTCAAGGTTTTATGACGCTCCAGTGAAAAGTTACAAGTATTTGTATGTTGCAAACTTTGATAGGTGTAGGACGAACCGTATAGAAGTTAGGGCCATTTGAAGTTTTATCAGTGTTTGATTTGGGACTCAAGGGTAGCATAGCTTTGAGCGATAGCTTAAATTAACAAGAGGCTCGAGTACTTTATTGTTACAAAATTTCAAGGTTTTATGACGCTCCATTAAAAAGTTGCAAGCATTTGTATGTTGCACACTTTGATAGCTGTAGGACGTACCGTATAGAAGTCAGGGCCATTTGAAGTTTTATCAGTGTTTGATTTGGGACTCAAGGGTAGCATAGCTCTGAGCGATAGCTTAAATTGACAAGAGGCTCGAGTACTTTATTATTACAAAATTTGAAGGTTTTATGACGCTCCAGTAAAAAGTTACAAGCATTTGTTTCTTGCAAACTTTGATAGGTATAGGACGTACCTTACAGAAGTTAGGGCCATTTGAAGTTTTATCAGTGTTTGATTTGGGACTCAAGGGTAGCATACCTTTGAGCGATAGCTTAAATTGACAAGAGGCTCGAGTACTTTATTGTTACAAAATTTCAAGGTTTTATGACGCTCCAGTAAAAAGTTACAAGCATTTGTATGCTGCAAACTTTGATAGGTATACGACGTACCGTATAGAAATTAGGGCCATTTGAAGTTTTATCAGTGTTTGATTTGGGACACAAGGGAAGCATAGCTTTGACCGATAGCTTAAATTGAGAAGAGGCTCGAGTACTTTATTGTTACAAAATTTCAATGTTTTATGAAGCTCCAGTAAAAAGTTACAAGCATTTGTATGTTCCAAACTTTGATAGGTGTAGGACGTTCCGTATAGCAGTTAGGGCCATTTGAAGTTGTGTCAGTGTTTGATTTGGGACTCAAGTGTATCATTGCTTTGAGCGATAGCTTAAATTGACAAGAGGCTCGAGTACTTTATTGTTACAAAATTTCAAGGTTTTATGACGCTCCAGTAAAAAGTTACAAGCATTTGTAAGTTGCAAACTTTGATAGGTATAGGACGTACCTTACAGAAGTTAGGGCCATTTGAAGTTTTATCAGTGTTTGATTTGGGACTCAAGGGTAGCATACCTTTGAGCGATAGCTTAAATTGACAAGAGGCTCGAGTACTTTATTGTTACAAAATTTCAAGGTTTTATGACGCTCCAGTAAAAAGTTACAAGCATTTGTATGCTGCAAACTTTGATAGGTATACGACGTACCGTATAGAAATTAGGGCCATTTGAAGTTTTATCAGTGTTTGATTTGGGACACAAGGGAAGCATAGCTTTGACCGATAGCTTAAATTGAGAAGAGGCTCGAGTACTTTATTGTTACAAAATTTCAATGTTTTATGAAGCTCCAGTAAAAAGTTACAAGCATTTGTATGTTCCAAACTTTGATAGGTGTAGGACGTTCCGTATAGCAGTTAGGGCCATTTGAAGTTGTGTCAGTGTTTGATTTGGGACTCAAGTGTATCATTGCTTTGAGCGATAGCTTAAATTGACAAGAGGCTCGAGTACTTTATTGTTACAAAATTTCAAGGTTTTATGACGCTCCAGTAAAAAGTTACAAGCATTTGTAAGTTGCAAACTTTGATAGGTGTAGGATGTTCCGTATAGAAGTTAGGGCCATTTGAAGTTTTATCAGTGTTTGATTTGGGACTCAAGGGTAGCATAGCTTTGAGCGATAACTTAAATTGACAAGAGGCTCGAGTACTTTATTGTTACTAAATTTCAAGGTTTTATGACGCTCCAGTAAAAGTTACAAGCATTTGTATGATGCAAACTTTGATAGGTGTAGGACGTACCGTATAGAAATTAGGGCCATTTGAAGTTTTATCAGTGTTTGATTTGGGACTCAAAGGTAGCATAGCTCTGAGTGATAGCTTAAATTGACAAGAGGCTCGAGTACTTTATTGTTTCAAAATTTCAAGCTTTTATGACGCTCCAGTAAAAGTTACAAGCATTTGTATGATGCAAACTTTGATAGGTGTAGGACGTACCGTAGAGAAGTTAGGGCCATTTGAAGTTTTATCAGTGTTTGATTTGGGACTGAAGGGTAGCATAGCTTTGAGCGATAGCTTAAATTGACAAGAGGATCGAGTACTTTATTGTTATAAAATTTCAAGGTTTTATGACGCTCCAGTAAAAAGTTACAAGCATTTGTATGTTGCAAACTTTGATAGGTGTACGACGTACCGTATAGAAGTTAGGGCCATTTGAAGTTTTATCAGTGTTTGATTTGGGACTCAAGGGTAGCATAGCTTTGAGCGATAGCTTAAATTGACAAGAGGCTCGAGTACTTTATTGTTACAAAATTTCAAGGTTTTATGACGCTCCAGTAAAAAGTTACAAGCATTTGTAAGTTGCAAACTTTGATAGCTGTAGGATGTTCCGTATAGAAGTCAGGGCCATTTGAAGTTTTATCAGTGTTTGATTTGGGACTCAAGGGTAGCATAGCTCTGAGCGATAGCTTAAATTGACAAGAGGCTCGAGTACTTTATTGTTACAAAATTTGAAGGTTTTATGACGCTCCAGTAAAAAGTTACAAGCATTTGTTTCTTGCAAACTTTGATAGGTATAGTACGTACCTTACAGAAGTTAGGGCCATTTGAAGTTTTATCAGTGTGTGATTTGGGACTCAAGGGTAGCATACCTTTGAGCGATAGCTTAAATTGACAAGAGGCTCGAGTACTTTATTGTTACAAAATTTCAAGGTTTTATGACGCTCCAGTAAAAAGTTACAAGCATTTGTATGCTGCAAGCTTTGATAGGTATACGACGTACCGTATAGAAATTAGGGCCATTTGAAGTTTTATCAGTGTTTGATTTGGGACTCAAGGGTAGCATAGCTTTGACCGATAGCTTAAATTGAGAAGAGGCTCGAGTACTTTATTGTTACAAAATTTCAATGTTTTATGACGCTCCAGTAAAAAGTTACAAGCATTTGTATGTTCCAAACTTTGATAGGTGTAGGACGTTCCGTATAGCAGTTAGGGCCATTTGAAGTTGTGTCAGTGTTTGATTTGGGACTCAAGTGTATCATAGCTTTGAGCGATAGCTTAAATTGACAAGAGGCTCGAGTACTTTATTGTTACAAAATTTCAAGTTAGGGCCATTTGAAGTTTTATCAGTGTTTGATTTGGGACTCAAGGGAGGCATAGATTTGAGCGATAGCTTAAATTGACAAGAGGCTCGAGTACTTTATTGTTACAAAATTCCAAGGTTTTATGACGCTCCAGTAAAAAGTTACAAGCATTTGTATGTTGCAAACTTTGATAGGTGTACGACGTACCGTATAGAAGTTAGGGCCATTTGAAGTTGTATCAGTGTTTGATTTGGGACTCAAGGGTATCATAGCTTTGAGCGATAGCTTAGATTGACAAGAGGCTCGAGTACTTTATTGTTACAAAATTTCAAGGTTTTATGACGCTCCAGTAAAAAGTTACAAGCATTTGTATGTTGCAAACTTTGGTAGATGTAGGACGTACCGTATAGAAGTTAGGGCCATTTTATGTTTTATCAGTGTTTGATTTGGGACTCAAGGGTAGCATAGCTTTGAGCGATAACTTAAATTGACAAGAGGCTCGAGTACTTTATTGTTACTAAATTTCAAGGTTTTATGACGCTCCAGTAAAAAGTTACAAGCATTTGTATGTTGCAAACTTTGATAGGTGTAGGACGTACCGTATAGAAATTAGGGCCATTTGAAGTTTTATCAGTGTTTGATTTGGGACTCAAAGGTAGCATAGCTCTGAGTGATAGCTTAAATTGACAAGAGGCTCGAGTACTTTATTGTTACAAAATTTCAAGCTTTTATGACGCTCCAGTAAAAGTTACAAGCATTTGTATGACGCAAACTTTGATAGGTGTAGGACGTACCGTAGAGAAGTTAGGGCCATTTGAAGTTTTATCAGTGTTTGATTTGGGACTGAAGGGTAGCATAGCTTTGAGCGATAGCTTAAATTGACAAGAGGCTCGAGTACTTTATTGTTACAAAATTTCAAGGTTTTATGACGCTCCAGTAAAAAGTTACAAGCATTTGTATACTGCAAACTTTGATAGGTATACGACGTACCGTATAGAAATTAGGGCCATTTGAAGTTTTATCAGTGTTTGATTTGGGACTCAAGGGTAGCATAGCTTTGACCGATAGCTTAAATTGAGAAGAGGCTCGAGTACTTTATTGTTACAAAATTTCAATGTTTTATGACGCTCCAGTAAAAAGTTACAAGCATTTGTATGTTCCAAACTTTGATAGGTGTAGGACGTTCCGTATAGCAGTTAGGGCCATTTGAAGTTGTGTCAGTGTTTGATTTGGGACTCAAGTGTATCATAGCTTTGAGCGATAGCTTAAATTGACAAGAAGATCGAGTACTTTATTGTTACAAAATTTCAAGGTTTTATGACGCTCCAGTAAAAAGTTACAAGCATTTGTATGTTGCAAACTTTGATAGGTGTACGACGTACCGTATAGAAGTTAGGGCCATTTGAAGTTTTATCAGTGTTTAATTTTGGACTCAAGGGTAGCATAGCTTTGAGCGATAGCTTAAATTGACAAGAGGCTCGAGTACTTTATTGCTACAAAATTTCAAGGTTTTATGACGCTCCAGTAAAAAGTTACAAGCATTTGTAAGTTGCAAACTTTGATAGCTGTAGGATGTTCCGTATAGAAGTTAGGGCCATTTGAAGTTTTATCAGTGTTTGATTTGGGACTCAAGGGTAGCATAGCTTTGAGCGATAGCTTAAATTGACAAGAGGCTCGAGTACTTTATTGTTACAAAATTCCAAGGTTTTATGACGCTCCAGTAAAAAGTTACAAGCATTTGTATGTTGCAAACTTTGATAGGTGTACGACGTACCGTATAGAAGTTAGGGCCATTTGAAGTTTTATCAGTGTTTGATTTGGGACTCAAGGGTAGCATAGCTTTGAGCGATAGCTTAAATTGACAAGAGGCTCGAGTACTTTATTGTTACAAAATTTCAAGGTTTTATGACGCTCCAGTAAAAAGTTACAAGCATTTGTAAGCTGCAAACTTTGATAGGTGTAGGATGTTCCGTATAGAAGTTAGGGCCATTTGAAGTTTTATCAGTGTTTGATTTGGGACTCAAGGGTAGCATAGCTTTGAGCGATAGCTTAAATTGACAAGAGGCTCGAGTATTTTATTGTTACAAAATTTCAAGTTAGGTCCATTTGAAGTTTTATCAGTGTTTGATTTGGGACTCAAGGGTAGCATAGATTTGAGCGATAGCTTAAATTGACAAGAGGCTCTAGTACTTTATTGTTACTAAATTTCAAGGTTTTATGACGCTCCAGTAAAAAGTTACAAGCATTTGTATGTTGCAAACTTTGATAGGTGTAGGACGTACCGTATAGAAGTCAGGGCCATTCGAAGTTTTATCAGTGTTTGATTTGGGACTCAAGGGTAGCATAGCTCTGAGCGATAGCTTAAATTGACAAGAGGCTCGAGTACTTTATTGTTACAAAATTTCAAGCTTTTATGATGCTCCAGTAAAAGTTACAAGCATTTGTATGATGCAAACTTTGATAGGTGTAGGACGTACTGTAGAGAAGTTAGGGCCATTTGAAGTTTTATCAGTGTTTGATTTGGGACTGAAGGGTAGCATAGAGCTGAGCGATAGCTTAAATTGACAAGAGGCTCGAGTACTTTATTATTACAAAATTGCAAGGTTTTATGACGCTCCAGTAAAAAGTTACAAGCATATGTATGTTGCAAACTTTGATAGGTGTAGGACGCACCGTATAGAAGTTAGGGCCATTTGAAGTTTTATTAGTGTTTGATTTGGGACTCAAGGGTAGCATAGCTTTGAGCGATAGCTTAAATTGACAAGAGGCTCGAGTAATTTATTGGTACAAAATTTCAAGGTTTTATGACGCTCCAGTAAAAAGGTGCAAGCATTTGTATGTTGCACACTTTGATAGCTGTAGGACGTACCGTATAGAAGTCAGGGCCATTCGAAGTTTTATCAGTGTTTGATTTGGGACTCAAGGGTAGCATAGCTCTGAGCGATAGCTTAAATTGACAAGAGGCTCGAGTACTTTATTGTTACAAAATTTGAAGGTTTTATGACGCTCCAGTAAAAAGTTGCAAGCATTTGTTTCTTGCAAACTTTGATAGGTATAGGACGTACCTTACAGAAGTTCGGGCCATTTGAAGTTTTATCAGTGTTTGATTTGGGACTCAAGGGTAGCATACCTTTGAGCGATAGCTTAAATTGACAAGAGGCTCGAGTACTTTATTGTTACAAAATTTCAAGGTTTTATGACGCTCCAGTAAAAAGTTACAAGCATTTGTATGCTGCAAACTTTGATAGGTATACGACGTACCGTATAGAAATTAGGGCCATTTGAAGTTTTATCAGTGTTTGATTTGGGACTCAAGGGTAGCATAGCTTTGACCGATAGCTTAAATTGAGAAGAGGCTCGAGTACTTTATTGTTACAAAATTTCAATGTTTTATGACGCTCCAGTAAAAAGTTACAAGCATTTGTATGTTCCAAACTTTGATAGGTGTAGGACGTTCCGTATAGCAGTTAGGGCCATTTGAAGTTGTGTCAGTGTTTGATTTGGGACTCAAGTGTATCATAGCTTTGAGCGATAGCTTAAATTGACAAGAGGATCGAGTACTTTATTGTTACAAAATTACAAGGTTTTATGACGCTCCAGTAAAAAGTTACAAGCATTTGTATGTTGCAAACTTTGATAGGTGTACGACGTACCGTATAGAAGTTAGGGCCATTTGAAGTTTTATCAGTGTTTGATTTGGGACTCAAGGGTAGCATAGCTTTGAGCGATAGCTTAAATTGACAAGAAGCTCGAGTACTTTATTGTTACAAAATTTCAAGGTTTTATGACGCTCCAGTAAAAAGTTACAAGCATTTGTAAGTTGCAAACTTTGATAGGTGTATGATGTTCCGTATAGAAGTTAGGGCCATTTGAAGTTTTATCAGTGTTTGATTTGGGACTCAAGGGTAGCATAGCTTTGAGCGATAGCTTAAATTGACAAGAGGCTCGAGTACTTTATTGTTACAAAATTTCAAGTTAGGTCCATTTGAAGTTTTATCAGTGTTTGATTTGGGACTCAAGGGTAGCATAGATTTGAGCGATAGCTTAAATTGACAAGAGGCTCGAGTACTTTATTGTTACAAAATTCCAAGGTTTTATGACGCTCCAGTAAAAAGTTACAAGCATTTGTATGTTGCAAACTTTGATACGTGTACGACGTACCGTATAGAAGTTAGGGCCATTTGAAGTTTTATCAGTGTTTGATTTGGGACTCAAGTGTAGCATAGCTATGAGCGATAGCTTAAATTGACAAGAGGCTCGAGTACTTTATTGGTACAAAATTTCAAGGTTTTATGACGCTCCAGTAAAAAGTTGCAAGCATTTGTATGTTGCACACTTTGATAGCTATAGGACGTACCGTATAGAAGTCAGGGCCATTTGAAGCTTAATCAGTGTTTGATTTGGGACTCAAGGGTAGCATAGCTTTAGGCGATAGCTTAAATTGACAAGAGGCTCGGGTAATTTATTGTTACAAAATTTCAAGGTTTTATGACGCTCCAGTAAAAAGTTACAAGCATTTGTATGTTGCAAACTTTGATAGGTGTAGGACGTACCGTATAGAAGTTAGGGCCATTTGAAGTTTTATCAGTGTTTGATTTGGGACTCAAGGGTAGCATAGCTTTGAGCGATAACTTAAATTGACAAGAGGCTCGAGTACTTTATTGTTACTAAATTTCAAGGTTTTATGACGCTCCAGTAAAAAGTTACAAGCATTTGTATGTTGCTAACTTTGATAAGTGTAGGACGTACCGTATAGAAGTTAGGGCCATTTGAAATTTTAGCAGTGTTTGATTTGGGTCTGAAGGGTAGCATAGCTTTGAGCGATAGCTTAAATTGACAAGAGGCTCGAGTACTTTATTGTTACAAAATTTCAAGGTTTTATGACGCTAAAGTAAAAAGTTGCAAGCATTTATATGTTGCATACTTTGATAGCCGTAGGACGTACCGTATAGAAGTCAGGGCCATTTGAACCTTTATCAGTGTTTGATTGGGGACTCAAGGGTAGCATTGCTTTGAGCGATAGCTTAAATTGACAAGAGGCTTGAGTACTTTATTGTTACAAAATTTCAAGGTTTTATGACCTTCTAGTAAAAAGTTACAAGCATTTGTATGTTGCAAACTTTGATAAGTGTAGGACGTACAGTATAGAAGTTAGGGCCATTTGAAGTTTTATCAGTGTTTGATTTGGGACTCAATGGTAGCATAGCTTTGAGCGATAGCTTAAATTGACAGGAGGCTCGAGTACTTTATTGTTACAAAATTTCAAGGTTTTTTGACGCTCCAGTAAAAAGTTGCAAGCATTTGTATGTTGCACACTTTGATAGCTGTAGGACGTACCGTATAGAAGTCAGGGCCATTTGAAGCTTTATCAGTGTTTGATTTGGGACTCAAGGGTATCATAGCTTTGAGCGATAGCTTAAATTGACAAGAGGCTCGAGTACTTTATTGTTACAAAATTTCAAGGTTTTATGACGCTCTAGTAAAAAGTTACAAGCATTTGTATGTTGCAAACTTTGATAGGTGCAGGACGTACCGTATAGAAGTTAGGGCCATTTGAAGTTTTATCAGTGTTTGATTTGGGACTCAAAAGTAGCATAGCTTTAAGCGATTGCTTAAATTGACAAGAGGCTCGAGTACTTTATTGTTACAAAATTTCAAGGTTTTATGACGCTCCAGTAAAAAGTTGCAAGTATTTGTATGTCGCATACTTTGATAGCTGTAGGACGTACCGTATAGAAGTCAGGGCCATTTGAAGCTTTATCAGTGTTTGATTTGGGACTCAATGGTAGCATAGCTTTGAGCGATAGCTTAAATTGACAAGAGGCTCGAGTACTTTATTGTTACAAAATTTCAAGGTTTTATGACGCTCTAGTAAAAAGTTACAAGCATTTGTATGTTGCAAACTTTGATAGGTGTAGGACGTACCGTATAGAAGTTAGGGCCATTTGAAGTTTTATCAGTGTTTGATTTGGGACTCAAAAGTAGCATAGCTTTAAGCGATTGCTTAAATTGACAAGAGGCTCGAGTACTTTATTGTTACAAAATTTCAAGGTTTTATGACGCTCCAGTAAAAAGTTGCAAGTATTTGTATGTCGCATACTTTGATAGCTGTAGGACGTACCGTATAGAAGTCAGGGCCATTTGAAGCTTTATCAGTGTTTCATTTGGGACTCAATGGTAGCATAGCTTTGAGCAATAGCTTAAATTGACAAGAGGCTCGAGTACTTTATTGTTACAAAATTTCAAGGTTTTATGACGCTCTAGTAAAAAGTTACAAGCATTTGTATGTTGCAAACTTTGATAGGTGTAGGACGTACCGTATAGAAGTTAGGGCCATTTGAAGTTTTATCAGCGTTTGATTTGGGACTCAAAGGTAGCATAGCTTTAAGCGATTGCTTAAATTGACAAGAGGCTCGAGTACTTTAATGTTACAAAATTGCAAGGTTTTATGACGTTCCAGTAAAACGTTACAAGCATTTGTTTGTTGCAAACTTTGATAGATGTAGGACGTACCGTATAGAAGTTAGGGCCATTTGAAGTTTTATCACTGTTCGATTTGGGACTCAAGGGTAGCATAGCTTTGAGCGATAGCTTAAATTGACAAGAGGATCGAGTACTTTACTGTTACAAAATTTCAAGGTTTTATGACGCTACAGTAAAAAGTTACAAGCATTTGTATGTTGCAAACTTTGATAGGTGTAGGACGTACCGTATAGAAGTTAGGGCCATTTGAAGTTTTATCAGTGTTTGATTTGGGACTCAAGGGTAGCATAGCTTTGAGCGATAACTTAAATTGACAAGAGGCTCGAGTACTTTATTGTTACTAAATTTCAAGGTTTTATGACGCTCCAGAAAAAGTTACAAGCATTTGTATATTGCAAACTTTGATAGGTGTAGGGCGTATCGTATAGAAGTTAGGGCCATTTGAAGTTTTATCAGTGTTTAATTTGGGACTCAAGGGTAGCATAGCTTTGAGCGATAGCTTAAATTAACAAGAGGCTCGAGTACTTTATTGTTACAAAATTTTAAGGTTTTATGACGCTCCAGTAAAAAGTTAGAAGCATTTGTATGTTGCAAACTTTGATGAGTGTAGGACGTGCCGTATAGAAGTTAGGGCCATATGCAGTTTTATCAGTGTTTGATTTGGGACTGAAGGGTAGCATTGCTTTGAGCGAAAGCTTAAATTGACAAGAGGCTTGAGTACTTTATTGTTACAAAATTTCAAGGTTTTATGACGCTCTAGTAAAAAGTTACAAGCATTTGTATGTTGCAAACTTTGATAAGTGTAGGACGTACA
The DNA here is from genome assembly GCA_920105625.2 of Clusia tigrina. Lineage (NCBI taxonomy): Eukaryota > Metazoa > Arthropoda > Insecta > Diptera > Clusiidae > Clusia > Clusia tigrina. The sequence goes on from CAKKTE020000288.1 coordinate 34,961, forward strand.
GTATAGAAGTTAGGGCCATTTGAGGTTTTATCAGTGTTTGATTTGGGACTCAAGGGTAGCATAGCTTTGAGCGATAGCTTAAATTGACAGGAGCCTCGAGTACTTAATTGTTACAAAATTTCAAGGTTTTTTGACGCTCCAGTAAAAAGTTGCAAGCATTTGTATGTTGCACACTTTGATAGCTGTAGGACGTACCGTATAGAAGTCAGGGCCATTTGAAGCTTTATCAGTGTTTGATTTGGGACTCAAGGGTATCATAGCTTTGAGCGATAGCTTAAATTGACAAGAGGCTCGAGTACTTTATTGTTACAAAATTTCAAGGTTTTATGACGCTCTAGTAAAAAGTTACAAGCATTTGTATGTTGCAAACTTTGATAGGTGCAGGACGTACCGTATAGAAGTTAGGGCCATTTGAAGTTTTACAGTGTTTGATTTGGGACTCAAAAGTAGCATAGCTTTAAGCGATTGCTTAAATTGACAAGAGGCTCGAGTACTTTATTGTTACAAAATTTCAAGGTTTTATGACGCTCCAGTAAAAAGTTGCAAGTATTTGTATGTCGCATACTTTGATAGCTGTAGGACGTACCGTATAGAAGTCAGGGCCATTTGAAGCTTTATCAGTGTTTGATTTGGGACTCAATGGTAGCATAGCTTTGAGCGATAGCTTAAATTGACAAGAGGCTCGAGTACTTTATTGTTACAAAATTTCAAGGTTTTATGACGCTCTAGTAAAAAGTTACAAGCATTTGTATGTTGCAAACTTTGATAGGTGTAGGACGTACCGTATAGAAGTTAGGGCCATTTGAAGTTTTATCAGTGTTTGATTTGGGACTCAAAGGTAGCATAGCTTTAAGCGATTGCTTAAATTGACAAGAGGCTCGAGTACTTTATTGTTACAAAATTGCAAGGTTTTATGACGTTCCAGTAAAAAGTTACAAGCATTTCTTTGTTGCAAACTTTGATAGATGTAGGACGTACCGTATAGAAGTTATGGCCATTTGAAGTTTTATCACTGTTCGATTTGGGACTCAAGGGTAGCATAGCTTTGAGCGATAGCTTAAATTGACAAGAGGATCGAGTACTTTACTGTTACAAAATTTCAAGGTTTTATGACGCTACAGTAAAAAGTTACAAGCATTTGTATGTTGCAAACTTTGATAGGTGTAGGACGTACCGTATAGAAATTAGGGCCATTTGAAATTTTATCAGTGTTTGATTTGGGACTCAAGGGTAGCATAGCTTTGAGCGATAACTTAAATTGACAAGAGGCTCGAGTACTCTATTGTTACTAAATTTCAAGGTTTTATGACGCTCCAGTAAAAAGTTACAAGCATTTGTATGTTGCAAACTTTGATAGGTGTAGGACGTACCGTATAGAAGTTAGGGCCATTTGAAGTTTTATCAGTGTTTGATTTGGGACTCAAGGGTAGCATAGCTTTGAGCGATAACTTAAATTGACAAGAGGCTCGAGTACTTTATTGTTACTAAATTTGAAGGTTTTATGACGCTCCAGTAAAAAGTTACAAGCATTTGTATGTTGCAAACTTTGATAGGTGTAGGGCGTATCGTATAGAAGTTAGGGCCATTTGAAGTTTTATCAGTGTTTAAATAGGGGCTCAAGGGTAGCATAGCTTTGAGCGATAGCTTAAGTTAACAAGAGGCTCGAGTACTTTATTGTTACAAAATTTCAAGGTTTTATGACGCTCTAGTAAAAAGTTACAAGCATTTGTATGTTGCAAACTTTGATAGGTGTAGGACGTACCGTATAGAAGTTAGGGCCATTTGAAGTTTTATCAGTGTTTGATTTGGGACTCAAAGGTAGCATAGCTTTAAGCGATTGCTTAAATTGACAAGAGGCTCGAGTACTTTATTGTTACAAAATTGCAAGGTTTTATGACGTTCCAGTAAAAAGTTACAAGCATTTCTTTGTTGCAAACTTTGATAGATGTAGGACGTACCGTATAGAAGTTATGGCCATTTGAAGTTTTATCACTGTTCGATTTGGGACTCAAGGGTAGCATAGCTTTGAGCGATAGCTTAAATTGACAAGAGGATCGAGTACTTTACTGTTACAAAATTTCAAGGTTTTATGACGCTACAGTAAAAAGTTACAAGCATTTGTATGTTGCAAACTTTGATAGGTGTAGGACGTACCGTATAGAAATTAGGGCCATTTGAAATTTTATCAGTGTTTGATTTGGGACTCAAGGGTAGCATAGCTTTGAGCGATAACTTAAATTGACAAGAGGCTCGAGTACTCTATTGTTACTAAATTTCAAGGTTTTATGACGCTCCAGTAAAAAGTTACAAGCATTTGTATGTTGCAAACTTTGATAGGTGTAGGACGTACCGTATAGAAGTTAGGGCCATTTGAAGTTTTATCAGTGTTTGATTTGGGACTCAAGGGTAGCATAGCTTTGAGCGATAACTTAAATTGACAAGAGGCTCGAGTACTTTATTGTTACTAAATTTGAAGGTTTTATGACGCTCCAGTAAAAAGTTACAAGCATTTGTATGTTGCAAACTTTGATAGGTGTAGGGCGTATCGTATAGAAGTTAGGGCCATTTGAAGTTTTATCAGTGTTTAAATAGGGGCTCAAGGGTAGCATAGCTTTGAGCGATAGCTTAAGTTAACAAGAGGCTCGAGTACTTTATTGTTACAAAATTTTAAGGTTTTATGACGCTCCAGTAAAAAGTTACAAGCATTTGTATGTTGCAAACTTTGGGCCATTTGCAGTTTTATCAGTGTTTGATTTGGGACTGAAGGGTAGCATAGCTTTGAGCGAGAGCTTAAATTAACAAGAGGGTCGAGTACTTTATTGTTACAAAATTGCAAGGTTTTATGACGCTCCAGTAAAAAGTTACAAGCATTTGTATGTTTGCAAACTTTGATAGGTGTAGGACGTACCGTATAGAAGTTAGGGCCATTTGAAGTTTTATCAGTGTTTGATTTGGGACTCAAGGGTAGCATAGCTTTGAGCTTTAACTTAAATTGACAAGAGGCTCGAGTACTTTATTGTTACTAAATTTCAAGGTTTTATGACGCTCCAGTAAAAAGTTACAAACATTTGTATGTTGCAAACTTTGATAGGTGTAGGACGTACCCTATAGAAGTTAGGTCCATTTGAAGTTTTATCAGTCTTTCATTTGTTACTCAAAGGTAGCATAGCTTTGAGCGATTGCTTAAATTGACAAGAGGCTCGAGTACTTTATTGTTACAAAATTTCAAGCTTTTATGACGCTCCAGTACAAAGTTACAAGCATTTGTATGCTGCAACCTTTGATAGGTGTAGAACGTACCGTATAGAAGTTAGGACCATTTGAAGTTTTATCAGTGTTCGATTTGGGACTCAAGGATAGCATTGCTTTGAGCGATAGCTTAAATCGACAAGAGGCTCGAGTACTTTACTGTTATAAAATTTCAAGGTTTTATGACGCTCCAGTAAAAAGTTACAAGCATTTGTATGTTGCAAACCTTGATAGGTGTAGGACGTCCCGTATAGAAGTTAGATCCATTTGAAGTTTTATCAGTGTTTGATTTGGGACTCAAGGTTAGCATAGCTTTGAGCGATAACTTAAATTGACAAGAGGCTCGAGTACTTTATTGTTACTAAATTTCAAGGTTTTATGACGCTCCAGTAAAAAGTTACAAGCATTTGTATGTTGCAAACTTTGATAGGTGTAGGGCGTACCGTATAGAAGTTAGGGCCATTTGAAGTTTTATCAGTGTTTAATTTGGGACTCAAGGGTAGCATAGCTTTGAGCGATAGCTTAAATTAACAAGAGGCTCCAGTACTTTATTGTTACAAAATTTTAAGGTTTTATGACGCTCCAGTAAAAAGTTACAAGCATTTGTATGTTGCAAACTTTGATCAGTGTAGGACGTACCGTATAGAAGTTAGGGCCATTTGCAGTTTTATCAGTGTTTGATTTGGGACTGAAGGGTAGCATAGCTTTGAGCGAGAGTTTAAATTAACAAGAGGGTCGAGTACTTTATTGTTACAAAATTGCAAGGTTTTATGACGCTCCAGTAAAAAGTTACAAGCATTTGTATGTTGCAAACTTTGAAAGGTGTAGGACGCACCGTATAGAAGTTAGGGCCATTTGAAGTTTTATCAGTGTTTGATTTGGGTCTCAAGGGTAGCATAGCTTTGAGCGATAGCTTAAATTGACAAGTGGCTCGAGTACTTTATTGTTACTAAATTTCAAGGTTTTATGACGCTCCAGTAAAAAGTTACAAACATTTGTATGTTGCAAACTTTGATAGGTGTAGGACGTACCGTATAGAATTCAGGTCCATTTGAAGTTTTATCACTGTTTGATTTGGGACTCAAAGGTAGCATAGCTTTAAGCGATTGCTTAAATTGACAAGAGGCTCGAGTACTTTATTGTTACAAAATTTCAAGGTTTTATGACGCTCCAGTAAAAAGTTACAAGCATTTGTATGCTGCAACCTTTGATAGGTGTAGGACGTACCGTATAGAAGTTAGGGCCATTTGAAGTTTTATCAGTGTTCGATTTGGGACTCAAGAGTAGCATTGCTTTGAGCGATAGCTTAAATTGACAAGAGGCTCGAGTACTTTACTGTTATAAAATTTCAAGGTTTTATGACGCTCCAGTAAAAAGTTACAAGCATTTGTATGTTGCAAACTTTGATAGGTGTAGGACGTCCCGTATAGAAGTTACGGCCATTTGAAGTTTTATAAGTGTTTGATTTGGGACTCAAGGGTAGCATAGCTTTGAGCGATAACTTAAATTGACAAGAGGCTCGAGTACTTTATTGTTACTAAATTTCAAGGTTTTATGACGCTCCAGTAAAAAGTTACAAGCAATTGTATGTTGCAAACATTGATAGGTGTAGGACGTACCGTATAGAAGTTAGGGCCATTTGAAGTTTAATAAGTGTTTGATTTGGGACTCAAGGGTAGCATAGCTTTGAGCGATAACTTAAATTGACAAGAGGCTCGAGTACTTTATTGTTACTAAATTTCAAGGTTTTATGACGCTCCAGTAAAAAGGTACAAGCATTTGTATGTTGCAAACTTTGATAGGTGTAGGACGTACCGTATAGGAGTTAGGGCCATTTGAAGTTTTATCAGTGTTTTATCAGGGTAGCATAGCTTTGAGCGATAGCTTAAATTAACAAGAGGCTCGAGTACTTTATTGTTACAAAATTGCAAGGTTTTATGACGCTCCAGTAAAAAGTTACAAGCATTTGTATGTTGCAAACTTTGATAGGTGTTGGACGTACCGTATAGAAGTCAGGGCCATTTGAAGCTTTATCAGTGTTTGATTTGGGACTCAAGGGTAGCATAGCTTTGAGCGATAGCTTAAATTGACAAGAGGCTTGAGTACTTTATTGTTACAAAATTTCAAGGTTTTATGACGCTCTAGTAAAAAGTTACAAGCATTTGTATGTTGCAAAGTTTGATAAGTGTAGGACGTACCGTATAGAAGTTAGGGCCATTTGAAGTTTTATCAGTGTTTGATTTGGTACTGAAGGGTAGCATAGCTCTGAGCGATAGTTTAAATTGACAAGAGGCTCGACTACTTTATTGTTACAAAATTGCAAGGTTTTATGACGCTCTAGTAAAAAGTTACAAGCATTTGTATGTTGCAAACTTTGATAGGTGTAGGACGTACCGTATAGAAGTTAGGGCCATTTGAAGTTTTATCAGTGTTTGATTTGGGACTCAAAGGTAGCATAGCTTTAAGCGATAGCTAAAATTGACAAGAGGGTCGAGTACTTTACTGTTACAAAATTTCAAGGTTTTATGACGCTACAGTAAAAAGTTACAAGCATTTGTATGTTGCAAACTTTGATAGGTGTAGGACGTACCGTATAGAAGTTAGGGCCATTTGAAGTTTTATCAGTGTTTGAGTTGGGACTCAAGGGTAGCATAGCTTTGAGCGATAACTTAAATTGGCAAGATTCTCGAGTAATTTATTGTTACTAAATTTCAAGGTTTTATGACGCTCCAGCAAAAAGTTACAAGCATTTGTATGTTGCAAACTTTGATAGGTGTAGGACGTACCGTATAGAAGTTAGGGCCATTTGAAGTTTTATCAGTGTTTGATTTGGGACTCAAGGGTAGCATAGCTTTGAGCGATAACTTAAATTGACAAGAGGCTCGAGTACTTTATTGTTACAAAATTTTGAGGTTTTATGACGCTCCAGTAAAAAGTTACAAGCATTTATATGTTGCAAACTTTGATAAGTGTAGGACGTACCATATAGAAGTTAGGGCCATTTGCAGTTTTATCAGTGTTTGATTTGGGACTGAAGGGTAGCATAGCTTTGAGTGAGAGCTTAAATTAACAAGAGGGTCGAGTACTTTATTGTTACAAAATTGCAAGGTTTTATGACGCTCCAGTAAAAAGTTACAAGCATTTGTATGTTGCAAACTTTGATAAGTGTAGGACGTACCGTATAGAAGTTAGGGCCATTTGCAGTTTTATCAGTGTTTGATTTGGGACTGAAGGGTCGCATAGCTTTGAGCGAAAGCTTAAATTAACAAGAGGGTCGAGTACTTTACTGTTACAAAATTTCAAGGTTTTATGACGCTACAGTAAAAAGTTACAAGCATTTGTATGTTGCAAACTTTGATAGGTGTAGGACGTACCGTATAGAAGTTAGGGCCATTTGAAGTTTTATCAGTGTTTGAGTTGGGACTCAAGGGTAGCATAGCTTTGAGCGATAACTTAAATTGGCCAGATTCTCGAGTACTTTATTGTTACTAAATTTCAAGGTTTTATGACGCTCCAGCAAAAAGTTACAAGCATTTGTATGTTGCAAACTTTGATAGGTGTAGGACGTACCGTATAGAAGTTAGGGCCATTTGAAGTTTTATCAGTGTTTGATTTGGGACTCAAGGGTAGCATAGCTTTGAGCGATAACTTAAATTGACAAGAGGCTCGAGTACTTTATTGTTACAAAATTTTGAGGTTTTATGACGCTCCAGTAAAAAGTTACAAGCATTTGTATGTTGCAAACTTTGATAAGTGTATGACGTACCGTATAGAAGTTAGGGCCATTTGAAGTTTTATCAGTGTTTGATTTGGTACTGAAGGGTAGCATAGCTCTGTGCGATAATTTAAATTGACAAGAGGCTCGAGTACTTTATTGTTACAAAATTGCAAGGTTTTATGACGCTCTAGTAAAAAGTTACAAGCATTTGTAAGTTGCAAACTCTGATAGGTGTAGGACGTACCGTATATAAGTTAGGGCCATTTGAAGTTTTATCAGTGTTTGATTTGGGACTCAAAGGTAGCATAGCTTTAAGCGATTGCTTAAATTGACAAGAGGCTCGAGTACTTTATTGTTACAAAATTTCAAGGTTTTATGACGCTCCAGTAAAAAGTTGCAAGTATTTGTATGTTGCATACTTTGATAGCTGTAGGACGTACCGTATAGAAGTCAGGGCCATTTGAAGCTTCATCAGTGTTTGATTTGGGACTCAAGGGTAGCATAGCTTTGAGCGATAGCTTAAATTGACAAGAGGCTTGAGTATTTTATTGTTACAAAATTTCAAGGTTTTATGACGCTCTAGTAAAAAGTTACAAGCATTTGTGTGTTGCAAACTTTGAGAAGTGTAGGACGTACAGTATAGAAGTTAGGGCCATTTGAAGTTTTATCAGTGTTTGATTTGTGACTGAAGGGTAGCATAGCTCTGAGCGATAGCTTAAATTGACAAGAGGCTCGAGTACTTTATTGTTACAAAATGCAAGGTTTTGTGACGCTCCAGTAAAAAGTTACAAGCATTTGTATGTTGCTAACTTTGATAGCTGTAGGACGTACCGTATAGAAGTCAGGGCCATTTGAAGCTTTATCAGTGTTTGATTTGGGACTCAAGGGTAGCATAGCTTTGAGCGATAGCTTAAATTGACAAGAGGCTCGAGTACTTTATTGTTACAAAATTTCAAGGTTTTATGAAGCTCTAGTAAAAAGTTACAAGCATTTGTATGTTGCAAACTTTGATTGGTGTAGGACGTACCGTATAGAAGTTAGGGCCGTTTGAAGTTTTATCAGTGTTTGATTTGGGACTCAAAGGTAGCATAGCTTTAAGCGATTGCTTAAATTGACAAGAGGCTCGAGTACTTTATTGTTACAAAATTGCAAGGTTTTATGACGTTCCAGTAAAAAGTTACAAGCATTTGTTTGTTGCAAACTTTGATAGGTGTAGGACGTACCGTATAGAAGTTAGGGCCATTTGAAGTTTTATCACTGTTCGATTTGGGACTCAAGGGTAGCATAGCTTTGAGCGATAGCTTCAATTGACAAGAGGGTCGAGTACTTTATTGTTACAAAATTGCAAGGTTTTATGACGCTCCAGTAAAAAGTTACAAGCATTTGTATGATGCTAACTTTGATAGCTGTAGGACGTACCGTATAGAAGTCAGGGCCATTTGAAGCTTTATCAGTGTTTGATTTGGGACTCAAGGGTAGCATAGCTTTGAGCGATAGCTTAAATTGACAAGAGGCTCGAGTACTTTATTGTTACAAAATTTCAAGGTTTTATGAAGCTCTAGTAAAAAGTTACAAGCATTTGTATGTTGCAAACTTTGATAGGTGTAGGACGTACCGTATAGAAGTTAGGGCCATTTGAAGTTTTATCAGTGTTTGATTTGGGACTCAAAGGTAGCATAGCTTTAAGCGATTGCTTAAATTGACAAGGGGCTCGAGTACTTTATTGTTACAAAATTGCAAGGTTTTATGACGTTCCAGTAAAAAGTTACAAGCATTTGTTTGTTGCAAACTTTGATAGGTGTAGGACGTACCGTATAGAAGTTAGGGCCATTTGAAGTTTTATCACTGTTCGATTTGGGACTCAAGGGTAGCATAGCTTTGAGCGATAGCTTAAATTGACAAGAGGGTCGAGTACTTTACTGTTACAAAATTTCAAGGTTTTATGACGCTACAGTAAAAAGTTACAAGCATTTGTATGTTGCAAACTTTGATAGGTGTATGACGTACCGTATAGAATTCAGGGCCATTTGAAGCTTTATCAGTGTTTGATTTGGGACTCAAGGGTAGCATAGCTTTGAGCGATAGCTTAAATTGACAAGAAGCTTGAGTACTTTATTGTTACAAAATTTCAAGGTTTTATGACGCTCTAGTAAAAAGTTACAAGCATTTGTATGTTGCAAACTTTGATAAGTGTTGGACGTACCGTATAGAAGTTAGGGCCATTTGAAGTTTTATCAGTGTTTGATTTTGTACTGAAGGGTAGCATAGCTCTGAGCGATAGCTTAAATTGACAAGAGGCTCGAGTACTTTGTTACAAAATTGCAAGGTTTTATGACGCTCAAGTAAAAAATTACAAGCATTTGTATATTGCAAACTTTGATAGGTGTAGGACGTTCCGTATAGAAGTTAGGGCCATTTGAAGTTTTATCAGTGTTTGATTTGGGACTCAAAGGTAGCATAGCTTTAAGCGATTGCTTAAATTGACAAGAGGCTCGAGTACTTTATTGTTACAATATTTTGAGGTTTTATGACGCTCCAGTAAAAAGTTACAAGCATTTGTATGTTGCAAACTTTGATAAGTGTAGGACGTACCGTATAGAAGTTAGGGCCATTTTCAGTTTTATCAGTGTTTGATTTGGGACTCAAGGGTAGCATAGCTTTGAGCGATAGCTTAAATTGACAAGAGGCTCGAGTACTTTATTGTTACAAAATTTCAAGGTTTTATGAAGCTCTAGTAAAAAGTTACAAGCATTTGTATGTTGCAAACTTTGATAGGTGTAGGACGTACCGTATAGAAGTTAGGGCCATTTGAAGTTTTATCAGTGTTTGATTTGGGACTCAAAGGTAGCATAGCTTTAAGCGATTGCTTAAATTGACAAGGGGCTCGAGTACTTTATTGTTACAAAATTGCAAGGTTTTATGACGTTCCAGTAAAAAGTTACAAGCATTTGTTTGTTGCAAACTTTGATAGGTGTAGGACGTACCGTATAGAAGTTAGGGCCATTTGAAGTTTTATCACTGTTCGATTTGGGACTCAAGGGTAGCATAGCTTTGAGCGATAGCTTAAATTGACAAGAGGGTCGAGTACTTTACTGTTACAAAATTTCAAGGTTTTATGACGCTACAGTAAAAAGTTACAAGCATTTGTATGTTGCAAACTTTGATAGGTGTATGACGTACCGTATAGAATTCAGGGCCATTTGAAGCTTTATCAGTGTTTGATTTGGGACTCAAGGGTAGCATAGCTTTGAGCGATAGCTTAAATTGACAAGAAGCTTGAGTACTTTATTGTTACAAAATTTCAAGGTTTTATGACGCTCTAGTAAAAAGTTACAAGCATTTGTATGTTGCAAACTTTGATAAGTGTTGGACGTACCGTATAGAAGTTAGGGCCATTTGAAGTTTTATCAGTGTTTGATTTTGTACTGAAGGGTAGCATAGCTCTGAGCGATAGCTTAAATTGACAAGAGGCTCGAGTACTTTGTTACAAAATTGCAAGGTTTTATGACGCTCAAGTAAAAAATTACAAGCATTTGTATATTGCAAACTTTGATAGGTGTAGGACGTTCCGTATAGAAGTTAGGGCCATTTGAAGTTTTATCAGTGTTTGATTTGGGACTCAAAGGTAGCATAGCTTTAAGCGATTGCTTAAATTGACAAGAGGCTCGAGTACTTTATTGTTACAATATTTTGAGGTTTTATGACGCTCCAGTAAAAAGTTACAAGCATTTGTATGTTGCAAACTTTGATAAGTGTAGGACGTACCGTATAGAAGTTAGGGCCATTTTCAGTTTTATCAGTGTTTGATTTGGGACTCAAGGGTAGCATAGCTTTGAGCGATAGCTTAAATTGACAAGAGACTCGAGTACTTTATTGTTACAAAATTTCAATGTTTTATGAAGCTCTAGTAAAAAGTTACAAGCATTTGTATGTTGCAAACTTTGATAGGTGTAGGACGTACCGTATAGAAGTTAGGGCCATTTGAAGTTTTATAAGTGTTTGATTTGGGACTCAAAGGTAGCATAGCTTTAAGCGATTGCTTAAATTGACAAGAGGCTCGAGTACTTTATTGTTACAAAATTGCAAGGTTTTATGACGTTCCAGTAAAAAGTTACAAGCATTTGTTTGTTGCAAACTTTGATAGGTGTAGGACGTACCGTATAGTAGTTAGGGCCATTTGAAGTTTTATCACTGTTCGATTTGGGACTCAAGGGTAGCATAGCTTTGAGCGATAGCTTAAATTGACAAGAGGGTCGAGTACTTTACTGTTACAAAATTTCAAGGTTTTATGACGCTACAGTAAAAAGTTACAAGCATTTGTATGTTGCAAACTTTGATAGGTGTAGGACGTACCGTATAGAAGTTAGGGCCATTTGAAGTTTTATCAGTGTTTGATTTGGGATTCAAGTGTAGCATAGCTTTGAGCGATAACTTAAATTGACAAGAGGCTCGAGTACTTTATTGTTACAATATTTTGAGGTTTTATGACGCTCCAGTAAAAAGTTACAAGCATTTGTATGTTGCAAACTTTGGTAAGTGTAGGACGTACCGTATAGAAGTTAGGGCCATTTGCAGTTTTATCAGTGTTTGATTTGGAACTGAAGGGTAGCATAGCTTTGAGCGAGAGCTTAAATTAACAAGAGGGTCGAGTACTTTATTGTTACAAAATTGCAAGGTTTTATGGCGCTCCAGTAAAAAGTTACAAGCATTTCTATGCTGCAAACTTTGATAGGTGTAGGACGCACCGTATAGAAGTTAGGGCCATTTGAAGTTTTATCAGTGTTTGATTTGGGGCTCAATGGTAGCATAGCTTTGAGCGATAGCTTAAATTGACAAGAGGCTCGAGTACTTTATTGTTACAAAATTTCAAGGTTTTATGAAGCTCTAGTAAAAAGTTACAAGCATTTGTATGTTGCAAACTTTGATAAGTGTAGGACGTACCGTATAGAAGTTAGGGCCATTTGCAGTTTTATCAGTGTTTGATTTGGAACTGAAGGGTAGCATAGCTTTGAGCGAGAGCTTAAATTGACAAGAGGCTCGAGTACTTTATTGTTACAAAATTTCAATGTTTTATGAAGCTCTAGTAAAAAGTTACAAGCATTTGTATGCTGCAAACTTTGATAGGTGTAGGACGCACCGTATAGAAGTTAGGGCCATTTGAAGTTTTATCAATGTTTGATTTGGGGCTCAATGGTAGCATAGCTTTGAGCGATAGCTTAAATTGACAAGAGGCTCGAGTACTTTATTGTTACAACATTTCAAGGTTTTATGACGCTTCAGTAAAAAGTTACAGGCATTTGTATGTTGCAAACTTTGATAGGTGTAGGACGTACCGTATAGAAGTTAGGGCCATTTGAAGTTTTATCAGTGTTTGATTTGGGACTCAAGGGTAGCATAGCTTTGAGCGATAGCTTAAATTAACAAGAGGCTCGAGTACTTTATTGTTACAAAATTGCAAGGTTTTATGACGCTCCAGTAAAAAGGTACAAGCATTTGTATGTTGCAAACTTTGATAGGTGTAGGACGTACCGTATAGAAGTCAGGGCCATTTGAAGCTTTATCAGTGTTTGATTTGGGACTCAAGGGTAGCATTGCTTTGACAAGAGGCTCGAGTACTTTACTGTTACAAAATTTCAAGGTTTTATGACGCTCCAGTAAAAAGGTACAATCATTTGTATGTTGCAAACTTTGATAGGTGTAGGACGTACCGTATAGGAGTTAGGGCCATTTGAAGTTTTATCAGTGTTTGATTTTGGGACTCAAGGGTAGCATAGCTTTGAGCGATAGCTTAAATTAACAAGAGGCTCGAGTACTTTATTGTTACAAAATTGCAAGGTTTTATGACGCTCCAGTAAAAAGTTACAAGCATTTGTATGTTGCAAACTTTGATAGGTGTAGGACGTACCGTATAGAAGTCAGGGCCATTTGAAGCTTTATCAGTGTTTGATTTGGGACTCAAGGGTAGCATAGCTTTGAGCGATAGCTTAAATTGACAAGAAGCTTGAGTACTTTATTGTTACAAAATTTCAAGGTTTTATGACGCTCTAGTAAACAGTTACAAGCATTTGTATGTTGCAAACTTTGATAAGTGTAGGACGTACCGTATAGAAGTTAGGGCCATTTGAAGTTTTATCAGTGTTTGATTTTGTACTGAAGGGTAGCATAGCTCTGAGCGATAGCTTAAATTGACAAGAGGCTCGAGTACTTTGTTACAAAATTGCAAGGTTTTATGACGCTCAAGTAAAAAGTTACAAGCATTTGTATATTGCAAACTTTGATAGGTGTAGGACGTACCGTATAGAAGTTAGGGCCATTTGAAGTTTTATCAGTGTTTGATTTGGGACTCAAAGGTAGCATAGCTTTAAGCGATTGCTTAAATTGACAAGAGGCTCGAGTACTTTATTGTTACAATATTTTGAGGTTTTATGACGCTCCAGCAAAAAGTTACAAGCATTTGTATGTTGCAAACTTTGATAAGTGTAGGACGTACCGTATAGAAGTTAGGGCCATTTGCAGTTTTATCAGTGTTTGATTTGGGACTCAAGGGTAGCATAGCATTGAGCGATAGCTTAAATTGACAAGAGGCTCGAGTACTTTATTGTTACACAATTTCAAGGTTTTATGAAGCTCTAGTAAAAAGTTACAAGCATTTGTATGTTGCAAACTTTGATAGGTGTAGGACGTACCGTATAGAAGTTAGGGCCATTTGAAGTTTTATAAGTGTTTGATTTGGGACTCAAAGGTAGCATAGCTTTAAGCGATTGCTTAAATTGACAAGAGGCTCGAGTACTTTATTGTTACAAAATTGCAAGGTTTTATGACGTTCCAGTAAAAAGTTACAAGCATTTGTTTGTTGCAAACTTTGATAGATGTAGGTCGTACCGTATAGTAGTTAGGGCCATTTGAAATTTTATCACTGTTCGATTTGGGACTCAAGGGTAGCATAGCTTTGAGCGATAGCTTAAATTGACAAGAGGGTCGAGTACTTTACTGTTACAAAATTTCAAGGTTTTATGACGCTACAGTAAAAAGTTACAAGCATTTGTATGTTGCAAACTTTGATAGGTGTAGGACGTACCGTATAGAAGTTAGGGCCATTTGAAGTTTTATCAGTGTTTGATTTGGGACTCAAGGGTAGCATAGCTTTGAGCGATAACTTAAATTGACAAGAGGCTCGAGTACTTTATTGTTACAATATTTTGAGGTTTTATGACGCTCCAGTAAAAAGTTACAAACATTTGTATGTTGCAAACTTTGATAAGTGTAGGACGTACCGTATAGAAGTTAGGGCTATTTGCAGTTTTATCAGTGTTTGATTTGGAACTGAAGGGTAGCATAGCTTTGAGCGAGAGTTTAATTTAACAAGAGGGTCGAGTACTTTATTGTTACAAAATTGCAAGGTTTTATGACGCTCCAGTAAAAAGTTACAAGCATTTGTATGCTGCAAACTTTGATAGGTGTAGGACGCACCGTATAGAAGTTAGGGCCATTTGAAGTTTTATCAGTGTTTGATTTGGGACTCAAAGGTAGCATAGCTTTAAGCGATTGCTTAAATTGACAAGAGGCTCGAGTACTTTATTGTTACAATATTTTGAGGTTTTATGACGCTCCAGTAAAAAGTTACAAGCATTTGTATGTTGCAAATTTTGATAAGTGTAGGACGTACCGTATAGAAGTTAGGGCCATTTTCAGTTTTATCAGTGTTTGATTTGGGACTCAAGGGTAGCATAGCTTTGAGCGATAGCTTAAATTGACAAGAGACTCGAGTACTTTATTGTTACAAAATTTCAAGGTTTTATGAAGCTCTAGTAAAAAGTTACAAGCATTTGTATGTTGCAAACTTTGATAGGTGTAGGACGTACCGTATAGAGTTAGGGCCATTTGAAGTTTTATAAGTGTTTGATTTGGGACTCAAAGGTAGCATAGCTTTAAGCGATTGCTTAAATTGACAAGAGGCTCGAGTACTTTATTGTTACAAAATTGCAAGGTTTTATGACGTTCCAGTAAAAAGTTACAATGCATTTGTTTGTTGCAAACTTTGATAGGTGTAGGACGTACCGTATAGTAGTTAGGGCCATTGAAGTTTATCACTGTTCGATTTGGGACTCAAGGGTAGCATAGCTTTGAGCGATAGCTTAAATTGACAAGAGGGTCGAGTACTTTACTGTTACAAAATTTCAAGGTTTTATGACGCTACAGTAAAAAGTTACAAGCATTTGTATGTTGCAAACATTTGATAGGTGTTAGGACGTACCGTATAGAAGTTAGGGCCATTTGAAGTTTTATCAGTGTTTGATTTGGGACTCAAGGGTAGCATAGCTTGAGCGATAACTTAAATTGACAAGAGGCTCGAGTACTTTATTGTTACAATATTTGAGGTTTTATGACGCTCCAGTAAAAAGTTACAAGCATTTGTATGTTGCAAAACTTTGATAAGTGTAGGACGTACCGTATAGAAGTTAGGGCCATTTGCAGTTTTATCAGGTGTTGATTTGGAACTGAAGGGTAGCATAGCTTTGAGCGAGAGCTTAAATTAACAAGAGGGTCGAGTACTTTATTGTTACAAAAATTGCTAGGTTTTATGGCGCTCCAGTAAAAAGTTACAAGCATTTGTATGCTGCAAACTTTGATAGGTGTAGGACGCACCGTATAGAAGTTAGGGCCATTTGAAGTTTTATCAGTGTTTGATTTGGGGCTCAATGGTAGCATAGCTTTGAGCGATAGCTTAAATTGACAGAGGCTCGAGTACTTTATTGTTACAAAATTTCAAGGTTTTATGAAGCTCTAGTAAAAAGTTACAAGCATTTGTATGTTGCAAACTTTGATAAGTGTAGGACGTACCGTATAGAAGTTAGGGCCATTTTCAGTTTTATCAGTGTTTGATTTGGGACTCAAGGGTAGCATAGCTTTGATCGATAGCTTAAATTGACAAGAGGCTCGAGTACTTTATTGTTACAAAATTTCAAGGTTTTATGAAACTCTAGTAAAAAGTTACAAGCATTTGTATGTTGCAAACTTTGATAGGTGTAGGACGTACCGTATAGAAGTTAGGGCCATTTGAAGTTTTATAAATGTTTGATTTGGGACTCAAAGGTAGCATAGCTTTAAGCGATTGCTTAAATTGACAAGAGGCTCGAGTACTTTATTGTTACAAAATTGCAAGGTTTTATGACGTTCCAGTAAAAAGTTACAAGCATTTGTTTGTTGCAAACTTTGATAGGTGTTGGACGTACCGTATAGTAGTTAGGGCCATTTGAAGTTTTATCACTGTTCGATTTGGGACTCAAGGGTAGCATAGCTTTGAGCGATAGCTTATATTGGCAAGAGGGTCGAGTACTTTACTGTTACAAAATTTCAAGGTTTTATGACGCTACAGTAAAAAGTTACAAGCATTTGTATGTTGCAAACTTTGATAGGTGTAGGACGTACCGTATAGAAGTTAGGGCCATTTGCAGTTTTATCAGTGTTTGATTTGGAACTGAAAGGTAGCATAGCTTTGAGCGAGAGCTTAAATTAACAAGAGGGTCGAGTACTTTATTGTTACAAAATTGCAAGGTTTTATGGCGCTCCAGTAAAAAGTTACAAGCATTTCTATGCTGCAAACTTTGATAGGTGTAGGACGCACCGTATAGAAGTTAGGGCCATTTGAAGTTTTATCAGTGTTTGATTTGGGGCTCAATGGTAGCATAGCTTTGAGCGATAGCTTAAATTGACAAGAGGCTCGAGTACTTTATTGTTACAACATTTCAAGGTTTTATGATGCTTCAGTAAAAAGTTACAGGCATTTGTATGTTGCAAACTTTGATAGGTGTAGGACGTACCGTATAGAAGTTAGGGCCATTTGAAGTTTTATCAGTGTTTGATTTGGGACTCAAGGGTAGCATAGCTTTGAGCGATAGCTTAAATTAACAAGAGGCTCGAGTACTTTATTGTTACAAAATTGCAAGGTTTTGTGACGCTCCAGTAAAAAGTTACAAGCATTTGTATGTTGCAAACTTTGATAGCTGTAGGACGTACCGTATAGAAGTCAGGGCCATTTGAAGCTTTATCAGTGTTTGATTTGGGACTCAAGGGTAGCATAGCTTTGAGCGATAGATTAAATTGACAAGAGGCTCGAGTACTTTATTGTTACAAAATTTCAAGGTTTTATGACGCTCCAGTAAAAAGTTACAAGCATTTGTATGCTGCAACCTTTGATAGGTGTAGGACGTACCGTATAGAAGTTAGGGCCATTTGAAGTTTTATCAGTGTTCGATTTGGGACTCAAGGGTAGCATTGCTTTGAGCGATAGCTTAAATTGACAAGAGGCTCGAGTACTTTACTGTTATAAAATTTCAAGGTTTTATGACGCTCCAGTAAAAAGGTACAAGCATTTGTATGTTGCAAACTTTGATAGGTGTAGGACGTACCGTATAGAAGTCAGGGCCATTTGAAGCTTTATCAGTGTTTGATTTGGGACTCAAGGGTAGCATTGCTTTGACAAGAGGCTCGAGTACTTTACTGTTACAAAATTTCAAGGTTTTATGACGCTCCAGTAAAAAGGTACAATCATTTGTATGTTGCAAACTTTGATAGGTGTAGGATGTACCGTATAGGAGTTAGGGCCATTTGAAGTTTTATCAGTGTTTGATTTTGGGACTCAAGGGTAGCATAGCTTTGAGCGATAGCTTAAATTAACAAGAGGCCCGAGTACTTTATTGTTACAAAATTGCAAGGTTTTATGACGCTCCAGTAAAAAGTTACAAGCATTTGTATGTTGCAAACTTTGATAGGTGTAGGACGTACCGTATAGAAGTCAGGGCCATTTGAAGCTTTATCAGTGTTTGATTTGGGACTCAAGGGTAGCATAGCTTTGAGCGATAGCTTAAATTGACAAGAAGCTTGAGTACTTTATTGTTACAAAATTTCAAGGTTTTATGACGCTCTAGTAAAAAGTTACAAGCATTTGTATGTTGCAAACTTTGATAAGTGTAGGACGTACCGTATAGAAGTTAGGGCCATTTGAAGTTTTATCAGTGTTTGATTTTGTACTGAAGGGTAGCATAGCTCTGAGCGATAGCTTAAATTGACAAGAGGCTCGAGTACTTTGTTACAAAATTGCAAGGTTTTATGACGCTACAGTAAAAAGTTGCAAGCATTTGTATATTGCAAACTTTGATAGGTGTAGGACGTACCGTACAGAAGTTAGGGCCATTTGAAGTTTTATCAGTGTTTGATTTGGGACTCAAAGGTAGCATAGCTTTAAGCCATTGCTTAAATTGACAAGAGGCTCGAGTACTTTATTGTTACAAAATTTCAAGGTTTTATGACGCTCCAGTAAAAAGTTGCAAGTATTTGTATGTTGCATACTTTGATAGCTGTAGGACGTACCGTATAGAAGTCAGGTCCATTTGAAGCTTTATCAGTGTTTGATTTGGGACTCAAGGGTAGCATAGCTTTGAGCGATAGCTTAAATTGACTGAGGCTTGAGTATTTTATTGTTACAAAATTTCAAGGTTTTATGACGCTCTAGTAAAAAGTTACAAGCATTTGTATGTTGCAAACTTTGAGAAGTGTAGAACGTACAGTATAGAAGTTAGGGCCATTTGAAGTTTTATCAGTGTTTCATTTGGGACTGAAGGGTAGCATAGCTCTGAGCGATAGCTTAAATTGACAAGAGGCTCGAGTACTTTATTGTTACAAAATTGCAAGGTTTTGTGACGCTCCAGTAAAAAGTTACAAGCATTTGTATGTCGCAAACTTTGATAGCTGTAGGACGTACCGTATAGAAGTCAGGGCCATTTGAAGCTTTATCAGTGTTTAATTTGGGACTCAAGGGTAGCATAGCTTTGAGCGATAGCTTAAATTGACAAGATGCTCGAGTACTTTATTGTTACAAAATTTCAAGGTTTTATGACGCTCTAGTAAAAAGTTACAAGCATTTGTATGTTGCAAACTTTGATAGGTGTAGGACTCAAGGGTAGCATAGCTTTGACCGATAGCTTAAATTAACAAGAGGCTCGAGTACTTTATTGTTACAAAATTTTAAGGTTTTATGACGCTCCAGTAAAAAGTTACAAGCATTTGTATGTTGCAAACTTTGATAAGTGTAGGACGTACCGTATAGAAGTTAGGGCCATTTGCAATTTTATCAGTGTTTGATTTGGGACTGAAGGGTAGTATAGCTTTGAGCGAGAGCTTAAATTAACAAGAGGGTCGAGTACTTTATTGTTACAAAATTGCAAGGTTTTATGACGCTCCAGTAAAAAGTTACAAGCATTTGTATGTTGCAAACTTTGATAGGTTTAGGACGCACCGTATAGAAGTTAGGGCCATTTGAAGTTTTATAAGTGTTCGATTTGGGACTCAAGGGTAGCATTGCTTTGAGCGATAGCTTAAATTGGCAAGAGGCTCGAGTAGTTTACTGTTATAAAATTTCAAGGTTTTATGACGCTCCAGTAAAACGGTACAAGCATTTGTATGTTGCAAACTTTGAGAAGTGTAGGACGTACAGTATAGAAGTTAGGACCATTTGAAGTTTTAACAGTGTTTGATTTGGGACTGAAGGGTAGCATAGCTCTGAGCGATAGCTTAAATTGACAAGAGGCTCGAGTACTTTATTGTTACAAAATTGCAAGGTTTTGTGACGCTCCAGTAAAAAGTTACAAGCATTTGTATTTTGCAAACTTTGATAGCTGTAGGACGTACCGTATAGAAGTCAGGGCCATTTGAAGCTTTATAAGTGTTTGATTTGGGACTCAAGGGTAGCATAGCTTTGAGCGATAGCTTAAATTGACAAGAGGCTCGAGTACTTTATTGTTACAAAATTTCAAGGTTTTATGACGCTCTAGTAAAAAGTTACAAGCATTTGTATGTTGCAAACTTTGATAGGTGTAGAACGTACCGTATAGAAGTTAGGGCCATTTGAAGTTTTATCAGTGTTTGATTTGGGACTCAAGGGTAGCAAAGCTTTGAGTGATAACTTAAATTGACAAGAGGCTCGAGTACTTTATTGTTACAAAATTTCAAGCTTTTATGACGCTCTAGTAAAAAGTTACAAGCATTTGTATGTTGCAAACTTTGATAGGTGTAGGACGTACCGTATAGAAGTTAGGTCCATTTGCAGTTTTATCAGTGTTTGATTTGGGACTCACAGGTAGCATAGCTTTAAGCGATTGCTTAAATTGACAAGAGGCTCGAGTACTTTATTGTTACAAAATTGCAAGGTTTTATGACGTTCCAGTAAAAAGTTACAAGCATTTGTTTGTTGTAAACTTTGATAGGTGTAGGACGTACCGTATAGAAGTTAGGGCCATTTTATCACTGTTTGATTTGGGACTCAAGGGTAGCATAGCTTTGAGCGATAACTTAAATTGACAAGAGGCTCGAGTACTTTATTGTTACTAAATTTCAAGGTTTTATGACGCTCCAGTAAAAAGTTACAAGCATTTGTATGTTGCAAACTTTGATAGGTGTAGGACGTACCGTATAGAAGTTAGGTCCATTTGCAGTTTTATCAGTGTTTGATTTGGGACTCAAAGGTAGCATAGCTTTAAGCGATTGCTTAAATTGACAAGAGGCTCGAGTACTTTATTGTTACTAAATTTCAAGGTTTTATGACGCTCCAGTAAAAAGTTACAAGCATTTGTATGTTGCAAACTTTGATAGGTGTAGGGCGTACCGTATAGAAGTAAGGGCCATTTGAAGTTTTATCAGTGTTTAATTTGGGACTCAAGGGTAGCATAGCTTTGACCGATAGCTTAAATTAACAAGAGGCTCGAGTACTTTATTGTTACAAAATTTTAAGGTTTTATGACGCTCCAGTAAAAAGTTACAAGCATTTGTATGTTGCAAACTTTGATAAGTGTAGGACGTACCGTATAGAAGTTAGGGCCATTTGCAATTTTATCAGTGTTTGATTTGGGACTGAAGGGTAGTATAGCTTTGAGCGAGAGCTTAAATTAACAAGAGGGTCGAGTACTTTATTGTTACAAAATTGCAAGGTTTTATGACGCTCCAGTAAAAAGTTACAAGCATTTGTATGTTGCAAACTTTGATAGGTTTAGGACGCACCGTATAGAAGTTAGGGCCATTTGAAGTTTTATCAGTGTTCGATTTGGGACTCAAGGGTAGCATTGCTTTGAGCGATAGCTTAAATTGGCAAGAGGCTCGAGTAGTTTACTGTTATAAAATTTCAAGGTTTTATGACGCTCCAGTAAAACGGTACAAGCATTTGTATGTTGCAAACTTTGAGAAGTGTAGGACGTACAGTATAGAAGTTAGGACCATTTGAAGTTTTAACAGTGTTTGATTTGGGACTGAAGGGTAGCATAGCTCTGAGCGATAGCTTAAATTGACAAGAGGCTCGAGTACTTTATTGTTACAAAATTGCAAGGTTTTGTGACGCTCCAGTAAAAAGTTACAAGCATTTGTATTTTGCAAACTTTGATAGCTGTAGGACGTACCGTATAGAAGTCAGGGCCATTTGAAGCTTTATAAGTGTTTGATTTGGGACTCAAGGGTAGCATAGCTTTGAGCGATAGCTTAAATTGACAAGAGGCTCGAGTACTTTATTGTTACAAAATTTCAAGGTTTTATGACGCTCTAGTAAAAAGTTACAAGCATTTGTATGTTGCAAACTTTGATAGGTGTAGAACGTACCGTATAGAAGTTAGGGCCATTTGAAGTTTTATCAGTGTTTGATTTGGGACTCAAGGGTAGCAAAGCTTTGAGTGATAACTTAAATTGACAAGAGGCTCGAGTACTTTATTGTTACAAAATTTCAAGCTTTTATGACGCTCTAGTAAAAAGTTACAAGCATTTGTATGTTGCAAACTTTGATAGGTGTAGGACGTACCGTATAGAAGTTAGGGCCATTTGAAGTTTTAAAAGTGTTTGATTAGGGACTGAAGGGTAGCATAGCTCTGAGCGATAGCTTAAATTGACAAGAGGCTCGAGTACTTTATTGTTACTAAATTTTAAGGTTTTATGACGCTCCAGTAAAAAGTTACAAGCATTTGTATGTTGCAAACTTTGATAGGTGTAGGACGTACCGTATAGAAGTTAGGTCCATTTGCAGTTTTATCAGTGTTTGATTTGGGACTCAAAGGTAGCATAGCTTTAAGCGATTGCTTAAATTGACAAGAGGCTCGAGTACTTTATTGTTACAAAATTGCAAGGTTTTATGACGTTCCAGTAAAAAGTTACAAGCATTTGTTTGTTGTAAACTTTGATAGGTGTAGGACGTACCGTATAGAAGTTAGGGCCATTTTATCACTGTTTGATTTGGGACTCAAGGGTAGCATAGCTTTGAGCGATAACTTAAATTGACAAGAGGCTCGAGTACTTTATTGTTACTAAATTTCAAGGTTTTATGACGCTCCAGTAAAAAGTTACAAGCATTTGTATGTTGCAAACTTTGATAGGTGTAGGACGTACCGTATAGAAGTTAGGTCCATTTGAAGTTTTATCAGTGTTTGATTTGGGACTCACAGGTAGCATAGCTTTAAGCGATTGCTTAAATTGACAAGAGGCTCGAGTACTTTATTGTTACAAAATTTCAAGGTTTTATGACGCTCCAGTAAAACGGTACAAGCATTTGTATGTTGCAAACTTTGAGAAGTGTAGGACGTACAGTATAGAAGTTAGGGCCATTTGAAGTTTTATCAGTGTTTGATTTGGGACTGAAGGGTAGCATAGCTCTGAGCGATAGCTTAAATTGACAAGAGGCTCGAGTACTTTATTGTTACAAAATTGCAAGGTTTTGTGACGCTCCAGTAAAAAGTTACAAGCATTTGTATGTTGCAAACTTTGATAGCTGTAGGACGTACCGTATAGAAGTCAGGGCCATTTGCAATTTTATCAGTGTTTGATTTGGGACTGAAGGGTAGCATAGCTTTGAGCGAGAGCTTAAATTAACAAGAGGGTCGAGTACTTTATTGTTACAAAATTGCAAGGTTTTATGACGCTCCAGTAAAAAGTTACAAGCATTTGTATGTTGCAAACTTTGATAGGTTTAGGACGCACCGTATAGAAGTTAGGGCCATTTGAAGTTTTATCAGCGTTCGATTTGGGACTCAAGGGTAGCATTGCTTTGAGCGATAGCTTAAATTGGCAAGAGGCTCGAGTAGTTTACTGTTATAAAATTTCAAGGTTTTATGACGCTCCAGTAAAACGGTACAAGCATTTGTATGTTGCAAACTTTGAGAAGTGTAGGACGTACAGTATAGAAGTTAGGACCATTTGAAGTTTTATCAGTGTTTGATTTGGGACTGAAGGGTAGCATAGCTCTGAGCGATAGCTTAAATTGACAAGAGGCTCGAGTACTTTATTGTTACAAAATTGCAAGGTTTTGTGACGCTCCAGTAAAAAGTTACAAGCATTTGTATGTTGCAAACTTTGATAGCTGTAGGACGTACCGTATAGAAGTCAGGGCCATTTGAAGCTTTATCAGTGTATGATTTGGGACTCAAGGGTAGCATAGCTTTGAGCGATAGCTTAAATTGACAAGAGGCTCGAGTACTTTATTGTTACAAAATTTCAAGGTTTTATGACGCTCTAGTAAAAAGTTACAAGCATTTGTATGTTGCAAACTTTGATAGGTGTAGAACGTACCGTATAGAAGTTAGGGCCATTTGAAGTTTTATCAGTGTTTGATTTGGGACTCAAGGGTAGCAAAGCTTTGAGTGATAACTTAAATTGACAAGAGGCTCGAGTACTTTATTGTTACAAAATTTCAAGCTTTTATGACGCTCTAGTAAAAAGTTACAAGCATTTGTATGTTGCAAACTTTGATAGGTGTAGGACGTACCGTATAGAAGTTAGGTCCATTTGAAGTTTTATCATTGTTGGAATTGGGACTCACAGGTAGCATAGCTTTAAGCGATTGCTTAAATTGACAAGAGGCTCGAGTACTTTATTGTTACAAAATTTCAAGGTTTTATGACGCTCCAGTAAAAAGTTACAAGCATTTGTATGCTGCAACCTTTGATAGGTGTAGGACGTACCGTATAGAAGTTAGGGCCATTTGAAGTTTTATCAGTGTTCGATTTGGGACTCAAGGGTAGCATTGCTTTGAGCGATAGCTTAAATTGGCAAGAGGCTCGAGTAGTTTACTGTTATAAAATTTCAAGGTTTTATGACGCTCCAGTAACACGGTACAAGCATTTGTATGTTGCAAACTTTGAGAAGTGTAGGACGTACAGTATAGAAGTTAGGGCCATTTGAAGTTTTATCAGCGTTTGATTTGGGACTGAAGGGTAGCATAGCTCTGAGCGATAGCTTAAATTGACAAGACGCTCGAGTACTTTATTGTTACAAAATTGCAAGGTTTTGTGACGCTCCAGTAAAAAGTTACAAGCATTTGTATGTTGCAAACTTTGGTAGCTGTAGGACGTACCGTATAGAAGTCAGGGCCATTTGAAACTTTATTAGTGTTTGATTTGGGACTCAAGGGTAGCATAGCTTTGAGCGATAGCTTAAATTGACAAGAGGCTCGAGTACTTTATTGTCACAAAATTTCAAGGTTTTATGACGCTCTATTAAAAAGTTACAAGCATTTGTATGTTGCAAACTTTGATAGGTGTAGGACGTACCGTATAGAAGTTAGGGCCATTTGAAGTTTTATCAGTGTTTGATTTGGGACTCAAAAGTAGCATAGCTTTAAGCGATTGCTTAAATTGACAAGAGGCTCGAGTACTTTATTGTTACAAAATTGCAAGGTTTTATGACGTTCCAGTAAAAAGTTACAAGCATTTGTTTGTTGCAAACTTTGATAGGTGTAGGACGTACCGTATAGAAGTTAGGGCCATTTGAAGTTTTATCACTGTTTGATTTGGGACTCAAGGGTAGCATAGCTTTGAGCGATAAATTAAATTGACAAGAGGCTCGAGTACTTTATTGTTACTAAATTTTAAGGTTTTATGACGCTCCAGTAAAAAGTTACAAGCATTTGTATGTTGCAAACTTTGATAGGTGTAGGACGTACCGTATAGAAGTTAGGTCCATTTGAAGTTTTATCAGTGTTTGATTTGGGACTCAAAGGTAGCATAGCTTTAAGCGATTGCTTAAATTGACAAGAGGCTCGACGACTTTATTGTTACAAAATTTCAAGATTTTATGACGCTCCAGTAAAAAGTTACAAGCATTTGTATGCTGCAACCTTTGATAGGTGTAGGACGTACCGTATAGAATTTAGGGCCATTTGAAGTTTTATCAGTGTTCGATTTGGGACTCAAGGGTAGCATTGCTTTGAGCGATAGCTTAAATTGACAAGAGGCTCGAGTACTTTACTGTTATAAAATTTCAAGGCTTTATGACGCTCCAGTAAAAAGGTACAAGCATTTGTATGTTGCAAACTTTGATAGGTGTAGGACGTACCGTATAGGAGTTAGGGCCATTTTAAATTTTATCAGTGTTTGATTTGGGACTCAAGGGTAGCATAGCTTTGAGCGATAGCTTAAATTGACAAGAGGCTCGAGCACTTTATTGTTACAAAATTGCAAGGATTTATGACGCTCCAGTAAAAAGTTACAAGCATTTGTATGTTGCAAACTTTGATAGGTGTAGGACGTACCGTATAGAAGTCAGGGCCATTTGAAGCTTTATCAGTGTTTGATTTGGGACTCAAGGGTAGCATAGCTTTGAGCGATAGCTTAAATTGACAAGAGGCTTGAGTACTTTATTGTTACAAAATTGCAAGGTTTTATGACGCTCAAGTAAAAAGTTACAAGCATTTGTATATTGCAAACTTTGATAGGTGTAGGACGTACCGTATAGAAGTTAGGGCCATTTGAAGTTTTATCAGTGTTTGATTTGGGACTCAAAGGTAGCATAGCTTTAAGCGATTGCTTAAATTGACAAGAGGCTCGAGTACTTTATTGTTACAAAATTTCAAGGTTTTATGACGCAAGTTGCAAGTATTTGTATGTTGCATACTTTGATAGCTGTAGGACGTACCGTAAAAATTTTCAAGGTTTTATGACGCTCTAGTAAAAAGTTACAAGCATTTGTATGTTGCAAACTTTGAGAAGTGTAGGACGTACAGTATATAAGTTAGGGCCATTTGAAGTTTTATCAGCGTTTGATTTGGGACTGAAGGGTAGCATAGCTCTGAGCGATAGCTTAAATTGACAAGAGGCTCGAGTACTTTATTGTTACAAAATTTCAAGGTTTTATGACGCTCCAGTAAAAAGTTGCAAGTATTTGTATGTTGCATACTTTGATAGCTGTCGGACGTACCGTATAGAAGTCAGGGCCATTTGAAGCTTTATCAGTGTTTGATTTGGGACTCAACGGTAGCATAGCTTTGAGCGATATCTTAAATTGACTGAGGCTTGAGTATTTTATTGTTACAAAATTTCAAGGTTTTATGACGCTCTAGTAAAAAGTTACAAGCATTTGTATGTTGCAAACTTTGAGAAGTGTAGGACGTACAGTATAGAAGTTAGGGCCATTTGAAGTTTTATCATTGTTTGATTTGGGACTGAAGGGTAGCATAGCTCTGAGCGATAGCTTAAATTGACAAGAGGCGCGAGTACTTTATTGTTACAAAATTGCAAGGTTTTGTGACGCTCCAGTAAAAAGTTACAAGCATTTGTATGTTGCAAACTTTGATAGCTGTAGGACGTACCGTATAGAAGTCAGGGCCATTTGAAGCTTTATCAGTGTTTGATTTGGGACTCAAGGGTAGCATAGCTTTGAGCGATAGCTTAAATTGACAAGAGGCTCGAGTACTTTATTGTTACAAAATTTCAAGGTTTTATGACGCTCCAGTAAAAAGTTACAAGCATTTGTATGTTGCAAACTTTGATAGGTGTAGGACGTACCGTATAGAAATTAGGGCCATTTGAAGTTTTATCAGTGTTCGATTTGGGACTCAAGGGTAGCATTGCTTTGAGCGATAGCTTAAATTGACAAGAGGCTCGAGTACTTTACTGTTATAAAATTTCAAGGTTTTATGACGCTCCAGTAAAAAGGTACAAGCATTTGTATGTTGCAAACTTTGATAGGTGTAGGACGTACCGTATAGGAGTTAGGGCCATTTGAAGTTTTATCAGTGTTTGATTTGGGACTCAAGGGTAGCATAGCTTGGAGCGATAGCTTAAATTAACAAGAGGCTCGTGTACTTTATTGTTACAAAATTTCAAGGTTTTATGACGCTCCAGTAAAAAGTTACAAGCATTTGTATGTTGCAAACTTTGATAGGTGTAGGACGTACCGTATAGAAGTTAGGGCCATTTGAAGTTTTATCAGTGTTTGATTTTGTACTGAAGGGTAGCATAGCTCTGAGCGATAGCTTAAATTGACAAGAGGCTCGAGTACTTTATTGTTACAAAATTGCAAGGTTTTATGACGCTCAAGTAAAAAGTTGCAAGCATTTGTATATTGCGAAATTTGATAGGTGTAGGACGTACCGTATAGAAGTTAGGGCCATTTTAAGTTTTATCAGTGTTTGATTTGGGACTCAAAGGTAGCATAGCTCTGAGCGATAGCTTAAATTGACAAGAAGCCCGAGTACTTTATTGTTACAAAATTGCAAGGTTTTGTGACGCTCCAGTAAAAAGTTACAAGCATTTGTATGTAGCAAACTTTGATAGCTGTAGGACGTACCCTCGTAGAAGTCAGGGCCATTTGAAGCTTTATCAGTGTTCGATTTGGGACTCAAGGGTAGCATAGGTTTGAGCGATAGCTTAAATTGACAAGAGGCTCGAGTACTTTATTGTTACAAAATTTCAAGGTTTTATGACGCTCTAGTAAAAAGTTACAAGCATTTGTATGTTGCAAACTTTGATAGGTGTAGGACGTACCGTATAGAAGTTAGGGCCATTTGAAGTTTTATCAGTGTTTGATTTGGGACTCAAAGGTAGCATAGCTTTAAGCGATTGCTTAAATTGACAAGAGGCTCGAGTACTTTATTGTTACAAAATTGCAAGGTTTTATGACGTTCCAGTAAAAAGTTACAAGCATTTGTTTGTTGCAAACTTTGATAGGTGTAGGACGTACCGTATAGAATTTAGGGCCATTTGAAGTTTTATCACTGTTCGATTTGGGGCTCAAGGGTAGCATAGCTTTGAGCGATAGCTTAAATTGACAAGAGGGTCGAGTACTTTACTGTTACAAAATTTCAAGGTTTTATGACGCTACAGTAAAAAGTTACAAGCATTTGTATGTTGCAAACTTTGATAGGTGTAGGACGTACCGTATAGAAGTTAGGGCCATTTGAAGTTTTATCAGTGTTTGATTTGGGACTCAAGGGTAGCATAGCTTTGAGCGATAACTTAAATTGACAAGAGGCTCGAGTACTTTATTGTTACTAAATTTCAAGGTTTTATGACGCTCCAGTAAAAAGTTACAAGCATTTGTATGTTGCAAACTTTGATAGGTGTAGGACGTACCGTATAGAAGTTAGGGCCATTTGAAGCTTTATTAGTGTCTGATTTGGGACTCAAGGGTAGCATAGCTTTGAGCGATAGCTTAAATTGACAAGAGGCTCGAGTACTTTATTGTTACAAAATTTCAAGGTTTTATGACGCTCCAGTAAAAAGTTACAAGCATTTGTATGTTGCAAACTTTGATAAGTGTAGGACGTACCGTATAGAAGTTAGGGCCATTTGAAAATTTATCAGTGTTTGATTTGGGACTCAAGGGTAGCATAGCTTTGAGCGATAACTTAAATTGACAAGAGGCTCGAGTACTTTATTGTTACTAAATTTCAAGGTTTTATGACGCTCCAGTAAAAAGTTACAAGCATTTGTATGTTGCAAACTTTGATAGGTGTAGGACGTACCGTATAGAAGTTAGGTCCATTTGAAGTTTTATCAGTGTTTGATTTGGGACTCAAAGGTAGCATAGCTTTAAGCGATTGCTTAAATTGACAAGAGGCTCGAGTACTTTATTGTTACAAAATTTCAAGGTTTTATGACGCTCCAGTAAAAAGTTACAAGCATTTGTATGCTGCAACCTTTGATAGGTGTAGGATGTACCGTATAGAAGTTAGGGCCATTTGAAGTTTTATCAGTGTTCGATTTGGGACTCAAGGGTAGCATTGCTTTGAGCGATAGCTTAAATTGGCAAGAGGCTCGAGTACTTTACTGTTATAAAATTTCAAGGTTTTATGACGCTCCAGTAAAAAGGTACAAGCATTTGTATGTTGCAAACTTTGAGAAGTGTAGGACGTACAGTATAGAAGTTAGGGCCATTTGAAGTTTTATCAGTGTTTGATTTGGGACTGAAGGGTAGCATAGCTCTGAGCGATAGCTTAAATTGACAAGAGGCGCGAGTACTTTATTGTTACAAACTTGCAAGGTTTTGTGACGCTCCAGTAAAAAGTTACAAGCATTTGTATGTTGCAAACTTTGATAGCTGTAGGACGTACCGTATAGAAGTCAGGGCCATTTGAAGCTTTATCAGTGTTTGATTTGGGACTCAAGGGTAGCATAGCTTTGAGCGATAGCTTAAATTGACAAGAGGCTCGAGTACTTTATTGTTACAAAATTTCAAGGTTTTATGACGCTCCAGTAAAAAGTTACAAGCATTTGTATGTTGCAAACTTTGATAGGTGTAGGACGTACCGTATAGAAATTAGGGCCATTTGAAGTTTTATCAGTGTTCGATTTGGGACTCAAGGGTAGCATTGCTTTGAGCGATAGCTTAAATTGACAAGAGGCTCGAGTACTTTACTGTTATAAAATTTCAAGGTTTTATGACGCTCCAGTAAAAAGGTACAAGCATTTGTATGTTGCAAACTTTGATAGGTGTAGGACGTACCGTATAGGAGTTAGGGCCATTTGAAGTTTTATCAGTGTTTGATTTGGGACTCAAGGGTAGCATAGCTTGGAGCGATAGCTTAAATTAACAAGAGGCTCGAGTACTTTATTGTTACAAAATTGCAAGGTTTTATGACGCTCCAGTAAAAAGTTACAAGCATTTGTATCTTGCAAACTTTGATAGGTGTAGGACGTACCGTATAGAAGTTAGGGCCATTTGAAGTTTTATCAGTGTTTGATTTTGTACTGAAGGGTAGCATAGCTCTGAGCGATAGCTTAAATTGACAAGAGGCTCGAGTACTTTATTGTTACAAAATTGCAAGGTTTTATGACGCTCAAGTAAAAAGTTGCAAGCATTTGTATATTGCGAAATTTGATAGGTGTAGGACGTACCGTATAGAAGTTAGGGCCATTTTAAGTTTTATCAGTGTTTGATTTGGGACTCAAAGGTAGCATAGCTCTGAGCGATAGCTTAAATTGACAAGAAGCCCGAGTACTTTATTGTTACAAAATTGCAAGGTTTTGTGACGCTCCAGTAAAAAGTTACAAGCATTTGTATGTTGCAAACTTTGATAGCTGTAGGACGTACCCTCGTAGAAGTCAGGGCCATTTGAAGCTTTATCAGTGTTCGATTTGGGACTCAAGGGTAGCATAGGTTTGAGCGATAGCTTAAATTGACAAGAGGCTCGAGTACTTTATTGTTACAAAATTTCAAGGTTTTATGACGCTCTAGTAAAAAGTTACAAGCATTTGTATGTTGCAAACTTTGATAGGTGTAGGACGTACCGTATAGAAGTTAGGGCCATTTGAAGTTTTATCAGTGTTTGATTTGGGACTCAAAGGTAGCATAGCTTTAAGCGATTGCTTAAATTGACAAGAGGCTCGAGTACTTTATTGTTACAAAATTGCAAGGTTTTATGACGTTCCAGTAAAAAGTTACAAGCATTTGTTTGTTGCAAACTTTGATAGGTGTAGGACGTACCGTATAGAATTTAGGGCCATTTGAAGTTTTATCACTGTTCGATTTGGGGCTCAAGGGTAGCATAGCTTTGAGCGATAGCTTAAATTGACAAGAGGGTCGAGTACTTTACTGTTACAAAATTTCAAGGTTTTATGACGCTACAGTAAAAAGTTACAAGCATTTGTATGTTGCAAACTTTGATAGGTGTAGGACGTACCGTATAGAAGTTAGGGCCATTTGAAGTTTTATCAGTGTTTGATTTGGGACTCAAGGGTAGCATAGCTTTGAGCGATAACTTAAATTGACAAGAGGCTCGAGTACTTTATTGTTACTAAATTTCAAGGTTTTATGACGCTCCAGTAAAAAGTTACAAGCATTTGTATGTTGCAAACTTTGATAGGTGTAGGACGTACCGTATAGAAGTTAGGGCCATTTGAAGCTTTATTAGTGTTTGATTTGGGACTCAAGGGTAGCATAGCTTTGAGCGATAGCTTAAATTGACAAGAGGCTCGAGTACTTTATTGTTACAAAATTTCAAGGTTTTATAACGCTCCAGTAAAAAGTTACAAGCATTTGTATGTTGCAAACTTTGATAAGTGTAGGACGTACCGTATAGAAGTTAGGGCCATTTGAAAATTTATCAGTGTTTGATTTGGGACTCAAGGGTAGCATAGCTTTGAGCGATAACTTAAATTGACAAGAGGCTCGAGTACTTTATTGTTACTAAATTTCAAGGTTTTATGACGCTCCAGTAAAAAGTTACAAGCATTTGTATGTTGCAAACTTTGATAGGTGTAGGACGTACCGTATAGAAGTTAGGTCCATTTGAAGTTTTATCAGTGTTTGATTTGGGACTCAAAGGTAGCATAGCTTTAAGCGATTGCTTAAATTGACAAGAGGCTCGAGTACTTTATTGTTACAAAATTTCAAGGTTTTATGACGCTCCAGTAAAAAGTTACAAGCATTTGTATGCTGCAACCTTTGATAGGAGTAGGATGTACCGTATAGAAGTTAGGGCCATTTGAAGTTTTATCAGTGTTCGATTTGGGACTCAAGGGTAGCATTGCTTTGAGCGATAGCTTAAATTGGCAAGCGGCTCGAGTACTTTACTGTTATAAAATTTCAAGGTTTTATGACGCTCCAGTAAAAAGGTACAAGCATTTGTATGTTGCAAACTTTGAGAAGTGTAGGACGTACAGTATAGAAGTTAGGGCCATTTGAAGTTTTATCAGTGTTTGATTTGGGACTGAAGGGTAGCATAGCTCTGAGCGATAGCTTAAATTGACAAGAGGCGCGAGTACTTTATTGTTACAAAATTGCAAGGTTTTGTGACGCTCCAGTAAAAAGTTACAAGCATTTGTATGTTGCAAACTTTGATAGCTGTAGGACGTACCGTATAGAAGTCAGGGCCATTTGAAGCTTTATCAGTGTTTGATTTGGGACTCAAGGGTAGCATAGCTTTGAGCGATAGCTTAAATTGACAAGAGGCTCGAGTACTTTATTGTTACAAAATTTCAAGGTTTTATGACGCTCCAGTAAAAAGTTACAAGCATTTGTATGTTGCAAACTTTGATAGGTGTAGGACGTACCGTATAGAAATTAGGGCCATTTGAAGTTTTATCAGTGTTCGATTTGGGACTCAAGGGTAGCATTGCTTTGAGCGATAGCTTAAATTGACAAGAGGCTCGAGTACTTTACTGTTATAAAATTTCAAGGTTTTATGACGCTCCAGTAAAAAGGTACAAGCATTTGTATGTTGCAAACTTTGATAGGTGTAGGACGTACCGTATAGGAGTTAGGGCCATTTGAAGTTTTATCAGTGTTTGATTTGGGACTCAAGGGTAGCATAGCTTGGAGCGATAGCTTAAATTAACAAGAGGCTCGAGTACTTTATTGTTACAAAATTGCAAGGTTTTATGACGCTCCAGTAAAAAGTTACAAGCATTTGTATGTTGCAAACTTTGATAGGTGTAGGACGTACCGTATAGAAGTTAGGGCCATTTGAAGTTTTATCAGTGTTTGATTTTGTACTGAAGGGTAGCATAGCTCTGAGCGATAGCTTAAATTGACAAGAGGCTCGAGTACTTTATTGTTACAAAATTGCAAGGTTTTATGACGCTCAAGTAAAAAGTTGCAAGCATTTGTATATTGCGAAATTTGATAGGTGTAGGACGTACCGTATAGAAGTTAGGGCCATTTTAAGTTTTATCAGTGTTTGATTTGGGACTCAAAGGTAGCATAGCTCTGAGCGATAGCTTAAATTGACAAGAAGCCCGAGTACTTTATTGTTACAAAATTGCAAGGTTTTGTGACGCTCCAGTAAAAAGTTACAAGCATTTGTATGTTGCAAACTTTGATAGCTGTAGGACGTACCCTCGTAGAAGTCAGGGCCATTTGAAGCTTTATCAGTGTTCGATTTGGGACTCAAGGGTAGCATAGGTTTGAGCGATAGCTTAAATTGACAAGAGGCTCGAGTACTTTATTGTTACAAAATTTCAAGGTTTTATGACGCTCTAGTAAAAAGTTACAAGCATTTGTATGTTGCAAACTTTGATAGGTGTAGGACGTACCGTATAGAAGTTAGGGCCATTTGAAGTTTTATCAGTGTTTGATTTGGGACTCAAAGGTAGCATAGCTTTAAGCGATTGCTTAAATTGACAAGAGGCTCGAGTACTTTATTGTTACAAAATTGCAAGGTTTTATGACGTTCCAGTAAAAAGTTACAAGCATTTGTTTGTTGCAAACTTTGATAGGTGTAGGACGTACCGTATAGAATTTAGGGCCATTTGAAGTTTTATCACTGTTCGATTTGGGGCTCAAGGGTAGCATAGCTTTGAGCGATAGCTTAAATTGACAAGAGGGTCGAGTACTTTACTGTTACAAAATTTCAAGGTTTTATGACGCTACAGTAAAAAGTTACAAGCATTTGTATGTTGCAAACTTTGATAGGTGTAGGACGTACCGTATAGAAGTTAGGGCCATTTGAAGTTTTATCAGTGTTTGATTTGGGACTCAAGGGTAGCATAGCTTTGAGCGATAACTTAAATTGACAAGAGGCTCGAGTACTTTATTGTTACTAAATTTCAAGGTTTTATGACGCTCCAGTAAAAAGTTACAAGCATTTGTATGTTGCAAACTTTGATAGGTGTAGGACGTACCGTATAGAAGTTAGGGCCATTTGAAGCTTTATTAGTGTTTGATTTGGGACTCAAGGGTAGCATAGCTTTGAGCGATAGCTTAAATTGACAAGAGGCTCGAGTACTTTATTGTTACAAAATTTCAAGGTTTTATGACGCTCCAGTAAAAAGTTACAAGCATTTGTATGTTGCAAACTTTGATAAGTGTAGGACGTACCGTATAGAAGTTAGGGCCATTTGAAAATTTATCAGTGTTTGATTTGGGACTCAAGGGTAGCATAGCTTTGAGCGATAACTTAAATTGACAAGAGGCTCGAGTACTTTATTGTTACTAAATTTCAAGGTTTTATGACGCTCCAGTAAAAAGTTACAAGCATTTGTATGTTGCAAACTTTGATAGGTGTAGGACGTACCGTATAGAAGTTAGGTCCATTTGAAGTTTTATCAGTGTTTGATTTGGGACTCAAAGGTAGCATAGCTTTAAGCGATTGCTTAAATTGACAAGAGGCTCGAGTACTTTATTGTTACAAAATTTCAAGGTTTTATGACGCTCCAGTAAAAAGTTACAAGCATTTGTATGCTGCAACCTTTGATAGGTGTAGGATGTACCGTATAGAAGTTAGGGCCATTTGAAGTTTTATCAGTGTTCGATTTGGGACTCAAGGGTAGCATTGCTTTGAGCGATAGCTTAAATTGGCAAGAGGCTCGAGTACTTTACTGTTATAAAATTTCAAGGTTTTATGACGCTCCAGTAAAAAGGTACAAGCATTTGTATGTTGCAAACTTTGAGAAGTGTAGGACGTACAGTATAGAAGTTAGGGCCATTTGAAGTTTTATCAGTGTTTGATTTGTGACTGAAGGGTAGCATAGCTCTGAGCGATAGCTTAAATTGACAAGAGGCCCGAGTACTTTATTGTTACAAAATTGCAAGGTTTTGTGACGCTCCAGTAAAAAGTTACAAGCATTTGTATGTTGCAAACTTTGATAGGTGTAGGACGTACCGTATAGAAGTTAGGGCCACTTGAAGTTTTATCAGTGTTTGATTTTGGACTCAAGGGTAGCATAGCTTTGAGCGATAACTTAAATTGACAAGAGGCTCGAATACTTTATTGTTACTAAATTTTAAGGTTTTATGACGCTCCAGTAAAAAGTTACAAGCATTTGTATGTTGCAAACTTTGATAGGTGTAGGGCGTACCGTATAGAAGTAAGGGCCATTTGAAGTTTTATCAGTGTTTAATTTGGGACTCAAGGGTAGCATAGCTTTGAGCGATAGCTTAAATTAACAAGAGGCTCGAGTACTTTATTGTCACAAAATTTTAAGGTTTTATGACGCTCCAGTAAAAAGTTACAAGCATTTGTATGTTGCAAACTTTGATAAGTGTAGGACGTACCGTATAGAAGTTAAGGCCATTTGCAGTTTTATCAGTGTTTGATTCGGGACTGAAGGGTAGCATAGCTTTGAGCGAGAGCTTAAATTAACAAGAGGGTCGAGTACTTTATTGTTACAAAATTGCAAGGTTTTATGACGCTCCAGTAAAAAGTTACAAGCATTTGTATGTTGCAAACTTTGATAGGTGTAGGACGTACCGTATAGAAGTTAGGGCCATTTGAAGTTTTATCAGTGTTTGATTTGGGACTCAAGCGTAGCATAGCTTTGAGCGACAACTTAAATTGACAAGAGGCTCGAGTACTTTATTGTTACTAAATTTCAAGGTTTTATGACGCTCCAGTAAAAAGTTACAAGCATTTGTATGTTGCAAACTTTGATAGGTGTAGGACGTACCGTATAGAAGTTAGGTCCATTTGAAGTTTTATCAGTGTTTGATTTGGGACTCAAAGGTAGCATAGCTTTAAGCGATTGCTTAAATTGACAAGAGGCTCGAGTACTTTATTGTTACAAAATTTCAAGGTTTTATGACGCTCCAGTAAAAAGTTACAAGCATTTGTATGCTGCAACCTTTGATAGGTGTAGGACGTACCGTATAGAAGTTAGGGCCATTTGAAATTTTATCAGTGTTCGATTTGGGACTCAAGGGTAGCATTGCTTTGAGCGATAGCTTAAATTGGCAAGAGGCTCGAGTACTTTACTGTTATAAAATTTCAAGGTTTTATGACGCTCCAGTAAAAAGGTACAAGCATTTGTATGTTGCAAACTTTGATAGGTGTAGGACGTACCGTATAGGAGTTAGGGCCATTTGAAGTTTTATCAGTGTTTGATTTGGGACTCAAGGCTAGCATAGCTTTGAGCGATAGCTTAAATTGACAAGAGGCTTGAGTACTTTATTGTTACAAAATTTCAAGGTTTTATGACGCTCTAGTAAAAAGTTACAAGCATTTGTATGTTGCAAACTTTGATAAGTGTAGGACGTACCGTATAGAAGTTAGGGCCATTTGAAGTTTTATCAATGTTTGATTCGGTACTCAAGGGTAGCATAGCTTTGAGCGATAGATTAAATTGACAAGAGGCTCGAGTACTTTATTGTTACAAAATTTCAAGGTTTTATGACGCTCCAGTAAAAAGTTACAAGCATTTGTATGCTGCAACCTTTGATAGGTGTAGGACGTACCGTATAGAAGTTAGGGCCATTTGAAGTTTTATCAGTGTTCGATTTGGGACTCAAGGGTAGCATTGCTTTGAGCGATAGCTTAAATTGACAAGAGGCTCGAGTACTTTACTGTTATAAAATTTCAAGGTTTTATGACGCTCCAGTAAAAAGGTACAAGCATTTGTATGTTGCAAACTTTGATAGGTGTAGGACGTACCGTATAGAAGTCAGGGCCATTTGAAGCTTTATCAGTGTTTGATTTGGGACTCAAGGGTAGTATTGCTTTGACAAGAGGCTCGAGTACTTTACTGTTACAAAATTTCAAGGTTTTATGACGCTCCAGTAAAAAGGTACAAGCATTTGTATGTTGCAAACTTTGATAGGTGTAGGACGTACCGTATAGGAGTTAGGGCCATTTGAAATTTTATCAGTGTTTGATTTGGGACTCAAGGGTAGCATAGCTTTGAGCGATAGCTTAAATTAACAAGAGGCTCGAGTACTTTATTGTTACAAAATTGCAAGGTTTTATGACGCTCCAGTAAAAAGTTACAAGCATTTGTCTGTTGCAAACTTTGATAGGTGTAGGACGTACCGTATAGAAGTCAGGGCCATTTGAAGCTTTATCAGTGTTTGATTTGGGACTCAAGGGTAGCATAGCTTTGAGCGATAGCTTAAATTGACAAGAAGCTTGAGTACTTTATTGTTACAAAATTTCAAGGTTTTATGACGCTCTAGTAAAAAGTTACAAGCATTTGTATGTTGCAAACTTTGATAAGTGTAGGACGTACCGTATAGAAGTTAGGGCCATTTGAAGTTTTATCAGTGTTTGATTTTGTACTGAAGGGTAGCATAGCTCTGAGCGATAGCTTAAATTGACAAGAGGCTCGAGTACTTTGTTACAAAATTGCAAGGTTTTATGACGCTCAAGTAAAAAGTTACAAGCATTTGTATATTGCAAACTTTGATAGGTGTAGGACGTACCGTATAGAAGTTAGGGCCATTTGAAGTTTTATCAGTGTTTGATTTGGGACTCAAAGGTAGCATAGCTTTAAGCGATTGCTTAAATTGACAAGAGGCTCGAGTACTTTATTGTTACAATATTTTGAGGTTTTATGACGCTCCAGTAAAAAGTTACAAGCATTTGTATGTTGCAAACTTTGATAGGTGTAGGACGTACCGTATAGAAGTTAGGGCTATTTGAAGTTTTATAAGTGTTTGATTTGGGACTCAAAGGTAGCATAGCTTTGAGCGATAGCTTAAATTGACAAGAGGCTCGAGTACTTTATTGTTACAAAATTTCAAGGTTTTATGAAGCTCTAGTAAAAAGTTACAAGCATTTGTATGTTGCAAACTTTGATAGGTGTAGGACGTACCGTATAGAAGTTAGGGCCATTTGAAGTTTTATAAGTGTTTGATTTGGGACTCAAAGGTAGCATAGCTTTAAGCGATTGCTTAAATTGACAAGAGGCTCGAGTACTTTATTGTTACAAAATTGCAAGGTTTTATGACGTTCCAGTAAAAAGTTACAAGCATTTGTTTGTTGCAAACTTTGATAGATGTAGGTCGTACCGTATAGTAGTTAGGGCCATTTGAAGTTTTATCAGTGTTCGATTTGGGACTCAAGGGTAGCATAGCTTTGAGCGATAGCTTAAATTGACAAGAGGGTCGAGTACTTTACTGTTACAAAATTTCAAGGTTTTATGACGCTACAGTAAAAAGTTACAAGCATTTGTATGTTGCAAACTTTGATAGGTGTAGGACGTACCGTATAAAAGTTAGGGCCATTTGAAGTTTTATCAGTGTTTGATTTGGGACTCAAGGGTAGCATAGCTTTGAGCGATAACTTAAATTGACAAGAGGCTCGAGTACTTTATTGTTACAATATTTTGAGGTTTTATGACGCTCCAGTAAAACGTTACAAGCATTTGTATGTTGCAAACTTTGATAAGTGTAGGACGTACCGTATAGAAGTTAGGGCCATTTGCAGTTTTATCAGTGTTTGATTTGGAACTGAAGGGTAGCATAGCTTTGAGCGAGAGTTTAATTTAACAAGAGGGTCGAGTACTTTATTGTTACAAAATTGCAAGGTTTTATGACGCTCCAGTAAAAAGTTACAGGCATTTGTATGTTGCAAACTTTGATAGGTGTAGGACGTACCGTATAGAAGTTAGGGCCATTTGAAGTTTTATCAGTGTTTGATTTGGGACTCAAGGGAAGCATAGCTTTGAGCGATAGCTTAAATTAACAAGAGGCTCGAGTACTTTATTGTTACAAAATTGCAAGGTTTTATGACGCTGCAGTAAAAAGTTACAAGCATTTGTATGTTGCAAACTTTGATAGGTGTAGGACGTACCGTATAGAAGTCAGGGCCATTTGAAGCTTTATCAGTGTTTGATTTGGGACTCAAGGGTAGCATAGCTTTGAGCGATAGCTTAAATTGACAAGAGGCTTGAGTACTTTATTGTTACAAAATTTCAAGGTTTTATGACGCTCTAGTAAAAATTTACAAGCATTTGTATGTTGAAAACTTTGATAAGTGTAGGACGTACCGTATAGAAGTTAGGGCCATTTGAAGTTTTATCAGTGTTTGATTTTGTACTCAAGGGTAGCATAGCTCTGAGCGATAGCTTAAATTGACAAGAGGCTCGAATACTTTATTGTTACAAAATTGCAAGGTTTTATGACGCTCAAGTAAAAAGTTGCAAGCATTTGTATATTGCAAACTTTGATAGGT
Source organism: Clusia tigrina (assembly GCA_920105625.2). Taxonomy (NCBI): domain Eukaryota; kingdom Metazoa; phylum Arthropoda; class Insecta; order Diptera; family Clusiidae; genus Clusia; species Clusia tigrina. The sequence goes on from CAKKTE020000288.1 coordinate 74,053, forward strand.
GTAGGACGTACCGTACAGAAGTTACTGCCATTTGAAGTTTTATCAGTGTTTGATTTGGGACTCAAAGGTAGCATAGCTTTAAGCGATTGCTTAAATTGACAAGAGGCTCGAGTACTTTATTGTTACAAAATTTCAAGGTTTTATGACGCTCCAGTAAAAAGTTGCAAGTATTTGTATGTTGCATACTTTGATAGCTGTAGGACGTACCGTATAGAAGTCAGGTCCACTTGAAGCTTTATCAGTGTTTGATTTGGGACTCAAGGGTAGCATAGCTTTGAGCGATAGCTTAAATTGACTGAGGCTTGAGTATTTTATTGTTACAAAATTTCAAGGTTTTATGACGCTCTAGTAAAATGTTACAAGCATTTGTATGTTGCAAACTTTGAGAAGTGTAGGACGTACAGTATAGAAGTTAGGGCCATTTGAAGTTTTATCAGTGTTTGATTTGGGACTGAAGGGTAGCATAGCTCTGAGCGATAGCTTAAATTGACAAGAGGCTCGAGTACTTTATTGTTACAAAATTGCAAGGTTTTGTGACGCTCCAGTAAAAAGTTACAAGCATTTGTATGTTGCAAACTTTGATAGCTGAAGGACGTACCGTATAGAAGTCAGGGCCATTTGAAGCTTTATCAGTGTTTGATTTGGGACTCAAGGGTAGCATAGCTTTGAGCGATAGCTTAAATTGACAAGATGCTCGAGTACTTTATTGTTACAAAATTTCAAGGTTTTATGACGCTCTAGTAAAAAGTTACAAGCATTTGTTTGTTGCAAACTTTAATAGGTGTAGGACGTACCGTATAGAAGTTAGGGCCATTTGAAGTTTTATCACTGTTCGTTTTGCGGCTCAAGGGTAGCATAGCTTTGAGCGATAGCTTAAATTGACAAGAGGGTCGAGTACTTTATTGTTACAAAATTTCAAGGTTTTATGACGCTCCAGTAAAAAGTTACAAGCATTTGTATGCTGCAACCTTTGATAGGTGTAGGACGTACCGTATAGAAGTTAGGGCCATTTGAAGTTTTATCAGTGTTCGATTTGGGACTCAAGGGTAGCATTGCTTTGAGCGATAGCTTAAATTGACAAGAGGCTCGAGTACTTTACTGTTATAAAATTTCAAGGTTTTATGACGCTCCAGTAAAAAGGTACAAGCATTTGTATGTTGCAAACTTTGATAGGTGTAGGACGTACCGTATAGGAGTTAGGGCGATTTGAAGTTTTATCAGTGTTTGATTTGGGACTCAAGGGTAGCATAGCTTTGAGCGATAGCTTAAATTAACAAGAGGCTCGAGTACTTTATTGTTACAAAATTGCAAGGTTTTATGACGCTCCAGTAAAAAGTTACAAGCATTTGTATGTTGCAAACTTTGATAGGTGTAGGACGTACCGTATAGAAGTCAGGGCCATTTGAAGCTTTATCAGTGTTTGATTTGGGACTCAAGGGTAGCATAGCTTTGAGCGATAGCTTAAATTGACAAGAGGCTTGAGTACTTTATTGTTACAAAATTTCAAGGTTTTATGACGCTCTAGTAAAAAGTTACAAGCATTTGTATGTTGCAAACTTTGATAAGTGTGGACGTACCGTATAGAAGTTAGGGCCATTTGAAGTTTTATCAGTGTTTGATTTTGTACTCAAGGGTAGCATAGCTCTGAGCGATAGCTTAAATTGACAAGAGGCTCGAATACTTTATTTTTACAAAATTGCAAGGTTTTATGACGCTCAAGTAAAAAGTTGCAAGCATTTGTATATTGCAAACTTTGATAGGTGTAGGACGTACCGTACAGAAGTTACTGCCATTTGAAGTTTTATCAGTGTTTGATTTGGGACTCAAAGGTAGCATAGCTTTAAGCGATTGCTTAAATTGACAAGAGGCTCGAGTACTTTATTGTTACAAAATTTCAAGGTTTTATGACGCTCCAGTAAAAAGTTGCAAGTATTTGTATGTTGCATAGTTTGATAGCTGTAGGACGTACCGTATAGAAGTCAGGTCCACTTGAAGCTTTATCAGTGTTTGATTTGGGACTCAAGGGTAGCATAGCTTTGAGCGATAGCTTAAATTGACTGAGGCTTGAGTATTTTACTGTTACAAAATTTCAAGGTTTTATGACGCTCTAGTAAAAAGTTACAAGCATTTGTATGTTGCAAACTTTGAGAAGTGTAGGACGTACAGTATAGAAGTTAGGGCCATTTGAAGTTTTATCAGTGTTTGATTTGGGACTGAAGGGTAGCATAGCTCTGAGCGATAGCTTAAATTGACAAGAGGCTCGAGTACTTTATTGTTACAAAATTGCAAGGTTTTGTGACGCTCCAGTAAAAGTTACAAGCATTTGTATGTTGCAAACTTTGATAGCTGTAGGACGTACCGTATAGAAGTCAGGGCCATTTGAAGCTTTATCAGTGTTTGATTTGGGACTCAAGGGTAGCATAGCTTTGAGCGATAGCTTAAATTGACAAGATGCTCGAGTACTTTATTGTTACAAAATTTCAAGGTTTTATGACGCTCTAGTAAAAAGTTACAAGCATTTGTATGTTGCAAACTTTGATAGGTGTAGGACGTACCGTATAGAGGTTAGGGCCATTTGAAGTTTTATCAGTGTTTGATTTGGGACTCAAAGGTAGCATAGCTTTAAGCGATTGCTTAAATTGACAAGAGGCTCGAGTACTTTATTGTTACAAAATTGCAAGGTTTTATGACGTTCCAGTAAAAAGTTACAAGCATTTGTTTGTTGCAAACTTTAATAGGTGTAGGACGTACCGTATAGAAGTTAGGGCCATTTGAAGTTTTATCACTGTTCGATTTGGGGCTCAAGGGTAGCATAGCTTTGAGCGATAGCTTAAATTGACAAGAGGGTCGAGTACTTTATTGTTACAAAATTTCAAGGTTTTATGACGCTCCAGTAAAAAGTTACAAGCATTTGTATGCTGCAACCTTTGATAGGTGTAGGACGTACCGTATAGAAGTTAGGGCCATTTGAAGTTTTATCAGTGTTCGATTTGGGACTCAAGGGTAGCATTGCTTTGAGCGATAGCTTAAATTGACAAGAGGCTCGAGTACTTTACTGTTATAAAATTTCAAGGTTTTATGACGCTCCAGTAAAAAGGTACAAGCATTTGTATGTTGCAAACTTTGATAGGTGTAGGACGTACCGTATAGGAGTTAGGGCGATTTGAAGTTTTATCAGTGTTTGATTTGGGACTCAAGGGTAGCATAGCTTTGAGCGATAGCTTAAATTAACAAGAGGCTCGAGTACTTTATTGTTACAAAATTGCAAGGTTTTATGACGCTCCAGTAAAAAGTTACAAGCATTTGTATGTTGCAAACTTTGATAGGTGTAGGACGTACCGTATAGAAGTCAGGGCCATTTGAAGCTTTATCAGTGTTTGATTTGGGACTCAAGGGTAGCATAGCTTTGAGCGATAGCTTAAATTGACAAGAGGCTTGAGTACTTTATTGTTACAAAATTTCAAGGTTTTATGACGCTCTAGTAAAAAGTTACAAGCATTTGTATGTTGCAAACTTTGATAAGTGTAGGACGTACCGTATAGAAGTTAGGGCCATTTGAAGTTTTATCAGTGTTTGATTTTGTATTCAAGGGTAGCATAGCTCTGAGCGATAGCTTAAATTGACAAGAGGCTCGAATACTTTATTGTTACAAAATTGCAAGGTTTTATGACGCTCAAGTAAAAAGTTACAAGCATTTGTATATTGCAAACTTTGATAGGTGTAGGACGTACCGTACAGAAGTTAGGGCCATTTGAAGTTTTATCAGTGTTTGATTTGGGACTCAAAGGTAGCATAGCTTTAAGCGATTGCTTAAATTGACAAGAGGCTCGAGTACTTTATTGTTACAAAATTTCAAGGTTTTATGATGCTCCAGTAAAAAGTTGCAAGTATTTGTATGTTGCATACTTTGATAGCTGTAGGACGTACCGTATAGAAGTCAGGTCCACTTGAAGCTTTATCAGTGTTTGATTTGGGACTCAAGGGTAGCATAGCTTTGAGCGATAGCTTAAATTGACTGAGGCTTGAGTATTTTATTGTTACAAAATTTCAAGGTTTTATGACGCTCTAGTAAAAAGTTACAAGCATTTGTATGTTGCAAACTTTGAGAAGTGTAGGACGTACAGTATAGAAGTTAGGGCCATTTGAAGTTTTATCAGTGTTTGATTTGGGACTGAAGGGTAGCATAGCTCTGAGCGATAGCTTAAATTGACAAGAGGCTCGAGTACTTTATTGTTACAAAATTGCAAGGTTTTGTGACGCTCCAGTAAAAAGTTACAAGCATTTGTATGTTGCAAACTTTGATAGCTGTAGGACGTACCGTATAGAAGTCAGGGCCATTTGAAGCTTTATCAGTGTTTGATTTGGGACTCAAGGGTAGCATAGCTTTGAGCGATAGCTTAAATTGACAAGATGCTCGAGTACTTTATTGTTACAAAATTTCAAGGTTTTATGACGCTCTAGTAAAAAGTTACAAGCATTTGTATGTTGCAAACTTTGATAGGTTTAGGACGTACCGTATAGAGGTTAGGGCCATTTGAAGTTTTATCAGTGTTTGATTTAGGACTCAAAGGTAGCATAGCTTTAAGCGATTGCTTAAATTGACAAGAGGCTCGAGTACTTTATTGTTACAAAATTGCAAGGTTTTATGACGTTCCAGTAAAAAGTTACAAGCATTTGTTTGTTGCAAACTTTAATAGGTGTAGGACGTACCGTATAGAAGTTAGGGCCATTTGAAGTTTTATCACTGTTCGATTTGGGGCTCAAGGGTAGCATAGCTTTGAGCGATAGCTTAAATTGACAAGAGGGTCGAGTACTTTACTGTTGCTAAATTTCAAGGTTTTATGACGCTCCAGTAAAAAGTTACAAGCATTTGTATGTTGCAAACTTTGATAGGTGTAGGGCGTACCGTATAGAAGTAAGGGCCATTTGAAGTTTTATCAGTGTTTAATTTGGGACTCAAGGGTAGCATAGCTTTGACCGATAGCTTAAATTAACAAGAGGCTCGAGTATTTTACTGTTACAAAATTTCAAGGTTTTATGACGCTCTAGTAAAAAGTTACAAGCATTTGTATGTTGCAAACTTTGAGAAGTGTAGGACGTACAGTATAGAAGTTAGGGCCATTTGAAGTTTTATCAGTGTTTGATTTGGGACTGAAGGGTAGCATAGCTCTGAGCGATAGCTTAAATTGACAAGAGGCTCGAGTACTTTATTGTTACAAAATTGCAAGGTTTTGTGATGCTCCAGTAAAAAGTTACAAGCATTTGTATGTTGCAAACTTTGATAGCTGTAGGACGTACCGTATAGAAGTCAGGGCCATTTGAAGCTTTATCAGTGTTTGATTTGGGACTCAAGGGTAGCATAGCTTTGAGCGATAGCTTAAATTGACAAGATGCTCGAGTACTTTATTGTTACAAAATTTCAAGGTTTTATGACGCTCTAGTAAAAAGTTACAAGCATTTGTATGTTGCAAACTTTGATAGGTGTAGGACGTACCGTATAGAGGTTAGGGCCATTTGAAGTTTTATCAGTGTTTGATTTGGGACTCAAAGGTAGCATAGCTTTAAGCGATTGCTTAAATTGACAAGAGGCTCGAGTACTTTATTGTTACAAAATTGCAAGGTTTTATGACGTTCCAGTAAAAAGTTACAAGCATTTGTTTGTTGCAAACTTTAATAGGTGTAGGACGTACCGTATAGAAGTTAGGGCCATTTGAAGTTTTATCACTGTTCGATTTGGGGCTCAAGGGTAGCATAGCTTTGAGCGATAGCTTAAATTGACAAGAGGGTCGAGTACTTTATTGTTACAAAATTTCAAGGTTTTATGACGCTCCAGTAAAAAGTTACAAGCATTTGTATGCTGCAACCTTTGATAGGTGTAGGACGTACCGTATAGAAGTTAGGGCCATTTGAAGTTTTATCAGTGTTCGATTTGGGACTCAAGGGTAGCATTGCTTTGAGCGATAGCTTAAATTGACAAGAGGCTCGAGTACTTTACTGTTATAAAATTTCAAGGTTTTATGACGCTCCAGTAAAAAGGTACAAGCATTTGTATGTTGCAAACTTTGATAGGTGTAGGACGTACCGTACAGGATTTAGGGCGATTTGAAGTTTTATCAGTGTTTGATTTGGGACTCAAGGGTAGCATAGCTTTGAGCGATAGCTTAAATTAACAAGAGGCTCGAGTACTTTATTGTTACAAAATTGCAAGGTTTTATGACGCTCCAGTAAAAAGTTACAAGCATTTGTATGTTGCAAACTTTGATAGGTGTAGGACGTACCGTATAGAAGTCAGGGCCATTTGAAGCTTTATCAGTGTTTGATTTGGGACTCAAGGGTAGCATAGCTTTGAGCGATAGCTTAAATTGACTGAGGCTTGAGTATTTTATTGTTACAAAATTTCAAGGTTTTATGACGCTCTAGTAAAAAGTTACAAGCATTTGTATGTTGCAAACTTTGAGAAGTGTAGGACGTACAGTATAGAAGTTAGGGCCATTTGAAGTTTTATCAGTGTTTGATTTGGGACTGAAGGGTAGCATAGCTCTGAGCGATAGCTTAAATTGACAAGAGGCTCGAGTACTTTATTGTTACAAAATTGCAAGGTTTTGTGACGCTCCAGTAAAAATTTACAAGCATTTGTATGTTGCAAACTTTGATAGCTGTAGGACGTACCGTATAGAAGTCAGGGCCATTTGAAGCTTTATCAGTGTTTGATTTGGGACTCAAGGGTAGCATAGCTTTGAGCGATAGCTTAAATTGACAAGATGCTCGAGTACTTTATTGTTACAAAATTTCAAGGTTTTATGACGCTCTAGTAAAAAGTTACAAGCATTTGTATGTTGCAAACTTTGATAGGTTTAGGACGTACCGTATAGAGGTTAGGGCCATTTGAAGTTTTATCAGTGTTTGATTTAGGACTCAAAGGTAGCATAGCTTTAAGCGATTGCTTAAATTGACAAGAGGCTCGAGTACTTTATTGTTACAAAATTGCAAGGTTTTATGACGTTCCAGTAAAAAGTTACAAGCATTTGTTTGTTGCAAACTTTAATAGGTGTAGGACGTACCGTATAGAAGTTAGGGCCATTTGAAGTTTTATCACTGTTCGATTTGGGGCTCAAGGGTAGCATAGCTTTGAGCGATAGCTTAAATTGACAAGAGGGTCGAGTACTTTACTGTTGCTAAATTTCAAGGTTTTATGACGCTCCAGTAAAAAGTTACAAGCATTTGTATGTTGCAAACTTTGATAGGTGTAGGGCGTACCGTATAGAAGTAAGGGCCATTTGAAGTTTTATCAGTGTTTAATTTGGGACTCAAGGGTAGCATAGCTTTGACCGAAAGCTTAAATTAACAAGAGGCTCGAGTATTTTACTGTTACAAAATTTCAAGGTTTTATGACGCTCTAGTAAAAAGTTACAAGCATTTGTATGTTGCAAACTTTGAGAAGTGTAGGACGTACAGTATAGAAGTTAGGGCCATTTGAAGTTTTATCAGTGTTTGATTTGGGACTGAAGGGTAGCATAGCTCTGAGCGATAGCTTAAATTGACAAGAGGCTCGAGTACTTTATTGTTACAAAATTGCAAGGTTTTGTGACGCTCCAGTAAAAAGTTACAAGCATTTGTATGTTGCAAACTTTGATAGCTGTAGGACGTACCGTATAGAAGTCAGGGCCATTTGAAGCTTTATCAGTGTTTGATTTGGGACTCAAGGGTAGCATAGCTTTGAGCGATAGCTTAAATTGACAAGATGCTCGAGTACTTTATTGTTACAAAATTTCAAGGTTTTATGACGCTCTAGTAAAAAGTTACAAGCATTTGTATGTTGCAAACTTTGATAGGTGTAGGACGTACCGTATAGAGGTTAGGGCCATTTGAAGTTTTATCAGTGTTTGATTTGGGACTCAAAGGTAGCATAGCTTTAAGCGATTGCTTAAATTGACAAGAGGCTCGAGTACTTTATTGTTACAAAATTGCAAGGTTTTATGACGTTCCAGTAAAAAGTTACAAGCATTTGTTTGTTGCAAACTTTAATAGGTGTAGGACGTACCGTATAGAAGTTAGGGCCATTTGAAGTTTTATCACTGTTCGATTTGGGGCTCAAGGATAGCATAGCTTTGAGCGATAGCTTAAATTGACAAGAGGGTCGAGTATTTTATTGTTACAAAATTTCAAGGTTTTATGACGCTCCAGTAAAAAGTTACAAGCATTTGTATGCTGCAACCTTTGATAGGTGTAGGACGTACCGTATAGAAGTTAGGGCCATTTGAAGTTTTATCAGTGTTCGATTTGGGACTCAAGGGTAGCATTGCTTTGAGCGATAGCTTAAATTGACAAGAGGCTCGAGTACTTTACTGTTATAAAATTTCAAGGTTTTATGACGCTCCAGTAAAAAGGTACAAGCATTTGTATGTTGCAAACTTTGATAGGTGTAGGACGTACCGTATAGGATTTAGGGCGATTTGAAGTTTTATCAGTGTTTGATTTGGGACTCAAGGGTAGCATAGCTTTGAGCGATAGCTTAAATTAACAAGAGGCTCGAGTACTTTATTGTTACAAAATTGCAAGGTTTTATGACGCTCCAGTAAAAAGTTACAAGCATTTGTATGTTGCAAACTTTGATAGGTGTAGGACGTACCGTATAGAAGTCAGGGCCATTTGAAGCTTTATCAGTGTTTGATTTGGGACTCAAGGGTAGCATAGCTTTGAGCGATAGCTTAAATTGACAAGAGGCTTGAGTACTTTATTGTTACAAAATTTCAAGGTTTTATGACGCTCTAGTAAAAAGTTACAAGCATTTGTATGTTGCAAACTTTGATAGGTGTAGGACGTACCGTATAGAAGTTAGGGCCATTTGAAGTTTTATCAGTGTTTGATTTTGTACTCAAGGGTAGCATAGCTCTGAGCGATAGCTTAAATTGACAAGAGGCTCGAATACTTTATTGTTACAAAATTGCAAGGTTTTATGACGCTCAAGTAAAAAGTTGCAAGCATTTGTATATTGCAAACTTTGATAGGTGTAGGACGTACCGTACAGAAGTTAGGGCCATTTGAAGTTTTATCAGTGTTTGATTTGGGACTCAAAGGTAGCATAGCTTTAAGCGATTGCTTAAATTGACAAGAGGCTCGAGTACTTTATTGTTACAAAATTTCAAGGTTTTATGACGCTCCAGTAAAAAGTTGCAAGTATTTGTATGTTGCATACTTTGATAGCTGTAGGACGTACCGTATAGAAGTCAGGTCCACTTGAAGCTTTATCAGTGTTTGATTTGGGACTCAAGGGTAGCATAGCTTTGAGCGATAGCTTAAATTGACTGAGGCTTGAGTATTTTATTGTTACAAAATTTGAAGGTTTTATGACGCTCTAGTAAAAAGTTACAAGCATTTGTATGTTGCAAACTTTGAGAAGTGTAGGACGTACAGTATAGAAGTTAGGGCCATTTGAAGTTTTATCACTGTTCGATTTGGGGCTCAAGGGTAGCATAGCTTTGAGCGATAGCTTAAATTGACAAGAGGGTCGAGTACTTTACTGTTGCTAAATTTCAAGGTTTTATGACGCTCCAGTAAAAAGTTACAAGCATTTGTATGTTGCAAACTTTGATAGGTGTAGGGCGTACCGTATAGAAGTAAGGGCCATTTGAAGCTTTATCAGTGTTTAATTTGGGACTCAAGGGTAGCATAGCTTTGACCGATAGCTTAAATTAACAAGAGGCTCGAGTACTTTATTGTTACAAAATTTTAAGGTTTTATGACGCTCCAGTAAAGAGTTACAAGCATTTGTATGTTGCAAACTTTGATAAGTGTAGGACGTACCGTATAGAAGTTAGGGCCATTTGCAATTTTATCAGTGTTTGATTTGGGACTGAAGGGTAGCTTAGCTTTGAGCGAGAGCTTAAATTGACAAGAGGCTCGAGTACTTTACTGTTATAAAATTTCAAGGTTTTATGACGCTCCAGTAAAAAGGTACAAGCATTTGTATGTTGCAAACTTTGATAGGTGTAGGACGTACCGTATAGGAGTTAGGGCGATTTGAAGTTTTATCAGTGTTTGATTTGGGACTCAAGGGTAGCATAGCTTTGAGCGATAACTTAAATTAACAAGAGGCTCGAGTACTTTATTGTTACAAAATTGCAAGGTTTTATGACGCTCCAGTAAAAAGTTACAAGCATTTGTATGTTGCAAACTTTGATAGGTGTAGGACGTACCGTATAGAAGTCAGGGCCATTTGAAGCTTTATCAGTGTTTGAATTGGGACTCAAGGGTAGCATAGCTTTGAGCGATAGCTTAAATTGACAAGAGGCTTGAGTACTTTATTGTTACAAAATTTCAAGGTTTTATGACGCTCTAGTAAAAAGTTACAAGCATTTGTATGTTGCAAACTTTGATAAGTGTAGGACGTACCGTATAGAAGTTAGGGCCATTTGAAGTTTTATCACTGTTCGATTTGGGGCTCAAGGGTAGCATAGCTTTGAGCGATAGCTTAAATTGACAAGAGGGTCGAGTACTTTATTGTTACAAAATTTCAAGGTTTTATGACGCTCCAGTAAAAAGTTACAAGCATTTGTATGCTGCAACCTTTGATAGGTGTAGGACGTACCGTATAGAAGTTAGGGCCATTTGAAGTTTTATCAGTGTTCGATTTGGGACTCAAGGGTAGCATTGCTTTGAGCGATAGCTTAAATTGACAAGAGGCTCGAGTACTTTACTGTTATAAAATTTCAAGGTTTTATGACGCTCCAGTAAAAAGGTACAAGCATTTGTATGTTGCAAACTTTGATAGGTGTAGGACGTACCGTACAGGATTTAGGGCGATTTGAAGTTTTATCAGTGTTTGATTTGGGACTCAAGGGTAGCATAGCTTTGAGCGATAGCTTAAATTAACAAGAGGCTCGAGTACTTTATTGTTACAAAATTGCAAGGTTTTATGACGCTCCAGTAAAAAGTTACAAGCATTTGTATGTTGCAAACTTTGATAGGTGTAGGACGTACCGTATAGAAGTCAGGGCCATTTGAAGCTTTATCAGTGTTTGATTTGGGACTCAAGGGTAGCATAGCTTTGAGCGATAGCTTAAATTGACTGAGGCTTGAGTATTTTATTGTTACAAAATTTCAAGGTTTTATGACGCTCTAGTAAAAAGTTACAAGCATTTGTATGTTGCAAACTTTGAGAAGTGTAGGACGTACAGTATAGAAGTTAGGGCCATTTGAAGTTTTATCAGTGTTTGATTTGGGACTGAAGGGTAGCATAGCTCTGAGCGATAGCTTAAATTGACAAGAGGCTCGAGTACTTTATTGTTACAAAATTGCAAGGTTTTGTGACGCTCCAGTAAAAATTTACAAGCATTTGTATGTTGCAAACTTTGATAGCTGTAGGACGTACCGTATAGAAGTCAGGGCCATTTGAAGCTTTATCAGTGTTTGATTTGGGACTCAAGGGTAGCATAGCTTTGAGCGATAGCTTAAATTGACAAGATGCTCGAGTACTTTATTGTTACAAAATTTCAAGGTTTTATGACGCTCTAGTAAAAAGTTACAAGCATTTGTATGTTGCAAACTTTGATAGGTTTAGGACGTACCGTATAGAGGTTAGGGCCATTTGAAGTTTTATCAGTGTTTGATTTAGGACTCAAAGGTAGCATAGCTTTAAGCGATTGCTTAAATTGACAAGAGGCTCGAGTACTTTATTGTTACAAAATTGCAAGGTTTTATGACGTTCCAGTAAAAAGTTACAAGCATTTGTTTGTTGCAAACTTTAATAGGTGTAGGACGTACCGTATAGAAGTTAGGGCCATTTGAAGTTTTATCACTGTTCGATTTGGGGCTCAAGGGTAGCATAGCTTTGAGCGATAGCTTAAATTGACAAGAGGGTCGAGTACTTTACTGTTGCTAAATTTCAAGGTTTTATGACGCTCCAGTAAAAAGTTACAAGCATTTGTATGTTGCAAACTTTGATAGGTGTAGGGCGTACCGTATAGAAGTAAGGGCCATTTGAAGTTTTATCAGTGTTTAATTTGGGACTCAAGGGTAGCATAGCTTTGACCGAAAGCTTAAATTAACAAGAGGCTCGAGTATTTTACTGTTACAAAATTTCAAGGTTTTATGACGCTCTAGTAAAAAGTTACAAGCATTTGTATGTTGCAAACTTTGAGAAGTGTAGGACGTACAGTATAGAAGTTAGGGCCATTTGAAGTTTTATCAGTGTTTGATTTGGGACTGAAGGGTAGCATAGCTCTGAGCGATAGCTTAAATTGACAAGAGGCTCGAGTACTTTATTGTTACAAAATTGCAAGGTTTTGTGACGCTCCAGTAAAAAGTTACAAGCATTTGTATGTTGCAAACTTTGATAGCTGTAGGACGTACCGTATAGAAGTCAGGGCCATTTGAAGCTTTATCAGTGTTTGATTTGGGACTCAAGGGTAGCATAGCTTTGAGCGATAGCTTAAATTGACAAGATGCTCGAGTACTTTATTGTTACAAAATTTCAAGGTTTTATGACGCTCTAGTAAAAAGTTACAAGCATTTGTATGTTGCAAACTTTGATAGGTGTAGGACGTACCGTATAGAGGTTAGGGCCATTTGAAGTTTTATCAGTGTTTGATTTGGGACTCAAAGGTAGCATAGCTTTAAGCGATTGCTTAAATTGACAAGAGGCTCGAGTACTTTATTGTTACAAAATTGCAAGGTTTTATGACGTTCCAGTAAAAAGTTACAAGCATTTGTTTGTTGCAAACTTTAATAGGTGTAGGACGTACCGTATAGAAGTTAGGGCCATTTGAAGTTTTATCACTGTTCGATTTGGGGCTCAAGGATAGCATAGCTTTGAGCGATAGCTTAAATTGACAAGAGGGTCGAGTATTTTATTGTTACAAAATTTCAAGGTTTTATGACGCTCCAGTAAAAAGTTACAAGCATTTGTATGCTGCAACCTTTGATAGGTGTAGGACGTACCGTATAGAAGTTAGGGCCATTTGAAGTTTTATCAGTGTTCGATTTGGGACTCAAGGGTAGCATTGCTTTGAGCGATAGCTTAAATTGACAAGAGGCTCGAGTACTTTACTGTTATAAAATTTCAAGGTTTTATGACGCTCCAGTAAAAAGGTACAAGCATTTGTATGTTGCAAACTTTGATAGGTGTAGGACGTACCGTATAGGATTTAGGGCGATTTGAAGTTTTATCAGTGTTTGATTTGGGACTCAAGGGTAGCATAGCTTTGAGCGATAGCTTAAATTAACAAGAGGCTCGAGTACTTTATTGTTACAAAATTGCAAGGTTTTATGACGCTCCAGTAAAAAGTTACAAGCATTTGTATGTTGCAAACTTTGATAGGTGTAGGACGTACCGTATAGAAGTCAGGGCCATTTGAAGCTTTATCAGTGTTTGATTTGGGACTCAAGGGTAGCATAGCTTTGAGCGATAGCTTAAATTGACAAGAGGCTTGAGTACTTTATTGTTACAAAATTTCAAGGTTTTATGACGCTCTAGTAAAAAGTTACAAGCATTTGTATGTTGCAAACTTTGATAAGTGTAGGACGTACCGTATAGAAGTTAGGGCCATTTGAAGTTTTATCAGTGTTTGATTTTGTACTCAAGGGTAGCATAGCTCTGAGCGATAGCTTAAATTGACAAGAGGCTCGAATACTTTATTGTTACAAAATTGCAAGGTTTTATGACGCTCAAGTAAAAAGTTGCAAGCATTTGTATATTGCAAACTTTGATAGGTGTAGGACGTACCGTACAGAAGTTAGGGCCATTTGAAGTTTTATCAGTGTTTGATTTGGGACTCAAAGGTAGCATAGCTTTAAGCGATTGCTTAAATTGACAAGAGGCTCGAGTACTTTATTGTTACAAAATTTCAAGGTTTTATGACGCTCCAGTAAAAAGTTGCAAGTATTTGTATGTTGCATACTTTGATAGCTGTAGGACGTACCGTATAGAAGTCAGGTCCACTTGAAGCTTTATCAGTGTTTGATTTGGGACTCAAGGGTAGCATAGCTTTGAGCGATAGCTTAAATTGACTGAGGCTTGAGTATTTTATTGTTACAAAATTTCAAGGTTTTATGACGCTCTAGTAAAAAGTTACAAGCATTTGTATGTTGCAAACTTTGAGAAGTGCAGGACGTACAGTATAGAAGTTAGGGCCATTTGAAGTTTTATCACTGTTCGATTTGGGGCTCAAGGGTAGCATAGCTTTGAGCGATAGCTTAAATTGACAAGAGGGTCGAGTACTTTACTGTTGCTAAATTTCAAGGTTTTATGACGCTCCAGTAAAAAGTTACAAGCATTTGTATGTTGCAAACTTTGATAGGTGTAGGGCGTACCGTATAGAAGTAAGGGCCATTTGAAGCTTTATCAGTGTTTAATTTGGGACTCAAGGGTAGCATAGCTTTGACCGATAGCTTAAATTAACAAGAGGCTCGAGTACTTTATTGTTACAAAATTTTAAGGTTTTATGACGCTCCAGTAAAGAGTTACAAGCATTTGTATGTTGCAAACTTTGATAAGTGTAGGACGTACCGTATAGAAGTTAGGGCCATTTGCAATTTTATCAGTGTTTGATTTGGGACTGAAGGGTAGCTTAGCTTTGAGCGAGAGCTTAAATTGACAAGAGGCTCGAGTACTTTACTGTTATAAAATTTCAAGGTTTTATGACGCTCCAGTAAAAAGGTACAAGCATTTGTATGTTGCAAACTTTGATAGGTGTAGGACGTACCGTATAGGAGTTAGGGCGATTTGAAGTTTTATCAGTGTTTGATTTGGGACTCAAGGGTAGCATAGCTTTGAGCGATAACTTAAATTAACAAGAGGCTCGAGTACTTTATTGTTACAAAATTTCAAGGTTTTATGACGCTCCAGTAAAAAGTTACAAGCATTTGTATGTTGCAAACTTTGATAGGTGTAGGACGTACCGTATAGAAGTCAGGGCCATTTGAAGCTTTATCAGTGTTTGAATTGGGACTCAAGGGTAGCATAGCTTTGAGCGATAGCTTAAATTGACAAGAGGCTTGAGTACTTTATTGTTACAAAATTTCAAGGTTTTATGACGCTCTAGTAAAAAGTTACAAGCATTTGTATGTTGCAAACTTTGATAAGTGTAGGACGTACCGTATAGAAGTTAGGGCCATTTGAAGTTTTATCAGTGTTTGATTTTGTACTCAAGGGTAGCATAGCTCTGAGCGATAGCTTAAATTGACAAGAGGCTCGAATACTTTATTGTTACAAAATTGCAAGGTTTTATGACGCTCAAGTAAAAAGTTGCAAGCATTTGTATATTGCAAACTTTGATAGGTGTAGGACGTACCGTATAGAAGTTAGGGCCATTTGCAATTTTATCAGTGTTTGATTTGGGACTGAAGGGTAGCTTAGCTTTGAGCGAGAGCTTAAATTGACAAGAGGCTCGAGTACTTTACTGTTATAAAATTTCAAGGTTTTATGACGCTCCAGTAAAAAGGTACAAGCATTTGTATGTTGCAAACTTTGATAGGTGTAGGACGTACCGTATAGGAGTTAGGGCGATTTGAAGTTTTATCAGTGTTTGATTTGGGACTCAAGGGTAGCATAGCTTTGAGCGATAACTTAAATTAACAAGAGGCTCGAGTACTTTATTGTTACAAAATTGCAAGGTTTTATGACGCTCCAGTAAAAAGTTACAAGCATTTGTATGTTGCAAACTTTGATAGGTGTAGGACGTACCGTATAGAAGTCAGGGCCATTTGAAGCTTTATCAGTGTTTGAATTGGGACTCAAGGGTAGCATAGCTTTGAGCGATAGCTTAAATTGACAAGAGGCTTGAGTACTTTATTGTTACAAAATTTCAAGGTTTTATGACGCTCTAGTAAAAAGTTACAAGCATTTGTATGTTGCAAACTTTGATAAGTGTAGGACGTACCGTATAGAAGTTAGGGCCATTTGAAGTTTTATCAGTGTTTGATTTTGTACTCAAGGGTAGCATAGCTCTGAGCGATAGCTTAAATTGACAAGAGGCTCGAATACTTTATTGTTACAAAATTGCAAGGTTTTATGACGCTCAAGTAAAAAGTTGCAAGCATTTGTATATTGCAAACTTTGATAGGTGTAGGACGTACCGTACAGAAGTTAGGGCCATTTGAAGTTTTATCAGTGTTTGATTTGGGACTGAAAGGTAGCATAGCTTTAAGCGATTGCTTAAATTGACAAGAGGCTCGAGTACTTTATTGTTACAAAATTTCAAGGTTTTATGACGCTCCAGTAAAAAGTTGCAAGTATTTGTATGTTGCATACTTT
Source organism: Clusia tigrina (assembly GCA_920105625.2). Taxonomy (NCBI): domain Eukaryota; kingdom Metazoa; phylum Arthropoda; class Insecta; order Diptera; family Clusiidae; genus Clusia; species Clusia tigrina. The sequence goes on from CAKKTE020000288.1 coordinate 90,305, forward strand.
GATAGCTGTAGGACGTACCGTATAGAAGTCAGGTCCACTTGAAGCTTTATCAGTGTTTGATTTGGGACTCAAGGGTAGCATAGCTTTGAGCGATAGCTTAAATTGACTGAGGCTTGAGTATTTTATTGTTACAAAATTTCAAGGTTTTATGACGCTCTAGTAAAAAGTTACAAGCATTTGTATGTTGCAAACTTTGAGAAGTGTAGGACGTACAGTATAGAAGTTAGGGCCATTTGAAGTTTTATCACTGTTCGATTTGGGGCTCAAGGGTAGCATAGCTTTGAGCGATAGCTTAAATTGACAAGAGGGTCGAGTACTTTACTGTTGCTAAATTTCAAGGTTTTATGACGCTCCAGTAAAAAGTTACAAGCATTTGTATGTTGCAAACTTTGATAGGTGTAGGGCGTACCGTATAGAAGTAAGGGCCATTTGAAGCTTTATCAGTGTTTAATTTGGGACTCAAGGGTAGCATAGCTTTGACCGATAGCTTAAATTAACAAGAGGCTCGAGTACTTTATTGTTACAAAATTTTAAGGTTTTATGACGCTCCAGTAAAGAGTTACAAGCATTTGTATGTTGCAAACTTTGATAAGTGTAGGACGTACCGTATAGAAGTTAGGGCCATTTGCAATTTTATCAGTGTTTGATTTGGGACTGAAGGGTAGCTTAGCTTTGAGCGAGAGCTTAAATTGACAAGAGGCTCGAGTACTTTACTGTTATAAAATTTCAAGGTTTTATGACGCTCCAGTAAAAAGGTACAAGCATTTGTATGTTGCAAACTTTGATAGGTGTAGGACGTACCGTATAGGAGTTAGGGCGATTTGAAGTTTTATCAGTGTTTGATTTGGGACTCAAGGGTAGCATAGCTTTGAGCGATAACTTAAATTAACAAGAGGCTCGAGTACTTTATTGTTACAAAATTGCAAGGTTTTATGACGCTCCAGTAAAAAGTTACAAGCATTTGTATGTTGCAAACTTTGATAGGTGTAGGACGTACCGTATAGAAGTCAGGGCCATTTGAAGCTTTATCAGTGTTTGAATTGGGACTCAAGGGTAGCATAGCTTTGAGCGATAGCTTAAATTGACAAGAGGCTTGAGTACTTTATTGTTACAAAATTTCAAGGTTTTATGACGCTCTAGTAAAAAGTTACAAGCATTTGTATGTTGCAAACTTTGATAAGTGTAGGACGTACCGTATAGAAGTTAGGGCCATTTGAAGTTTTATCAGTGTTTGATTTTGTACTCAAGGGTAGCATAGCTCTGAGCGATAGCTTAAATTGACAAGAGGCTCGAATACTTTATTGTTACAAAATTGCAAGGTTTTATGACGCTCAAGTAAAAAGTTGCAAGCATTTGTATATTGCAAACTTTGATAGGTGTAGGACGTACCGTACAGAAGTTAGGGCCATTTGAAGTTTTATCAGTGTTTGATTTTGTACTCAAGGGTAGCATAGCTCTGAGCGATAGCTTAAATTGACAAGAGGCTCGAGTACTTTATTGTTACAAAATTTCAAGGTTTTATGACGCTCCAGTAAAAAGTTGCAAGTATTTGTATGTTGCATACTTTGATAGCTGTAGGACGTACCGTATAGAAGTCAGGTCCACTTGAAGCTTTATCAGTGTTTGATTTGGGACTCAAGGGTAGCATAGCTTTGAGCGATAGCTTAAATTGACTGAGGCTTGAGTATTTTATTGTTACAAAATTTCAAGGTTTTATGACGCTCTAGTAAAAAGTTACAAGCATTTGTATGTTGCAAACTTTGAGAAATGTAGGACGTACAGTATAGAAGTTAGGGCCATTTGAAGTTTTATCAGTGTTTGATTTGGGACTGAAGGGTAGCATAGCTCTGAGCGATAGCTTAAATTGACAAGAGGCTCGAGTACTTTATTGTTACAAAATTGCAAGGTTTTGTGACGCTCCAGTAAAAAGTTACAAGCATTTGTATGTTGCAAACTTTGATAGCTGTAGGACGTACCGTATAGAAGTCAGGGCCATTTGAAGCTTTATCAGTGTTTGATTTGGGACTCAAGGGTAGCATAGCTTTGAGCGATAGCTTAAGTTGACAAGATGCTCGAGTACTTTATTGTTACAAAATTTCAAGGTTTTATGACGCTCTAGTAAAAAGTTACAAGCATTTGTATGTTGCAAACTTTGATAGGTGTAGGACGTACCGTATAGAGGTTAGGGCCATTTGAAGTTTTATCAGTGTTTGATTTGGGACTCAAAGGTAGCATAGCTTTAAGCGATTGCTTAAATTGACAAGAGGCTCGAGTACTTTATTGTTACAAAATTGCAAGGTTTTATGACGTTCCAGTAAAAAGTTACAAGCATTTGTTTGTTGCAAACTTTAATAGGTGTAGGACGTACCGTATAGAAGTTAGGGCCATTTGAAGTTTTATCACTGTTCGATTTGGGGCTCAAGGGTAGCATAGCTTTGAGCGATAGCTTAAATTAACAAGAGGCTCGAGTACTTTATTGTTACAAAATTTTAAGGTTTTATGACGCTCCAGTAAAGAGTTACAAGCATTTGTATGTTGCAAACTTTGATAAGTGTAGGACGTACCGTATAGAAGTTAGGGCCATTTGCAATTTTATCAGTGTTTGATTTGGGACTGAAGGGTAGCATAGCTTTGAGCGAGAGCTTAAATTAACAAGAGGGTCGAGTACTTTATTGTTACAAAATTGCAAGGTTTTATGACGCTCCAGTAAAAAGTTACAAGCATTTGTATGTTGCAAACTTTGATAGGTTTAGGACGCACCGTATAGAAGTTAGGGCCATTTGAAGTTTTATCAATGTTTGATTTGGGACTCAAGGGTAGCATAGCTTTGAGCGATAGCTTAAATTGACAAGAGGCTCGAGTACTTTATTGTTACAAAATTTCAAGGTTTTATGACGCTCCAGTAAAAAGTTACAAGCATTTGTATGTTGCAAACTTTGATAGATGTAGGACGTACAGTATAGAAGTTAGGTCCATTTGAAGTTTTATCAGTGTTTGATTTGGGACTCAAAGGTAGCATAGCTTTAAGCGATTGCTTAAATTGACAAGAGGCTCGAGTACTTTATTGTTACAAAATTTCAAGGTTTTATGACGCTCCAGTAAAAAGTTACAAGCATTTGTATGCTGCAACCTTTGATAGGTGTAGGACGTACCGTATAGAAGTTAGGGCCATTTGAAGTTTTATCAGTGTTCGATTTGGGACTCAAGGGTAGCATTGCTTTGAGCGATAGCTTAAATTGGCAAGAGGCTCGAGTAGTTTACTGTTATAAAATTTCAAGGTTTTATGACGCTCCAGTAAAACGGTACAAGCATTTGTATGTTGCAAACTTTGAGAAGTGTAGGACGTACAGTATAGAAGTTAGGACCATTTGAAGTTTTATCAGTGTTTGATTTGGGACTGAAGGGTAGCATAGCTCTGGCGATAGCTTAAATTGACAAGTGGCTCGAGTACTTTATTGTTACAAAATTGCAAGGTTTTGTGACGCTCCAGTAAAAAGTTACAAGCATTTGTATGTTGCAAACTTTGATAGGTGTAGAACGTACCGTAAAGAAGTTAGGGCCATTTGAAGTTTTATCAGTGTTTGATTTGGGACTCAAGGGTAGCAAAGCTTTGAGTGATAACTTAAATTGACAAGAGACTCGAGTACTTTATTGTTACAAAATTTCAAGCTTTTATGACGCTCTAGTAAAAAGTTACAAGCATTTGTATGTTGCAAACTTTGATAGGTGTAGGACGTACCGTATAGAAGTTAGGGCCATTTGAAGTTTTAAAAGTGTTTGATTAGGGACTGAAGGGTAGCATAGCTCTGAGCGATAGCTTAAATTGACAAGAGGCTCGAGTACTTTATTGTTACTAAATTTTAAGGTTTTATGACGCTCCAGTAAAAAGTTACAAGCATTTGTATGTTGCAAACTTTGATAGGTGTAGGACGTGCCGTATAGAAGTTAGGTCCATTTGAAGTTTTATCAGTGTTTGATTTGGGACTCAAAGGTAGCATAGCTTTAAGCGATTGCTTAAATTGACAAGAGGCTCGAGTACTTTATTGTTACAAAATTGCAAGGTTTTATGACGTTCCAGGAAAAAGTTACAAGCATTTGTTTGTTGCAATCTTTGATAGGTGTAGGACGTACCGTATAGAAGTTAGGGCCATTTGAAGTTTTATTACTGTTTGATTTGGGACTCAAGGGTAGCATAGCTTTGAGCGATAACTTAAATTGACAAGAGGCTCGAGTACTTTATTGTTACTAAATTTCAAGGTTTTATGACGCTCCAGTAAAAAGTTACAAGCATTTGTATGTTGCAAATTTTGATAGGTGTAGGACGTACCGTATAGAAGTTAGGTCCATTTGAAGTTTTATCAGTGTTTGATTTGGGACTCACAGGTAGCATAGCTTTAAGCGATTGCTTAAATTGACAAGAGGCTCGAGTACTTTATTGTTACAAAATTTCAAGGTTTTATGACGCTCCAGTAAAAAGTTACAAGCATTTGTATGCTGCAACCTTTGATAGGTGTAGGACGTACCGTATAGAAGTTAGGGCCATTTGAAGTTTTATCAGTGTTCGATTTGGGACTCAAGGGTAGCATTGCTTTGAGCGATAGCTTAAATTGGCAAGAGGCTCGAGTAGTTTAATGTTATAAAATTTCAAGGTTTTATGACGCTCCAGTAAAACGGTACAAGCATTTGTATGTTGCAAACTTTGAGAAGTGTAGGACGTACAGTATAGAAGTTAGGACCATTTGAAGTTTTATCAGTGTTTGATTTGGGACTGAAGGGTAGCATAGCTCTGAGCGATAGCTTAAATTGACAAGAGGCTCGAGTACTTTATTGTTACAAAATTGCAAGGTTTTGTGACGCTCCAGTAAAAAGTTACAAGCATTTGTATGTTGCAAACTTTGATAGCTGTAGGACGTACCGTATAGAAGTCAGGGCCATTTGAAGCTTTATCAGTGTTTGATTTGGGACTCAAGGGTAGCATAGCTTTGAGCGATAGCTTAAATTGACAAGAGGCTCGAGTACTTTATTGTTACAAAATTTCAAGGTTTTATGACGCTCTAGTAAAAAGTTACAAGCATTTGTATGTTGCAAACTTTGATAGGTGTAGAACGTACCGTATAGAAGTTAGGGCCATTTGAAGTTTTATCAGTGTTTGATTTGGGACTCAAGGGTAGCAAAGCTTTGAGTGATAACTTAAATTGACAAGAGGCTTTATTGTTACAAAATTTCAAGCTTTTATGACGCTCTAGTAAAAAGTTACAAGCATTTGTATGTTGCAAACTTTGATAGGTGTAGGACGTACCGTATAGAAGTTAGGGCCATTTGAAGTTTTAAAAGTGTTTGATTAGGGACTGAAGGGTAGCATAGCTCTGAGCGATATCTTAAATTGACAAGAGGCTCGAGTACTTTATTGTTACTAAATTTTAAGGTTTTATGACGCTCCAGTAAAAAGTTACAAGCATTTGTATGTTGCAAACTTTGATAGGTGTAGGACGTGCCGTATAGAAGTTAGGTCCATTTGAAGTTTTATCAGTGTTTGATTTGGGACTCAAAGGTAGCATAGCTTTAAGCGATTGCTTAAATTGACAAGAGGCTCGAGTACTTTATTGTTACAAAATTGCAAGGTTTTATGACGTTCCAGTAAAAAGTTACAAGCATTTGTTTGTTGCAATCTTTGATAGGTGTAGGACGTACCGTATAGAAGTTAGGGCCATTTGAAGTTTTATTACTGTTTGATTTGGGACTCAAGGGTAGCATAGCTTTGAGCGATAACTTAAATTGACAAGAGGCTCGAGTACTTTATTGTTACTAAATTTCAAGGTTTTATGACGCTCCAGTAAAAAGTTACAAGCATTTGTATGTTGCAAATTTTGATAGGTGTAGGACGTACCGTATAGAAGTTAGGTCCATTTGAAGTTTTATCAGTGTTTGATTTGGGACTCACAGGTAGCATAGCTTTAAGCGATTGCTTAAATTGACAAGAGGCTCGAGTACTTTATTGTTACAAAATTTCAAGGTTTTATGACGCTCCAGTAAAAAGTTACAAGCATTTGTATGCTGCAACCTTTGATAGGTGTAGGACGTACCGTATAGAAGTTAGGGCCATTTGAAGTTTTATCAGTGTTCGATTTGGAACTCAAGGGTAGCATTGCTTTGAGCGATAGCTTAAATTGGCAAGAGGCTCGAGTAGTTTACTGTTATAAAATTTCAAGGTTTTATGACGCTCCAGTAAAACGGTACAAGCATTTGTATGTTGCAAATTTTGAGAAGTGTAGGACCTACAGTATAGAAGTTAGGGCCATTTGAAGTTTTATCAGTGTTTGATTTGGGACTGAAGGGTATCATAGCTCTGAGCGATAGCTTAAATTGACAAGAGGCTCGAGTTCTTTATTGTTACAAAATTGCAAGGTTTTGTGACGCTCCAGTGAAAAGTTACAAGCATTTGTATGTTGCAAACTTTGATAGCTGTAGGACGTACCGTATATAAGTCAGGGCCATTTGAAGCTTTATCAGTGTTTGATTTGGGACTCAATGGTAGCATAGCTTTGAGCGATAGCTTAAATTGACAAGAGGCTCGAGTACTTTATTGTTACAAAATTTCAAGGTTTTATGACGCTCTAGTAAAAAGTTACAAGCATTTGTATGTTGCAAACTTTGATAGGTGTAGGACGTACCGTATAGAAGTTAGGGCCATTTGAAGTTTTATCAGTGTTTGATTTGGGACTCAAAGGTAGCATAGCTTTAAGCGATTGCTTAAATTGACAAGAGGCTCGAGTACTTTATTGTTACAAAATTGCAAGGTTTTATGACGTTCCAGTAAAAAGTTACAAGCATTTGTTTGTTGCAAACTTTGATAGGTGTAGGACGTACCGTATAGAAGTTAGGGCCATTTGAAGTTTTATCACTGTTTGATTTGGGACTCAAGGGTAGCATAGCTTTGAGCGATAACTTAAATTGACAAGAGGCTCGAGTACTTTATTGTTACTAAATTTTAAGGTTTTATGACGCTCCAGTAAAAAGTTACAAGCATTTGTATGTTGCAAACTTTGATAGGTGTAGGACGTACCGTATAGAAGTTAGGTCCATTTGAAGTTTTATCAGTGTTTGATTTGGGACTCAAAGGTAGCATAGCTTTAAGCGATTGCTTAAATTGACAAGAGGCTCGAGTACTTTATTGTTACAAAATTTCAAGGTTTTATGACGCTCCAGTAAAAAGTTACAAGCATTTGTATGCTGCAACCTTTGATATGTGTAGGACGTACCGTATAGAATTTAGGGCCATTTGAAGTTTTATCAGTGTTCGATTTGGGACTCAAGGGTAGCATTGCTTTGAGCGATAGCTTAAATTGACAAGAGGCTCGAGTACTTTACTGTTATAAAATTTCAAGGTTTTATGACGCTCCAGTAAAAAGGTACAAGCATTTGTATGTTGCAAACTTTGATAGGTGTAGGACGTACCGTATAGGAGTTAGGGCCATTTGAAGTTTTATCAGTGTTTGATTTGGGACTCAAGGGTAGCATAGCTTTGAGCGATAGCTTAAATTAACAAGAGGCTCGAGTACTTTATTGTTACAAAATTGCAAGGTTTTATGACGCTCCAGTAAAAAGTTACAAGCATTTGTATGTTGAAAACTTTGATAGGTGTAGGACGTACCATATAGAATTCAGGGCCATTTGAAGCTTTATCAGTGTTTGATTTGGGACTCAAAGGTAGCATAGATTTGAGCGATAGCTTAAATTGACAAGAGGCATGAGTACTTTATTGTTACAAAATTGCAAGGTTTTATGACGCTCAAGTAAAAAGTTACAAGCATTTGTATATTGCAAACTTTGATAGGTGTAGGACGTACCGTATAGAAGTTAGGGCCATTTGACGTTTTATCAGTGTTTGATTTGGGACTCAAAGGTAGCATAGCTTTAAGCGATTGCTTAAATTGACAAGAGGCTCGAGTACTTTATTGTTACAAAATTTCAAGGTTTTATGACGCTCCAGTAAAAAGTTGCAAGTATTTGTATGCTGCATACTTTGATAGCTGTAGGACGTACCGTATAGAAGTCAGGGCCATTTGAAGCTTTATCAGTGTTTGATTTGGGACTCAAGGGTAGCATAGCTTTGAGCGATAGCTTAAATTGACTGAGGCTTGAGTATTTTATTGTTACAAAATTTCAAGGTTTTATGACGCTCTAGTAAAAAGTTACAAGCATTTGTATGTTGCAAACTTTGATAGGTGTAGAACGTACCGTATAGAAGTTAGGGCCATTTGAAGTTTTATCAGTGTTTGATTTGGGACTCAAGGGTAGCAAAGCTTTGAGTGATAACTTAAATTGACAAGAGGCTTTATTGTTACAAAATTTCAAGCTTTTATGACGCTCTAGTAAAAAGTTACAAGCATTTGTATGTTGCAAACTTTGATAGGTGTAGGACGTACCGTATAGAAGTTAGGGCCATTTGAAGTTTTAAAAGTGTTTGATTAGGGACTGAAGGGTAGCATAGCTCTGAGCGATAGCTTAAATTGACAAGAGGCTCGAGTACTTTATTGTTACTAAATTTTAAGGTTTTATGACGCTCCAGTAAAAAGTTACAAGCATTTGTATGTTGCAAACTTTGATAGGTGTAGGACGTGCCGTATAGAAGTTAGGTCCATTTGAAGTTTTATCAGTGTTTGATTTGGGACTCAAAGGTAGCATAGCTTTAAGCGATTGCTTAAATTGACAAGAGGCTCGAGTACTTTATTGTTACAAAATTGCAAGGTTTTATGACGTTCCAGTAAAAAGTTACAAGCATTTGTTTGTTGCAATCTTTGATAGGTGTAGGACGTACCGTATAGAAGTTAGGGCCATTTGAAGTTTTATTACTGTTTGATTTGGGACTCAAGGGTAGCATAGCTTTGAGCGATAACTTAAATTGACAAGAGGCTCGAGTACTTTATTGTTACTAAATTTCAAGGTTTTATGACGCTCCAGTAAAAAGTTACAAGCATTTGTATGTTGCAAATTTTGATAGGTGTAGGACGTACCGTATAGAAGTTAGGTCCATTTGAAGTTTTATCAGTGTTTGATTTGGGACTCACAGGTAGCATAGCTTTAAGCGATTGCTTAAATTGACAAGAGGCTCGAGTACTTTATTGTTACAAAATTTCAAGGTTTTATGACGCTCCAGTAAAAAGTTACAAGCATTTGTATGCTGCAACCTTTGATAGGTGTAGGACGTACCGTATAGAAGTTAGGGCCATTTGAAGTTTTATCAGTGTTCGATTTGGAACTCAAGGGTAGCATTGCTTTGAGCGATAGCTTAAATTGGCAAGAGGCTCGAGTAGTTTACTGTTATAAAATTTCAAGGTTTTATGACGCTCCAGTAAAACGGTACAAGCATTTGTATGTTGCAAATTTTGAGAAGTGTAGGACCTACAGTATAGAAGTTAGGGCCATTTGAAGTTTTATCAGTGTTTGATTTGGGACTGAAGGGTATCATAGCTCTGAGCGATAGCTTAAATTGACAAGAGGCTCGAGTTCTTTATTGTTACAAAATTGCAAGGTTTTATGACGCTCCAGTGAAAAGTTACAAGCATTTGTATGTTGCAAACTTTGATAGCTGTAGGACGTACCGTATATAAGTCAGGGCCATTTGAAGCTTTATCAGTGTTTGATTTGGGACTCAATGGTAGCATAGCTTTGAGCGATAGCTTAAATTGACAAGAGGCTCGAGTACTTTATTGTTACAAAATTTCAAGGTTTTATGACGCTCTAGTAAAAAGTTACAAGCATTTGTATGTTGCAAACTTTGATAGGTGTAGGACGTACCGTATAGAAGTTAGGGCCATTTGAAGTTTCATCCGTGTTTGATTTGGGACTCAAAGGTAGCATAGCTTTAAGCGATTGCTTAAATTGACAAGAGGCTCGAGTACTTTATTGTTACAAAATTGCAAGGTTTTATGACGTTCCAGTAAAAAGTTACAAGCATTTGTTTGTTGCAAACTTTGATAGGTGTAGGACGTACCGTATAGAAGTTAGGGCCATTTGAAGTTTTATCAGTGTTTGATTTGGGACTCAAGGGTAGCATAGCTTTGAGCGATAACTTAAATTGACAAGAGGCTCGAGTACTTTATTGTTACTAAATTTTAAGGTTTTATGACGCTCCAGTAAAAAGTTACAAGCATTTGTATGTTGCAAACTTTGATAGGTGTAGGACGTACCGTATAGAAGTTAGGTCCATTTGAAGTTTTATCAGTGTTTGATTTGGGACTCAAAGGTAGCATAGCTTTAAGCGATTGCTTAAATTGACAAGAGGCTCGAGTACTTTATTGTTACAAAATTTCAAGGTTTTATGACGCTCCAGTAAAAAGTTACAAGCATTTGTATGCTGCAACCTTTGATATGTGTAGGACTTACCGTATAGAATTTAGGGCCATTTGAAGTTTTATCAGTGTTCGATTTGGGACTCAAGGGTAGCATTGCTTTGAGCGATAGCTTAAATTGACAAGAGGCTCGAGTACTTTACTGTTATAAAATTTCAAGGTTTTATGACGCTCCAGTAAAAAGGTACAAGCATTTGTATGTTGCAAACTTTGATAGGTGTAGGACGTACCGTATAGGAGTTAGGGCCATTTGAAGTTTTATCAGTGTTTGATTTGGGACTCAAGGGTAGCATAGCTTTGAGCGATAGCTTAAATTAACAAGAGGCTCGAGTACTTTATTGTTACAAAATTGCAAGGTTTTATGACGCTCCAGTAAAAAGTTACAAGCATTTGTATGTTGAAAACTTTGATAGGTGTAGGACGTACCATATAGAATTCAGGGCCATTTGAAGCTTTATCAGTGTTTGATTTGGGACTCAAAGGTAGCATAGATTTGAGCGATAGCTTAAATTGACAAGAGGCATGAGTACTTTATTGTTACAAAATTGCAAGGTTTTATGACGCTCAAGTAAAAAGTTACAAGCATTTGTATATTGCAAACTTTGATAGGTGTAGGACGTACCGTATAGAAGTTAGGGCCATTTGACGTTTTATCAGTGTTTGATTTGGGACTCAAAGGTAGCATAGCTTTAAGCGATTGCTTAAATTGACAAGAGGCTCGAGTACTTTATTGTTACAAAATTTCAAGGTTTTATGACGCTCCAGTAAAAAGTTGCAAGTATTTGTATGCTGCATACTTTGATAGCTGTAGGACGTACCGTATAGAAGTCAGGGCCATTTGAAGCTTTATCAGTGTTTGATTTGGGACTCAAGGGTAGCATAGCTTTGAGCGATAGCTTAAATTGACTGAGGCTTGAGTATTTTATTGTTACAAAATTTCAAGGTTTTATGACGCTCTAGTAAAAAGTTACAAGCATTTGTATGTTGCAAACTTTGAGAAGTGTAGGACGTACAGTATATAAGTTAGGGCCATTTGAAGTTTTATCAGCGTTTGATTTGGGACTGAAGGGTAGCATAGCTCTGAGCGATAGCTTAAATTGACAAGAGGCTCGAGTACTTTATTGTTAAAGGCATTTGTATGTTGCAAACTTTGATAGGTGTAGGACGTACCGTATAGGAGTTAGGGCCATTTGAAGTTTTATCAGTGTTTGATTTGGGACTCAAGGGTAGCATAGCTTGGAGCGATAGCTGAAATTAACAAGAGGCTCGAGTACTTTATTGTTACAAAATTGCAAGGTTTTATGACGCTCCAGTAAAAAGTTACAAGCATTTGTATGTTGCAAACTTTGATAGGTGTAGGACGTACCGTATAGAAGTTAGGGCCATTTGAAGTTTTATCAGTGTTTGATTTTGTACTGAAGGGTAGCATAGCTCTGAGCGATAGCTTAAATTGACAAGAGGCTCGAGTACTTTATTGTTACAAAATTGCAAGGTTTTATGACGCTCAAGTAAAAAGTTGCAAGCATTTGTATATTGCGAACTTTGATAGGTGTAGGACGTACCGTATAGAAGTTAGGGCCATTTTAAGTTTTATCAGTGTTTGATTTGGGACTCAAAGGTAGCATAGCTTTAAGCGATTGCTTAAATTGACAAGAGGCTCGAGTACTTTATTGTTACAAAATTTCAAGGTTTTATGACGCTCCAGTAAAAAGTTGCAAGTATTTGTATGTTGCATACTTTGATAGCTGTAGGACGTACCGTATAGAAGTCAGGGCCATTTGAAGCTTTATCAGTGTTTGATTTGGGACTCAAGGGTAGCATAGCTTTGAGCGATAGCTTAAATTGACAAGAGGCTCGAGTACTTTATTGTTACAAAATTTCAAGGTTTTATGACGCTCCAGTAAAAAGTTACAAGCATTTGTATGTTGCAAACTTTGATAAGTGTAGGACGTACCGTATAGAAGTTAGGGCCATTTGAAATTTTATCAGTGTTTGATTTGGGACTCAAGGGTAGCATAGCTTTGAGCGATAACTTAAATTGACAAGAGGCTCGAGTACTTTATTGTTACTAAATTTCAAGGTTTTATGACGCTCCAGTAAAAAGTTACAAGCATTTGTATGTTGCAAACTTTGATAGGTGTAGGACGTACCGTATAGAAGTTAGGTCCATTTGAAGTTTTATCAGTGTTTGATTTGGGACTCAAAGGTAGCATAGCTTTAAGCGATTGCTTAAATTGACAAGAGGCTCGAGTACTTTATTGTTACAAAATTTCAAGGTTTTATGACGCTCCAGTAAAAAGTTACAAGCATTTGTATGCTGCAACCTTTGATAGGTGTAGGATGTACCGTATAGAAGTTAGGGCCATTTGAAGTTTTATCAGTGTTCGATTTGGGACTCAAGGGTAGCATTGCTTTGAGCGATAGCTTAAATTGGCAAGAGGCTCGAGTACTTTACTGTTATAAAATTTCAAGGTTTTATGACGCTCCAGTAAAAAGGTACAAGCATTTGTATGTTGCAAACTTTGAGAAGTGTAGGACGTACAGTATAGAAGTTAGGGCCATTTGAAGTTTTATCAGTGTTTGATTTGGGACTGAAGGGTAGCATAGCTCTGAGCGATAGCTTAAATTGACAAGAGGCCCGAGTACTTTATTGTTACAAAATTGCAAGGTTTTGTGACGCTCCAGTAAAAAGTTACAAGCATTTGTATGGTGCAAACTTTGATAGGTGTTGGACGCACCTGTATAGAAGTTAAGGCCATTTGAAATTTTATCAGTGTTTGATTTGGGACTCAAGGGTAGCATAGTTTTGAGCGATAGCTTAAATTGACAAGAGGGTCGAGTACTTTACTGTTACAAAATTTCAAGGTTTTATGACGCTACAGTAAAAAGTTACAAGCATTTGTATGTTGCAAACTTTGATAGGTGTAGGACGTACCGTATAGAAGTTAGGGCCATTTGAAGTTTTATCAGTGTTTGATTTGGGACTCAAGGGTAGCATAGCTTTGAGCGATAACTTAAGTTGACAAGAGGCTCGAGTACTTTATTGTTACTAAATTTCAAGGTTTTATGACGCTCCAGTAAAAAGTTACAAGCATTTGTATGTTGCAAACTTTGATAGGTGTAGGACGTACCGTATAGAAGTTAGGGCCATTTGAAGTTTTATCAGTGTTTGATTTTGGACTCAAGGGTAGCATAGCTTTGAGCGATAACTTAAATTGACAAGAGGCTCGAATACTTTATTGTTACTAAATTTCAAGGTTTTATGACGCTCCAGTAAAAAGTTACAAGCATTTGTATGTTGCAAACTTTGATAGGTGTAGGGCGTACCGTATAGAAGTTAGGGCCATTTGCAGTTTTATCAGTGTTTGATTTGGGACTGAAGGGTAGCATAGCTTTGAGCGAGAGCTTAAATTAACAAGAGGGTCGAGTACTTTATTGTTACAAAATTGCAAGGTTTTATGACGCTCCAGTAAAAAGTTACGAGCATTTGTATGTTGCAAACTTTGATAGGTTTAGGACGCACCGTATAGAAGTTAGGGCCATTTGAAGTTTTATCAGTGTTTGATTTGTGACCCAAGGGTAGCATAGCTTTGAGCGACAGCTTAAATTGACAAGAGGCTCGAGTACTTTATTGCTACAAAATTTCAAGGTTTTATGACGCTCCAGTAAAAAGTTACAAGCATTTGTATGTTGCAAACTTTGATAGGTGTAGGACGTACCGTATATAAGTTAGGGCCATTTGAAGTTTTATCAGTGTTTGATTTGGGACTCAAGCGTAGCATAGCTTTGAGCGATAGCTTAAATTGACAAGAGGCTCGAGTACTTTATTGTTACTAAATTTCAAGGTTTTATGACGCTCCAGTAAAAAGTTACAAGCATTTGTATGTTGCAAACTTTGATAGGTGTAGGACGTACCGTCTAGAAGTTAGGTCCATTTGAAGTTTTATCAGTGTTTGATTTGGGACTCAAAGGTAGCATAGCTTTAAGCGATTGCTTAAATTGACACGAGGCTCGAGTACTTTATTGTTACAAAATTTCAAGGTTTTATGACGCTCCAGTAAAAAGTTACAAGCATTTGTATGCTGCAACCTTTGATAGGTGTAGGACGTACCGTATAGAAGTTAGGGCCATTTGAAATTTTATCAGTGTTCGATTTGGGACTCAAGGGTAGCATTGCTTTGAGCGATAGCTTAAATTGGCAAGAGGCTCGAGTACTTTACTGTTATAAAATTTCAATGTTTTATGACGCTCCAGTAAAAAGGTACAAGCATTTCTATGTTGCAAACTTTGATAGGTGTAGGACGTACCGTATAGGAGTTAGGGCCATTTGAAGTTTTATCAGTGTTTGATTTGGGACTCAAGGCTAGCATAGCTTTGAGCGATAGCTTAAATTGACAAGAGGCTTGAGTACTTTATTGTTACAAAATTTCAAGGTTTTATGACGCTCTAGTAAAAAGTTACAAGCATTTGTATGTTGCAAACTTTGATAAGTGTAGGACGTACCGTATAGAAGTTAGGGCCATTCGAAGTTTTATCAGTGTTTGATTTGGTACTGAAGGGTAGCATAGCTCTGAGCGATAGCTTAAATTGACAAGAGGCTCGAGTACTTTATTGTTACAAAATTGCAAGGTTTCGTGACGCTCCAGTAAAAAGTTACAAGCATTTGTTTGTTGCAAGCTTTGATAGGTGTAGGACGTACCGTATAGAAGTTAGGGCCATTTGAAGTTTTATCAGTGTTTGATTTGGGACTCAAGGGTAGCATAGCTTTGAGCGATAACTTAAATTGACAAGAGGCTCGAGTACTTTACTGTTATAAAATTTCAAGGTTTTATGACGCTCCAGTAAAAAGGTACAAGCATTTGTATGTTGCAAACTTTGAGAAGTGTAGGACGTACAGTATAGAAGTTAGGGCCATTTGAAGTTTTATCAGTGTTTGATTTGGGACTGAAGGGTAGCATAGCTCTGAGCGATAGCTTAAATTGACAAGAGGCCCGAGTACTTTATTGTTACAAAATTGCAAGGTTTTGTGACGCTCCAGTAAAAAGTTACAAGCATTTGTATGGTGCAAACTTTGATAGGTGTTGGACGCACCTGTATAGAAGTTAAGGCCATTTGAAATTTTATCAGTGTTTGATTTGGGACTCAAGGGTAGCATAGTTTTGAGCGATAGCTTAAATTGACAAGAGGGTCGAGTACTTTACTGTTACAAAATTTCAAGGTTTTATGACGCTACAGTAAAAAGTTACAAGCATTTGTATGTTGCAAACTTTGATAGGTGTAGGACGTACCGTATAGAAGTTAGGGCCATTTGAAGTTTTATCAGTGTTTGATTTGGGACTCAAGGGTAGCATAGCTTTGAGCGATAACTTAAGTTGACAAGAGGCTCGAGTACTTTATTGTTACTAAATTTCAAGGTTTTATGACGCTCCAGTAAAAAGTTACAAGCATTTGTATGTTGCAAACTTTGATAGGTGTAGGACGTACCGTATAGAAGTTAGGGCCATTTGAAGTTTTATCAGTGTTTGATTTTGGACTCAAGGGTAGCATAGCTTTGAGCGATAGCTTAAATTGACAAGAGGCTCGAGTACTTTATTGCTACAAAATTTCAAGGTTTTATGACGCTCCAGTAAAAAGTTACAAGCATTTGTATGTTGCAAACTTTGATAGGTGTAGGACGTACCGTATATAAGTTAGGGCCATTTGAAGTTTTATCAGTGTTTGATTTGGGACTCAAGCGTAGCATAGCTTTGAGCGATAACTTAAATTGACAAGAGGCTCGAGTACTTTATTGTTACTAAATTTCAAGGTTTTATGACGCTCCAGTAAAAAGTTACAAGCATTTGTATGTTGCAAACTTTGATAGGTTTAGGACGCACCGTATAGAAGTTAGGGCCATTTGAAGTTTTATCAGTGTTTGATTTGGGACTCAAGGGTAGCATAGCTTTGAGCGATAGCTTAAATTGACAAGAGGCTCGAGTACTTTATTGCTACAAAATTTCAAGGTTTTATGACGCTCCAGTAAAAAGTTACAAGCATTTGTATGTTGCAAACTTTGATAGGTGTAGGACGTACCGTATATAAGTTAGGGCCATTTGAAGTTTTATCAGTGTTTGATTTGGGACTCAAGCGTAGCATAGCTTTGAGCGATAACTTAAATTGACAAGAGGCTCGAGTACTTTATTGTTACTAAATTTCAAGGTTTTATGACGCTCCAGTAAAAAGTTACAAGCATTTGTATGTTGCAAACTTTGATAGGTGTAGGACGTACCGTCTAGAAGTTAGGTCCATTTGAAGTTTTATCAGTGTTTGATTTGGGACTCAAAGGTAGCATAGCTTTAAGCGATTGCTTAAATTGACACGAGGCTCGAGTACTTTATTGTTACAAAATTTCAAGGTTTTATGACGCTCCAGTAAAAAGTTACAAGCATTTGTATGCTGCAACCTTTGATAGGTGTAGGACGTACCGTATAGAAGTTAGGGCCATTTGAAATTTTATCAGTGTTCGATTTGGGACTCAAGGGTAGCATTGCTTTGAGCGATAGCTTAAATTGGCAAGAGGCTCGAGTACTTTACTGTTATAAAATTTCAATGTTTTATGACGCTCCAGTAAAAAGGTACAAGCATTTCTATGTTGCAAACTTTGATAGGTGTAGGACGTACCGTATAGGAGTTAGGGCCATTTGAAGTTTTATCAGTGTTTGATTTGGGACTCAAGGCTAGCATAGCTTTGAGCGATAGCTTAAATTGACAAGAGGCTTGAGTACTTTATTGTTACAAAATTTCAAGGTTTTATGACGCTCTAGTAAAAAGTTACAAGCATTTGTATGTTGCAAACTTTGATAAGTGTAGGACGTACCGTATAGAAGTTAGGGCCATTCGAAGTTTTATCAGTGTTTGATTTGGTACTGAAGGGTAGCATAGCTCTGAGCGATAGCTTAAATTGACAAGAGGCTCGAGTACTTTATTGTTACAAAATTGCAAGGTTTCGTGACGCTCCAGTAAAAAGTTACAAGCATTTGTTTGTTGCAAGCTTTGATAGGTGTAGGACGTACCGTATAGAAGTTAGGGCCATTTGAAGTTTTATCAGTGTTTGATTTGGGACTCAAGGGTAGCATAGCTTTGAGCGATAACTTAAATTGACAAGAGGCTCGAGTACTTTACTGTTATAAAATTTCAAGGTTTTATGACGCTCCAGTAAAAAGGTACAAGCATTTGTATGTTGCAAACTTTGAGAAGTGTAGGACGTACAGTATAGAAGTTAGGGCCATTTGAAGTTTTATCAGTGTTTGATTTGGGACTGAAGGGTAGCATAGCTCTGAGCGATAGCTTAAATTGACAAGAGGCCCGAGTACTTTATTGTTACAAAATTGCAAGGTTTTGTGACGCTCCAGTAAAAAGTTACAAGCATTTGTATGGTGCAAACTTTGATAGGTGTTGGACGCACCTGTATAGAAGTTAAGGCCATTTGAAATTTTATCAGTGTTTGATTTGGGACTCAAGGGTAGCATAGTTTTGAGCGATAGCTTAAATTGACAAGAGGGTCGAGTACTTTACTGTTACAAAATTTCAAGGTTTTATGACGCTACAGTAAAAAGTTACAAGCATTTGTATGTTGCAAACTTTGATAGGTGTAGGACGTACCGTATAGAAGTTAGGGCCATTTGAAGTTTTATCAGTGTTTGATTTGGGACTCAAGGGTAGCATAGCTTTGAGCGATAACTTAAGTTGACAAGAGGCTCGAGTACTTTATTGTTACTAAATTTCAAGGTTTTATGACGCTCCAGTAAAAAGTTACAAGCATTTGTATGTTGCAAACTTTGATAGGTGTAGGACGTACCGTATAGAAGTTAGGGCCATTTGAAGTTTTATCAGTGTTTGATTTTGGACTCAAGGGTAGCATAGCTTTGAGCGATAACTTAAATTGACAAGAGGCTCGAATACTTTATTGTTACTAAATTTCAAGGTTTTATGACGCTCCAGTAAAAAGTTACAAGCATTTGTATGTTGCAAACTTTGATAGGTGTAGGGCGTACCGTATAGAAGTTAGGGCCATTTGCAGTTTTATCAGTGTTTGATTTGGGACTGAAGGGTAGCATAGCTTTGAGCGAGAGCTTAAATTAACAAGAGGGTCGAGTACTTTATTGTTACAAAATTGCAAGGTTTTATGACGCTCCAGTAAAAAGTTACAAGCATTTGTATGTTGCAAACTTTGATAGGTTTAGGACGCACCGTATAGAAGTTAGGGCCATTTGAAGTTTTATCAGTGTTTGATTTGGGACTCAAGGGTAGCATAGCTTTGAGCGATAGCTTAAATTGACAAGAGGCTCGAGTACTTTATTGCTACAAAATTTCAAGGTTTTATGACGCTCCAGTAAAAAGTTACAAGCATTTGTATGTTGCAAACTTTGATAGGTGTAGGACGTACCGTATATAAGTTAGGGCCATTTGAAGTTTTATCAGTGTTTGATTTGGGACTCAAGCGTAGCATAGCTTTGAGCGATAACTTAAATTGACAAGAGGCTCGAGTACTTTATTGTTACTAAATTTCAAGGTTTTATGACGATCCAGTAAAAAGTTACAAGCATTTGTATGTTGCAAACTTTGATAGGTGTAGGACGTACCGTCTAGAAGTTAGGTCCATTTGAAGTTTTATCAGTGTTTGATTTGGGACTCAAAGGTAGCATAGCTTTAAGCGATTGCTTAAATTGACACGAGGCTCGAGTACTTTATTGTTACAAAATTTCAAGGTTTTATGACGCTCCAGTAAAAAGTTACAAGCATTTGTATGCTGCAACCTTTGATAGGTGTAGGACGTACCGTATAGAAGTTAGGGCCATTTGAAATTTTATCAGTGTTCGATTTGGGACTCAAGGGTAGCATTGCTTTGAGCGATAGCTTAAATTGGCAAGAGGCTCGAGTACTTTACTGTTATAAAATTTCAATGTTTTATGACGCTCCAGTAAAAAGGTACAAGCATTTCTATGTTGCAAACTTTGATAGGTGTAGGACGTACCGTATAGGAGTTAGGGCCATTTGAAGTTTTATCAGTGTTTGATTTGGGACTCAAGGCTAGCATAGCTTTGAGCGATAGCTTAAATTGACAAGAGGCTTGAGTACTTTATTGTTACAAAATTTCAAGGTTTTATGACGCTCTAGTAAAAAGTTACAAGCATTTGTATGTTGCAAACTTTGATAAGTGTAGGACGTACCGTATAGAAGTTAGGGCCATTCGAAGTTTTATCAGTGTTTGATTTGGTACTGAAGGGTAGCATAGCTCTGAGCGATAGCTTAAATTGACAAGAGGCTCGAGTACTTTATTGTTACAAAATTGCAAGGTTTCGTGACGCTCCAGTAAAAAGTTACAAGCATTTGTTTGTTGCAAGCTTTGATAGGTGTAGGACGTACCGTATAGAAGTTAGGGCCATTTGAAGTTTTATCAGTGTTTGATTTGGGACTCAAGGGTAGCATAGCTTTGAGCGATAACTTAAATTGACAAGAGGCTCGAGTACTTTATTGTTACTAAATTTCAAGGTTTTATGACGCTCCAGTAAAAAGTTACAAGCAGTTGTATGTTGCAAACTTTGATAGGTGTAGGACGTACCGTATAGAAGTTAGGGCCATTTGAAGTTTTATCAGTGTTTGATTTTGGACTCAAGGGTAGCATAGCTTTGAGCGATAACTTAAATTGACAAGAGGCTCGAGTACTTTATTGTTACTAAATTTCAAGGTTTTATGACGCTCCAGTAAAAAGTTACAAGCATTTGTATGTTGCAAACTTTGATAGGTGTAGGGCGTACCGTATAGAAGTAAGGGCCATTTGAAGTTTTATCGGTGTTTAATTTGGGACTCAAGGGTAGCATAGCTTTGAGCGATAGCTTAAATTAACAAGAGGCTCGAGTACTTTATTGTTACAAAATTTTAAGGTTTTATGACGCTCCAGTAAAAAGTTACAAGCATTTGTATGTTGCAAACTTTGATAAGTGTAGGACGTACCGTATAGAAGTTAGGGCCATTTGCAGTTTTATCAGTGTTTGATTTGGGACTGAAGGGTAGCATAGCTTTAAGCGAGAACTTAAATTAACAAGAGGGTCGAGTATTTTATTGTTACAAAATTTCAAGGTTTTATGACGCTCCAGTAAAAAGTTACAAGCATTTGTATGTTGCAAACTTTGATAGGTTTAGGACGCACCATATAGAAGTTAGGGCCATTTGAAGTTTTATCAGTGTTTGATTTGGGACTCAAGGGTAGCATAGCTTTGAGCGATAGCTTAAATTGACAAGAGGCTCGAGTACTTTATTGTTACAAAATTTCAAGGTTTTATGACGCTCCAGTAAAAAGTTACAAGCATTTGTATGTTGCAAACTTTGATAGGTGTAGGACGTACCGTATAGAAGTTAGGGCCATTTGAAGTTGTATCAGTGTTTGATTTGGGACTCAAGGGTAGCATAGCTTTGAGCGATAACTAAAATTGACAAGAGGCTCGAGTACTTTATTGTTACTAAATTTCAAGGTTTTATGACGCTCCTGTAAAAAGTTACAAGCATTTGTATGTTGCAAACTTTGATAGGTGTAGGACGTACCGTATAGAAGTTAGGTCCATTTGAAGTTTTATCAGTGTTTGATTTGGGACTCAAAGGTAGCATAGCTTTAAGCGATTGCTTAAATTGACAAGAGGCTCGAGTACTTTATTGTTACAAAATTTCAAGGTTTTATGACGCTCCAGTAAAAAGTTACAAGCATTTGTATGCTGCAACCTTTGATAGGTGTAGGACGTACCGTATAGAAGTTTGGGCCATTTGAAATTTTATCAGTGTTCGATTTGGGACTCAAGGGTAGCATTGCTTTGAGCGATAGCTTAAATTGGCAAGAGGCTCGAGTACTTTACTGTTATAAAATTTCAAGGTTTAATGACGCTCCAGTAAAAATGTACAAGCATTTGTATGTTGCAAACTTTGATAGGTGTAGGACGTACCGTATAGGAGTTAGGGCCATTTAAAGTTTTATCAGTGTTTGATTTGGGACTCAAGGGTAGCAAAGCTTTGAGCGATAGCTTAAATTAACTAGAGGCTCGAGTACTTTATTGTTACAAAATTGCAAGGTTTTATGACGCTCCAGTAAAAAGTTACAAGCATTTGTATGTAGCAAACTTTGATAAGTGTAGGACGTACCGTATAGAAGTTAGGGCCATTTGCAGTTTTATCAGTGTTTGATTTGGGACTGAAGGGTAGCATAGCTTTGAGCGAGAGCTTAAATTAACAAGAGGGTCGAGTACTTTATTGTTACAAAATTGCAAGGTTTTATGACGCGCCAGTAAAAAGTTACAAGCATTTGTATGTTGCAAACTTTGATAGGTGTAGGACGCACCGTATAGAAGTTAGGGCCATTTGAAGTTTTATCACTGTTCGATTTGGGGCTCAAGGGTAGCATAGCTTTGAGCGATAGCTTAAATTGACAAGAGGGTCGAGTACTTTACTGTTACAAAATTTCAAGGTTTTATGACGCTACAGTAAAAAGTTACAAGCATTTGTATGTTGCAAACTTTGATAGGTGTAGGACGTACAGTATAGAAATTAGGGCCATTTGAAGTTTTATCAGTGTTTGATTTGGGACTCAAGGGTAGCATAGCTTTGAGCGATAACTTAAATTGACAAGAGGCTCGAGTACTTTATTGTTACTAAATTTCAAGGTTTTATGACGCTCCTGTAAAAAGTTACAAGCATTTGTATGTTGCAAACTTTGATAGCTGTAGGACGTACCGTATAGAATTTACGGCCATTTGAAGTTTTATCAGTGTTTGATTTGGGACTCAAAGGTAGCATAGCTTTAAGCGATTGCTTAAATTGACAAGAGGCTCGAGTCCTTATTGTTACAAAATTGCAAGGTTTTATGACGTTCCAGTAAAAAGTTACAAGCATTTGTTTGTTGCAAACTTTGATAGGTGTAGGACGTTCCGTATAGAAGTTAGGGCCATTTGAAGTTTTATCACTGTTCGATTTGGGGCTCAAGGGAAGCATAGCTTTGAGCGATAGCTTAAATTGACAAGAGGGTCGAGTACTTTACTGTTACAAAATTTCAAGGTTTTATGACGCTACAGTAAAAAGTTACAAGCATTTGTATGTTGCAAACTTTGATAGGTGTAGGACGTACAGTATAGAAATTAGGGCCATTTGAAGTTTTATCAGTGTTTGATTTGGGACTCAAGGGTAGCATAGCTTTGAGCGATAACTTAAATTGACAAGAGGCTCGAGTACTTTATTGTTACTAAATTTCAAGGTTTTATGACGCTCCAGTAAAAAGTTACAAGCATTTGTATGTTGCAAACTTTGATAGGTGTAGGACG
The DNA here is from genome assembly GCA_920105625.2 of Clusia tigrina. Lineage (NCBI taxonomy): Eukaryota > Metazoa > Arthropoda > Insecta > Diptera > Clusiidae > Clusia > Clusia tigrina. The sequence goes on from CAKKTE020000288.1 coordinate 112,998, forward strand.
TACCGTATAGAAGTTAGAGCCATTTGAAGTTTTATCAGTGTTTGATTTGGGACTCAATGATAGCATAGCTTTGAGCGATAACTTAAATTGACAAGAGGCTCGAGTACTTTATTGTTACTAAATTTCAAGGTTTTATGACGCTCCTGTAAAAAGTTACAAGCATTTGTATGTTGCAAACTTTGATAGGTGTAGAACGTACCGTATAGAAGTTAGATCCATTTGAAATTTTATCAGTGTTCGATTTGGGACTCAAGGGTAGCATTGCTTTGAGCGATAGCTTAAATTGGCAAGAGGCTCGAGTACTTTACTGTTATAAAATTTCAAGGTTTTATGACGCTATAGTAAAAAGGTACAAGCATTTGTATGTTGCAAACTTTGATAGGTGTAGGACGTACCGTATAGGAGTTAGGGCCATTTGAAGTTTTATCAGTGTTTGATTTGGGACTCAAGGGTAGCATAGCTTTGAGCGATAGCTTAAATTAACAAGAGGCTCGAGTACTTTATTGTTACAAAATTGCAAGGTTTTATGACGCTCCAGTAAAAAGTTACAAGCATTTGTATGTTGCAAACTTTGATAAGTGTAGGACGTACCGTATAGAAGTTAGGGCCATTTGCAGTTTTATCAGTGTTTGATTTGGGACTGAAGGGTAGCATAGCTTTGAGCGAGAGCTTAAATTAACAAGAGGGTCGAGTACTTTATTGTTACAAAATTTCAAGGTTTTATGACGCTCCAGTAAAAAGTTACAAGCATTTGTATGTTGCAAACTTTGATAGGTGTAGGACGCACCGTATAGAAGTTAGGGCCATTTGAAGTTTTGTCAGTGTTTGATTTGGGACTCAAGGGTAGCATAGCTTTGAGCGATAGCTTAAATTGACAAGAGGCTCGAGTACTTTATTGTTACAAAATTTCAAGGTTTTATGACGCTCCATTAAAAAGTTACAATCATTTGTATGTTGCAAACTTTGATAGGTGTAGGACGTACCGTATAGAAGTTAGGGCCATTTGAAGTTTTATCAGTGTTTGATTTGGGACTCAAGGGTAGCATAGCTTTGAGCGATAACTTAAATTGACAAGAGGCTCGAGTACTTTATTGTTACTAAATTTCAAGGTTTTATGACGCTCCAGTAAAAAGTTACAAGCATTTGTATGTTGCAAACTTTGATAGCTGTAGGACGTACCGTATAGAAGTAAGGGCCATTTGAAGTTTTATCAGTGTTTGATTTGGGACTCAAAGGTAGCATAGCTTTAAGCGATTGCTTAAATTGACAAGAGGCTCGAGTCCTTATTGTTACAAAATTGAAAGGTTTTATGACGTTCCAGTAAAAAGTTACAAGCATTTGTTTGTTGCAAACTTTGATAGGTGTAGGACGTACCGTATAGAAGTTAGGGCCATTTGAAGTTTTATCACTGTTCGATTTGGGGCTCAAGGGTAGCATAGCTTTGAGCGATAGCTTAAATTGACAAGAGGGTCGAGTACTTTACTGTTACAAAATTTCAAGGTTTTATGACGCTACAGTAAAAAGTTACAAGCATTTGTATGTTGCAAACTGTGATAGGTGTAGGACGTACAGTATAGAAATTAGGGCCATTTGAAGTTTTATCAGTGTTTGATTTGGGACTCAAGGGTAGCATAGCTTTGAGCGATAACTTAAATTGACAAGAGGCTCGAGTACTTTATTGTTACTAAATTTCAAGGTTTTATGACGCTCCTGTAAAAAGTTACAAGCATTTGTATGTTGCAAACTTTGATAGCTGTAGGACGTACCGTATAGAATTTAGGGCCATTTGAAGTTTTATCAGTGTTTGATTTGGGACTCAAAGGTAGCATAGCTTTAAGCGATTGCTTAAATTGACAAGAGGCTCGAGTCCTTATTGTTACAAAATTGCAAGGTTTTATGACGTTCCAGTAAAAAGTTACAAGCATTTGTTTGTTGCAAACTTTGATAGGTGTAGGACGTTCCGTATAGAAGTTAGGGCCATTTGAAGTTTTATCACTGTTCGATTTGGGGCTCAAGGGAAGCATAGCTTTGAGCGATAGCTTAAATTGACAAGAGGGTCGAGTACTTTACTGTTACAAAATTTCAAGGTTTTATGACGCTACAGTAAAAAGTTACAAGCATTTGTATGTTGCAAACTTTGATAGGTGTAGGACGTACAGTATAGAAATTAGGGCCATTTGAAGTTTTATCAGTGTTTGATTTGGGACTCAAGGGTAGCATAGCTTTGAGCGATAACTTAAATTGACAAGAGGCTCGAGTACTTTATTGTTACTAAATTTCAAGGTTTTATGACGCTCCAGTAAAAAGTTACAAGCATTTGTATGTTGCAAACTTTGATAGGTGTAGGACGTACCGTATAGAAGTTAGAGCCATTTGAAGTTTTATCAGTGTTTGATTTGGGACTCAATGATAGCATAGCTTTGAGCGATAACTTAAATTGACAAGAGGCTCGAGTACTTTATTGTTACTAAATTTCAAGGTTTTATGACGCTCCTGTAAAAAGTTACAAGCATTTGTATGTTGCAAACTTTGATAGGTGTAGAACGTACCGTATAGAAGTTAGATCCATTTGAAGTTTTATCAGTGTTTGATTTGGGACTCAAAGGTAGCATAGCTTTAAGCGATTGCTTAAATTGACAAGAGGCTCGAGTACTTTATTGTTACAAAATTTCAAGGTTTTATGACGCTCCAGTAAAAAGTTACAAGCATTTGTATGCTGCAACCTTTGATAGGTGTAGGACGTACCGTATAGAAGTTTGGGCCATTTGAAATTTTATCAGTGTTCGATTTGGGACTCAAGGGTAGCATTGCTTTGAGCGATAGCTTAAATTGGCAAGAGGCTCGAGTACTTTACTGTTATAAAATTTCAAGGTTTTATGACGCTATAGTAAAAAGGTACAAGCATTTGTATGTTGCAAACTTTGATAGGTGTAGGACGTACCGTATAGGAGTTAGGGCCATTTGAAGTTTTATCAGTGTTTGATTTGGGACTCAAGGGTAGCATAGCTTTGAGCGATAGCTTAAATTAACAAGAGGCTCGAGTACTTTATTGTTACAAAATTGCAAGGTTTTATGACGCTCCAGTAAAAAGTTACAAGCATTTGTATGTTGCAAACTTTGATAAGTGTAGGACGTACCGTATAGAAGTTAGGGCCATTTGCAGTTTTATCAGTGTTTGATTTGGGACTGAAGGGTAGCATAGCTTTGAGCGAGAGCTTAAATTAACAAGAGGGTCGAGTACTTTATTGTTACAAAATTTCAAGGTTTTATGACGCTCCAGTAAAAAGTTACAAGCATTTGTATGTTGCAAACTTTGATAGGTGTAGGACGCACCGTATAGAAGTTAGGGCCATTTGAAGTTTTGTCAGTGTTTGATTTGGGACTCAAGGGTAGCATAGCTTTGAGCGATAGCTTAAATTGACAAGAGGCTCGAGTACTTTATTGTTACAAAATTTCAAGGTTTTATGACGCTCCATTAAAAAGTTACAATCATTTGTATGTTGCAAACTTTGATAGGTGTAGGACGTACCGTATAGAAGTTAGGGCCATTTGAAGTTTTATCAGTGTTTGATTTGGGACTCAAGGGTAGCATAGCTTTGAGCGATAACTTAAATTGACAAGAGGCTCGAGTACTTTATTGTTACTAAATTTCAAGGTTTTATGACGCTCCAGTAAAAAGTTACAAGCATTTGTATGTTGCAAACTTTGATAGCTGTAGGACGTACCGTATAGAAGTAAGGGCCATTTGAAGTTTTATCAGTGTTTGATTTGGGACTCAAAGGTAGCATAGCTTTAAGCGATTGCTTAAATTGACAAGAGGCTCGAGTCCTTATTGTTACAAAATTGAAAGGTTTTATGACGTTCCAGTAAAAAGTTACAAGCATTTGTTTGTTGCAAACTTTGATAGGTGTAGGACGCACCGTATAGAAGTTAGGGCCATTTGAAGTTTTGTCAGTGTTTGATTTGGGACTCAAGGGTAGCATAGCTTTGAGCGATAGCTTAAATTGACAAGAGGCTCGAGTACTTTATTGTTACAAAATTTCAAGGTTTTATGACGCTACAGTAAAAAGTTACAAGCATTTGTATGTTGCAAACTGTGATAGGTGTAGGACGTACAGTATAGAAATTAGGGCCATTTGAAGTTTTATCAGTGTTTGATTTGGGACTCAAAGGTAGCATAGCTTTGAGCGATAACTTAAATTGACAAGAGGCTCGAGTACTTTATTGTTACTAAATTTCAAGGTTTTATGACGCTCCAGTAAAAAGTTACAAGCATTTGTATGTTGCAAACTTTGATAGGTGTAGGACGTGCCGTATAGAAGTTAGAGCCATTTGAAGTTTTATCAGTGTTTGATTTGGGACTCAATGATAGCATTGCTTTGAGCGATAACTTAAATTGACAAGAGGCTCGAGTATTTTATTGTTACTAAATTTCAAAGTTTTATGACGCTCCTGTAAAAAGTTACAAGCATTTGTATGTTGCAAACTTTGATAGGTGTAGGACGTACCGTATAGAAGTTAGGTCCATTTGAAGTTTTATCAGTGTTTGATTTGGGACTCAAAGGTAGCATAGCTTTAAGCGATTGCTTAAATTGACAAGAGGCTCGAGTACTTTATTGTTACAAAATTTCAAGGTTTTATGACGCTCCAGTAAAAAGTTACAAGCATTTGTATGCTGCAACCTTTGATAGGTGTAGGACGTACCGTATAGAAGTTTGGGCCATTTGAAATTTTATCAGTGTTCGATTTGGGTCTCAAGGGTAGCATTGCTTTGAGCGATAGCTTAAATTGGCAAGAGGCTCGAGTACTTTACTGTTATAAAATTTCAAGGTTTTATGACGCTCCAGTAAAAAGGTACAAGCATTTGTATGTTGCAAACTTTGATAGGTGTAGGACGTACCGTATAGGAGTTAGGGCCATTTGAAGTTTTATCAGTGTTTGATTTGGGACTCAAGGGTAGCATAGCTTTGAGCGATAGCTTAAATTAACAAGAGGCTCGAGTACTTTATTGTTACAAAATTGCAAGGTTTTATGACGCTCCAGTAAAAAGTTACAAGCATTTGTATGTTGCAAACTTTGATAAGTGTAGAACGTACCGTATAGAAGTTAGGGCCATTTGCAGTTTTATCAGTGTTTGATTTGGGACTGAAGGGTAGCATAGCTTTGAGCGAGAGCTTAAATTAACAAGAGGGTCGAGTACTTTATTGTTACAAAATTGCAAGGTTTTATGACGCTCCAGTAAAAAGTTACAAGCATTTGTATGTTGCAAACTTTGATAGGTGTAGGACGCACCGTATAGAAGTTAGGGCCATTTAAAGTTTTGTCAGTGTATGATTTGGGACTCAAGGGTTAAATTGACAAGAGGCTCGAGTACTTTATTGTTACAAAATTTCAAGGTTTTATGACGCTCCAGTAAAAAGTTACAAGCATTTGTATGCTGCAACCTTTGATAGGTGTAGGACGTACCGTATAGAAGTTAGGGCCATTTGAAGTTTTATCAGTGTTCGATTTGGGACTCAAGGGTAGCATTGCTTTGAGCGATAGCTTAAATTGGCAAGAGGCTCGAGTAGTTTACTGTTATAAAATTTCAAGGTTTTATGACGCTCCAGTAAAACGGTACAAGCATTTGTATGTTGCAAATTTTGAGAAGTGTAGGACCTACAGTATAGAAGTTAGGGCCATTTGAAGTTTTATCAGTGTTTGATTTGGGACTGAAGGGTATCATAGCTCTGAGCGATAGCTTAAATTGACAAGAGGCTCGAGTACTTTATTGTTACAAAATTGCAAGGTTTTGTGACGCTCCAGTGAAAAGTTACAAGCATTTGTATGTTGCAAACTTTGATAGCTGTAGGACGTACCGTATATAAGTCAGGGCCATTTGAAGTTTTATCAGTGTTTGATTTGGGACTCAATGGTAGCATAGCTTTGAGCGATAGCTTAAATTGACAAGAGGCTCGAGTACTTTATTGTTAGAAAATTTCAAGGTTTTATGACGCTCTAGTAAAAAGTTACAAGCATTTGTATGTTGCAAACTTTGATAGGTGTAGGACGTACCGTATAGAAGTTAGGGCCATTTGAAGTTTTATCAGTGTTTGATTTGGGACTCAAAGGTACCATAGCTTTAAGCGATTGCTTAAATTGACAAGAGGCTCGAGTACTTTATTGTTACAAAATTGCAAGGTTTTATGACGTTCCAGTAAAAAGTTACAAGCATTTGTTTGTTGCAAACTTTGATAGGTGTAGGACGTACCGTATAGAAGTTAGGGCCATTTGAAGTTTTATCACTGTTTGATTTGGGACTCAAGGGTAGCATAGCTTTGAGCGATAACTTAAATTGACAAGAGGCTCGAGTACTTTATTGTTACTAAATTTTAAGGTTTTATGACGCTCCAGTAAAAAGTTACAAGCATTTGTATGTTGCAAACTTTGATAGGTGTAGGACGTACCGTATAGAAGTTAGGTCCATTTGAAGTTTTATCAGTGTTTGATTTGGGACTCAAAGGTAGCATAGCTTTAAGCGATTGCTTAAATTGACAAGAGGCTCGAGTACTTTATTGTTACAAAATTTCAAGGTTTTATGACGCTCCAGTAAAAAGTTACAAGCATTTGTATGCTGCAACCTTTGATATGTGTAGGACGTACCGTATAGAATTTAGGGCCATTTGAAGTTTTATCAGTGTTCGATTTGGGACTCAAGGGTAGCATTGCTTTGAGCGATAGCTTAAATTGACAAGAGGCTCGAGTACTTTACTGTTATAAAATTTCAAGGTTTTATGACGCTCCAGTAAAAAGGTACAAGCATTTGTATGTTGCAAACTTTGATAGGTGTAGGACGTACCGTATAGGAGTTAGGGCCATTTGAAGTTTTATCAGTGTTTGATTTGGGACTCAAGGGTAGCATAGCTTTGAGCGATAGCTTAAATTAACAAGAGGCTCGAGTACTTTATTGTTACAAAATTGCAAGGTTTTATGACGCTCCAGTAAAAAGTTACAAGCATTTGTATGTTGAAAACTTTGATAGGTGTAGGACGTACCATATAGAATTCAGGGCCATTTGAAGCTTTATCAGTGTTTGATTCGGGACTCAAAGGTAGCATAGATTTGAGCGATAGCTTAAATTGACAAGAGGCTTGAGTACTTTATTGTTACAAAATTGCAAGGTTTTATGACGCTCAAGTAAAAAGTTACAAGCATTTGTATATTGCAAACTTTGATAGGTGTAGGACGTACCGTATAGAAGTTAGGGCCATTTGACGTTTTATCAGTGTTTGATTTGGGACTCAAAGGTAGCATAGCTTTAAGCGATTGCTTAAATTGACAAGAGGCTCGAGTACTTTATTGTTACAAAATTTCAAGGTTTTATGACGCTCCAGTAAAAAGTTGCAAGTATTTGTATGCTGCATACTTTGATAGCTGTAGGACGTACCGTATAGAAGTCAGGGCCATTTGAAGCTTTATCAGTGTTTGATTTGGGACTCAAGGGTAGCATAGCTTTGAGCGATAGCTTAAATTGACTGAGGCTTGAGTATTTTATTGTTACAAAATTTCAAGGTTTTATGACGCTCTAGTAAAAAGTTACAAGCATTTGTATGTTGCAAACTTTGAGAAGTGTAGGACGTACAGTATATAAGTTAGGGCCATTTGAAGTTTTATCAGCGTTTGATTTGGGACTGAAGGGTAGCATAGCTCTGAGCGATAGCTTAAATTGACAAGAGGCTCGAGTACTTTATTGTTAAAGGCATTTGTATGTTGCAAACTTTGATAGGTGTAGGACGTACCGTATAGGAGTTAGGGCCATTTGAAGTTTTATCAGTGTTTGATTTGGGACTCAAGGGTAGCATAGCTTGGAGCGATAGCTGAAATTAACAAGAGGCTCGAGTACTTTATTGTTACAAAATTGCAAGGTTTTATGACGCTCCAGTAAAAAGTTACAAGCATTTGTATGTTGCAAACTTTGATAGGTGTAGGACGTACCGTATAGAAGTTACGGCCATTTGAAGTTTTATCAGTGTTTGATTTTGTACTGAAGGGTAGCATAGCTCTGAGCGATAGCTTAAATTGACAAGAGGCTCGAGTACTTTATTGTTACAAAATTGCAAGGTTTTATGACGCTCAAGTAAAAAGTTGCAAGCATTTGTATATTGCGAACTTTGATAGGTGTAGGACGTACCGTATAGAAGTTAGGGCCATTTTAAGTTTTATCAGTGTTTGATTTGGGACTCAAAGGTAGCATAGCTTTAAGCGATTGCTTAAATTGACAAGAGGCTCGAGTACTTTATTGTTACAAAATTTCAAGGTTTTATGACGCTCCAGTAAAAAGTTGCAAGTATTTGTATGTTGCATACTTTGATAGCTGTAGGACGTACCGTATAGAAGTCAGGGCCATTTGAAGCTTTATCAGTGTTTGATTTGGGACTCAAGGGTAGCATAGCTTTGAGCGATAGCTTAAATTGACAAGAGGCTCGAGTACTTTATTGTTACTAAATTTCAAGGTTTTATGACGCTCCAGTAAAAAGTTACAAGCATTTGTATGTTGCAAACTTTGATAAGTGTAGGACGTACCGTATAGAAGTTAGGGCCATTTGAAATTTTATCAGTGTTTGATTTGGGACTCAAGGGTAGCATAGCTTTGAGCGATAACTTAAATTGACAAGAGGCTCGAGTACTTTATTGTTACTAAATTTCAAGGTTTTATGACGCTCCAGTAAAAAGTTACAAGCATTTGTATGTTGCAAACTTTGATAGGTGTAGGACGTACCGTATAGAAGTTAGGTCCATTTGAAGTTTTATCAGTGTTTGATTTGGGACTCAAAGGTAGCATAGCTTTAAGCGATTGCTTAAATTGACAAGAGGCTCGAGTACTTTATTGTTACAAAATTTCAAGGTTTTATGACGCTCCAGTAAAAAGTTACAAGCATTTGTATGCTGCAACCTTTGATAGGTGTAGGATGTACCGTATAGAAGTTAGGGCCATTTGAAGTTTTATCAGTGTTCGATTTGGGACTCAAGGGTAGCATTGCTTTGAGCGATAGCTTAAATTGGCAAGAGGCTCGAGTACTTTACTGTTATAAAATTTCAAGGTTTTATGACGCTCCAGTAAAAAGGTACAAGCATTTGTATGTTGCAAACTTTGAGAAGTGTAGGACGTACAGTATAGAAGTTAGGGCCATTTGAAGTTTTATCAGTGTTTGATTTGGGACTGAAGGGTAGCATAGCTCTGAGCGATAGCTTAAATTGACAAGAGGCCCGAGTACTTTATTGTTACAAAATTGCAAGGTTTTGTGACGCTCCAGTAAAAAGTTACAAGCATTTGTATGGTGCAAACTTTGATAGGTGTTGGACGCACCTGTATAGAAGTTAAGGCCATTTGAAATTTTATCAGTGTTTGATTTGGGACTCAAGGGTAGCATAGTTTTGAGCCATAGCTTAAATTGACAAGAGGGTCGAGTACTTTACTGTTACAAAATTTCAAGGTTTTATGACGCTACAGTAAAAAGTTACAAGCATTTGTATGTTGCAAACTTTGATAGGTGTAGGACGTACCGTATAGAAGTTAGGGCCATTTGAAGTTTTATCAGTGTTTGATTTGGGACTCAAGGGTAGCATAGCTTTGAGCGATAACTTAAGTTGACAAGAGGCTCGAGTACTTTATTGTTACTAAATTTCAAGGTTTTATGACGCTCCAGTAAAAAGTTACAAGCATTTGTATGTTGCAAACTTTGATAGGTGTAGGACGTACCGTATAGAAGTTAGGGCCATTTGAAGTTTTATCAGTGTTTGATTTTGGACTCAAGGGTAGCATAGCTTTGAGCGATAACTTAAATTGACAAGAGGCTCGAATACTTTATTGTTACTAAATTTCAAGGTTTTATGACGCTCCAGTAAAAAGTTACAAGCATTTGTATGTTGCAAACTTTGATAGGTGTAGGGCGTACCGTATAGAAGTTAGGGCCATTTGCAGTTTTATCAGATTTTGATTTGGGACTGAAGGGTAGCATAGCTTTGAGCGAGAGCTTAAATTAACAAGAGGGTCGAGTACTTTATTGTTACAAAATTGCAAGGTTTTATGACGCTCCAGTAAAAAGTTACAAGCATTTGTATGTTGCAAACTTTGATAGGTTTAGGACGCACCGTATAGAAGTTAGGGCCATTTGAAGTTTTATCAGTGTTTGATTTGGGACTCAAGGGTAGCATAGCTTTGAGCGATAGCTTAAATTGACAAGAGGCTCGAGTACTTTATTGCTACAAAATTTCAAGGTTTTATGACGCTCCAGTAAAAAGTTACAAGCATTTGTATGTTGCAAACTTTGATAGGTGTAGGACGTACCGTATATAAGTTAGGGCCATTTGAAGTTTTATCAGTGTTTGATTTGGGACTCAAGCGTAGCATAGCTTTGAGCGATAACTTAAATTGACAAGAGGCTCGAGTACTTTATTGTTACTAAATTTCAAGGTTTTATGACGCTCCAGTAAAAATTTTCAAGCATTTGTATGTTGCAAACTTTGATAGGTGTAGGACGTACCGTCTAGAAGTTAGGTCCATTTGAAGTTTTATCAGTGTTTGATTTGGGACTCAAAGGTAGCATAGCTTTAAGCGATTGCTTAAATTGACACGAGGCTCGAGTACTTTATTGTTACAAAATTTCAAGGTTTTATGACGCTCCAGTAAAAAGTTACAAGCATTTGTATGCTGCAACCTTTGATAGGTGTAGGACGTACCGTATAGAAGTTAGGGCCATTTGAAATTTTATCAGTGTTCGATTTGGGACTCAAGGGTAGCATTGCTTTGAGCGATAGCTTAAATTGGCAAGAGGCTCGAGTACTTTACTGTTATAAAATTTCAATGTTTTATGACGCTCCAGTAAAAAGGTACAAGCATTTCTATGTTGCAAACTTTGATAGGTGTAGGACGTACCGTATAGGAGTTAGGGCTATTTGAAGTTTTATCAGTGTTTGATTTGGGACTCAAGGCTAGCATAGCTTTGAGCGATAGCTTAAATTGACAAGAGGCTTGAGTACTTTATTGTTACAAAATTTCAAGGTTTTATGACGCTCTAGTAAAAAGTTACAAGCATTTGTATGTTGCAAACTTTGATAAGTGTAGGACGTACCGTATAGAAGTTAGGGCCATTCGAAGTTTTATCAGTGTTTGATTTGGTACTGAAGGGTAGCATAGCTCTGAGCGATAGCTTAAATTGACAAGAGGCTCGAGTACTTTATTGTTACAAAATTGCAAGGTTTCGTGACGCTCCAGTAAAAAGTTACAAGCATTTGTTTGTTGCAAGCTTTGATAGGTGTAGGACGTACCGTATAGAAGTTAGGGCCATTTGAAGTTTTATCAGTGTTTGATTTGGGACTCAAGGGTAGCATAGCTTTGAGCGATAACTTAAATTGACAAGAGGCTCGAGTACTTTATTGTTACTAAATTTCAAGGTTTTATGACGCTCCAGTAAAAAGTTACAAGCAGTTGTATGTTGCAAACTTTGATAGGTGTAGGACGTACCGTATAGAAGTTAGGGCCATTTGAAGTTTTATCAGTGTTTGATTTAGGACTCAAGGGTAGCATAGCTTTGAGCGATAACTTAAATTGACAAGAGGCTCGAGTACTTTATTGTTACTAAATTTCAAGGTTTTATGACGCTCCAGTAAAAAGTTACAAGCATTTGTATGTTGCAAACTTTGATAGGTGTAGGGCGTACCGTATAGAAGTAAGGGCCATTTGAAGTTTTATCGGTGTTTAATTTGGGACTCAAGGGTAGCATAGCTTTGAGCGATAGCTTAAATTAACAAGAGGCTCGAGTACTTTATTGTTACAAAATTTTAAGGTTTTATGACGCTCCAGTAAAAAGTTACAAGCATTTGTATGTTGCAAACTTTGATAAGTGTAGGACGTACCGTATAGAAGTTAGGGCCATTTGCAGTTTTATCAGTGTTTGATTTGGGACTGAAGGGTAGCATAGCTTTAAGCGAGAACTTAAATTAACAAGAGGGTCGAGTATTTTATTGTTACAAAATTGCAAGGTTTTATGACGCTCCAGTAAAAAGTTACAAGCATTTGTATGTTGCAAACTTTGATAGGTTTAGGACGCACCATATAGAAGTTAGGGCCATTTGAAGTTTTATCAGTGTTTGATTTGGGACTCAAGGGTAGCATAGCTTTGAGCGATAGCTTAAATTGACAAGAGGCTCGAGTACTTTATTGTTACAAAATTTCAAGGTTTTATGACGCTCCAGTAAAAAGTTACAAGCATTTGTATGTTGCAAACTTTGATAGGTGTAGGACGTACCGTATAGAAGTTAGGGCCATTTGAAGTTGTATCAGTGTTTGATTTGGGACTCAAGGGTAGCATAGCTTTGAGCGATAACTTAAATTGACAAGAGGCTCGAGTACTTTATTGTTACTAAATTTCAAGGTTTTATGACGCTCCTGTAAAAAGTTACAAGCATTTGTATGTTGCAAACTTTGATAGGTGTAGGACGTACCGTATAGAAGTTAGGTCCATTTGAAGTTTTATCAGTGTTTGATTTGGGACTCAAAGGTAGCATAGCTTTAAGCGATTGCTTAAATTGACAAGAGGCTCGAGTACTTTATTGTTACAAAATTTCAAGGTTTTATGACGCTCCAGTAAAAAGTTACAAGCATTTGTATGCTGCAACCTTTGATAGGTGTAGGACGTACCGTATAGAAGTTTGGGCCATTTGAAATTTTATCAGTGTTCGATTTGGGACTCAAGGGTAGCATTGCTTTGAGCGATAGCTTAAATTGGCAAGAGGCTCGAGTACTTTACTGTTATAAAATTTCAAGGTTTAATGACGCTCCAGTAAAAATGTACAAGCATTTGTATGTTGCAAACTTTGATAGGTGTAGGACGTACCGTATAGGAGTTAGGGCCATTTGAAGTTTTATCAGTGTTTGATTTGGGACTCAAGGGTAGCAAAGCTTTGAGCGATAGCTTAAATTAACAAGAGGCTCGAGTACTTTATTGTTACAAAATTGCAAGGTTTTATGACGCTCCAGTAAAAAGTTACAAGCATTTGTATGTAGCAAACTTTGATAAGTGTAGGACGTACCGTATAGAAGTTAGGGCCATTTGCAGTTTTATCAGTGTTTGATTTGGGACTGAAGGGTAGCATAGCTTTGAGCGAGAGCTTAAATTAACAAGAGGGTCGAGTACTTTATTGTTACAAAATTGCAAGGTTTTATGACGCGCCAGTAAAAAGTTACAAGCATTTGTATGTTGCAAACTTTGATAGGTGTAGGACGCACCGTATAGAAGTTAGGGCCATTTGAAGTTTTATCACTGTTCGATTTGGGGCTCAAGGGTAGCATAGCTTTGAGCGATAGCTTAAATTGACAAGAGGGTCGAGTACTTTACTGTTACAAAATGTCAAGGTTTTATGACGCTACAGTAAAAAGTTACAAGCATTTGTATGTTGCAAACTTTGATAGGTGTAGGACGTACAGTATAGAAATTAGGGCCATTTGAAGTTTTATCAGTGTTTGATTTGGGACTCAAGGGTAGCATAGCTTTGAGCGATAACTTAAATTGACAAGAGGCTCGAGTACTTTATTGTTACTAAATTTCAAGGTTTTATGACGCTCCAGTAAAAAGTTACAAGCATTTGTATGTTGCAAACTTTGATAGGTGTAGGACGTACCGTATAGAAGTTAGAGCTATTTGAAGTTTTATCAGTGTTTGATTTGGGACTCAAGGGTAGCATAGCTTTGAGCGATAACTTAAATTGACAAGAGGCTCGAGTACTTTATTGTTACTAAATTTCAAGGTTTTATGACGCTCCTGTAAAAAGTTACAAGCATTTGTATGTTGCAAACTTTGATAGCTGTAGGACGTACCGTATAGAATTTAGGGCCATTTGAAGTTTTATCAGTGTTTGATTTGGGACTCAAAGGTAGCATAGCTTTAAGCGATTGCTTAAATTGACAAGAGGCTCGAGTCCTTATTGTTACAAAATTGCAAGGTTTTATGACGTTCCAGTAAAAAGTTACAAGCATTTGTTTGTTGCAAACTTTGATAGGTGTAGGACGTTCCGTATAGAAGTTAGGGCCATTTGAAGTTTTATCACTGTTCGATTTGGGGCTCAAGGGTAGCATAGCTTTGAGCGATAGCTTAAATTGACAAGAGGGTCGAGTACTTTACTGTTACAAAATTTCAAGGTTTTATGACGCTACAGTAAAAAGTTACAAGCATTTGTATGTTGCAAACTTTGATAGGTGTAGGACGTACAGTATAGAAATTAGGGCCATTTGAAGTTTTATCAGTGTTTGATTTGGGACTCAAGGGTAGCATAGCTTTGAGCGATAACTTAAATTGACAAGAGGCTCGAGTATTTTATTGTTACTAAATTTCAAGGTTTTATGACGCTCCAGTAAAAAGTTACAAGCATTTGTATGTTGCAAACTTTGATAGGTGTAGGACGTACCGTATAGAAGTTAGAGCCATTTGAAGTTTTATCAGTGTTTGATTTGGGACTCAATGATAGCATAGCTTTGAGCGATAACTTAAATTGACAAGAGGCTCGAGAACTTTATTGTTACTAAATTTCAAGGTTTTATGACGCTCCTGTAAAAAGTTACAAGCATTTGTATGTTGCAAACTTTGATAGGTGTAGAACGTACCGTATAGAAGTTAGATCCATTTGAAGTTTTATCAGTGTTTGATTTGGGACTCAAAGGTAGCATAGCTTTAAGCGATTGCTTAAATTGACAAGAGGCTCGAGTACTTTATTGTTACAAAATTTCAAGGTTTTATGACGCTCCAGTAAAAAGTTACAAGCATTTGTATGCTGCAACCTTTGATAGGTGTAGGACGTACCGTATAGAAGTTTGGGCCATTTGAAATTTTATCAGTGTTCGATTTGGGACTCAAGGGTAGCATTGCTTTGAGCGATAGCTTAAATTGGCAAGAGGCTCGAGTACTTTACTGTTATAAAATTTCAAGGTTTTATGACGCTATAGTAAAAAGGTACAAGCATTTGTATGTTGCAAACTTTGATAGGTGTAGGACGTACCGTATAGGAGTTAGGGCCATTTGAAGTTTTATCAGTGTTTGATTTGGGACTCAAGGGTAGCATAGCTTTAAGCGATAGCTTAAATTAACAAGAGGCTCGAGTACTTTATTGTTACAAAATTGCAAGGTTTTATGACGCTCCAGTAAAAAGTTACAAGCATTTGTATGTTGCAAACTTTGATAAGTGTAGGACGTACCGTATAGAAGTTAGGGCCATTTGCAGTTTTATCAGTGTTTGATTTGGGACTGAAGGGTAGCATAGCTTTGAGCGAGAGCTTAAATTAACAAGAGGGTCGAGTACTTTATTGTTACAAAATTGCAAGGTTTTATGACGCTCCAGTAAAAAGTTACAAGCATTTGTATGTTGCAAACTTTGATAGGTGTAGGACGCACCGTATAGAAGTTAGGGCCATTTGAAGTTTTGTCAGTTTTTGATTTGGGACTCAAGGGTAGCATAGCTTTGAGCGATAGCTTAAATTGACAAGAGGCTCGAGTACTTTATTGTTACAAAATTTCAAGGTTTTATGACGCTCCATTAAAAAGTTACAATCATTTGTATGTTGCAAACTTTGATAGGTGTAGGACGTACCGTATAGAAGTTAGGGCCATTTGAAGTTTTATCAGTGTTTGATTTGGGACTCAAGGGTAGCATAGCTTTGAGCGATAACTTAAATTGACAAGAGGCTCGAGTACTTTATTGTTACTAAATTTCAAGGTTTTATGACGCTCCAGTAAAAAATTACAAGCATTTGTATGTTGCAAACTTTGATAGCTGTAGGACGTACCGTATAGAAGTAAGGGCCATTTGAAGTTTTATCAGTGTTTGATTTGGGACTCAAAGGTAGCATAGCTTTAAGCGATTGCTTAAATTGACAAGAGGCTCGAGTCCTTATTGTTACAAAATTGAAAGGTTTTATGACGTTCCAGTAAAAAGTTACAAGCATTTGTTTGTTGCAAACTTTGATAGGTGTAGGACGTACCGTATAGAAGTTAGGGCCATTTGAAGTTTTATCACTGTTCGATTTGGGGCTCAAGGGTAGCATAGCTTTGAGCGATAGCTTAAATTGACAAGAGGGTCGAGTACTTTACTGTTACAAAATTTCAAGGTTTTATGACGCTACAGTAAAAAGTTACAAGCATTTGTATGTTGCAAACTGTGATAGGTGTAGGACGTACAGTATAGAAATTAGGGCCATTTGAAGTTTTATCAGTGTTTGATTTGGGACTCAAAGGTAGCATAGCTTTGAGCGATAACTTAAATTGACAAGAGGCTCGAGTACTTTATTGTTACTAAATTTCAAGGTTTTATGACGCTCCAGTAAAAAGTTACAAGCATTTGTATGTTGCAAACTTTGATAGGTGTAGGACGTACCGTATAGAAGTTAGAGCCATTTGAAGTTTTATCAGTGTTTGATTTGGGACTCAATGATAGCATTGCTTTGAGCGATAACTTAAATTGACAAGAGGCTCGAGTATTTTATTGTTACTAAATTTCAAAGTTTTATGACGCTCCTGTAAAAAGTTACAAGCATTTGTATGTTGCAAACTTTGATAGGTGTAGGACGTACCGTATAGAAGTTAGGTCCATTTGAAGTTTTATCAGTGTTTGATTTGGGACTCAAAGGTAGCATAGCTTTAAGCGATTGCTTAAATTGACAAGAGGCTCGAGTACTTTATTGTTACAAAATTTCAAGGTTTTATGACGCTCCAGTAAAAAGTTACAAGCATTTGTATGCTGCAACCTTTGATAGGTGTAGGACGTACCGTATAGAAGTTTGGGCCATTTGAAATTTTATCAGTGTTCGATTTGGGTCTCAAGGGTAGCATTGCTTTGAGCGATAGCTTAAATTGGCAAGAGGCTCGAGTACTTTACTGTTATAAAATTTCAAGGTTTTATGACGCTCCAGTAAAAAGGTACAAGCATTTGTATGTTGCAAACTTTGATAGGTGTAGGACGTACCGTATAGGAGTTAGGGCCATTTGAAGTTTTATCAGTGTTTGATTTGGGACTCAAGGGTAGCATAGCTTTGAGCGATAGCTTAAATTAACAAGAGGCTCGAGTACTTTATTGTTACAAAATTGCAAGGTTTTATGACGCTCCAGTAAAAAGTTACAAGCATTTGTATGTTGCAAACTTTGATAAGTGTAGAACGTACCGTATAGAAGTTAGGGCCATTTGCAGTTTTATCAGTGTTTGATTTGGGACTGAAGGGTAGCATAGCTTTGAGCGAGAGCTTAAATTAACAAGAGGGTCGATTACTTTATTGTTACAAAATTGCAAGGTTTTATGACGCTCCAGTAAAAAGTTACAAGCATTTGTATGTTGCAAACTTTGATAGGTGTAGGACGCACCGTATAGAAGTTAGGGCCATTTGAAGTTTTGTCAGTGTATGATTTGGGACTCAAGGGTAGCATAGCTTTGAGCGATAGCTTAAATTGACAAGAGGCTCGAGTACTTTATTGTTACAAAATTTCAAGGTTTTATGACGCTCCATTAAAAAGTTACAATCATTTGTATGTTGCAAACTTTGATAGGTGTAGGACGTACCGTATAGAAGTTAGGGCCATTTGAAGTTTTATCAGTGTTTGATTTGGGACTCAAGGGTAGCATAGCTTTGAGCGATAACTTAAATTGACAAGAGGCTCGAGTACTTTATTGTTACTAAATTTCAAGGTTTTATGACGCTCCAGTAAAAAGTTACAAGCATTTGTATGTTGCAAACTTTGATAGCTGTAGGACGTACCGTATAGAAGTTAGGGCCATTTGAAGTTTTATCAGTGTTTGATTTGGGACTCAAAGGTAGCATAGCTTTAAGCGATTGCTTAAATTGACAAGAGGCTCGAGTCCTTATTGTTACAAAATTGCAAGGTTTTATGACGTTCCAGTAAAAAGTTACAAGCATTTGTTTGTTGCAAACTTTGATAGGTGTAGGACGTACAGTATAGAAGTTAGGGCCATTTGAAGTTTTATCACTGTTCGATTTGGGGCTCAAGGGTAGCATAGCTTTGAGCGATAGCTTAAATTGACAAGAGGGTCGAGTACTTTACTGTTACAAAATTTCAAGGTTTTATGACGCTACAGTAAAAAGTTACAAGCATTTGTATGTTGCAAACTTTGATAGGTGTAGGACGTACAGTATAGAAATTAGGGCCATTTGAAGTTTTATCAGTGTTTGATTTGGGACTCAAGGGTAGCATAGCTTTGAGCGATAACTTAAATTGACAAGAGGCTCGAGTATTTTATTGTTACTAAATTTCACGGTTTTATGACGCTCCAGTAAAAAGTTACAAGCATTTGTATGTTGCAAACTTTGATAGGTGTAGGACGTACCGTATAGAAGTTAGAGCCATTTGAAGTTTTATCAGTGTTTGATTTGGGACTCAATGATAGCATAGCTTTGAGCGATAACTTAAATTGACAAGAGGCTCGAGTACTTTATTGTTACTAAATTTCAAGGTTTTATGACGCTCCAGTAAAAAGTTACAAGCATTTGTATGTTGCAAACTTTGATAGGTGTAGGGCGTACCGTATAGAAGTAAGGGCCATTTGAAGTTTTATCAGTGTTTAATTTGGGACTCAAGGGTAGCATAGCTTTGAGCGAGAGCTTAAATTAACAAGAGGGTCGAGTACTTTATTGTTACAAAATTGCAAGATTTTATGACGCTCCAGTAAAAAGTTACAAGCATTTGTATGTTGCAAACTTTGATAGGTTTAGGACGCACCGTATAGAAGTTAGGTCCATTTGAAGTTTTATCACTGTTCGATTTGGGGCTCAGGGGTAGCATAGCTTTGAGCGATAGCTTAAATTGACAAGAGGGTCGAGTACTTTACTGTTACAAAATTTCAAGGTTTTATGACGCTACAGTAAAAAGTTACAAGCATTTGTATGTTGCAAACTTTGATAGGTGTAGGACGTACAGTATAGAAATTAGGGCCATTTGAAGTTTTATCAGTGTTTGATTTGGGACTCAAGGGTAGCATAGCTTTGAGCGATAACTTAAATTGACAAGAGGCTCGAGTACTTTATTGTTACTAAATTTCAAGGTTTTATGACGCTCCAGTAAAAAGTTCCAAGCATTTGTATGTTGCAAACGTTGATAGGTGTAGGACGTACCGTATAGAAGTTAGAGGCATTTGAAGTTTTATCAGTGTTTGATTGGGGACTCAATGATAGCATAGCTTTGAGCGATAACTTAAATTGACAAGAGGCTCGAGTACTTTATTGTTACTAAATTTCAAGGTTTTATGACGCTCCTGTAAAAAGTTACAAGCATTTGTATGTTGCAAACTTTGATAGGTGTAGGACGTACCGTATAGAAGTTAGGTCCATTTGAAGTTTTATCAGTGTTTGATTTGGGACTCAAAGGTAGCATAGCTTTAAGCGATTGCTTAAATTGACAAGAGGCTCGAGTACTTTATTGTTACAAAATTTCAAGGTTTTATGACGCTCCAGTAAAAAGTTACAAGCATTTGTATGCTGCAACCTTTGATAGGTGTAGGACGTACCGTATAGAAGTTTGGGCCATTTGAAATTTTATCAGTGTTCGATTCGGGACTCAAGGGTAGCATTGCTTTGAGCGATAGCTTAAATTGGCAAGAGGCTCGAGTACTTTACTGTTATAAAATTTCAAGGTTTTATGACGCTCCAGTAAAAAGGTACAAGCATTTGTATGTTGCAAACTTTGATAGGTGTAGGACGTACCGTATAGGAGTTAGGGCCATTTGAAGTTTTATCAGTGTTTGATTTGGGACTCAAGGGTAGCATAGCTTTGAGCGATAGCTTAAATTAACAAGAGGCTCGAGTACTTTATTGTTACAAAATTGCAAGGTTTTATGACGCTCCAGTAAAAAGTTACAAGCATTTGTATGTTGCAAACTTTGATAAGTGTAGTACGTACCGTATAGAAGTTAGGGCCATTTGCAGTTTTATCAGTGTTTGATTTGGGACTGAAGGGTAGCATAGCTTTGAGCGAGAGCTTAAATTAACAAGAGGGTCGGGTACTTTATTGTTACAAAATTGCAAGGTTTTATGACGCTCCAGTAAAAAGTTACAAGCATTTGTATGTTGCAAACTTTGATAGGTGTAGGACGCACCGTATAGAAGTTAGGGCCATTTGAAGTTTTGTCAGTGTTTGATTTGGGACTCAAGGGTAGCATAGCTTTGAGCGATAGCTTAAATTGACAAGAGGCTCGAGTACTTTATTGTTACAAAATTTCAAGGTTTTATGACGCTCCATTAAAAAGTTACAATCATTTGTATGTTGCAAACTTTGATAGGTGTAGGACGTACCGTATAGAAGTTAGGGCCATTTGAAGTTTTATCAGTGTTTGATTTGGGACTCAAGGGTAGCATAGCTTTGAGCGATAACTTAAATTGACAAGAGGCTCGAGTACTTTATTGTTACTAAATTTCAAGGTTTTATGACGCTCCAGTAAAAAGTTACAAGCATTTGTATGTTGCAAACTTTGATAGCTGTAGGACGTACCGTATAGAAGTTAGGGCCATTTGAAGTTTTATCAGTGTTTGATTTGGGACTCAAAGGTAGCATAGCTTTAAGCGATTGCTTAAATTGATAAGAGGCTCGAGTCCTTATTGTTACAAAATTGCAAGGTTTTATGACGTTCCAGTAAAAAGTTACAAGCATTTGTTTGTTGCAAACTTTGATAGGTGTAGGACGTACCGTATAGAAGTTAGGGCCATTTGAAGTTTTATCACTGTTCGATTTGGGGCTCAAGGGTAGCATAGCTTTGAGCGATAGCTTAAATTGACAAGAGGGTCGAGTACTTTACTGTTACAAAATTTCAAGGTTTTATGACGCTACAGTAAAAAGTTACAAGCATTTGTATGTTGCAAACTTTGATAGGTGTAGGACGTACAGTATAGAAATTAGGGCCATTTGAAGTTTTATCAGTGTTTGATTTGGGACTCAAGGGTAGCATAGCTTTGAGCGATAACTTAAATTGACAAGAGGCTCGAGTACTTTATTGTTACAAAATTTCAAGGTTTTATGACGCTCCAGTAAAAAGTTACAAGCATTTGTATGTTGCAAACTTTGATAGGTGTAGGACGTACCGTATAGAAGTTAGAGGCATTTGAAGTTTTATCAGTGTTTGATTGGGGACTCGATGATAGCATAGCTTTGAGAGATAACTTAAATTGACAAGAGGCTCGAGTACTTTATTGTTACTAAATTTCAAGGTTTTATGACGCTCCTGTAAAAAGTTACAAGCATTTGTATGTTGCAAACTTTGATAGGTGTAGGACGTACCGTATAGAAGTTAGGTCCATTTGAAGTTTTATCAGTGTTTGATTTGGGACTCAAAGGTAGCATAGCTTTAAGCGATTGCTTAAATTGACAAGAGGCTCGAGTACTTTATTGTTACAAAATTTCAAGGTTTTATGACGCTCCAGTAAAAAGTTACAAGCATTTGTCTGCTGCAACCTTTGATAGGTGTAGGACGTACCGTATAGAAGTTTGGGCCATTTGAAATTTTATCAGTGTTCGATTCGGGACTCAAGGGTAGCATTGCTTTGAGCGATAGCTTAAATTGGCAAGAGGCTCGAGTACTTTACTGTTATAAAATTTCAAGGTTTTATGACGCTCCAGTAAAAAGGTACAAGCATTTGTATGTTGCAAACTTTGGTAGGTGTAGGACGTACCGTATAGGAGTTAGGGCCATTTGAAGTTTTATCAGTGTTTGATTTGGGACTCAAGGGTAGCATAGCTTTGAGCGATAGCTTAAATTAACAAGAGGCTCGAGTACTTTATTGTTACAAAATTGCAAGGTTTTATGACGCTCCAGTAAAAAGTTACAAGCATTTGTATGTTGCAAACTTTGATAAGTGTAGTACGTACCGTATAGAAGTTAGGGCCATTTGCAGTTTTATCAGTGTTTGATTTGGGACTGAAGGGTAGCATAGCTTTGAGCGAGAGCTTAAATTAACAAGAGGGTCGAGTACTTTATTGTTACAAAATTGCAAGGTTTTATGACGCTCCAGTAAAAAGTTACAAGCATTTGTATGTTGCAAACTTTGATAGGTGTAGGACGCACCGTATAGAAGTTAGGGCCATTTGAAGTTTTGTCAGTGTTTGATTTGGGACTCAAGGGTAGCATAGCTTTGAGCGATAGCTTAAATTGACAAGAGGCTCGAGTACTTTATTGTTACAAAATTTCAAGGTTTTATGACGCTCCATTAAAAAGTTACAATCATTTGTATGTTGCAAACTTTGATAGGTGTAGGACGTACCGTATAGAAGTTAGGGCCATTTGAAGTTTTATCAGTGTTTGATTTGGGACTCAAGGGTAGCATAGCTTTGAGCGATAACTTAAATTGACAAGAGGCTCGAGTACTTTATTGTTACTAAATTTCAAGGTTTTATGACGCTCCAGTAAAAAGTTACAAGCATTTGTATGTTGCAAACTTTGATAGCTGTAGGACGTACCGTATAGAAGTTAGGGCCATTTGAAGTTTTATCAGTGTTTGATTTGGGACTCAAAGGTAGCATAGCTTTAAGCGATTGCTTAAATTGACAAGAGGCTCGAGTCCTTATTGTTACAAAATTGCAAGGTTTTATGACGTTCCAGTAAAAAGTTACAAGCATTTGTTTGTTGCAAACTTTGATAGGTGTAGGACGTACCGTATAGAAGTTAGGGCCATTTGAAGTTTTATCACTGTTCGATTTGGGGCTCAAGGGTAGCATAGCTTTGAGCGATAGCTTAAATTGACAAGAGGGTCGAGTACTTTACTGTTACAAAATTTCAAGGTTTTATGACGCTACAGTAAAAAGTTACAAGCATTTGTATGTTGCAAACTTTGATAGGTGTAGGACGTACAGTATAGAAATTAGGGCCATTTGAAGTTTTATCAGTGTTGATTTGGGACTCAAGGGTAGCATAGCTTTGAGCGATAACTTAAATTGACAAGAGGGTCGAGTACTTTATTGTTACAAAATTGCAAGGTTTTATGACGCTCCAGTAAAAAGTTACAAGCATTTTTATGTTGCAAACTTTGATAGGTGTAGGACGCACCGTATAGAAGTTAGGGCCATTTGAAGTTTTGTCAGTGTTTGATTTGGGACTCAAGGGTAGCATAGCTTTGAGCGATAACTTAAATTGACAAGAGGCTCGAGTACTTTATTGTTACTAAATTTCAAGGTTTTATGACGCTCCAGTAAAAAGTTACAAGCATTTGTATGTTGCAAACTTTGATAGCTGTAGGACGTACCGTATAGAAGTTAGGGCCATTTGAAGTTTTATCAGTGTTTGATTTGGGACTCAAAGGTAGCATAGCTTTAAGCGATTGCTTAAATTGACAAGAGGCTCGAGTCCTTATTGTTACAAAATTGCAAGGTTTTATGACGTTCCAGTAAAAAGTTACAAGCATTTGTATGTTGCAAACTTTGATAGGTGTAGGACGTACAGTATAGAAGTTAGGGCCATTTGAAGTTTTATCAGTGTTTGATTTGGGACTCAAGGGTAGCATAGCTTTGAGCGATAACTTAAATTGACAAGAGGCTCGAGTATTTTATTGTTACTAAATTTCAAGGTTTTATGACGCTCCAGTAAAAAGTTACAAGCATTTGTATGTTGCAAACTTTGATAGGTGTAGGACGTACCGTATAGAAGTTAGAGCCATTTGAAGTTTTATCAGTGTTTGATTTGGGACTCAATGATAGCATAGCTTTGAGCGATAACTTAAATTGACAAGAGGCTCGAGTACTTTATTGTTACTAAATTTCAAGGTTTTATGACGCTCCAGTAAAAAGTTACAAGCATTTGTATGTTGCAAACTTTGATAGGTGTAGGGCGTACCGTATAGAAGTAAGGGCCATTTGAAGTTTTATCAGTGTTTAATTTGGGACTCAAGGGTAGCATAGCTTTGAGCGAGAGCTTAAATTAACAAGAGGGTCGAGTACTTTATTGTTACAAAATTGCAAGGTTTTATGACGCTCCAGTAAAAAGTTACAAGCATTTGTATGTTGCAAACTTTGATAGGTTTAGGACGCACCGTATAGAAGTTAGGTCCATTTGAAGTTTTATCACTGTTCGATTTGGGGCTCAAGGGTAGCATAGCTTTGAGCGATAGCTTAAATTGACAAGAGGGTCGAGTACTTTACTGTTACAAAATTTCAAGGTTTTATGACGCTACAGTAAAAAGTTACAAGCATTTGTATGTTGCAAACTTTGATAGGTGTAGGACGTACAGTATAGAAATTAGGGCCATTTGAAGTTTTATCAGTGTTTGATTTGGGACTCAAGGGTAGCATAGCTTTGAGCGATAACTTAAATTGACAAGAGGCTCGAGTACTTTATTGTTACTAAATTTCAAGGTTTTATGACGCTCCAGTAAAAAGTTACAAGCATTTGTATGTTGCAAACTTTGATAGGTGTAGGACGTACCGTATAGAAGTTAGAGGCATTTGAAGTTTTATCAGTGTTTGATTGGGGACTCAATGATAGCATAGCTTTGAGCGATAACTTAAATTGACAAGAGGCTCGAGTACTTTATTGTTACTAAATTTCAAGGTTTTATGACGCTCCTGTAAAAAGTTACAAGCATTTGTATGTTGCAAACTTTGATAGGTGTAGGACGTACCGTATAGAAGTTAGGTCCATTTGAAGTTTTATCAGTGTTTGATTTGGGACTCAAAGGTAGCATAGCTTTAAGCGATTGCTTAAATTGACAAGAGGCTCGAGTACTTTATTGTTACAAAATTTCAAGGTTTTATGACGCTCCAGTAAAAAGTTACAAGCATTTTTATGTTGCAAACTTTGATAGGTGTAGGACGCACCGTATAGAAGTTAGGGCCATTTGAAGTTTTGTCAGTGTTTGATTTGGGACTCAAGGGTAGCATAGCTTTGAGCGATAGCTTAAATTGACAAGAGGCTCGAGTACTTTATTGTTACAAAATTTCAAGGTTTTATGACGCTCCATTAAAAAGTTACAATCATTTGTATGTTGCAAACTTTGATAGGTGTAGGACGTACCGTATAGAAGTTAGGGCCATTTGAAGTTTTATCAGTGTTTGATTTGGGACTCAAGGGTAGCATAGCTTTGAGCGATAACTTAAATTGACAAGAGGCTCGAGTACTTTATTGTTACTAAATTTCAAGGTTTTATGACGCTCCAGTAAAAAGTTACAAGCATTTGTATGTTGCAAACTTTGATAGCTGTAGGACGTACCGTATAGAAGTTAGGGCCATTTGAAGTTTTATCAGTGTTTGATTTGGGACTCAAAGGTAGCATAGCTTTAAGCGATTGCTTAAATTGACAAGAGGCTCGAGTCCTTATTGTTACAAAATTGCAAGGTTTTATGACGTTCCAGTAAAAAGTTACAAGCATTTGTATGTTGCAAACTTTGATAGGTGTAGGACGTACAGTATAGAAATTAGGGCCATTTGAAGTTTTATCAGTGTTTGATTTGGGACTCAAGGGTAGCATAGCTTTGAGCGATAACTTAAATTGACAAGAGGCTCGAGTATTTTATTGTTACTAAATTTCAAGGTTTTATGACGCTCCAGTAAAAAGTTACAAGCATTTGTATGTTGCAAACTTTGATAGGTGTAGGACGTACCGTATAGAAGTTAGAGCCATTTGAAGTTTTATCAGTGTTTGATTTGGGACTCAATGATAGCATAGCTTTGAGCGATAACTTAAATTGACAAGAGGCTCGAGTACTTTATTGTTACTAAATTTCAAGGTTTTATGACGCTCCAGTAAAAAGTTACAAGCATTTGTATGTTGCAAACTTTGATAGGTGTAGGGCGTACCGTATAGAAGTAAGGGCCATTTGAAGTTTTATCAGTGTTTAATTTGGGACTCAAGGGTAGCATAGCTTTGAGCGAGAGCTTAAATTAACAAGAGGGTCGAGTACTTTATTGTTACAAAATTGCAAGGTTTTATGACGCTCCAGTAAAAAGTTACAAGCATTTGTATGTTGCAAACTTTGATAGGTGTAGGACGTACCGTATAGAAGTTAGAGGCATTTGAAGTTTTATCAGTGTTTGATTGGGGACTCAATGATAGCAAAGCTTTGAGCGATAACTTAAATTGACAAGAGGCTCGAGTACTTTATTGTTACTAAATTTCAAGGTTTTATGACGCTCCTGTAAAAAGTTACAAGCATTTGTATGTTGCAAACTTTGATAGGTGTAGGACGTACCGTATAGAAGTTAGGTCCATTTGAAGTTTTATCAGTGTTTGATTTGGGACTCAAATGTAGCATAGCTTTAAGCGATTGCTTAAATTGACAAGAGGCTCGAGTACTTTATTGTTACAAAATTTCAAGGTTTTATGACGCTCCAGTAAAAAGTTACAAGCATTTGTATGCTGCAACCTTTGATAGGTGTAGGACGTACCGTATAGAAGTTTGGGCCATTTGAAATTTTATCAGTGTTCGATTCGGGACTCAAGGGTAGCATTGCTTTGAGCGATAGCTTAAATTGGCAAGAGGCTCGAGTACTTTACTGTTATAAAATTTCAAGGTTTTATGACGCTCCAGTAAAAAGGTACAAGCATTTGTATGTTGCTAACTTTGATAGGTGTAGGACGTACCGTATAGGAGTTAGGGCCATTTGAAGTTTTATCAGTGTTTGATTTGGGACTCAAGGGTAGCATAGCTTTGAGCGATAGCTTAAATTAACAAGAGGCTCGAGTACTTTATTGTTACAAAATTGCAAGGTTTTATGACGCTCCAGTAAAAAGTTACAAGCATTTGTATGTTGCAAACTTTGATAAGTGTAGTACGTACCGTATAGAAGTTAGGGCCATTTGCAGTTTTATCAGTGTTTGATTTGGGACTGAAGGGTAGCATAGCTTTGAGCGAGAGCTTAAATTAACAAGAGGGTCGAGTACTTTATTGTTACAAAATTGCAAGGTTTTATGACGCTCCAGTAAAAAGTTACAAGCATTTGTATGTTGCAAACTTTGATAGGTGTAGGACGCACCGTATAGAAGTTAGGGCCATTTGAAGTTTTGTCAGTGTTTGATTTGGGACTCAAGGGTAGCATAGCTTTGAGCGATAGCTTAAATTGACAAGAGGCTCGAGTACTTTATTGTTACAAAATTTCAAGGTTTTATGACGCTCCATTAAAAAGTTACAATCATTTGTATGTTGCAAACTTTGATAGGTGTAGGACGTACCGTATAGAAGTTAGGGCCATTTGAAGTTTTAAAAGTGTTTGATTTGGGACTCAAGGGTAGCATAGCTTTGAGCGATAACTTAAATTGACAAGAGGCTCGAGTACTTTATTGTTACTAAATTTCAAGGTTTTATGACGCTCCAGTAAAAAGTTACAAGCATTTGTATGTTGCAAACTTTGATAGCTGTAGGACGTACCGTATAGAAGTTAGGGCCATTTGAAGTTTTATCAGTGTTTGATTTGGGACTCAAAGGTAGCATAGCTTTAAGCGATTGCTTAAATTGACAAGAGGCTCGAGTCCTTATTGTTACAAAATTGCAAGGTTTTATGACGTTCCAGTAAAAAGTTACAAGCATTTGTTTGTTGCAAACTTTGATAGGTGTAGGACGTACCGTATAGAAGTTAGGGCCATTTGAAGTTTTATCACTGTTCGATTTGGGGCTCAAGGGTAGCATAGCTTTGAGCGATAGCTTAAATTGACAAGAGGGTCGAGTACTTTACTGTTACAAAATTTCAAGGTTTTATGACGCTACAGTAAAAAGTTACAAGCATTTGTATGTTGCAAACTTTGATAGGTGTAGGACGTACAGTATAGAAATTAGGGCCATTTGAAGTTTTATCAGTGTTCGATTTGGGACTCAAGGGTAGCATAGCTTTGAGCGATAACTTAAATTGACAAGAGGCTCGAGTATTTTATTGTTACTAAATTTCAAGGTTTTATGACGCTCCAGTAAAAAGTTACAAGCATTTGTATGTTGCAAACTTTGATAGGTGTAAGACGTACCGTATAGAAGTTAGAGCCATTTGAAGTTTTATCAGTGTTTGATTTGGGACTCAATGATAGCATAGCTTTGAGCGATAACTTAAATTGACAAGAGGCTCGAGTACTTTATTGTTACTAAATTTCAAGGTTTTATGACGCTCCAGTAAAAAGTTACAAGCATTTGTATGTTGCAAACTTTGATAGGTGTAGGGCGTACCGTATAGAAGTAAGGGCCATTTGAAGTTTTATCAGTGTTTAATTTGGGACTTAAGGGTAGCATAGCTTTGAGCGAGAGCTTAAATTAACAAGAGGGTCGAGTACTTTATTGTTACAAAATTGCAAGGTTTTATGACGCTCCAGTAAAAAGTTACAAGCATTTGTATGTTGCAAACTTTGATAGGTATAGGACGCACCGTATAGAAGTTAGGTCCATTTGAAGTTTTATCAGTGTTTGATTTGGGACTCAAGGGTAGCATAGCTTTGAGCGATAGCTTAAATTGACAAGAGGCTCGAGTACTTTATTGTTACAAAATTTCAAGGTTTTATGACGCTCCAGTAAAAAGTTACAAGCATTTGTATGCTGCAACCTTTGATAGGTGTAGGACGTACCGTATAGAAGTTAGGTCCATTTGAAGTTTTATCAGTGTTTGATTTGGGACTCAAAGGTAGCATAGCTTTGATTTGGGACTCAAGGGTAGCATAGCTTGGAGCGATAGCTTAAATTGACAAGAGGCTCGAGTACTTTATTGTTACAAAATTTCAAGGTTTTATGACGCTCCAGTAAAAAGTTACAAGCATTTGTATGATGCAACCTTTGATAGGTGTAGGACGTACCGTATAGAAGTTAGGTCCATTTGAAGTTTTATCAGTGTTTGATTTGGGACTCAAAGGTAGCATAGCTTTAAGCGATTGCTTAAATTGACAAGAGGCTCGAGTACTTTATTGTTACAAAATTTCAAGGTTTTATGACGCTCCAGTAAAAAGTTACAAGCATTTGTATGCTGCAACCTTTGATAGGTGAAGGACGTACCGTATAGAAGTTTGGGCCATTTGAAATTTTATCAGTGTTCGATTTGGGACTCAAGGGTAGCATTGCTTTGAGCGATAGCTTAAATTGGCAAGAGGCTCGAGTACTTTACTGTTATAAAATTTCAAGGTTTTATGACGCTCCAGTAAAAAGGTACAAGCATTTGTATGTTGCAAACTTTGATAGGTGTAGGACGTTCCGTATAGGAGTTAGGGCCATTTGAAGTTTTATCAGTGTTTGATTTGGGACTGAACGGTAGCATAGCTTTGAGCGATAGCTTAAATTAACAAGAGGCTCGAGTACTTTATTGTTACAAAATTGCAAGGTTTTATGACGCTCCAGTAAAAAGTTCAAGCATTTGTATGTTGCAAACTTTGATAGGTGTAGGACGTACCGTATAGAAGTTAGGGCCATTTGAAGTTTTATCAGCGTTTGATTTGGGACTCAAGGGTAGCATAGCTTTGAGCGATAACTTAAATTGACAAGAGGCTCGAGTACTTTATTGTTACTAAATTTCAAGGTTTTATGACGCTCCAGTAAAAAGTTACAAGCATTTGTATGTTGCAAACTTTGATAGCTGTAGGACGTACCGTATAGAAGTTAGGGCCATTTGAAGTTTTATCAGTGTTTGATTTGGGACTCAAAGGTAGCATAGCTTTAAGCGATTGCTTAAATTGACAAGAGGCTCGAGTCCTTATTGTTACAAAATTGCAAGGTTTTATGGCGTTCCAGTAAAAAGTTACAAGCATTTGTTTGTTGCAAACTTTGATAGGTGTAGGACGTACCGTATAGAAGTTAGGGCCATTTGAAGTTTTATCACTGTTCGATTTGGGGCTCAAGGGTAGCATAGCTTTGAGCGATAGCTTAAATTGACAAGACGCTCGAGTACTTTATTGTTACAAAATTTCAAGGTTTTATGACGCTCCAGTAAAAAGTTACAAGCATTTGTATGCTGCAACCTTTGATAGGTGTAGGACGTACCGTATAGAAGTTAGGTCCATTTGAAGTTTTATCAGTGTTTGATTTCGGACTCAAAGATAGCATAGCTTTAAGCGATTGCTTAAATTGACAAGAGGCTCGAGTACTTTATTGTTACAAAATTTCAAGGTTTTATGACGCTCCAGTAAAAAGTTACAAGCATTTGTATGTTGCAAACTTTGATAGGTGTAGGGCGTACCGTATAGAAGTAAGGGCCATTTGAAGTTTTATCAGTGTTTAATTTGGGACTTAAGGGTAGCATAGCTTTGAGCGAGAGCTTAAATTAACAAGAGGGTCGAGTACTTTATTGTTACAAAATTGCAAGGTTTTATGACGCTCCAGTAAAAAGTTACAAGCATTTGTATGTTGCAAACTTTGATAGGTTTAGGACGCACCGTATAGAAGTTAGGTCCATTTGAAGTTTTATCAGTGTTTGATTTGGGACTCAAGGGTAGCATAGCTTTGAGCGATAGCTTAAATTGACAAGAGGCTCGAGTACTTTATTGTTACAAAATTTCAAGGTTTTATGGCACTCCAGTAAAAAGTTACAAGCATTTGTATGCTGCAACCTTTGATAGGTGTAGGACGTACCGTATAGAAGTTTGGGCCATTTGAAATTTTATCAGTGTTCGATTTGGGACTCAAGGGTAGCATTGCTTTGAGCGATAGCTTAAATTGGCAAGAGGCTCGAGTACTTTACTGTTATAAAATTTCAAGGTTTTATGACGCTCCAGTAAAAAGGTACAAGCATTTGTATGTTGCAAACTTTGATAGGTGTAGGACGTACCGTATAGGAGTTAGGGCCATTTGAAGTTTTATCAGTGTTTGATTTGGGACTGAACTGTAGCATAGCTTTGAGCGATAGCTTAAATTAACAAGAGGCTCGAGTACTTTATTGTTACAAAATTGCAAGGTTTTATGACGCTCCAGTAAAAAGTTACAAGCATTTGTATGTTGCAAACTTTGATAGGTGTAGGACGTACCGTATAGAAGTTAGGGCCATTTGAAGTTTTATCAGTGTTTGATTTGGGACTCAAGGGTAGCATAGCTTTGAGCGATAACTTAAATTGACAAGAGGCTCGAGTACTTTATTGTTACTAAATTTCAAGGTTTTATGACGCTCCAGTAAAAAGTTACAAGCATTTGTATGTTGCAAACTTTGATAGCTGTAGGACGTACCGTATAGAAGTTAGGGCCATTTGAAGTTTTATCAGTGTTTGATTTGGGACTCAAAGGTAGCATAGCTTTAAGCGATTGCTTAAATTGACAAGAGGCTCGAGTCCTTATTGTTACAAAATTGCAAGGTTTTATGGCGTTCCAGTAAAAAGTTACAAGCATTTGTTTGTTGCAAACTTTGATAGGTGTAGGACGTACCGTATAGAAGTTAGGGCCATTTGAAGTTTTATCACTGTTCGATTTGGGGCTCAAGGGTAGCATAGGTTTGAGCGATAGCTTAAATTGACAAGACGCTCGAGTACTTTATTGTTACAAAATTTCAAGGTTTTATGACGCTCCAGTAAAAAGTTACAAGCATTTGTATGCTGCAACCTTTGATAGGTGTAGGACGTACCGTATAGAAGTTAGGTCCATTTGAAGTTTTATCAGTGTTTGATTTCGGACTCAAAGATAGCATAGCTTTAAGCGATTGCTTAAATTGACAAGAGGCTCGAGTACTTTATTGTTACAAAATTTCAAGGTTTTATGACGCTCCAGTAAAAAGTTACAAGCATTTGTATGTTGCAAACTTTGATAGGTTTAGGACGCACCGTATAGAAGTTAGGGCCATTTGAAGTTTTATCAGTGTTTGATTTGGGACTCAAGGGTAGCATAGCTTTGAGCGATAGCTTAAATTGACAAGAGGGTCGAGTACTTTATTGTTACAAAATTTCAAGGTTTTATGACGCTCCAGTAAAAAGTTACAAGCATTTGTATGCTGCAACCTTTGATAGGTGTAGGACGTACCGTATAGAAGTTAGGTCCATTTGAAGTTTTATCAGTGTTTGATTTGGGACTCAAAGGTAGCATAGCTTTAAGCGATTGCTTAAATTGACAAGAGGCTCGAGTACTTTATTGTTACAAAATTTAAAGGTTTTCTGACGCTCCAGTAAAAAGTTACAAGCATTTGTATGCTGCAACCTTTGATAGGTGTAGGACGTACCGTATAGAAGTTAGGGCCATTTGAAGTTTTATCAGTGTTTGATTTGGGACTCAAAGGTAGCATAGCTTTAAGCGATTGCTTAAATTGACAAGAGGCTCGAGTCCTTATTGTTACAAAATTGCAAGGTTTTATGGCGTTCCAGTAAAAAGTTACAAGCATTTGTTTGTTGCAAACTTTGATAGGTGTAGGACGTACCGTATAGAAGTTAGGGCCATTTGAAGTTTTATCACTGTTCGATTTGGGGCTCAAGGGTAGCATAGCTTTGAGCGATAGCTTAAATTGACAAGAGGCTCGAGTACTTTATTGTTACAAAATTGCAAGTCTTTATGACGCTCCAGTAAAAAGTTACAAGCATTTGTATGTTGCAAACTTTGATAGGTGTAGGACGCACTGTATAGAAGTTAGGGCCATTTGAAGTTTTGTCAGTGTTTGATTTGGGACTCGAGGGTAGCATAGCTTTGAGCGATAGCTTAAATTGACAAGAGGCTCGACTACTTTATTGTTACAAAATTTCAAGGTTTCATGACGCTCCAGTAAAAAGTTACAATCATTTGTATGTTGCAAACTTTGATAGGTGTAGGACGTACCGTATAGAAGTTAGGGCCATTTGAAGTTTTATCAGTGTTTGATTTGGGACTCAAGGGTAGCATAGCTTTGAGCGATAACTTAAATTGACAAGAGGCTCGAGTACTTTATTGTTACTAAATTTCAAGGTTTTATGACGCTCCAGTAAAAAGTTAAAAGCATTTGTATGTTGCAAACTTTGATAGCTGTAGGACGTACCGTATAGAAGTTAGGGCCATTTGAAGTTTTATCAGTGTTTGATTTGGGACTCAAAGGTAGCATATCTTTAAGCGATTGCTTAAATTGACAAGAGGCTCGAGTCCTTATTGTTACAAAATGGCAAGGTTTTATGACGTTCCAGTAAAAAGTTACAAGCATTTGTTTGTTGCAAACTTTGATAGGTGTAGGACGTACCGTATAGAAGTTAGGGCCATTTGAAGTTTTATCACTGTTCGATTTGGGGCTCAAGGGTAGCATAGCTTTGAGCGATAGCTTAAATTGACAAGAGGGTCGAGTACTTTACTGTTACAAAATTTCAAGGTTTTATGACGCTACAGTAAAAAGTTACAAGCATTTGTATGTTGCAAACTTTGATAGGTGTAGGACGTACAGTATAGAAATTAGGGCCATTTGAAGTTTTATCAGTGTTTGATTTGGGACTCAAGGGTAGCATAGCTTTGAGCGATAACTTAAATTGACAAGAGGCTCGAGTACTTTATTGTTACTAAATTTCAAGGTTTTATGACGCTCCAGTAAAAAGTTACAAGCATTTGTATGTTGCAAACTTTGATAGGTGTAGGACGTACCGTATAGAAGTTAGGGCCATTTGAAGTTTTATCAGTGTTTGATTTGGGACTCAATAATAGCATAGCTTTGAGCGATAACTTAAATTGACAAGAGGCTCGAGTACTTTATTGTTACAAAATTTCAAGGTTTTATGACGCTCCAGTAAAAAGTTACAAGCATTTGTATGTTGCAAACTTTGATAAAACTTCAAATGGCCCTAACTTCTATACGGTACGTCCTACACCTATCAAAGTTTGCAACATACAAATGCTTGTAACTTTTTACTGGAGCGTCATAAAACTTTGAAATTTTGTAACAATAAAGCACTCCAGACTCTTGTCAATTTAAGCTATCGCTCAAAGCTATGCTACCCTTAAGTCCCGAATGAAACACTGATAAAACTTCAAGTGGCCCTAACTTCTATACGGTACGTTCTACACCTATCAAAGTTTGCAACATATAAATGCTTGTAACTTTTCACTGGAGCGTCATAAAACCTTGAAATTTTGTAACAATAAAGTACTCGAGCCTCTTGTCAATTTAAGCTATCGCTCAAAGCTATGCTACCCTTAGTTTTAGGTTTAGGACGTACCGTATAGAAGTTAGGGCCATTTGAAGTTTTATCAGTGTTTGATTTGGGACTCAAGGATAGCATAGCTTTGAGCGATAAGTTAAATTGACAAGAGGCTCGAGTACTTTATTGTTACTAATTTCAAGGTTTTATGACGCTCCAGTAAAAAGTTACAAGCATTTGTATGTTGCAAACTTTGATAGGTGTAGGACGTACCGTATAGAAGTTAGGTCCATTTGAAGTTTTATCAGTGTTTGATTTGGGACACAAAGGTAGCATAGCTTTAAGCGATTGCTTAAATTGACAAGAGGCTCGAGTACTTTATTGTTACAAAATTTCAAGGTTTTATGACGCTCCAGTAAAAAGTTACAAGCATTTGTATGCTGCAACCTTTGATAGGTGTAGGACGTACCGTATAGAAGTTAGGGCCTTTTGAAGTTATATCAGTGTTCGATTTGGGACTCAAGGGTAGCATTGCTTTGAGCGATAGCTTAAATTGACAAGAAACTCGAGTACTTTACTGTTATAAAATTTCAAGGTTTTATGACGCTCCAGTAAAAAGTTACAAGCATTTGTATGTTGCAAACTTTGATAGGTGTAGGACGTCCCGTATAGAAGTTAGGGCCATTTGAAGTTTTATCAGTGTTTGATTTGGGACTCAAGGGTAGCATAGCTTTGAGCGATAACTTAAATTGACAAGAGGCTCGAGTACTTTATTGTTACTAAATTTCAAGGTTTTATGACGCTCCAGTAAAAAGTTACAAGCATTTGTATGTTGCAAACTTTGATAGATGTAGGACGTACCGTATAGAAGTTAGTACCATTTGAAGTTTTATCAGTGTTTGATTTGGGACTCAAGGGTAGCATAGCTTTGAGCGATAACTTAAATTGACAAGAGGCTCGAGTACTTTATTGTTACAAAATTTCAAGGTTTTATGACGCTCCAGTAAAAAGTTACAAGCAATTGTATGTTGCAAACAGTGATAGGTGTAGGACGTACCGTATATAAGTTAGGGCCATTTGAAATTTAATCAGTGTTTGATTTGGGACTCAAGGGTAGCATAGCTTTGAGCGATAACTTAAATTGACAAGAGGCTCGAGTACTTTATTGTTACAAAATTTCAAGGTTTTATGACGCTCCAGTAAAAAGTTACAAGCATTTGTATGCTGCAACCTTTGATAGGTGTAGGACGTACCGTATAAAGTTAGGGCCTTTTGAAGTTATATCAGTGTTCGATTTGGGACTCAAGGGTAGCATTGCTTTGAGCGATAGCTTAAATTGACAAGAAACTCGAGTACTTTACTGTTATAAAATTTCAAGGTTTTATGACGCTCCAGTAAAAAGTTACAAGCATTTGTATGTTGCAAACTTTGATAGGTGTAGGACGTCCCGTATAGAAGTTAGGGCCATTTGAAGTTTTATCAGTGTTTGATTTGGGACTCAAGGGTAGCATAGCTTTGAGCGATAACTTAAATTGACAAGAGGCTCGAGTACTTTATTGTTACTAAATTTCAAGGTTTTATGACGCTCCAGTAAAAAGTTACAAGCATTTGTATGTTGCAAACTTTGATAGATGTAGGACGTACCGTATAGAAGTTAGTACCATTTGAAGTTTTATCAGTGTTTGATTTGGGACTCAAGGGTAGCATAGCTTTGAGCGATAACTTAAATTGACAAGAGGCTCGAGTACTTTATTGTTACTAAATTTCAAGGTTTTATGACGCTCCAGTAAAAAGTTACAAGCAATTGTATGTTGCAAACAGTGATAGGTGTAGGACGTACCGTATATAAGTTAGGGCCATTTGAAATTTAATCAGTGTTTGATTTGGGACTCAAGGGTAGCATAGCTTTGAGCGATAACTTAAATTGACAAGAGGCTCGAGTACTTTATTGTTACTAAATTTCAAGGTTTTATGACGCTCCAGTAAAAAGTTACAAGCATTTGTATGTTGCAAACTTTGATAGATATAGGACGTACCGTATAGAAGTTAGTACCATTTGAAGTTTTATCAGTGTTTGATTTGGGACTCAAGGGTAGCATAGCTTTGAGCGATAACTTAAATTGACAAGAGGCTCGAGTACTTTATTGTTACTAAATTTCAAGGTTTTATGACGCTCCAGTAAAAAGTTACAAGCAATTGTATGTTGCAAACATTGATAGGTGTAGCACGTACCGTATAGAAGTTAGGGCCATTTGAAGTTTAATCAGTGTTTGATTTGGGACTCAAGGGTAGCATAGCTTTGAGCGATAACTTATATTGACAAGAGGCTCGAGTACTTTATTGTTACTAAATTTCAAGGTTTTATGACGCTCCAGTAAAAAGGTACAAGCATTTGTATGTTGCAAACTTTGATAGGTGTAGGATATACCGTATAGGAGTTAGGGCCATTTGAAGTTTTATCAGTGTTTGATTTGGGACTCAAGGGCAGCATAGCTTTGAGCGATAGCTTAAATTAACAAGAGGCTCGAGTACTTTATTGCTACAAAATTGCAAGGTTTTATGACGATCCAGTAAAAAGTTACAAGCATTTGTATGTTGCAAACTTTGATAGGTGTAGGACGTACCGTATAGAAGTCAGGGCCATTTGAAGCTTAATCAGTGTTTGATTTGGGACTCAAGGGTAGCATAGCTTTGAGCGATAGCTTAAATTGACAAGAGGCTTGAGTACTTTATTGTTACAAAATTTCAAGGTTTTATGACGCTCTAGTAAAAAGTTACAAGCATTTGTATGTTGCAAACTTTGATAAGTGTAGGACGTACCGTATAGAAGTTAGGGCCATTTGAAGTTTTATCAGTGTTTGATTTGGTACTGAAGGGTAGCATAGCTCTGAGCGATAGCTTAAATTGACAAGAGGCTCGAGTACTTTATTGTTACAAAATTGCAAGGTTTTGTGACGCTCCAGTAAAAAGTTACAAGCATTTGTATGTTGCAAACTTTGATAGGTGTAGAACGCACCGTATAGAAGTTAGGGCCATTTGAAGTTTTATCAGTGTTTGATTTGGAACTCAAGGGTAGCATAGCTTTGAGCGATAACTTAAATTGACAGGAGGCTCGAGTACTTTATTGTTACAAAATTTCAAGGTTTTATGACGTTCCAGTAAAAAGTTACAAGCATTTGTTTGTTGCAAGCTTTGATAGGTGTAGGACGTACCGTATAGAAGGTAGGGCCGTTTGAAGTTTTATCAGTGTTCGATTTGGGACTCAAGGGTAGCATAGCTTTGAGCGATAGCTTAAATTGACAAGAGGGTCGAGTGCTTTACTGTTACAAAATTTCAAGGTTTATGACGCTACAGTAAAAAGTTACAAGCATTTGTATGTTGCAAACTTTGATAGGTGTAGGACGTACCGTATAGAAGTTAGGGCCATTTGAAGTTTTATCAGTGTTTGATTTGGGACTCACGGGTAGCATAGCTTTGAGCGATAACTTAAATTGACAAGAGGCTCGAGTACTTTATTGTTACTAAATTTCAAGGTTTTATGACGCTCCAGTAAAAAGTTACAAGCATTTGTATCTTGCAAACTTTGATAGCTGTAGGACGTACCGTATAGAAGTTAGGGCCATTTGAAGTTTTATCAGTGTTTGATTTGGGACTCAAGGGTAGCATAGCTTTGAGCGATAACTTAAATTGACAAGAGGCTCGAGTACTTTATTGTTACTAAATTTCAAGGTTTTATGACGCTCCAGTAAAAAGTTACAAGCATTTGTATGTTGCAAACTTTGATAGGTGTAGGACGTACCGTATAGAAGTCAGGGCCATTTGAAGCTTTATCAGTGTTTGATTTGGGACTCAAGGGTAGCATAGCTTTGAGCGATAGCTTAAATTGACAAGAAACTCGAGTACTTTACTGTTATAAAATTTCAAGGTTTTATGACGCTCCAGTAAAAAGTTACAAGCATTTGTATGTTGCAAACTTTGATAGGTGTAGGACGTCCCGTATAGAAGTTAGGGCCATTTGAAGTTTTATCAGTGTTTGATTTGGGACTCAAGGGTAGCATAGCTTTGAGCGATAACTTAAATTGACAAGAGGCTCGAGTACTTTATTGTTACTAAATTTCAAGGTTTTATGACGCTCCAGTAAAAAGTTACAAGCATTTGTATGTTGCAAACTTTGATAGATGTAGGACGTACCGTATAGAAGTTAGTACCATTTGAAGTTTTATCAGTGTTTGATTTGGGACTCAAGGGTAGCATAGCTTTGAGCGATAACTTAAATTGACAAGAGGCTCGAGTACTTTATTGTTACTAAATTTCAAGGTTTTATGACGCTCCAGTAAAAAGTTACAAGCAATTGTATGTTGCAAACATTGATAGGTGTAGGACGTACCGTATATAAGTTAGGGCCATTTGAAATTTAATCAGTGTTTGATTTGGGACTCAAGGGTAGCATAGCTTTGAGCGATAACTTAAATTGACAAGAGGCTCGAGTACTTTATTGTTACTAAATTTCAAGGTTTTATGACGCTCCAGTAAAAAGTTACAAGCATTTGTATGTTGCAAACTTTGATAGATATAGGACGTACCGTATAGAAGTTAGTACCATTTGAAGTTTTATCAGTGTTTGATTTGGGACTCAAGGGTAGCATAGCTTTGAGCGATAACTTAAATTGACAAGAGGCTCGAGTACTTTATTGTTACTAAATTTCAAGGTTTTATGACGCTCCAGTAAAAAGTTACAAGCAATTGTATGTTGCAAACATTGATAGGTGTAGCACGTACCGTATAGAAGTTAGGGCCATTTGAAGTTTTATCAGTGTTTGATTTGGAACTCAAGGGTAGCATAGCTTTGAGCGATAGCTTAAATTGACAGGAGGCTCGAGTACTTTATTGTTACAAAATTTCAAGGTTTTATGACGTTCCAGTAAAAAGTTACAAGCATTTGTTTGTTGCAAGCTTTGATAGGTGTAGGACGTACCGTATAGAAGTTAGGGCCGTTTGAAGTTTTATCAGTGTTCGATTTGGGACTCAAGGGTAGCATACCTTTGAGCGATAGCTTAAATTGACAAGAGGGTCGAGTGCTTTACTGTTACAAAATTTCAAGGTTTATGACGCTACAGTAAAAAGTTACAAGCATTTGTATGTTGCAAACTTTGATAGGTGTAGGACGTACCGTATAGAAGTTAGGGCCATTTGAAGTTTTATCAGTGTTTGATTTGGGACTCACGGGTAGCATAGCTTTGAGCGATAACTTAAATTGACAAGAGGCTCGAGTACTTTATTGTTACTAAATTTCAAGGTTTTATGACGCTCCAGAAAAAAGTTACAAGCATTTGTATCTTGCAAACTTTGATAGCTGTAGGACGTACCGTATAGAAGTTAGGGCCATTTGAAGTTTTATCAGTGTTTGATTTGGGACTCAAGGGTAGCATAGCTTTGAGCGATAACTTAAATTGACAAGAGGCTCGAGTACTTTATTGTTACTAAATTTCAAGGTTTTATGACGCTCCAGTAAAAAGTTACAAGCATTTGTATGTTGCAAACTTTGATAGGTGTAGGACGTACCGTATAGAAGTCAGGGCCATTTGAAGCTTTATCAGTGTTTGATTTGGGACTCAAGGGTAGCATAGCTTTGACCGATAGCTTAAATTGACAAGAGGCTTGAGTACTTTATTGTTACAAACTTTCAAGGTTTTATGACGCTCTAGTAAAAAGTTACAAGCATTTGTATGTTGCAAACTTTGATAAGTGTAGGACGTACCTTATAGAAGTTAGGGCCATTTGAAGTTTTATCAGTGTTTGATTTGGGACTGAAGGGTAGCATAGCTCTGAGCGATAGCTTAAATTGACAAGAGGCTCGAGTACTTTATTGTTACAAAATTGCAAGGTTTTGTGACGCTCCAGTAAAAAGTTACAAGCATTTGTATGTTGCAAACTTTGATAGGTTTAGGACGCACCGTATAGAAGTTAGGGCCATTTGAAGTTTTATCAGTGTTTGATTTGGGACTCAAGGGTAGCATAGCTTTGATCGATAGCTTAATTTGACAGGAGGCTCGAGTACTTTATTGTTACAAAATTTCAAGGTTTTATGACGTTCAAGTAAAAAGTTACAAGCATTTGTTTGTTGCAAACTTTGATAGGTGTAGGACGTACCCTAAAAAAGTTAGGGCCATTTGAAATTTTATCAGTGTTCGATTTGGGACTCAAGGGTAGCATAGCTTTGAGCGATAACTTAAATTGACAAGAGGCTCGAGTACTTTATTGTTAGTAAATTTCAAGGTTTTATGACGCTCCAGTAAAAAGTTACAAGCATTTGTATGTTGCAAACTTTGATAGGTGTAGGACGTACCGTATAGAAGTTAGGGCCATTTGAAGTTTTATCAGTGTTTGTTTTGGGACTGAAGGGTAGCATAGCTTTGAGCGAGAGCTTAAATTGACAAGACGGTCGAGTACTTTATTGTTACTAAATTGCAAGGTTTTATGACGCTCCAGTAAAAAGTTACAAGCATTTGTATGTTGCAAACTTTGATAGGTGTAGGACGCACCGTATAGAAGTTAGGGCCATTTGAAGTTTTATCAGTGTTTGATTTGGAACTCAAGGGTAGCATAGCTTTGAGCGATAGCTTAAATTGACAAGAGGCTCGAGTACTTTATTTTTACAAAATTTCAAGGTTTTATGACGCTCCAGTAAAAAGTTACAAGCATTTGTATGTTGCAAACTTTGATAGGTGTAGGACGTACCGTATAAAAGTTAGGGCC
This sequence comes from Clusia tigrina, assembly GCA_920105625.2. NCBI lineage: Eukaryota > Metazoa > Arthropoda > Insecta > Diptera > Clusiidae > Clusia > Clusia tigrina. Next base: position 153,718 of record CAKKTE020000288.1, read on the forward strand.
ATTTGAAGTTTTATCAGTGTTTGATTTGGGACTCAAGGGTAGCACAGCTTTCAGCGATAACTTAAATTGACAAGAGGCTCGAGTACTTTATTGTTACTAATTTTCAAGGTTTTATGACGCTCCAGTAAAAAGTTACAAGCATTTGTATGTTGCAAACTTTGATAGGTGTAGGACGTACCGTATAGAAGTTAGGGCCATTTGAAGTTTTATCAGTGTTTGATTTGGGACTCAAGGGTAGCATAGCTTTCAGCGATAACTTAAATTGACAAGAGGCTCGAGTACTTTATTGTTACAAAATTTCAAGGTTTTATGACGCTCCAGTAAAAAGTTACAAGCATTTGTATGTTGCAAACTTTGATAGGTGTAGGACGTACCGTATAGAAGTTAGGGCCATTTGAAGTTTTATCAGTGTTTGATTTGGGACTCAAGGGTAGCATAGCTTTGAGCGATAGCTTAAATTGACAGGAGGCTCGAGTACTTTATTGTTACAAAATTTCAAGGTTTTATGACGTTCCAGTAAAAAGTTACAAGCATTTGTTTGTTGCAAGCTTTGATAGGTGTAGGACGTACCGTATAGAAGTTAGGGCCGTTTGAAGTTTTATCAGTGTTCGATTTGGGACTCAAGGGTAGCATAGCTTTGAGCGATAGCTTAAATTGACAAGAGGGTCGAGTGCTTTACTGTTACAAAATTTCAAGGTTTATGACGCTACAGTAAAAAGTTACAAGCATTTGTATGTTGCAAACTTTGATATGTGTAGGACGTACCGTATAGAAGTTAGGGCCATTTGAAGTTTTATCAGTGTTTGATTTGGGACTCACGGGTAGCATAGCTTTGAGCGATAACTTAAATTGACAAGAGGCTCGAGTACTTTATTGTTAATAAATTTCAAGGTTTTATGACGCTCCAGTAAAAAGTTACAAGCATTTGTATCTTGCAAACTTTGATAGCTGTAGGACGTACCGTATAGAAGTTAGGGCCATTTGAAGTTTTATCAGTGTTTGATTTGGGACTCAAGGGTAGCATAGCTTTGAGCGATAACTTAAATTGACAAGAGGCTCGAGTACTTTATTGTTACTAAATTTCAAGGTTTTATGACGCTCCAGTAAAAAGTTACAAGCATTTGTATGTTGCAAACTTTGATAGGTGTAGGACGTACCGTATAGAAGTCAGGGCCATTTGAAGCTTTATCAGTGTTTGATTTGGGACTCAAGGGTAGCATAGCTTTGAGCGATAGCTTAAATTGACAAGAGGCTTGAGTACTTTATTGTTACAAACGTTCAAGGTTTTATGACGCTCTAGTAAAAAGTTACAAGCATTTGTATGTTGCAAACTTTGATAAGTCTAGGACGTACCGTATAGAAGTTAGGGCCATTTGAAGTTTTATCAGTGTTTGATTTGGGACTGAAGGGTAGCATAGCTTGAGCGATAGCTTAAATTGACAAGAGGCTCGAGTACTTTATTGTTACAAAATTGCAAGGTTTTGTGACGCTCCAGTAAAAAGTTACAAGCATTTGTATGTTGCAAACTTTGATAGGTTTAGGACGCACCGTATAGAAGTTAGGGCCATTTTAAGTTTTATCAGTGTTTGATTTGGGACTCAAGGGTAGCATAGCTTTGAGCGATAGCTTAAATTGACAGGAGGCTCGAGTACTTTATTGTTACAAAATTTCAAGGTTTTATGACGTTCAAGTAAAAAGTTACAAGCATTTGTTTGTTGCAAACTTTGATAGGTGTAGGACGTACCCTAAAAAAGTTAGGGCCATTTGAAATTTTATCAGTGTTCGATTTGGGACTCAAGGGTAGCATAGCTTTGAGCGATAACTTAAATTGACAAGAGGCTCGAGTACTTTATTGTTAGTAAATTTCAAGGTTTTATGACGCTCCAGTAAAAAGTTACAAGCATTTGTATGTTGCAAACTTTGATAGGTGTAGGACGTACCGTATAGAAGTTAGGGCCATTTGAAGTTTTATCAGCGTTTGATTTGGGAGTCAAGGGTAGCATAGCTTTGAGCGATAACTTAAATTGACAAGAAGCTCGAGTACTTTATTGTTACTAAATTTCAAGGTTTTATGACGCTCCAGTAAAAAGTTACAAGCATTTGTATGTTGCAAACTTTGATAAGTGTAGGACGTACCGTATTGAAGTTAGGGCCATTTGAAGTTTTATCAGTGTTTATTTTGGGACTGAAGGGTAGCATAGCTTTGAGCGAGAGCTTAAATTGACAAGACGGTCGAGTACTTTATTGTTACAAACGTTCAAGGTTTTATGACGCTCTAGTAAAAAGTTACAAGCATTTGTATGTTGCAAACTTTGATAAGTGTAGGACGTACCGTATAGAAGTAAGGGCCATTTGAAGTTTTATCAGTGTTTGATTTGGGACTGAAGGGTAGCATAGCTCTGAGCGATAGCTTAAATTGACAAGAGGCTCGAGTACTTTATTGTTACAAAATTGCAAGGTTTTGTGACGCTCCAGTAAAAAGTTACAAGCATTTGTATGTTGCAAACTTTGATAGGTTTAGGACGCACCGTATAGAAGTTAGGGCCATTTTAAGTTTTATCAGTGTTTGATTTGGGACTCAAGGGTAGCATAGCTTTGAGCGATAGCTTAAATTGACAGGAGGCTCGAGTACTTTATTGTTACAAAATTTCAAGGTTTTATGACGTTCAAGTAAAAAGTTACAAGCATTTGTTTGTTGCAAACTTTGATAGGTGTAGGACGTACCCTAAAAAAGTTAGGGCCATTTGAAATTTTATCAGTGTTCGATTTGGGACTCAAGGGTAGCATAGCTTTGAGCGATAACTTAAATTGACAAGAGGCTCGAGTACTTTATTGTTAGTAAATTTCCAGTAAAAAGTTACAAGCATTTGTATGTTGCAAACTTTGATAGGTGTAGGACGTACCGTATAGAAGTTAGGGCCATTTGAAGTTTTATCAGCGTTTGATTTGGGAGTCAAGGGTAGCATAGCTTTGAGCGATAACTTAAATTGACAAGAAGCTCGAGTACTTTATTGTTACTAAATTTCAAGGTTTTGTGACGCTCCAGTAAAAAGTTACAAGCATTTGTATGTTGCAAACTTTGATAGGTGTAGGACATACCGTATAGAAGTCAGGGCCATTTGAAGTTTTATCAGTGTTTGATTTGGGACTCAAGGGTAGCATAGCTTTGAGCGATAGCTTAAATTAACAAGAGGCTCGAGTACTTTATTGTTACAAAATTTCAAGGTTTTATGACGCTCCAGTAAAAAGTTACAAGCATTTGTATGTTGCAAACTTTGATAAGTGTAGGACGTACCGTATTGAAGTTAGGGCCATTTGAAGTTTTATCAGTGTTTGTTTTGGGACTGAAGGGTAGCATAGCTTTGAGCGAGAGCTTAAATTGACAAGACGGTCGAGTACTTTATTGTTACTAAATTGCAAGGTTTTATGACGCTCCAGTAAAAAGTTACAAGCATTTGTATGTTGCAAACTTTGATAGGTGTAGGACGCACCGTATAGAAGTTAGGGCCATTTGAAGTTTTATCAGTGTTTGATTTGGAACTCAAGGGTAGCATAGCTTTGAGCGATAGCTTAAATTGACAAGAGGCTCGAGTACTTTATTGTTACAAAATTTCAAGGTTTTATGACGCTCCAGTAAAAAGTTACAAGCATTTGTATGTTGCAAACTTTGATAGGTGTAGGACGTACCGTATAGAAGTTAGGGCCATTTGAAGTTTTATCAGTGTTTGATTTGGGACTCAAGGGTAGCATAGCTTTGAGTTATAGCATAAATTGACAAGAGGCTAGAGTACTTTACTGTTACAAAATTTCAAGGTTTTATGACGCTCCAGTAAAAAGTTACAAGCATTTGTATGTTGCAAACTTTGATAGGTGTAGGACGTACCGTATAGAAGTTATGGCCATTTGAAGTTTTATCAGTGTTTGATTTGAGACTCAAGGGTAGCATAGCTTTGAGTTATAGCATAAATTGACAAGAGGCTCGAGTACTTTATTGTTACAAAATTTCAAGGTTTTATGACGCTCCAGTAAAAAGTTACAAGCATTTGTATGATGCAAACTTTGATAGGTGTAGGACGTACCGTAGAGAAGTTAGGGCCATTTGAAGTTTTATCAGTATTTGATTTGGGACTAAAGGGTAGCATAGCTTTAAGCGACAGCTTCAATGGACAAGAGGCTCGAGTACTTTATTGTTACAAAATTTCAAGGATTTATGACGCTCCAGTAAAAAGTTACAAGCATTTGTATGTTGCAAACTTTGATAGGTGTAGGACGTACCGTATAGAAGTTAGGGCCATTTGAAGTTTTATCAGTGTTTGATTTGGGACTCAAGGGTAGCATAGCTTTGAGCGATAGCTTAAATTAACAAGAGGCTCGAGTACTTTATTGTTACAAAATTTCAAGGCTGTATGACACTCCAGTAAAATGTTACAAGCATTTGTATGTTGCAAACTTTGATAAGTGTAGGACGTACCGTATAGAAGTTAGGGCCATTTGAAGTTTTATCAGTGTTTGATTTGGGACTGAAGGGTAGCATAGCTTTGAGCGAGACCTTAAATTGACAAGAGGGCCGAGTACTTTATTGTTACAAAATTGCAAGGTTTTATGACGCTCCAGTAAAAAGTTACAAGCATTTGTATGTTGCAAACTTTGATAGGTGTAGGACGTACCCTAAAAAAGTTAGGGCCATTTGAAATTTTATCAGTGTTCGATTTGGGACTCAAGGGTAGCATAGCTTTGAGCGATAACTTAAATTGACAAGAGGCTCGAGTACTTTATTGTTAGTAAATTTCAAGGTTTTATGACGCTCCAGTAAAAAGTTACAAGCATTTGTATGTTGCAAACTTTGATAGGTGTAGGACGTACCGTATAGAAGTTAGGGCCATTTGAAGTTTTATCAGCGTTTGATTTGGGAGTCAAGGGTAGCATAGCTTTGAGCGATAACTTAAATTGACAAGAAGCTCGAGTACTTTATTGTTACTAAATTTCAAGGTTTTATGACGCTCCAGTAAAAAGTTACAAGCATTTGTATGTTGCAAACTTTGATAAGTGTAGGACGTACCGTATTGAAGTTAGGGCCATTTGAAGTTTTATCAGTGTTTATTTTGGGACTGAAGGGTAGCATAGCTTTGAGCGAGAGCTTAAATTGACAAGACGGTCGAGTACTTTATTGTTACAAACGTTCAAGGTTTTATGACGCTCTAGTAAAAAGTTACAAGCATTTGTATGTTGCAAACTTTGATAAGTGTAGGACGTACCGTATAGAAGTAAGGGCCATTTGAAGTTTTATCAGTGTTTGATTTGGGACTGAAGGGTAGCATAGCTCTGAGCGATAGCTTAAATTGACAAGAGGCTCGAGTACTTTATTGTTACAAAATTGCAAGGTTTTGTGACGCTCCAGTAAAAAGTTACAAGCATTTGTTTGTTGCAAACTTTGATAGGTGTAGGACGTACCCTAAAAAAGTTAGGGCCATTTGAAATTTTATCAGTGTTCGATTTGGGACTCAAGGGTAGCATAGCTTTGAGCGATAACTTAAATTGACAAGAGGCTCGAGTACTTTATTGTTAGTAAATTTCAAGGTTTTATGACGCTCCAGTAAAAAGTTACAAGCATTTGTATGTTGCAAACTTTGATAGGTGTAGGACGTACCGTATAGAAGTTAGGGCCATTTGAAGTTTTATCAGCGTTTGATTTGGGAGTCAAGGGTAGCATAGCTTTGAGCGATAACTTAAATTGACAAGAAGCTCGAGTACTTTATTGTTACTAAATTTCAAGGTTTTATGACGCTCCAGTAAAAAGTTACAAGCATTTGTATGTTGCAAACTTTGATAAGTGTAGGACGTACCGTATAGAAGTAAGGGCCATTTGAAGTTTTATCAGTGTTTGATTTGGGACTGAAGGGTAGCATAGCTCTGAGCGATAGCTTAAATTGACAAGAGGCTCGAGTACTTTATTGTTACAAAATTGCAAGGTTTTGTGACGCTCCAGTAAAAAGTTACAAGCATTTGTATGTTGCAAACTTTGATAGGTTTAGGACGCACCGTATAGAAGTTAGGGCCATTTTAAGTTTTATCAGTGTTTGATTTGGGACTCAAGGGTAGCATAGCTTTGAGCGATAGCTTAAATTGACAGGAGGCTCGAGTACTTTATTGTTACAAAATTTCAAGGTTTTATGACGTTCAAGTAAAAAGTTACAAGCATTTGTTTGTTGCAAACTTTGATAGGTGTAGGACGTACCCTAAAAAAGTTAGGGCCATTTGAAATTTTATCAGTGTTAGATTTGGGACTCAAGGGTAGCATAGCTTTGAGCGATAACTTAAATTGACAAGAGGCTCGAGTACTTTATTGTTAGTAAATTTCCAGTAAAAAGTTACAAGCATTTGTATGTTGCAAACTTTGATAGGTGTAGGACGTACCGTATAGAAGTTAGGGCCATTTGAAGTTTTATCAGCGTTTGATTTGGGAGTCAAGGGTAGCATAGCTTTGAGCGATAACTTAAATTGACAAGAAGCTCGAGTACTTTATTGTTACTAAATTTCAAGGTTTTGTGACGCTCCAGTAAAAAGTTACAAGCATTTGTATGTTGCAAACTTTGATAGGTGTAGGACATACCGTATAGAAGTCAGGGCCATTTGAAGTTTTATCAGTGTTTGATTTGGGACTCAAGGGTAGCATAGCTTTGAGCGATAGCTTAAATTAACAAGAGGCTCGAGTACTTTATTGTTACAAAATTTCAAGGTTTTATGACGCTCCAGTAAAAAGTTACAAGCATTTGTATGTTGCAAACTTTGATAAGTGTAGGACGTACCGTATTGAAGTTAGGGCCATTTGAAGTTTTATCAGTGTTTGTTTTGGGACTGAAGGGTAGCATAGCTTTGAGCGAGAGCTTAAATTGACAAGACGGTCGAGTACTTTATTGTTACTAAATTGCAAGGTTTTATGACGCTCCAGTAAAAAGTTACAAGCATTTGTATGTTGCAAACTTTGATAGGTGTAGGACGCACCGTATAGAAGTTAGGGCCATTTGAAGTTTTATCAGTGTTTGATTTGGAACTCAAGGGTAGCATAGCTTTGAGCGATAGCTGAAATTGACAAGAGGCTCGAGTACTTTATTGTTACAAAATTTCAAGGTTTTATGACGCTCCAGTAAAAAGTTACAAGCATTTGTATGTTGCAAACTTTGATAGGTGTAGGACGTACCGTATAGAAGTTAGGGCCATTTGAAGTTTTATCAGTGTTTGATTTGGGACTCAAGGGTAGCATAGCTTTGAGTTATAGCATAAATTGACAAGAGGCTAGAGTACTTTACTGTTACAAAATTTCAAGGTTTTATGACGCTCCAGTAAAAAGTTACAAGCATTTGTATGTTGCAAACTTTGATAGGTGTAGGACGTACCGTATAGAAGTTATGGCCATTTGAAGTTTTATCAGTGTTTGATTTGAGACTCAAGGGTAGCATAGCTTTGAGTTATAGCATAAATTGACAAGAGGCTCGAGTACTTTATTGTTACAAAATTTCAAGGTTTTATGACGCTCCAGTAAAAAGTTACAAGCATTTGTATGATGCAAACTTTGATAGGTGTAGGACGTACCGTAGAGAAGTTAGGGCCATTTGAAGTTTTATCAGTATTTGATTTGGGACTAAAGGGTAGCATAGCTTTAAGCGACAGCTTCAATGGACAAGAGGCTCGAGTACTTTATTGTTACAAAATTTCAAGGATTTATGACGCTCCAGTAAAAAGTTACAAGCATTTGTATGTTGCAAACTTTGATAGGTGTAGGACGTACCGTATAGAAGTTAGGGCCATTTGAAGTTTTATCAGTGTTTGATTTGGGACTCAAGGGTAGCATAGCTTTGAGCGATAGCTTAAATTAACAAGAGGCTCGAGTACTTTATTGTTACAAAATTTCAAGGCTGTATGACACTCCAGTAAAATGTTACAAGCATTTGTATGTTGCAAACTTTGATAAGTGTAGGACGTACCGTATAGAAGTTAGGGCCATTTGAAGTTTTATCAGTGTTTGATTTGGGGCTGAAGGGTAGCATAGCTTTGAGCGAGACCTTAAATTGACAAGAGGGCCGAGTACTTTATTGTTACAAAATTGCAAGGTTTTATGACGCTCCAGTAAAAAGTTACAAGCATTTGTATGTTGCAAACTTTGATAGGTGTAGGACGCACCGTATAGAAGTTAGGGCCATTTGAAGTTTTATCAGTGTTTGATTTGGGACTCAAGGGTAGCATGGCTTTGAGCGACAGCTTAAATTGACAAGAAGCTCGAGTACTTTATTGTTACAAAATTTCCAGGTTTTATGACGCTCCAGTAAAAAGTTACAAGCATTTGTATGTTGCAAACTTTGATAGGTGTAGGACGTACCGTATAGAAGTTAGGGCCATTTGAAGTTTTATCAGTGTTTGATTTGGGACTCAAGGGTAGCATAGCTTTGAGCGATAACTTAAATTGACAAGAGGCTCGAGTACTTTATTGTTACTAAATTTCAAGGTTTTATGACGCTCCAGTAAAAAGTTACAAGCATTTGTATGTTGCAAACTTTGATAGGTGTATGACGTACCGTATAGAAGTTAGGGCCATTTGAAGTTTTATCAGTGTTCGATTTGGGACTCAAGGGTAGCATAGCTTTGAGCGATAGCTTAAATTGACAAGAGGCTAGAGTACTTTACTGTTACAAAATTTCAAGGTTTTATGACGCTCCATTAAAAAGTTACAAGCATTTGTATTTTGCAAACTTTGATAGGTGTAGGACGTACCGTATAGAAGTTAGGGCCATTTGAAGTTGTATCAGTGTTTGATTTGGGACTCAAGGGTAGAATAGCTTTGAGCGATAACTTAAATTGACAAGAGGCTCGAGTACTTTATTGTTACAAAATTTCAAGGTTTTATGACGCTCCAGTAAATAGTTACAAGCATTTGTATGTTGCAAACTTTGATAAGTGTAGGACGTACCGTATAGAAGTTAGGTCCATTTGAAGTTTTATCAGTGTTTGATTTGGGACTCAAGGGTAGCATAGCTTTGAGCGAGAGCTTAAATTGACAAGAGGCTCGAGTACTTTATTGTTACAAAATTTCAAGGTTTTATGACGCTCCAGTAAAAAGTTACAAGCATTTGTATGTTGCAAACTGTAATAGGTGTAGGACGTACCGTATAGAAGTTAGGGCCATTTGAAGTTTTATCAGTGTTTGATTTGGGACTCAAGGGTAGCATAGCTTTGAGCGATAACTTAAATTGACAAGAGGCTTGAGTACTTTATTGTTACAAAATTGCAAGGTTTTGTGACGCTCCAGTAAAAAGTTACAAGCATTTGTATGTTGCAAACTTTGATAGGTTTAGGACGCACCGTATAGAAGTTAGGGCCATTTGAAGTTTTATCAGTGTTTGATTTGGGACTCAAAGGTAGCATAGCTTTGAGCGATAACTTAAATTGACAAGAGCCTCGAGTACTTTACTGTTACAAAATTTCAAGGTTTTATGACGCTCCAGTAAAAAGTTACAAGCATTTGTATGTTGCAAACTGTAATAGGTGTAGGACGTACCGTATAGAAGTTAGGGCCATTTGAAGTTTTATCAGTGTTTGATTTGGGACTCAGGGGCAGCATAGCTTTGAGCGATAACTTAAATTGACAAGAGGCTCGAGTACTTTATTGTTATTAAATTTCAAGGTTTTATGACGCTCCAGTAAAAAGTTACAAGCATTTGTATGTTGCAAACATTGATAGGTGTAGGACGTACCGTATAGAAGTTAGGGCCATTTGAAGTTTAATCAGTGTTTGATTTGGGACTCAAGGGTAGCATAGCTTTGAGCGATAACTTAAATTGACAAGAGGCTTGAGTACTTTATTGTTACAAAATTGCAAGGTTTTGTGACGCTCCAGTAAAAAGTTACAAGCATTTGTATGTTGCAAACTTTGATAGGTTTAGGACGCACCGTATAGAAGTTAGGGCCATTTGAAGTTTTATCAGTGTTTGATTTGGGACTCAAGGGTAGCATAGCTTTGAGCGATAGCTTAAATTGACAGGAGGCTCGAGTACTTTATTGTTACAAAATTTCAAGGTTTTATGACGTTCCAGTAAAAAGTTACAAGCATTTGTTTGTTGCAAACTTTGATAGGTGTAGGACGTACCCTATAGACGTTAGGGCCATTTGAAGTTTTATCAGTGTTCGATTTGGGACTCAAGGGTAGCATAGCTTTGAGCGATAACTTAAATTGACAAGAGGCTCGAGTACTTTATTGTTACTAAATTTCAAGGTTTTATGACGCTCCAGTAAAAAGTTACAAGCATTTGTATGTTGCAAACTTTGATAGGATAACTTAAATTGACAAGAGGCTCGAGTACTTTATTGTTACTAAATTTCAAGGTTTTATGACGCTCCAGTAAAAAGTTACAAGCATTTGTATGTTGCAAACATTGATAGGTGTAGGACGTACCGTATATAAGTTAGGGCCATTTGAAGTTTAATCAGTGTTTGATTTGGGTCTCAAGGGTAGCATAGCTTTGAGCGATAACTTAAATTGACAAGAGGCTTGAGTACTTTATTGTTACAAAATTGCAAGGTTTTGTGACGCTCCAGTAAAAAGTTACAAGCATTTGTATGTTGCAAACTTTGATAGGTTTAGGACGCACCGTATAGAAGTTAGGGCCTTTTGAAGTTTAATCAGTGTTTGATTTTGGACTCAAGGGCAGCATAGCTTTGAGCGATAACTTAAATTGACAAGAGGCTCGAGTACTTTATTGTTACTAAATTTCAAGGTTTTATGACGCTCCAGTAAAAAGTTACAAGCATTTGTATGTTGCAAACATTGATAGGTGTAGGACGTACCGTATAGAAGTTAAGGCCATTTGAAGTTTAATCAGTGTTTGATTTGGGACTCAAGGGTAGCACAGCTTTGAGCGATAACTTAAATTGACAAGAGGCTTGAGTACTTTATTGTTACAAAATTGCAAGGTTTTGTGACGCTCCAGTAAAAAGTTACAAGCATTTGTATGTTGCAAACTTTGATAGGTTTAGGACGCACCGTATAGAAGTTAGGGCCATTTGAAGTTTTATCAGTGTTTGATTTGGGACTCAAGGGTAGCATAGCCTTGAGCGATAGCTTAAATTGACAGGAGGCTCGAGTACTTTATTGTTACAAAATTTCAAGGTTTTATGACGTTCCAGTAAAAAGTTACAAGCATTTGTTTGTTGCAAACTTTGATAGGTGTAGGACGTACCCTATAGAAGTTAGGGCCATTTGAAGTTTTATCAGTGTTCGATTTGGGACTCAAGGGTAGCATAGCTTTGAGCGATAACTTAAATTGACAAGAGGCTCGAGTACTTTATTGTTAGTAAATTTCAAGGTTTTATGACGCTCCAGTAAAAAGTTACAATCATTTGTATGTTGCAAACTTTGATAGGTGTAGGACGTACCGTATAGAAGTTAGGGCCATTTGAAGTTTTATCAGTGTTTGATTTGGGACTCAAGGGTAGCATAGCTTTGAGCGATAACTTAAATTGACAAGAGGCTCGAGTACTTTATTGTTACTAAATTTCAAGGTTTTATGACGCTCCAGAAAAAGTTACAAGTATTTGTATGTTGCAAACTTTGATAGGTGTAGGACGTACCGTATAGAAGTTAGGGCCATTTGAAGTTTTATCAGAGTTTGATTTGGGACTCAAGGGTAGCATAGCTTTGAGCGATAGCTTAAATTAACAAGAGGCTCGAGTACTTTACTGTTACAAAGTTTCAAGGTTTTATGACGCTCCAGTAAAAAGTTACAAGCATTTGTATGTTGCAAACTTTGATAAGTGTAGGACGTACCGTATAGAAGTTAGGGCCATTTGAAGTTTTATCAGTGTTTGATTTGGGACTGAAGGGTAGCATAGCTTTGAGCGAGAGCTTAAATTGACAAGAAGGTCGAGTACTTTATTGTTACAAAATTTGCAAGGTTTTATGACGCTCCAGTAAAAAGTTACAAGCATTTGTATGTTGCAAACTTTGATAGGTGTAGGACGCACCGTATAGAAGTTAGGGCCATTTGAAGTTTTATAAGTGTTTGATTTGGAACTCAAGGGTATCATAGCTTTGAGCGATAGCTTAAATTGACAAGAGGTTCGAGTACTTTATTGTTACAAAATTTCAAGGTTTTATGACGCTCCAGTAAAAAGTTACAAGCATTTGTATGTTGCAAACTTTGATAGGTGTAGGACGTACCGTATAGAAGTTAGGGCCATCTGAAGTATTATCAGTGTTTGATTTGGGACTGAAGGGTAGCATAGCTTTGAGCGAGAGCTTAAATTGACAAGAGTTTCGAGTACTTTATTGTTACAAAATTGCAAGGTTTTATGACGCTCCAGTAAAAAGTTACAAGCATTTGTATGTTGCAAACTTTGATAGGTGTAGGACGCACCGTATAGAAGTTAGGGCCATTTGAAGTTTTATCAGTGTTTGATTTGGAACTCAAGGGTAGCATAGCTTTGAGCGATAGCTTAAATTGACAAGAGGCTCGAGTACTTTACTGTTAGAAAATTTCAAGGTTTTATGACGCTCCAGTAAAAAGTTACAAGCATTTGTATGTTGCAAACTTTGATAGTGTAGGACGTACCATATAGAAGTTAGGGCCATTTGAAGTTTTATCAGTGTTTGATTTGGGACTCAAGGGTAGCATAGCTTTGAGCGATAACTTAAAATGACAAGATGCTCGAGTACTTTATTGTTACTAAATTTCAAGGTTTTATGACGCTCCAGTAAAAAGTTACAAACATTTGTATGTTGCAAACTTTGATAGGTGTAGGACGTACCGTATAGAAGTTAGGGCCATTTGAAGTTTTATCAGTGTTTAATTTGGGACTCAAGGGTAGCATAGCTTTCAGCGATAACTTAAATTGACAAGAGGCTCGAGTACTTTATTGTTACTAAATTTCAAGGTTTTATGACCCTCCAGTAAAAAGTTACAAGCATTTGTATGTTGCAAACTTTGATAGGTGTAGGACGTACCGTATAGAAGTTATGGCCATTTGAAGTTTTATCAGTGTTTGATTTGGGACTCAAGGGTAGCATAGCTTTCAGCGATAACTTAAATTGACAAGAGGCTCGAGTACTTTATTGTTACTAAATTTCAAGGTTTTATGACCCTCCAGTAAAAAGTTACAAGCATTTGTATGTTGCAAACTTTGATAAGTGTAGGACGTACCGTATAGAAGTTAGGGCCATTTGAAGTTTTATCATTTTATGATTTGGGACTGAAGGGTAGCATAGCTTTGAGCGAGAGCTTAAATTGACAAGAGGGTCGAGTACTTTATTGTTACAAAATTGCAAGATTTTATGACGCTCCAGTAAAAAGTTATAAGCATTTGTATTTTGCAAACTTTGATAGGTGTAGGACGCACCGTATGGAAGTTAGGGCCATTTGAAGTTTTATCAGTGTTTGATTTGGGACTCAAGGGTAGCATAGCTTTGAGCTATAGCTTAAATTGACAAGAGGCTCGAGTACTTTATTGTTACAAAATTTCAAGGTTTTATGACGCTCCAGTAAAAAGTTACAAGCATTTGTATGTTGCAAACTTTGATAGGTGTAGGACGTACCGTATAGAAGTTAGGGCCATTTGAAGTTTTGTCAGTGTTTGATTTGGGACTCAAGGGTAGCATAGCTTTGAGCGATAACTTAAATTGACAAGAGGCTCGAGTACTTTATTGTTACTAAATTTTATGACGCTCCAGTAAAAAGTTATAAGCATTTGTATGTTGCAAACTTTGAAGGTGTAGGACGTACCGTATAGAAGTTAGGGCCATTTGAAGTTTTATCAGTGTTTGATTTGGGACTCAAGGGTAGCATAGCTTTCAGCGATAACTCAAATTGACAAAAGGCTCGAGTACTTTATTGTTACTAAATTTCAAGGTTTTATGACCCTCCAGTAAAAAGTTACAAGCATTTGTATGTTGCAAACTTTGATAGGTGTAGGACGTACCGTATAGAAGTTATGGCCATTTGAAGTTTTATCAGTGTTTGATTTGGGACTCAAGGGTAGCATAGCTTTGAGTTATAGCTTAAATTGACAAGAGGCTCGAGTACTTTATTGTTACAAAATTTCAAGGTTTTATGACGTTCCAGTAAAAAGTTACAAGCATTTGTTTGTTGCAAACTTTGATAGGTGTAGGACGTACCCTATAGACGTTAGGGCCATTTGAAGTTTTATCAGTGTTCGATTTGGGACTCAAGGGTAGCATAGCTTTGAGCGATAACTTAAATTGACAAGAGGCTCGAGTACTTTATTGTTACTAAATTTCAAGGTTTTATGACGCTCCAGTAAAAAGTTACAAGCATTTGTATGTTGCAAACTTTGATAGGATAACTTAAATTGACAAGAGGCTCGAGTACTTTATTGTTACTAAATTTCAAGGTTTTATGACGCTCCAGTAAAAAGTTACAAGCATTTGTATGTTGCAAACATTGATAGGTGTAGGACGTACCGTATATAAGTTAGGGCCATTTGAAGTTTAATCAGTGTTTGATTTGGGTCTCAAGGGTAGCATAGCTTTGAGCGATAACTTAAATTGACAAGAGGCTTGAGTACTTTATTGTTACAAAATTGCAAGGTTTTGTGACGCTCCAGTAAAAAGTTACAAGCATTTGTATGTTGCAAACTTTGATAGGTTTAGGACGCACCGTATAGAAGTTAGGGCCTTTTGAAGTTTAATCAGTGTTTGATTTTGGACTCAAGGGCAGCATAGCTTTGAGCGATAACTTAAATTGACAAGAGGCTCGAGTACTTTATTGTTACTAAAATTCAAGGTTTTATGACGCTCCAGTAAAAAGTTACAAGCATTTGTATGTTGCAAACATTGATAGGTGTAGGACGTACCATATAGAAGTTAAGGCCATTTGAAGTTTAATCAGTGTTTGATTTGGGACTCAAGGGTAGCACAGCTTTGAGCGATAACTTAAATTGACAAGAGGCTTGAGTACTTTATTGTTACAAAATTGCAAGGTTTTGTGACGCTCCAGTAAAAAGTTACAAGCATTTGTATGTTGCAAACTTTGATAGGTTTAGGACGCACCGTATAGAAGTTAGGGCCATTTGAAGTTTTATCAGTGTTTGATTTGGGACTCAAGGGTAGCATAGCCTTGAGCGATAGCTTAAATTGACAGGAGGCTCGAGTACTTTATTGTTACAAAATTTCAAGGTTTTATGACGTTCCAGTAAAAAGTTACAAGCATTTGTTTGTTGCAAACTTTGATAGGTGTAGGACGTACCCTATAGAAGTTAGGGCCATTTGAAGTTTTATCAGTGTTCGATTTGGGACTCAAGGGTAGCATAGCTTTGAGCGATAACTTAAATTGACAAGAGGCTCGAGTACTTTATTGTTAGTAAATTTCAAGGTTTTATGACGCTCCAGTAAAAAGTTACAATCATTTGTATGTTGCAAACTTTGATAGGTGTAGGACGTACCGTATAGAAGTTAGGGCCATTTGAAGTTTTATCAGTGTTTGATTTGGGACTCAAGGGTAGCATAGCTTTGAGCGATAACTTAAATTGACAAGAGGCTCGAGTACTTTATTGTTACTAAATTTCAAGGTTTTATGACGCTCCAGAAAAAGTTACAAGTATTTGTATGTTGCAAACTTTGATAGGTGTAGGACGTACCGTATAGAAGTTAGGGCCATTTGAAGTTTTATCAGAGTTTGATTTGGGACTCAAGGGTAGCATAGCTTTGAGCGATAGCTTAAATTAACAAGAGGCTCGAGTACTTTACTGTTACAAAGTTTCAAGGTTTTATGACGCTCCAGTAAAAAGTTACAAGCATTTGTATGTTGCAAACTTTGATAAGTGTAGGACGTACCGTATAGAAGTTAGGGCCATTTGAAGTTTTATCAGTGTTTGATTTGGGACTGAAGGGTAGCATAGCTTTGAGCGAGAGCTTAAATTGACAAGAAGGTCGAGTACTTTATTGTTACAAAATTTGCAAGGTTTTATGACGCTCCAGTAAAAAGTTACAAGCATTTGTATGTTGCAAACTTTGATAGGTGTAGGACGCACCGTATAGAAGTTAGGGCCATTTGAAGTTTTATAAGTGTTTGATTTGGAACTCAAGGGTATCATAGCTTTGAGCGATAGCTTAAATTGACAAGAGGCTCGAGTACTTTATTGTTACAAAATTTCAAGGTTTTATGACGCTCCAGTAAAAAGTTACAAGCATTTGTATGTTGCAAACTTTGATAGGTGTAGGACGTACCGTATAGAAGTTAGGGCCATCTGAAGTATTATCAGTGTTTGATTTGGGACTGAAGGGTAGCATAGCTTTGAGCGAGAACTTAAATTGACAAGAGTTTCGAGTACTTTATTGTTACAAAATTGCAAGGTTTTATGACGCTCCAGTAAAAAGTTACAAGCATTTGTATGTTGCAAACTTTGATAGGTGTAGGACGCACCGTATAGAAGTTAGGGCCATTTGAAGTTTTATCAGTGTTTGATTTGGAACTCAAGGGTAGCATAGCTTTGAGCGATAGCTTAAATTGACAAGAGGCTCGAGTACTTTACTGTTAGAAAATTTCAAGGTTTTATGACGCTCCAGTAAAAAGTTACAAGCATTTGTATGTTGCAAACTTTGATAGTGTAGGACGTACCATATAGAAGTTAGGGCCATTTGAAGTTTTATCAGTGTTTGATTTGGGACTCAAGGGTAGCATAGCTTTGAGCGATAACTTAAAATGACAAGATGCTCGAGTACTTTATTGTTACTAAATTTCAAGGTTTTATGACGCTCCAGTAAAAAGTTACAAACATTTGTATGTTGCAAACTTTGATAGGTGTAGGACGTACCGTATAGAAGTTAGGGCCATTTGAAGTTTTATCAGTGTTTAATTTGGGACTCAAGGGTAGCATAGCTTTCAGCGATAACTTAAATTGACAAGAGGCTCGAGTACTTTATTGTTACTAAATTTCAAGGTTTTATGACCCTCCAGTAAAAAGTTACAAGCATTTGTATGTTGCAAACTTTGATAGGTGTAGGACGTACCGTATAGAAGTTATGGCCATTTGAAGTTTTATCAGTGTTTGATTTGGGACTCAAGGGTAGCATAGCTTTCAGCGATAACTTAAATTGACAAGAGGCTCGAGTACTTTATTGTTACTAAATTTCAAGGTTTTATGACCCTCCAGTAAAAAGTTACAAGCATTTGTATGTTGCAAACTTTGATAAGTGTAGGACGTACCGTATAGAAGTTAGGGCCATTTGAAGTTTTATCATTTTATGATTTGGGACTGAAGGGTAGCATAACTTTGAGCGAGAGCTTAAATTGACAAGAGGGTCGAGTACTTTATTGTTACAAAATTGCAAGATTTTATGACGCTCCAGTAAAAAGTTATAAGCATTTGTATTTTGCAAACTTTGATAGGTGTAGGACGCACCGTATGGAAGTTAGGGCCATTTGAAGTTTTATCAGTGTTTGATTTGGGACTCAAGGGTAGCATAGCTTTGAGCTATAGCTTAAATTGACAAGAGGCTCGAGTACTTTATTGTTACAAAATTTCAAGGTTTTATGACGCTCCAGTAAAAAGTTACAAGCATTTGTATGTTGCAAACTTTGATAGGTGTAGGACGTACCGTATAGAAGTTAGGGCCATTTGAAGTTTTGTCAGTGTTTGATTTGGGACTCAAGGGTAGCATAGCTTTGAGCGATAACTTAAATTGACAAGAGGCTCGAGTACTTTATTGTTACTAAATTTTATGACGCTCCAGTAAAAAGTTATAAGCATTTGTATGTTGCAAACTTTGAAGGTGTAGGACGTACCGTATAGAAGTTAGGGCCATTTGAAGTTTTATCAGTGTTTGATTTGGGACTCAAGGGTAGCATAGCTTTCAGCGATAACTCAAATTGACAAAAGGCTCGAGTACTTTATTGTTACTAAATTTCAAGGTTTTATGACCCTCCAGTAAAAAGTTACAAGCATTTGTATGTTGCAAACTTTGATAGGTGTAGGACGTACCGTATAGAAGTTATGGCCATTTGAAGTTTTATCAGTGTTTGATTTGGGACTCAAGGGTAGCATAGCTTTGAGCTATAGCTTAAATTGACAAGAGGCTCGAGTACTTTATTGTTACAAAATTTCAAGGTTTTATGACGCTCCAGTAAAAAGTTACAAGCATTTGTATGATGCAAACTTTGATAGGTGTAGGACGTACCGTATAGAAGTTAGGGCCATTTGAAGTTTTATCAGTGTTTGATTTGGGACTGAAGGGTAGCATAGCTTTGAGCGAGAGCTTAAATTGACAAGAGGGTCGAGTACTTTATTGTTACAAAATTTCAAGGTTTCATGACGCTCCAGTAAAAAGTTACAAGCATTTGTATGTTGCAAACTTTGATAGGTGTAGGACGCACCGTATAGAAGTTAGGGCCATTTGAAGTTTTATCAGTGTTTGATTTGGAACTCAAGGGTAGCATAGCTTTGAGCGATAGCTTAAATTGACAAGAGGCTCGAGTACTTTATTGTTACAAAATTTCAAGGTTTTATGACGCTCCAGTAAAAAGTTACAAGCATTTGTATGCTGCAAACTTTGATAGTGTAGGACGTACCATATAAAAGTTAGGGCCATTTGAAGTTTTATCAGTGTTTGATTTGGGACTCAAGGGTAGCATAGCTTTGAGCGATAGCTTAAATTAACAAGAGGCTCGAGTACTTTATTGTTACAAAATTTCAAGGTTCTATGACGCTCCAGTAAAAAGTTACAAGCATTTGTATGTTGCAAACTTTGATAAGTGTAGGACGTACCGTATAGAAGTTAGGGCCATTTGAAGTTTTATCATTTTATGATTTGGGACTGAAGGGTAGCATAGCTTTGAGCGAGAGCTTAAATTGACAAGAGGGTCGAGTACTTTATTGTTACAAAATTGCAAGGTTTTATGACGCTCCAGTAAAAAGTTACAAGCATTTGTATGTTTGCAAACTTTGATAGGTGTTGGACGCACCGTATAGAAGTTAGGGCCATTTGAAGTTTTATCAGTGTTTGATTTGGGACTCAAGGGTAGCATAGCTTTGAGTTATAGCTTAAATTGACAAGAGGCTCGAGTACTTTATTGTTACAAAATTTCAAGGTTTTATGACGCTCCAGTAAAAAGTTACAAGCATTAGTATGTTGCATTGCAAACTTTGATAAGTGTAGGACGTACCGTATAGAAGTTAGGGCCATTTGAAGTTTTATCATTTTATGATTTGGGACTGAAGGGTAGCATAGCTTTGAGCGAGAGCTTAAATTGACAAGAGGGTCGAGTACTTTATTGTTACAAAATTGCAAGGTTTTATGACGCTGTAGTAAAAAGTTACAAGCATTTGTATGTTGCAAACTTTGATAGGTGTAGGACGTACCGTATAGAAGTTAGGGCCATTTGAAGTTTTGTTAGTGTTTGATTTGGGACTCAAGGGTAGCATAGCTTTGAGCCATAACTTAAATTGACAAGAGGCTCGAGTACTTTATTGTTACTAAATTTTATGACGCTCCAGTAAAAAGTTACAAGCATTTGTATGTTGCAAACTTTGAAGGTGTAGGACGTACCGTATAGAAGTTAGGGCCATCTGAAGTTTTATCAGTGTTTGATTTGGGACTCAAGGGTAGCATAGCTTTGAGCTATAGCTTAAATTGACAAGAGGCTCGAGTACTTTATTGTTACAAAATTTCAAGGTTTTATGACGCTCCAGTAAAAAGTTACAAGCATTTGTATGTTGCAAACTTTGATAGGTGTAGGACGTACCGTATAGAAGTTAGGGCCATTTGAAGTTTTGTCAGTGTTTGATTTGGGACTCAAGGGTAGCATAGCTTTGAGCGATAACTTAAAATGACAAGAGGCTCGAGTACTTTATTGTTACTAAATTTTATGACGCTCCAGTAAAAAGTTACAAGCATTTGTATGTTGCAAACTTTGAAGGTGTAGGACGTACCGAATAGAAGTTAGGGCCATTTGAAGTTTTATCAGTGTTTGATTTGGGACTCAAGGGTAGCATAGCTTTCAGCGATAACTCAAATTGACAAAAGGCTCGAGTACTTTATTGTTACTAAATTTCAAGGTTTTATGACCCTCCAGTAAAAAGTTACAAGCATTTGTATGTTGCAAACTTTGATAGGTGTAGGACGTACCGTATAGAAGTTATGGCCATTTGAAGTTTTATCAGTGTTTGATTTGGGACTCAAGGGTAGCATAGCTTTGAGTTATAGCTTAAATTGACAAGAGGCACGAGTACTTTATTGTTACAAAATTTCAAGGTTTTATGACGCTCCAGTAAAAAGTTACAAGCATTTGTATGTTGCAAACTTTGATAGGTGTAGGATGTACCGTATAGAAGTGAGGGCCATTCGAAGTTTTGTCAGTGTTTGATTTGGGACTCAAGGGTAGCATAGCTTTGAGCGATAACTTAAATTGACAAGAGGCTCGAGTACTTTATTGTTACTAAATTTTATGACGCTCCAGTAAAAAGTTACAAGCATTTGTATGTTGCAAACTTTGAAGGTGTAGGACGTACCGTATAGAAGTTAGGGCCATTTGAAGTTTTATCAGTGTTTGATTTGGGACTCAAGGGTAGCATAGCTTTGAGCGATAGCTTAAATTGACAAGAGGCTCGAGTACTTTATTGTTACTAAATTTTATGACGCTCCAGTAAAAAGTTACAAGCATTTGTATGATGCAAACTTTGATAGGTGTAGGACGTACCGTATAGAAGTTAGGGCCATTTGAAGTTTTATCAGTGTTTGATTTGGGACTGAAGGGTAGCATAGATTTGAGCGAGAGCTTAAAGTGACAAGAGGGTCGAGTACTTTATTGTAACAAAATTTCAAGGTTTTATGACGCTCCAGTAAAAAGTTACAAGCATTTGTATGTTGCAAACTTTGATAGGTGTAGGACGCACCGTATAGAAGTTAGGGCCATTTGAAGTTTTATCAGTGTTTGATTTGGAATTCAAGGGTAGCATAGCTTTGAGCGATAGCTTAAATTGACAAGAGGCTCGAGTACTCTATTGTTACAAAATTTCAAGGTTTTATGACGCTCCAGTAAAAAGTTAGAAGCATTTGTATGTTGCAAACTTTGATAGTGTAGGACGTACCATATAAAAGTTAGGGCCATTTGAAGTTTTATCAGTGTTTGATTTGGGACTCAAGGGTAGCATAGCTTTGAGCGATAACTTAAAATGACAAGAGGCTTGAGTACTTTATTGTTACTAAATTTCAAGGTTTTATGACGCTCCAGTAAAAAGTTACAAGCATTTGTATGTTGCAAACTTTGATAGGTTTAGGACGTACCGTATAGAAGTTAGGGCCATTTGAAGTTTTATCAGTGTTTGATTTGGGACTCAAGGGTAGCATAGCTTTCAGCGATAACTTAAATTGACAAGAGGCTCGAGTACTTTATTGTTACTAAATTTCAAGGTTTTATGACCCTCCAGTAAAAAGTTACAAGCATTTGTATGTTGCAAACTTTGATAGGTGTAGGACGTACCGTATAGAAGTTATGGCCATTTGAAGTTTTATCAGTGTTTGATTTGGGACTCAAGGGTAGCATAGCTTTGAGTTATAGCTTAAATTGACAAGAGGCTCGAGTACTTTATTGTTACAAAATTTCAAGGTTTTATGACGCTCCAGTAAAAAGTTACAAGCATTTGTATGATGCAAACTTTGATAGGTGTAGGACGTACCGTAGAGAAGTTAGGGCCATTCGAAGTTTTATCAGTATTTGATTTGGGACTAAAGGGTAGTATAGTTTTAAGCGATAGCTTAAATTGACAAGAGGCTCGAGTACTTTATTGTTACAAAATTTCAAGGATTTATGACGCTCCAGTAAAAAGTTACAAGCATTTGTATGTTGCAAACTTTGATAGGTGTAGGACGTACCGTATAGAAGTTAGGGCCATTTGAAGTTTTATCAGTGTTTGATTTGGGACTCAAGGGTAGCATAGCTTTGAGCGATAGCTTAAATTAACAAGAGGCTTGAGTACTTTATTGTTACAAAATTTCAAGGTTCTATGACGCTCCAGTAAAAAGTTACAAGCATTTGTATGTTGCAAACTTTGATAAGTGTAGGACGTACCGTATAGAAGTTAGGGCCATTTGAAGTTTTATCATTTTATGATTTGGGACTGAAGGGTAGCATAGCTTTGAGCGAGAGCTTAAATTGACAAGAGGGTCGAGTACTTTATTGTTACAAAATTGCAAGGTTTTATGACGCTCCAGTAAAAAGTTACAAGCATTTGTATGTTGCAAACTTTGATAGGTGTAGGACGCACCGTATAGAAGTTAGGGCCATTTGAAGTTTTATCAGTGTTTGATTTGGGACTCAAGGGTAGCATAGCTTTGAGTTATAGCTTAAATTGGCAAGAGGCTCGAGTACTCTATTGTTACAAAATTTCAAGGTTTTATGACGCTCCAGTAAAAAGTTACAAGCATTTGTATGTTGCAAACTTTGATAGTGTAGGACGTACCATATAAAAGTTAGGGCCATTTGAAGTTTTATCAGTGTTTGATTTGGGACTCAAGGGTAGCATAGCTTTGAGCGATAACTTAAAATGACAAGAGGCTTGAGTACTTTATTGTTACTAAATTCCAAGGTTTTATGACGCTCCAGTAAAAAGTTACAAGCATTTGTATGTTGCAAACTTTGATAGGTTTAGGACGTACCGTATAGAAGTTAGGGCCATTTGAAGTTTTATCAGTGTTTGATTTGGGACTCAAGGGTAGCATAGCTTTCAGCGATAACTTAAATTGACAAGAGGCTCGAGTACTTTATTGTTACTAAATTTCAAGGTTTTATGACCCTCCAGTAAAAAGTTACAAGCATTTGTATGTTGCAAACTTTGATAGGTGTAGGACGTACCGTATAGAAGTTATGGCCATTTGAAGTTTTATCAGTGTTTGATTTGGGACTCAAGGGTAGCATAGCTTTGAGTTATAGCTTAAATTGACAAGAGGCTCGAGTACTTTATTGTTACAAAATTTCAAGGTTTTATGACGCTCCAGTAAAAAGTTACAAGCATTTGTATGATGCAAACTTTGATAGGTGTAGGACGTACCGTAGAGAAGTTAGGGCCATTCTAAGTTTTATCAGTATTTGATTTGGGACTAAAGGGTAGCATAGTTTTAAGCGATAGCTTAAATTGACAAGAGGCTCGAGTACTTTATTGTTACAAAATTTCAAGTATTTATGACGCTCCAGTAAAAAGTTACAAGCATTTGTATGTTGCAAACTTTGATAGGTGTAGGACGTACCGTATAGAAGTTAGGGCCATTTGAAGTTTTATCAGTGTTTGATTTGGGACTCAAGGGTAGCATAGCTTTGAGCGATAGCTTAAATTAACAAGAGGCTCGAGTACTTTATTGTTACAAAATTTCAAGGTTCTATGACGCTCCAGTAAAAAGTTACAAGCATTTGTATGTTGCAAACTTTGATAAGTGTAGGACGTACCGTATAGAAGTTAGGGCCATTTGAAGTTTTATCATTTTATGATTTGGGACTGAAGGGTAGCATAGCTTTGAGCGAGAGCTTAAATTGACAAGAGGGTCGAGTACTTTATTGTTACAAAATTGCAAGGTTTTATGACGCTCCAGTAAAAAGTTACAAGCATTTGTATGTTGCAAACTTTGATAGGTGTAGGACGCACCGTATAGAAGTTAGGGCCATTTGAAGTTTTATCAGTGTTTGATTTGGAACTCAAGGGTAGCATAGCTTTGAGCGATAACTTAAAATGACAAGAGGCTTGAGTACTTTATTGTTACTAAATTTCAAGGTTTTATGACGCTGTAGTAAAAAGTTACAAGCATTTGTATGTTGCAAACTTTGATAGGTGTAGGACGTACCGTATAGAAGTTAGGGCCATTTGAAGTTTTGTTAGTGTTTGATTTGGGACTCAAGGGTAGCATAGCTTTGAGCCATAACTTAAATTGACAAGAGGCTCGAGTACTTTATTGTTACTAAATTTTATGACGCTCCAGTAAAAAGTTACAAGCATTTGTATGTTGCAAACTTTGAAGGTGTAGGACGTACCATATAAAAGTTAGGGCCATTTGAAGTTTTATCAGTGTTTGATTTGGGACTCAAGGGTAGCATAGCTTTGAGCGATAACTTAAAATGACAAGAGGCTTGAGTACTTTATTGTTACTAAATTCCAAGGTTTTATGACGCTCCAGTAAAAAGTTACAAGCATTTGTATGTTGCAAACTTTGATAGGTTTAGGACGTACCGTATAGAAGTTAGGGCCATTTGAAGTTTTATCAGTGTTTGATTTGGGACTCAAGGGTAGCATAGCTTTCAGCGATAACTTAAATTGACAAGAGGCTCGAGTACTTTATTGTTACTAAATTTCAAGGTTTTATGACCCTCCAGTAAAAAGTTACAAGCATTTGTATGTTGCAAACTTTGATAGGTGTAGGACGTACCGTATAGAAGTTATGGCCATTTGAAGTTTTATCAGTGTTTGATTTGGGACTCAAGGGTAGCATAGCTTTGAGTTATAGCTTAAATTGACAAGAGGCTCGAGTACTTTATTGTTACAAAATTTCAAGGTTTTATGACGCTCCAGTAAAAAGTTACAAGCATTTGTATGATGCAAACTTTGATAGGTGTAGGACGTACCGTAGAGAAGTTAGGGCCATTCGAAGTTTTATCAGTATTTGATTTGGGACTAAAGGGTAGCATAGTTTTAAGCGATAGCTTAAATTGACAAGAGGCTCGAGTACTTTATTGTTACAAAATTTCAAGTATTTATGACGCTCCAGTAAAAAGTTACAAGCATTTGTATGTTGCAAACTTTGATAGGTGTAGGACGTACCGTATAGAAGTTAGGGCCATTTGAAGTTTTATCAGTGTTTGATTTGGGACTCAAGGGTAGCATAGCTTTGAGCGATAGCTTAAATTAACAAGAGGCTCGAGTACTTTATTGTTACAAAATTTCAAGGTTCTATGACGCTCCAGTAAAAAGTTACAAGCATTTGTATGTTGCAAACTTTGATAAGTGTAGGACGTACCGTATAGAAGTTAGGGCCATTTGAAGTTTTATCATTTTATGATTTGGGACTGAAGGGTAGCATAGCTTTGAGCGAGAGCTTAAATTGACAAGAGGGTCGAGTACTTTATTGTTACAAAATTGCAAGGTTTTATGACGCTCCAGTAAAAAGTTACAAGCATTTGTATGTTGCAAACTTTGATAGGTGTAGGACGCACCGTATAGAAGTTAGGGCCATTTGAAGTTTTATCAGTGTTTGATTTGGAACTCAAGGGTAGCATAGCTTTGAGCGATAACTTAAAATGACAAGAGGCTTGAGTACTTTATTGTTACTAAATTTCAAGGTTTTATGACGCTGTAGTAAAAAGTTACAAGCATTTGTATGTTGCAAACTTTGATAGGTGTAGGACGTACCGTATAGAAGTTAGGGCCATTTGAAGTTTTGTTAGTGTTTGATTTGGGACTCAAGGGTAGCATAGCTTTGAGCCATAACTTAAATTGACAAGAGGCTCGAGTACTTTATTGTTACTAAATTTTATGACGCTCCAGTAAAAAGTTACAAGCATTTGTATGTTGCAAACTTTGAAGGTGTAGGACGTACCGTATAGAAGTTAGGGCCATCTGAAGTTTTATCAGTGTTTGATTTGGGACTCAAGGGTAGCATAGCTTTGAGCTATAGCTTAAATTGACAAGAGGCTCGAGTACTTTATTGTTACAAAATTTCAAGGTTTTATGACGCTCCAGTAAAAAGTTACAAGCATTTGTATGTTGCAAACTTTGATAGGTGTAGGACGTACCGTATAGAAGTTAGGGCCATTTGAAGTTTTGTCAGTGTTTGATTTGGGACTCAAGGGTAGCATAGCTTTGAGCGATAACTTAAAATGACAAGAGGCTCGAGTACTTTATTGTTACTAAATTTTATGACGCTCCAGTAAAAAGTTACAAGCATTTGTATGTTGCAAACTTTGAAGGTGTAGGACGTACCGAATAGAAGTTAGGGCCATTTGAAGTTTTATCAGTGTTTGATTTGGGACTCAAGGGTAGCATAGCTTTCAGCGATAACTCAAATTGACAAAAGGCTCGAGTACTTTATTGTTACTAAATTTCAAGGTTTTATGACCCTCCAGTAAAAAGTTACAAGCATTTGTATGTTGCAAACTTTGATAGGTGTAGGACGTACCGTATAGAAGTTATGGCCATTTGAAGTTTTATCAGTGTTTGATTTGGGACTCAAGGGTAGCATAGCTTTGAGTTATAGCTTAAATTGACAAGAGGCACGAGTACTTTATTGTTACAAAATTTCAAGGTTTTATGACGCTCCAGTAAAAAGTTACAAGCATTTGTATGTTGCAAACTTTGATAGGTGTAGGATGTACCGTATAGAAGTGAGGGCCATTCGAAGTTTTGTCAGTGTTTGATTTGGGACTCAAGGGTAGCATAGCTTTGAGCGATAACTTAAATTGACAAGAGGCTCGAGTACTTTATTGTTACTAAATTTTATGACGCTCCAGTAAAAAGTTACAAGCATTTGTATGTTGCAAACTTTGAAGGTGTAGGACGTACCGTATAGAAGTTAGGGCCATTTGAAGTTTTATCAGTGTTTGATTTGGGACTCAAGGGTAGCATAGCTTTGAGCGATAGCTTAAATTGACAAGAGGCTCGAGTACTTTATTGTTACTAAATTTTATGACGCTCCAGTAAAAAGTTACAAGCATTTGTATGATGCAAACTTTGATAGGTGTAGGACGTACCGTATAGAAGTTAGGGCCATTTGAAGTTTTATCAGTGTTTGATTTGGGACTGAAGGGTAGCATAGATTTGAGCGAGAGCTTAAAGTGACAAGAGGGTCGAGTACTTTATTGTAACAAAATTTCAAGGTTTTATGACGCTCCAGTAAAAAGTTACAAGCATTTGTATGTTGCAAACTTTGATAGGTGTAGGACGCACCGTATAGAAGTTAGGGCCATTTGAAGTTCTATCAGTGTTTGATTTGGAATTCAAGGGTAGCATAGCTTTGAGCGATAGCTTAAATTGACAAGAGGCTCGAGTACTCTATTGTTACAAAATTTCAAGGTTTTATGACGCTCCAGTAAAAAGTTAGAAGCATTTGTATGTTGCAAACTTTGATAGTGTAGGACGTACCATATAAAAGTTAGGGCCATTTGAAGTTTTATCAGTGTTTGATTTGGGACTCAAGGGTAGCATAGCTTTGAGCGATAACTTAAAATGACAAGAGGCTTGAGTACTTTATTGTTACTAAATTTCAAGGTTTTATGACGCTCCAGTAAAAAGTTACAAGCATTTGTATGTTGCAAACTTTGATAGGTTTAGGACGTACCGTATAGAAGTTAGGGCCATTTGAAGTTTTATCAGTGTTTGATTTGGGACTCAAGGGTAGCATAGCTTTCAGCGATAACTTAAATTGACAAGAGGCTCGAGTACTTTATTGTTACTAAATTTCAAGGTTTTATGACCCTCCAGTAAAAAGTTACAAGCATTTGTATGTTGCAAACTTTGATAGGTGTAGGACGTACCGTATAGAAGTTATGGCCATTTGAAGTTTTATCAGTGTTTGATTTGGGACTCAAGGGTAGCATAGCTTTGAGTTATAGCTTAAATTGACAAGAGGCTCGAGTACTTTATTGTTACAAAATTTCAAGGTTTTATGACGCTCCAGTAAAAAGTTACAAGCATTTGTATGATGCAAACTTTGATAGGTGTAGGACGTACCGTAGAGAAGTTAGGGCCATTCGAAGTTTTATCAGTATTTGATTTGGGACTAAAGGGTAGTATAGTTTTAAGCGATAGCTTAAATTGACAAGAGGCTCGAGTACTTTATTGTTACAAAATTTCAAGGATTTATGACGCTCCAGTAAAAAGTTACAAGCATTTGTATGTTGCAAACTTTGATAGGTGTAGGACGTACCGTATAGAAGTTAGGGCCATTTGAAGTTTTATCAGTGTTTGATTTGGGACTCAAGGGTAGCATAGCTTTGAGCGATAGCTTAAATTAACAAGAGGCTTGAGTACTTTATTGTTACAAAATTTCAAGGTTCTATGACGCTCCAGTAAAAAGTTACAAGCATTTGTATGTTGCAAACTTTGATAAGTGTAGGACGTACCGTATAGAAGTTAGGGCCATTTGAAGTTTTATCATTTTATGATTTGGGACTGAAGGGTAGCATAGCTTTGAGCGAGAGCTTAAATTGACAAGAGGGTCGAGTACTTTATTGTTACAAAATTGCAAGGTTTTATGACGCTCCAGTAAAAAGTTACAAGCATTTGTATGTTGCAAACTTTGATAGGTGTAGGACGCACCGTATAGAAGTTAGGGCCATTTGAAGTTTTATCAGTGTTTGATTTGGGACTCAAGGGTAGCATAGCTTTGAGTTATAGCTTAAATTGGCAAGAGGCTCGAGTACTCTATTGTTACAAAATTTCAAGGTTTTATGACGCTCCAGTAAAAAGTTACAAGCATTTGTATGTTGCAAACTTTGATAGTGTAGGACGTACCATATAAAAGTTAGGGCCATTTGAAGTTTTATCAGTGTTTGATTTGGGACTCAAGGGTAGCATAGCTTTGAGCGATAACTTAAAATGACAAGAGGCTTGAGTACTTTATTGTTACTAAATTCCAAGGTTTTATGACGCTCCAGTAAAAAGTTACAAGCATTTGTATGTTGCAAACTTTGATAGGTTTAGGACGTACCGTATAGAAGTTAGGGCCATTTGAAGTTTTATCAGTGTTTGATTTGGGACTCAAGGGTAGCATAGCTTTCAGCGATAACTTAAATTGACAAGAGGCTCGAGTACTTTATTGTTACTAAATTTCAAGGTTTTATAACCCTCCAGTAAAAAGTTACAAGCATTTGTATGTTGCAAACTTTGATAGGTGTAGGACGTACCGTATAGAAGTTATGGCCATTTGAAGTTTTATCAGTGTTTGATTTGGGACTCAAGGGTAGCATAGCTTTGAGTTATAGCTTAAATTGACAAGAGGCTCGAGTACTTTATTGTTACAAAATTTCAAGGTTTTATGACGCTCCAGTAAAAAGTTACAAGCATTTGTATGATGCAAACTTTGATAGGTGTAGGACGTACCGTAGAGAAGTTAGGGCCATTCGAAGTTTTATCAGTATTTGATTTGGGACTAAAGGGTAGCATAGTTTTAAGCGATAGCTTAAATTGACAAGAGGCTCGAGTACTTTATTGTTACAAAATTTCAAGTATTTATGACGCTCCAGTAAAAAGTTACAAGCATTTGTATGTTGCAAACTTTGATAGGTGTAGGACGTACCGTATAGAAGTTAGGGCCATTTGAAGTTTTATCAGTGTTTGATTTGGGACTCAAGGGTAGCATAGCTTTGAGCGATAGCTTAAATTAACAAGAGGCTCGAGTACTTTATTGTTACAAAATTTCAAGGTTCTATGACGCTCCAGTAAAAAGTTACAAGCATTTGTATGTTGCAAACTTTGATAAGTGTAGGACGTACCGTATAGAAGTTAGGGCCATTTGAAGTTTTATCATTTTATGATTTGGGACTGAAGGGTAGCATAGCTTTGAGCGAGAGCTTAAATTGACAAGAGGGTCGAGTACTTTATTGTTACAAAATTGCAAGGTTTTATGACGCTCCAGTAAAAAGTTACAAGCATTTGTATGTTGCAAACTTTGATAGGTGTAGGACGCACCGTATAGAAGTTAGGGCCATTTGAAGTTTTATCAGTGTTTGATTTGGAACTCAAGGGTAGCATAGCTTTGAGCGATAGCTTAAATTGACAAGAGGCTCGAGTACTTTATTGTTACAAAATTTCAAGGTTTTATGACGCTCCAGTAAAAAGTTACAAGCATTTGTATGTTGCAAACTTTGATAGTGTAGGACGTACCATATAGAAGTTAGGGCCATTTGAAGTTTTATCAGTGTTTGATTTGGGACTCAAGGGTAGCATAGCTTTGAGCGATAACTTAAAATGACAAGAGGCTTGAGTACTTTATTGTTACAAAATTTCAAGGTTTTATTACGCTCCATTAAAAAGTTACAAGCATTTGTATGTTGCAAACTTTGATAGGTTTAGGACGTACCGTATAGAAGTTAGGGCCATTTGAAGTTTTATCAGTGTTTGATTTGGGACTCAAGGGTAGCATAGCTTTCAGCGATAACTTAAATTGACAAGAGGCTCGAGTACTTTATTGTTACCAAATTTCAAGGTTTTATGACCCTCCAGTAAAAAGTTACAAGCATTTGTATGTTGCAAACTTTGATAGGTGTAGGACGTACCGTATAGAAGTTATGGCCATTTGAAGTTTTATCAGTGTTTGATTTGGGACTCAAGGGTAGCATAGCTTTGAGCGATAACTTAAAATGACAAGAGGCTTGAGTACTTTATTGTTACAAAATTTCAAGGTTCTATGACGCTCCAGTAAAAAGTTACAAGCATTTGTATGTTGCAAACTTTGATAAGTGTAGGACGTACCGTATAGAAGTTAGGGCCATTTGAAGTTTTATCATTTTATGATTTGGGACTGAAGCGTAGCATAGCTTTGAGCGCGAGCTTAAATTGACAAGAGGGTCGAGTACTTTATTGTTACAAAATTGCAAGGTTTTATGACGCTCCAGTAAAAAGTTACAAGCATTTGTATGTTGCAAACTTTGATAGGTGTAGGACGCACCGTATAGAAGTTAGGGCCATTTGAAGTTTTATCAGTGTTTGATTTGGGACTCAAGGGTAGCATAGCTTTGAGTTATAGCTTAAATTGACAAGAGGCTCGAGTACTTAATTGTTACAAAATTTCATGGTTTTATGACGCTCCAGTAAAAAGTTACAAGCATTAGTATGTTGCAAACTTTGATAAGTGTAGGACGTACCGTATAGAAGTTAGGGCCATTTGAAGTTTTATCATTTTATGATTTGGGACTGAAGGGTAGCATAGCTTTGAGCGAGAGCTTAAATTGACAAGAGGGTCGAGTACTTTATTGTTAAAAAATTGCAAGGTTTTATGACGCTCCAGTAAAAAGTTACAAGCATTTGTATGTTGCAAACTTTGATAGGTGTAGGACGCACCGTATAGAAGATAGGGCCATTTGAAGTTTTATCAGTGTTTGATTTGGGACTCAAGGGTAGCATAGCTTTGAGCGATAGCTTAAATTGACAAGAGGCTCGAGTACTTTATTGTTACAAAATTTCAAGGTTTTATGACGCTCCAGTAAAAAGTTACAAGCATTTGTATGTTGCAAACTTTGATAGGTGTAGGACGTACCGTATAGAAGTTAGGGTCATTTGAAGTTTTGTCAGTGTTTGATTTGGGACTCAAGGGTAGCTTAGCTTTGAGCGATAACTTAAATTGACAAGAGGCTCGAGTACTTTATTGTTACTAAATTTTATGACGCTCCAGTAAAAAGTTACAAGCATTTGTATGCTACAAGCTTTGATAGGTGTAGGACGTACCGTATAGAAGTTAGGGCCATTTGAAGTTTTATCAGTGTTCGATTTGGGACTCAAAGGTAGCATAGCTTTGAGCGATAGCTTAAATTGACAAGAGGCTAGAGTACTTTACTGTTACAAAATTTCAAGGTTTTATGACGCTCCAGCAAAAATGTTACAAGCATTTGTATTTTGCAAACTTTGATAGGTGTAGGACGTACCGTATAGAAGTTAGGGCCATTTGAAGTTTTATCAGTGTTTGATTTGGGACTCAAGGGTAGCATAGCTTTGAGCGATAACTTAAATTGACAAGAGGCTCGAGTACTTTATTGTTACTAAATTTCAAGGTTTTATGACGCTCCAGTAAAAAGTTACAAGCATTTGTATGTTGCAAACTTTGATAGGTGTAGGACGTACCGTATAGAAGTTAGTACCATTTGAAGTTTTATCAGTGTTTGATTTGGGACTCAAGGGTAGCATAGCTTTGAGCGATAACTGAAATTGACAAGAGGCTCGAGTACTTTCCTGTTACAAAATTTCAAGGTTTTATGACGCTCCAGTAAAAAGTTACAAGCATTTGTATGTTGCAAACTGTGATAGGTGTAGTACGTACCGTATAGAAGTTAGGGCCATTTGAAGTTTTATCAGTGTTTGACTTGGGACTCAAGGGCAGCATATCTTTGAGCGATAACTGAAATTGACAAGAGGCTCGAGTACTTTATTGTTACTAAATTTCAAGGTTTTATGACGCTCCAGTAAAAAGTTACAAGCATTTGTATGTTGCAAACATTGATAGGTGTAGGACGTGCCGTATAGGAGTTAGGGCCATTTGAAGTTTTATCAGTGTTTGATTTGGGACTCAAGGGTAGCATAGCTTTGAGCGATAGCTTAAATTCACAAGAGGCTTGAGTACTTTATTTTTTCAAAATTTCAAGGTTTTATGACGCTCTAGTAAAAAGTTACAAGCATTTGTATGTTACAAACTTTGATACGTGTAGGACGTACCGTATAGAAGTTAGGGCCATTTGAAGTTTTATCAGTGTTTGATTTGGGACTGAAGGGTAGCATAGCTCTGAGCGATAGCTTAAATTGACAAGAGGCTCGAGTACTTTATTGTTACAAAATTGCAAGGTTTTGTGACGCTCCAGTAAAAAGTTACAAGCATTTGTATGTTCAAACTTTGATAGGTGTAAGACGCACCGTATAGAAGTTAGGGCCATTTGAAATTTTATCTGTGTTTGATTTGGGACTCAAGGGTAGCATAGCTTTGAGCGATAGCTTAAGTTGACAGGAGGCTCGAGTACTTTATTGTTACAAAATTTCATGGTTTCATGACGTTCCAGTAAAAAGTTACAAGAATTTGTTTGTTGCAAACTTTGATAGGTGTAGGACGTACCCTATAGAAGTTAGGGCCATTTGAAGTTTTATCAGTGTTCGATTTGGGACTCAATGGTAGCATACCTTTGAGCGATAACTTAAATTGACAAGGGTTTATGACGCTTCAGTAAAAAGTTACAAGCATTTGTATGTTGCAAACTTTGATAGGTGTAGGACGCACCGTATAGAAGTTAGGGCCATTTGAAGTTTTATCAGTGTTTGATTTGGGACTCAAGGGTAGCATAGCTTTGAGCGATAGCTTAAATTGACAAGAGGCTCGAGTACTTTATTGTTACAAAATTTCAAGGTGTTATAACGCTCCAGTAAAAAGTTACAAGCATTTGTATGTTGCAAACTTTGATAGGTGTAGGACGCACCGTATAGAAGTTAGGGCCATTTGAAGTTTTATCAGTGTTTGATTTGGGACTCAAGGGTAGCATAGCTTTGAGCGATAGCTTAAATTGACAAGAGGCTCGAGTACTTTATTGTTACAAAATTTCAAGGTTTTATGACGCTCCAGTAAAAAGTTACAAGCATTTGTATGTTGCAAACTTTGATAGGTGTAGGACGTACCGTATAGAAATTAGGGCCATTTGAAGTTTTATCAGTGTTTGATTTGGGACTCAAGGGTAGCATAGCTTTGAGCGATAACTTAAATTGACAAGAGGCTAGAGTACTTTACTGTTACAAAATTTCAAGGTTTTATGACGCTCCAGTAAAAAGTTACAAGCATTTGTATTTTGCAAACTTTGATAGGTGTAGGACGTACCGTAAAGAAGTTAGGGCCATTTGAAGTTTTATAAGTGTTTGATTTGGGACTCAAGGGTAGCATAGCTTTGAGCGATAACTTAAATTGACAAGAGGCTCCAGTACTTTATTGTTACAAAATTTCAAGGTTTTATGACGCTCCAGTAAAAAGTTACAAGCATTTGTATGTTGCAAACTTTGATAAGTGTAGAACGTACCGTATAGAAGTTAGGGCCATTTGAAGTTTTATCAGTGTTTAATTTGGGACTGAAGGGTAGCATAGCTTTGAGCGAGAGCTTAAATTGACAAGAGGGTCGAGTAATTTATTGTTACAAAATTTCAAGGTGTTATAACGCTCCAGTAAAAAGTTACAAGCATTTGTATGTTGCAAACTTTGATAGGTGTAGGACGCACCGTATAGAAGTTAGGGCCATTTGAAGTTTTATCAGTGTTTGATTTGGGACTCAAGGGTAGCATAGCTTTGAGCGATAGCTTAAATTGACAAGAGGCTCGAGTACTTTATTGTTACAAAATTTCAAGGTTTTATGACGCTCCAGTAAAAAGTTACAAGCATTTGTATGTTGCAAACTTTGATAGGTGTAGGACGTACCGTATAGAAATTAGGGCCATTTGAAGTTTTATCAGTGTTTGATTTGGGACTCAAGGGTAGCATAGCTTTGAGCGATAACTTAAATTGACAAGAGGCTAGAGTACTTTACTGTTACAAAATTTCAAGGTTTTATGACGCTCCAGTAAAAAGTTACAAGCATTTGTATTTTGCAAACTTTGATAGGTGTAGGACGTACCGTAAAGAAGTTAGGGCCATTTGAAGTTTTATAAGTGTTTGATTTGGGACTCAAGGGTAGCATAGCTTTGAGCGATAACGTAAATTGACAAGAGGCTCCAGTACTTTATTGTTACTAAATTTCAAGGTTTTATGACGCTCCAGTAAAAAGTTACAAGCATTAGTATGTTGCAAACTTTTATAGGTGTAGGACGCTCCGTATAGAAGTTAGTACCATTTGAAGTTTTATCAGTGTTTGATTTGGGACTCAAGGGTAGCATAGCTTTGAGCGATAACTTAAATTGACAAGAGGCTCGAGTACTTTACTGTTACAAAATTTAAAGGATTTATGACGCTCCAGTAAAAAGTTACAAGCATTTGTATGTTGCAAACTGTGATAGGTGTAGGATGTACCGTATAGAAGTTAGGGCCATTTGAAGTTTTATCAGTGGTTGATTTGGGACTCAAGGGTAGCATAGCTTTGAGCGATAACTTAAATTGACAAGAGGCTCGAGTACTTTATTGTTACTAAATTTTATGACGCTCCAGTAAAAAGTTACAAGCATTTGTATGTTGCAAACTTTGATAGGTGTAGGACGTACCGTAGAGAAGTTAGTTCCATTTGAAGTTTTATCAGTGTTTAATTTGGGACTCAAAGGTAGCATAGCTTTAAGCGATTGCTTAAATTGACAAGAGGCTCGAGTACTTTATTGTTACTAAATTTCAAGGTTTTATGACGCTCCAGTAAAAAGTTACAAGCATTTGTATGCTACAAGCTTTGATAGGTGTAGGACGTACCGTATAGAAGTAGGGCCATTTGAAGTTTTATCAGTGTTCGATTTGGGACTCAAGGGTAGCATAGCTTTGAGCGATAGCTTAAATTGACAAGAGGCTAGAGTACTTTACTGTTACAAAATTTCAAGGTTTTATGACGCTCCAGTAAAAAGTTACAAGCATTTGTATTTTGCAAACTTTGATAGGTGTAGGACGTACCGTATAGAAGTTAGGGCCATTTGAAGTTTTATCAGTGTTTGATTTGGGACTCAAGGGTAGCATAGCTTTGAGCGATAACTTAAATTGACAAGAGGCTCGAGTACTTTATTGTTACTAAATTTCAAGGTTTTATGACGTTCCAGTAAAAAGTTACAAGCATTTGTATGTTGCAAACTTTGATAGGTGTAGGACGTACCGTATAGAAGTTAGTAGCATTTGAATTCTTATCAGTGTTTGATTTGGGACTCAAGGGTAGCATAGCTTTGAGCGATAACTTAAATTGACAAGAGGCTTGAGTACTTTACTGTTACAAAGTTTCAAGGTTTTATGACGCTCCAGTAAAAAGTTACAAGCATTTGTATGTTGCAAACTGTGATAGGTGTAGTACGTACCGTATAGAAGTTAGGGCCATTTGAAGTTTTATCAGTGTTTGATTTGGGATTCAAAGGTAGCATAGCTTTAAGCGATTGCTTAAATTGACAAGAGGCTCGAGTACTTTATTGTTACAAAATTTCAAGGTTTTATGACGCTCCAGTAAAAAGTTACAAGCATTTGTATGCTACAAGCTTTGATAGGTGTAGGACGTACCGTATAGAAGTTAGGGCCATTTGAAGTTTTATCAGTGTTCGATTTGGGACTCAAGGGTAGCATAGCTTTGAGCGATAGCTTAAATTGACAAGAGGCTAGAGTACTTTACTGTTACAAAATTTCAAGGTTTTATGACGCTCCAGTAAAAAGTTACAAGCATTTGTATTTTGCAAACTTTGATAGGTGTAGGACGTATCGTATAGAAGTTAGGGCCATTTGAAGTTTTATCAGTGTTTGATTTGGGACTCAAGGGTAGCATAGCTTTGAGCGATAACTTAAATTGACAAGAGGCTCGATTACTTTATTGTTACTAAATTTCAAGGTTTTATGACGCTCCAGTAAAAAGTTACAAGCATTTGTATGTTGCAAACTTTGATAGGTGTAGGACGTACCGTATAGAAGTTAGTACCATTTGAAGTTTTATCAGTGTTTGATTTGGGACTCAAGGGTAGCATAGCTTTGAGCGATAACTGAAATTGACAAGAGGCTCGAGTACTTTACTGTTACAAAATTTCAAGGTTTTATGACGCTCCAGTAAAAAGTTACACGCATTTGTATGTTGCAAACTGTGATAGGTGTAGTACGTACCGTATAGAAGTTAGGACCATTTGAAGTTTTATCAGTGTTTGACTTGGGACTCAAGGGCAGCATAGCTTTGAGCGATAACTGAAATTGACAAGAGGCTCGAGTACTTTATTGTTACTAAATTTCAAGGTTTTATGACGCTCCAGTAAAAAGTTACAAGCATTTGTATGTTGCAAACATTGATAGGTGTAGGACGTGCCGTATAGGAGTTAGGGCCATTTGAAGTTTTATCAGTGTTTGATTTGGGACTCAAGGGTAGCATAGCTTTGAGCGATAGCTTAAATTCACAAGAGGCTTGAGTACTTTATTTTTACAAAATTTCAAGGTTTTATGACGCTCTAGTAAAAAGTTACAAGCATGTGTATGTTACAAACTTTGATAAGTGTAGGACGTACCGTATAGAAGTTAGGGCCATTTGAAGTTTTATCAGTGTTTGATTTGGGACTGAAGGGTAGCATAGCTCTGAGCGATAGCTTAAATTGACAAGAGGCTCGAGTACTTTATTGTTACAAAATTGCAAGGTTTTGTGATGCTCCAGTAAAAAGTTACAAGCATTTGTATGTTCAAACTTTGATAGGTGTAGGACGCAGCGTATAGAAGTTAGGGCCATTTGAAATTTTATCTGTGTTTGATTTGGGACTCAAGGGTAGCATAGCTTTGAGCGATAGCTTAAGTTGACAGGAGGCTCGAGTACTTTATTGTTACAAAATTTCATGGTTTCATGACGTTCCAGTAAAAATTACAAGAATTTGTTTGTTGCAAACTTTGAAAGGTGTAGGACGTACCCTATAGAAGTTAGGGCCATTTGAAGTTTTATCAGTGTTCGATTTGGGACTCAATGGTAGCATACCTTTGAGCGATAACTTAAATTGACAAGGGGCTCGAGTACTTTATTGTTACTAAATTTCAAGGTTTTATGACGCTCCAGTAAAAAGTTACAAGCATTTGTATGTTGCAAACTTTGATATGTGTAGGGCGTACCGTATAGAAGTTAGGGACATTTGAAGTTTTATCAGTGTTTGATTTGGGACTCAAGGGTAGCATAGCTTTGAGCGATAGCTTAAATTAACAAGAGGCTCGAGTACATTATTGTTACAAAATTTCAAGGTTTTATGACGCTCCAGTAAAAAGTTACAAGCATTTGTATGTTGCAAACTTTGATAAGTGTAGGACGTACCGTATAGAAGTTAGGGCCATTTGAAGTTTTATCAGTGTTTGTTTTGGGACTGAAGGGTAGCATAGCTTTGAGCGAGAGCTTAAATTGACAAGACGGTCGAGTAATTTATTGTTACAAAATTTCAAGGTTTTATAACGCTCCAGTAAAAAGTTACAAGCATTTGTATGTTGCAAACTTTGATAGGTGTATGACGCACCGTATAGAAGTTAGGGCCATTTGAAGTTTTATCAGTGTTTGATTTGGGACTCAAGGGTAGCATAGCTTTGAGCGATAACTTAAATTGACAAGAGGCTCGAGTACTTTATTGTTACTAAATTTCAAGGTTTTATGACGCTCCAGTAAAAAGTTACAAGCATTTGTATGTTGCAAACTTTGATAGGTGTAGGACGTACCGTATAGAAGTTAGTACCATTTGAAGTTTTATCAGTGTTTGATTTGGGACTCAAGGGTAGCATAGCTTTGAGCGATAACTGAAATTGACAAGAGGCTCGAGTACTTTCCTGTTACAAAATTTCAAGGTTTTATGACGCTCCAGTAAAAAGTTACAAGCATTTGTATGTTGCAAACTGTGATAGGTGTAGTATGTACCGTATAGAAGTTAGGGCCATTTGAAGTTTTATCAGTGTTTGACTTGGGACTCAAGGGCAGCATAGCTTTGAGCGATAACTGAAATTGACAAGAGGCTCGAGTACTTTATTGTTACTAAATTTCAAGGTTTTATGACGCTCCAGTAAAAAGTTACAAGCATTTGTATGTTGCAAACATTGATAGGTGTAGGACGTGCCGTATAGGAGTTAGGGCCATTTGAACTTTTATCAGTGTTTGATTTGGTACTCAAGGGTAGCATAGCTTTGAGCGATAGCTTAAATTCACAAGAGGCTTGAGTACTTTATTTTTACAAAATTTCAAGGTTTTATGACGCTCTAGTAAAAAGTTACAAGCATTTGTATGTTACAAACTTTGATAAGTGTAGGACGTACCGTATAGAAGTTAGGGCCATTTGAAGTTGTATCAGTGTTTGATTTGGGACTGAAGGGTAGCATAGCTCTGAGCGATAGCTTAAATTGACAAGAGGCTCGAGTACTTTATTGTTACAAAATTGAAAGGTTTTGTGACGCTCCAGTAAAAAGTTACAAGCATTTGTATGTTCAAACTTTGATAGGTGTAGGACGCACCGTATAGAAGTTAGGGCCATTTGAAATTTTATCTGTGTTTGATTTGGGACTCAAGGGTAGCATAGCTTTGAGCGTTAGCTTAAGTTGACAGGAGGCTCGAGTACTTTATTGTTACAAAATTTCATGGTTTCATGACGTTCCAGTAAAAAGTTACAAGAATTTGTTTGTTGCAAACTTTGATAGGTGTAGGACGTACCCTATAGAAGTTAGGGCCATTTGAAGTTTTATCAGTGTTCGATTTGGGACTCAATGGTAGCATACCTTTGAGCGATAACTTAAATTGACAAGGGTTTATGACGCTTCAGTAAAAAGTTACAAGCATTTGTATGTTGCAAACTTTGATAGGTGTAGGGCGTACCGTATAGAAGTTAGGGACATTTGAAGTTTTATCAGTGTTTGATTTGGGACTCAAGGGTAGCATAGCTTTGAGCGATAGCTTAAATTGACAAGAGGCTCGAGTACTTTATTGTTACAAAATTTCAAGGTTTTATGACGCTCCAGTAAAAAGTTACAAGCATTTGTATGTTGCAAACTTTGATAAGTGTAGGACGTACCGTATAGAAGTTAGGGCCATTTGAAGTTTTATCAGTGTTTAATTTGGGACTGAAGGGTAGCATAGCTGTGAGCGATAGCTTAAATTGACAAGAGGCTCGAGTACTTTATTGTTACAAAATTTCAAGGTTTTATGACGCTCCAGTAAAAAGTTACAAGCATTTGTATGTTGCAAACTTTGATAAGTGTAGGACGTACCGTATAGAAGTTAGGGCCATTTGAAGTTTTATCAGTGTTTAATTTGGGACTCAAGGGTAGCATAGCTTTGAGCGATAGCTTAAATTGACAAGAGGCTCGAGTACTTTATTGTTACAAAATTTCAAGGTTTTATGACGCTCCAGTAAAAAGTTACAAGCATTTGTATGTTGCAAACTTTGATAGGTGTAGGACGTACCGTATAGAAATTAGGGCCATTTGAAGTTTTATCAGTGTTTGATTTGGGACTCAAGGGTAGCATAGCTTTGAGCGATAACTTAAATTGACAAGAGGCTAGAGTACTTTACTGTTACAAAATTTCAAGGTTTTATGACGCTCCAGTAAAAAGTTACAAGCATTTGTATTTTGCAAACTCTGATAGGTGTAGGACGTACCGTAAAGAAGTTAGGGCCATTTGAAGTTTTATAAGTGTTTGATTTGGGACTCAAGGGTAGCATAGCTTTGAGCGATAACTTAAATTGACAAGAGGCTCGAGTACTTTATTGTTACAAAATTTCAAGGTTTTATGACGCTCCAGTAAAAAGTTACAAGCATTAGTATGTTGCAAACTTTTATAGGTTTAGGACGCTCCGTATAGAAGTTAGTATCATTTGAAGTTTTATCAGTGTTTGATTTGGGACTCAAGGGTAGCATAGCTTTGAGCGATAACTTAAATTGACAAGAGGCTCGAGTACTTTACTGTTACAAAATTTAAAGGTTTTATGACGCTCCAGTAAAAAGTTACAAGCATTTGTATGTTGCAAACTGTGATAGGTGTAGGATGTACCGTATAGAAGTTAGGGCCATTTGAAGTTTTATCAGTGGTTGATTTGGGACTCAAGGGTAGCATAGCTTTGAGCGATAACTTAAATTGACAAGAGGCTCGAGTACTTTATTGTTACTAAATTTCAAGGTTTTATGACGCTCCAGTAAAAAGTTACAATCATTTGTATGTTGCAAACATTGATAGGTGTAGGACGTACCGTATAGAAGTTAGGGCCATTTGAAGTTTAATTAGTGTTTGATTTGGGACTCAAGGGTAGCATAGCTTTGAGCGATAACTTAAATTGACAAGAGGCTTGAGTACTTTATTGTTACAAAATTTCAAGGTTTTATGACGCTCCAGTAAAAAGTTACAAGCATTTGTATGTTGCAAACTTTGATAGGTGTAGGACGTACCGTATAGAAGTTAGGGTCATTTGAAGTTTTGTCAGTGTTTGATTTGGGACTCAAGGGTAGCATAGCTTTGAGCGATAACTTAAATTGACAAGAGGCTCGAGTACTTTATTGTTACTAAATTTTATGACGCTCCAGTAAAAAGTTACAAGCATTTGTATGTTGCAAACTGTGATAGGTGTAGTACGTACCGTAGAGAAGTTAGGTCCATTTGAAGTTTTATCAGTGTTTGATTTGGGACTCAAAGGTAGCATAGCTTTAAGCGATTGCTTAAATTGACAAGAGGCTCGAGTACTTTATTGTTACTAAATTTCAAGGTTTTATGACGCTCCAGTAAAAAGTTACAAGCATTTGTATGCTACAAGCTTTGATAGGTGTAGGACGTACCGTATAGAAGTAGGGCCATTTGAAGTTTTATCAGTGTTCGATTTGGGACTCAAGGGTAGCATAGCTTTGAGCGATAGCTTAAATTGACAAGAGGCTAGAGTACTTTACTGTTACAAAATTTCAAGGTTTTATGACGCTCCAGTAAAAAGTTACAAGCATTTGTATTTTGCAAACTTTGATAGGTGTAGGACGTACCGTATAGAAGTTAGGGCCATTTGAAGTTTTATCAGTGTTTGATTTGGGACTCAAGGGTAGCATAGCTTTGAGCGATAACTTAAATTGACAAGAGGCTCGAGTACTTTATTGTTACTAAATTTCAAGGTTTTATGACGTTCCAGTAAAAAGTTACAAGCATTTGTATGTTGCAAACTGTGATAGGTGTAGGATGTACCGTATAGAAGTTAGGGCCATTTGAAGTTTTATCAGTGGTTGATTTGGGACTCAAGGGTAGCATAGCTTTGAGCGATAACTTAAATTGACAAGAGGCTCGAGTACTTTATTGTTACTAAATTTCAAGGTTTTATGACGCTCCAGTAAAAAGTTACAATCATTTGTATGTTGCAAACATTGATAGGTGTAGGACGTACCGTATAGAAGTTAGGGCCATTTGAAGTTTAATTAGTGTTTGATTTGGGACTCAAGGGTAGCATAGCTTTGAGCGATAACTTAAATTGACAAGAGGCTTGAGTACTTTATTGTTACAAAATTTCAAGGTTTTATGACGCTCCAGTAAAAAGTTACAAGCATTTGTATGTTGCAAACTTTGATAGGTGTAGGACGTACCGTATAGAAGTTAGGGTCATTTGAAGTTTTGTCAGTGTTTGATTTGGGACTCAAGGGTAGCATAGCTTTGAGCGATAACTTAAATTGACAAGAGGCTCGAGTACTTTATTGTTACTAAATTTTATGACGCTCCAGTAAAAAGTTACAAGCATTTGTATGTTGCAAACTGTGATAGGTGTAGTACGTACCGTAGAGAAGTTAGGTCCATTTGAAGTTTTATCAGTGTTTGATTTGGGACTCAAAGGTAGCATAGCTTTAAGCGATTGCTTAAATTGACAAGAGGCTCGAGTACTTTATTGTTACTAAATTTCAAGGTTTTATGACGCTCCAGTAAAAAGTTACAAGCATTTGTATGCTACAAGCTTTGATAGGTGTAGGACGTACCGTATAGAAGTAGGGCCATTTGAAGTTTTATCAGTGTTCGATTTGGGACTCAAGGGTAGCATAGTTTTGAGCGATAGCTTAAATTGACAAGAGGCTAGAGTACTTTACTGTTACAAAATTTCAAGGTTTTATGACGCTCCAGTAAAAAGTTACAAGCATTTGTATTTTGCAAACTTTGATAGGTGTAGGACGTACCGTATAGAAGTTAGGGCCATTTGAAGTTTTATCAGTGTTTGATTTGGGACTCAAGGGTAGCATAGCTTTGAGCGATAACTTAAATTGACAAGAGGCTCGAGTACTTTATTGTTACTAAATTTCAAGGTTTTATGACGTTCCAGTAAAAAGTTACAAGCATTTGTATGTTGCAAACTTTGATAGGTGTAGGACGTACCGTATAGAAGTTAGTACCGTTTGAATTCTTATCAGTGTTTGATTTGGGACTCAAGGGTAGCATAGCTTTGAGCGATAACTTAAATTGACAAGAGGCTCGAGTACTTTACTGTTACAAAATTTCAAGGTTTTATGACGCTCCAGTAAAAAGTTACAAGCATTTGTATGTTGCAAACTGTGATAGGTGTAGTACGTACCGTATAGAAGTTAGGGCCATTTGAAGTTTTATCAGTGTTTGATTTGGGATTCAAAGGTAGCATAGCTTTAAGCGATTGCTTAAATTGACAAGAGGCTCGAGTACTTTATTGTTACAAAATTTCAAGGTTTCATGACGCTCCAGTAAAAAGTTACAAGCATTTGTATGCTACAAGCTTTGATAGTTGTAGGACGTACCGTATAGAAGTTAGGGCCATTTGAAGTTTTATCAGTGTTCGATTTGGGACTCAAGGGTACCATAGCTTTGAGCGATAGCTTAAATTGACAAGAGGCTAGAGTACTTTACTGTTACAAAATTTCAAGGTTTTATGACGCTCCAGTAAAAAGTTACAAGCATTTGTATTTTGCAAACTTTGATAGGTGTAGGACGTATCGTATAGAAGTTAGGGCCATTTAAAGTTTTATCAGTGTTTGATTTGGGACTCAAGGGTAGCATAGCTTT
Organism: Clusia tigrina; assembly: GCA_920105625.2. Lineage (NCBI taxonomy): Eukaryota > Metazoa > Arthropoda > Insecta > Diptera > Clusiidae > Clusia > Clusia tigrina. The sequence continues at coordinate 197,064 of CAKKTE020000288.1, forward strand.
GAGCGATAACTTAAATTGACAAGAGGCTCGAGTACTTTATTGTTACTAAATTTCAAGGTTTTATGACGCTCCAGTAAAAAGTTACAAGCATTTGTATGTTGCAAACTTTGATAGGTGTAGGACGTACCGTATAGAAGTTAGTACCATTTGAAGTTTTATCAGTGTTTGATTTGGGACTCAAGGGTAGCATAGCTTTGAGCGATAACTGAAATTGACAAGAGGCTCGAGTACTTTACTATTACAAAATTTCAAGGTTTTATGACGCTCCAGTACAAAGTTACACGCATTTGTATGTTGCAAACTGTGATAGGTGTAGTACGTACCGTATAGAAGTTAGGACCATTTGAAGTTTTATCAGTGTTTGACTTGGGACTCAAGGGCAGCATAGCTTTGAGCGATAACTGAAATTGACAAGAGGCTCGAGTACTTTATTGTTACTAAATTTCAAGGTTTTATGACGCTCCAGTAAAAAGTTACAAGCATTTGTATGTTGCAAACATTGATAGGTGCCGTATAGGAGTTAGGGCCATTTGAAGTTTTATCAGTGTTTGATTTGGGACTCAAAGATAGCATAGCTTTGAGCGATTGCTTAAATTGACAAGAGGCTCGAGTACTTTATTGTTACTAAATTTCAAGGTTTTATGACGCTCCAGTAAAAAGTTACAAGCATTTGTATGCTACAAGCTTTGATAGGTGTAGGACGTACCGTATAGAAGTAGGGCCATTTGAAGTTTTATCAGTGTTCGATTTGGGACACAAGGGTAGCATAGCTTTGAGCGATAGCTTAAATTGACAAGAGGCTAGAGTACTTTACTGTTACAAAATTTCAAGGTTTTATGACGCTCCAGTAAAAAGTTACAAGCATTTGTATTTTGCAAACTTTGATAGGTGTAGGACGTACCGTATAGAAGTTAGGGCCATTTGAAGTTTTATCAGTGTTTGATTTGGGACTCAAGGGTAGCATAGCTTTGAGCGATAACTTAAATTGACAAGAGGCTCGAGTACTTTATTGTTACTAAATTTCAAGGTTTTATGACGTTCCAGTAAAAAGTTACAAGCATTTGTATGTTGCAAACTTTGATAGGTGTAGGACGTACCGTATAGAAGTTAGTACCGTTTGAATTCTTATCAGTGTTTGATTTGGGACTCAAGGGTAGCATAGCTTTGAGCGATAACTTAAATTGACAAGAGGCTCGAGTACTTTACTGTTACAAAATTTCAAGGTTTTATGACGCTCCAGTAAAAAGTTACAAGCATTTGTATGTTGCAAACTGTGATAGGTGTAGTACGTACCGTATAGAAGTTAGGGCCATTTGAAGTTTTATCAGTGTTTGATTTGGGATTCAAAGGTAGCATAGCTTTAAGCGATTGCTTAAATTGACAAGAGGCTCGAGTACTTTATTGTTACAAAATTTCAAGGTTTCATGACGCTCCAGTAAAAAGTTACAAGCATTTGTATGCTACAAGCTTTGATAGTTGTAGGACGTACCGTATAGAAGTTAGGGCCATTTGAAGTTTTATCAGTGTTCGATTTGGGACTCAAGGGTAGCATAGCTTTGAGCGATAGCTTAAATTGACAAGAGGCTAGAGTACTTTACTGTTACAAAATTTCAAGGTTTTATGACGCTCCAGTAAAAAGTTACAAGCATTTGTATTTTGCAAACTTTGATAGGTGTAGGACGTATCGTATAGAAGTTAGGGCCATTTAAAGTTTTATCAGTGTTTGATTTGGGACTCAAGGGTAGCATAGCTTTGAGCGATAACTTAAATTGACAAGAGGCTCGAGTACTTTATTGTTACTAAATTTCAAGGTTTTATGACGCTCCAGTAAAAAGTTACAAGCATTTGTATGTTGCAAACTTTGATAGGTGTAGGACGTACCGTATAGAAGTTAGTACCATTTGAAGTTTTATCAGTGTTTGATTTGGGACTCAAGGGTAGCATAGCTTTGAGCGATAACTGAAATTGACAAGAGGCTCGAGTACTTTACTATTACAAAATTTCAAGGTTTTATGACGCTCCAGTACAAAGTTACACGCATTTGTATGTTGCAAACTGTGATAGGTGTAGTACGTACCGTATAGAAGTTAGGACCATTTGAAGTTTTATCAGTGTTTGACTTGGGACTCAAGGGCAGCATAGCTTTGAGCGATAACTGAAATTGACAAGAGGCTCGAGTACTTTATTGTTACTAAATTTCAAGGTTTTATGACGCTCCAGTAAAAAGTTACAAGCATTTGTATGTTGCAAACATTGATAGGTGCCGTATAGGAGTTAGGGCCATTTGAAGTTTTATCAGTGTTTGATTTGGGACTCAAAGATAGCATAGGTTTTAGGCGATAGCTTAAATTCACAAGAGGCTTGAGTACTTTATTTTTACAGAATTTCAAGGTTTTATGACGCTCTAGTAAAAAGTTACAAGCATTTGTATGTTACAAACTTTGATAAGTGTAGGACGTACCGTATAGAAGTTAGGGCCATTTGAAGTTTTATCAGTGTTTGATTTGGGACTGAAGGGTAGCATAGCTCTGAGCGATAGCTTAAATTGACAAGAGGCTCGAGTACTTTATTGTTACAAAATTGCAAGGTTTTGTGATGCTCCAGTAAAAAGTTACAAGCATTTGTATGTTCAAACTTTGATAGGTGTAGGACGCACCGTATAGAAGTTAGGGCCATTTGAAATTTTATCTGTGTTTGATTTGGGACTCAAGGGTAGCATAGTTTTGAGCGATAGCTTAAGTTGACAGGAGGCTCGAGTACTTTATTGTTACAAAATTTCATGGTTTCATGACGTTCCAGTAAAAATTACAAGAATTTGTTTGTTGCAAACTTTGATAGGTGTAGGACGTACCCTATAGAAGTTAGGGCCATTTGAAGTTTTATCAGTGTTCGATTTGGGACTCAATGGTAGCATACCTTTGAGCGATAACTTAAATTGACAAGGGGCTCGAGTACTTTATTGTTACTAAATTTCAAGGTTTTATGACGCTCCAGTAAAAAGTTACAAGCATTTGTATGTTGCAAACTTTGATAGGTGTAGGGCGTACCGTATAGAAGTTAGGGACATTTGAAGTTTTATCAGTGTTTGATTTGGGACTCAAGGGTAGCATAGCTTTGAGCGATAGCTTAAATTAACAAGAGGCTCGAGTACTTTATTGTTACAAAATTTCAAGGTTTTATGACGCTCCAGTAAAAAGTTACAAGCATTTGTATGTTGCAAACTTTGATAAGTGTAGGACGTACCGTATAGAAGTTAGGGCCATTTGAAGTTTTATCAGTGTTTGATTTGGGACTGAAGGGTAGCATAGCTTTGAGCGAGAGCTTAAATTGACAAGAGGGTCGAGTAATTTATTGTTACAAAATTTCAAGGTTTTATAACGCTCCAGTAAAAAGTTACAAGCATTTGTATGTTGCAAACTTTGATAGGTGTAGGACGCACCGTATAGAAGTTAGGGCCATTTGAAGTTTTATCAGTGTTTGATTTGGGACTCAAGGGTAGCATAGCTTTGAGCGATAGCTTAAATTGACAAGAGGCTCGAGTACTTTATTGTTACAAAATTTCAAGGTTTTATGACGCTCCAGTAAAAGTTACAAGCATTTGTATGTTGCAAACTTTGATAGGTGTAGGACGTACCGTATAGAAATTAGGGCCATTTGAAATTTTATCAGTGTTTGATTTGGGACTCAAGGGTAGCTTAGCTTTGAGCGATAACTTAAATTGACAAGAGGCTCGAGTACTTTATTGTTACTAAATTTCAAGGTTTTATGACGCTCCAGTAAAAAGTTACAAGCATTTGTATGTTGCAAACTTTGATAGGTGTAGGACGTACCGTATAGAAGTTAGGTCCATTTGAAGTTTTATCAGTGTTTGATTTGGGACTCAAAGGTAGCATAGCTTTAAGCGATTGCTTAAATTGACAAGAGGCTAGAGTACTTTACTGTTACAAAATTTCAAGGTTTTATGACGCTCCAGTAAAAAGTTACAAGCATTTGTATGTTGCAAACTTTGATAGGTGTAGGACGTACCGTAAAGAAGTTAGGGCCATTTGAAGTTTTATAAGTGTTTTATTTGGGACTCAAGGGTAGCATAGCTTTGAGCGATAACTTAAATTGACAAGAGGCTCCAGTACTTTATTGTTACTAAATTTCAAGGTTTTATGACGCTCCAGTAAAAAGTTACAAGCATTTGTATGTTGCAAACTTTTATAGGTGTAGGACGCTCCGTATAGAAGTTAGTACCATTTGAAGTTTTATCAGTGTTTGATTTGGGACTCAAGGGTAGCATAGCTTTGAGCGATAACTTAAATTGACAAGAGGCTCGAGTACTTTACTGTTACAAAATTTAAAGGTTTTATGACGCTCCAGTAAAAAGTTACAAGCATTTGTATGTTGCAAACTGTGATAGGTGTAGGACGTACCGTATAGAAGTTAGGGCCATTTGAAGTTTTATCAGTGGTTGATTTGGGACTCAAGGGTAGCATAGCTTTGAGCGATAACTTAAATTGACAAGAGGCTCGAGTACTTTATTGTTACTAAATTTCAAGGTTTTATGACGCTCCAGTAAAAAGTTACAAGCATTTGTATGTTGCAAACATTGATAGGTGTAGGACGTACCGTATAGAAGTTAGGGCCATTTGAAGTTTAATAAGTGTTTGAGTTGGGACTCAAGGGTAGCATAGCTTTGAGCGATAACTTAAATTGACAAGAGGCTTGAGTACTTTATTGTTACAAAATTTCAAGGTTTTATGACGCTCCAGTAAAAAGTTACAAGCATTTGTATGTTGCAAACTTTGATAGGTGTAGGACGTACCGTATAGAAGTTAGGGTCATTTGAAGTTTTGTCAGTGTTTGATTTGGGACTCAAGGGTAGCATAGCTTTGAGCGATAACTTAAATTGACAAGAGGCTCGAGTACTTTATTGTTACTAAATTTTATGACGCTCCAGTAAAAAGTTACAAGCATTTGTATGTTGCAAACTTTGATAGGTGTAGGACGTACCGTATAGAAGTTAGGGCCATTTGAAGTTTTGTCAGTGTTTGATTTGGGACTCAAGGGTAGCATAGCTTTGAGCGATAACTTAAATTGACAAGAGGCTCGAGTACTTTATTGTTACTAAATTTTATGACGCTCCAGTAAAAAGTTACAAGCATTTGTATGTTGCAAACTTTGATAGGTGTAGGACGTACCGTATAGAAATTAGGGCCATTTGAAATTTTATCAGTGTTTGATTTGGGACTCAAGGGTAGCTTAGCTTTGAGCGATAACTTAAATTGACAAGAGGCTCGAGTACTTTATTGTTACTAAATTTCAAGGTTTTATGACGCTCCAGTAAAAAGTTACAAGCATTTGTATGTTGCAAACTTTGATAGGTGTAGGACGTACCGTATAGAAGTTAGGTCCATTTGAAGTTTTATCAGTGTTTGATTTGGGACTCAAAGGTAGCATAGCTTTAAGCGATTGCTTAAATTGACAAGAGGCTAGAGTACTTTACTGTTACAAAATTTCAAGGTTTTATGACGCTCCAGTAAAAAGTTACAAGCATTTGTATTTTGCAAACTTTGATAGGTGTAGGACGTACCGTAAAGAAGTTAGGGCCATTTGAAGTTTTATAAGTGTTTTATTTGGGACTCAAGGGTAGCATAGCTTTGAGCGATAACTTAAATTGACAAGAGGCTCCAGTACTTTATTGTTACTAAATTTCAAGGTTTTATGACGCTCCAGTAAAAAGTTACAAGCATTTGTATGTTGCAAACTTTTATAGGTGTAGGACGCTCCGTATAGAAGTTAGTACCATTTGAAGTTTTATCAGTGTTTGATTTGGGACTCAAGGGTAGCATAGCTTTGAGCGATAACTTAAATTGACAAGAGGCTCGAGTACTTTACTGTTACAAAATTTAAAGGTTTTATGACGCTCCAGTAAAAAGTTACAAGCATTTGTATGTTGCAAACTGTGATAGGTGTAGGACGTACCGTATAGAAGTTAGGGCCATTTGAAGTTTTATCAGTGGTTGATTTGGGACTCAAGGGTAGCATAGCTTTGAGCGATAACTTAAATTGACAAAAGGCTCGAGCACTTTATTGTTACTAAATTTCAAGGTTTTATGACGCTCCAGTAAAAAGTTACAAGCATTTGTATGTTGCAAACATTGATAGGTGTAGGACGTACCGTATAGAAGTTAGGGCCATTTGAAGTTTAATAAGTGTTTGAGTTGGGACTCAAGGGTAGCATAGCTTTGAGCGATAACTTAAATTGACAAGAGGCTTGAGTACTTTATTGTTACAAAATTTCAAGGTTTTATGACGCTCCAGTAAAAAGTTACAAGCATTTGTATGTTGCAAACTTTGATAGGTGTAGGACGTACCGTATAGAAGTTAGGGTCATTTGAAGTTTTGTCAGTGTTTGATTTGGGACTCAAGGGTAGCATAGCTTTGAGCGATAACTTAAATTGACAAGAGGCTCGAGTACTTTATTGTTACTAAATTTTATGACGCTCCAGTAAAAAGTTACAAGCATTTGTATGTTGCAAACTTTGATAAGTGTAGGACGTACCGTATAGAAGTTAGGGCCATTTGAAGTTTTATCAGTGTTTGATTTGGGACTGAAGGGTAGCATAGCTTTGAGCGAGAGCTTAAATTGACAAGAGGGTCGAGTAATTTATTGTTACAAAATTTCAAGGTTTTATAACGCTCCAGTAAAAAGTTACAAGCATTTGTATGTTGCAAACTTTGATAGGTGTAGGACGCACCGTATAGAAGTTAGGGCCATTTGAAGTTTTATCAGTGTTTGATTTGGGACTCAAGGGTAGCATAGCTTTGAGCGATAGCTTAAATTGACAAGAGGCTCGAGTACTTTATTGTTACAAAATTTCAAGGTTTTATGACGCTCCAGTAAAAGTTACAAGCATTTGTATGTTGCAAACTTTGATAGGTGTAGGACGTACTGTATAGAAATTAGGGCCATTTGAAGTTTTATCAGTGTTTGATTTGGGACTCAAGGGTAGCATAGCTTTGAGCGATAACTTAAATTGACAAGAGGCTCGAGTGCTTTATTGTTACTAAATTTCAAGGTTTTATGACGCTCCAGTAAAAAGTTACAAGCATTTGTATGTTGCAAACTTTGATAGGTGTAGGACGTACCGTATAGAAGTTAGGTCCATTTGAAGTTTTATCAGTTTTTGATTTGGGACTCAAAGGTAGCATAGCTTTAAGCGATTGCTTAAATTGACAAGAGGCTAGAGTACTTTACTGTTACAAAATTTCAAGGTTTTATGACGCTCCAGTAAAAAGTTACAAGCATTTGTATTTTGCAAACTTTGATAGGTGTAGGACGTACCGTAAAGAAGTTAGGGCCATTTGAAGTTTTATAAGTGTTTGATTTGGGACTCAAGGGTAGCATAGCTTTGAGCGATAACTTAAATTGACAAGAGGCTCCAGTACTTTATTGTTACTAAATTTCAAGGTTTTATGACGCTCCAGTAAAAAGTTACAAGCATTTGTATGTTGCAAACTTTTATAGGTGTAGGACGCTCCGTATAGAAGTTAGTACCATTTGAAGTTTTATCAGTGTTTGATTCGGGACTCAAGGGTAGCATAGCATTGAGCGATAACTTAAATTGACAAGAGGCTCGAGTACTTTACTGTTACAAAATTTAAAGGTTTTATGACGCTCCAGTAAAAAGTTACAAGCATTTGTATGTTGCAAACTGTGATAGGTGTAGGACGTACCGTATAGAAGTTAGGGCCATTTGAAGTTTTATCAGTGATTGATTTGGGACTCAAGGGTAGCATAGCTTTGAGCGATAACTTAAATTGACAAGAGGCTCGAGTACTTTATTGTTACTAAATTTCAAGGTTTTATGACGCTCCAGTAAAAAGTTACAAGCATTTGTATGTTGCAAACATTGATAGGTGTAGGACGTACCGTATAGAAGTTAGGGCCATTTGAAGTTTAATAAGTGTTTGATTTGGGACTCAAGGGTAGCATAGCTTTGAGCGATAACTTAAATTGACAAGAGGCTTGAGTACTTTATTGTTACAAAATTTCAAGGTTTTATGACGCTCCAGTAAAAAGTTACAAGCATTTGTATGTTGCAAACTTTGATAGGTGTAGGACGTACCGTATAGAAGTTAGGGTCATTTGAAGTTTTGTCAGTGTTTGATTTGGGACTCAAGGGTAGCATAGCTTTGAGCGATAACTTAAATTGACAAGAGGCTCGAGTACTTTATTGTTACTAAATTTTATGACGCTCCAGTAAAAAGTTACAAGCATTTGTATGTTGCAAATTTTGATAGGTGTAGGACGTACCGTATAGAAGTTAGGTCCATTTGAAGTTTTATCAGTGTTTGATTTGGGACTGAAGGGTAGCATAGCTTTGAGCGAGAGCTTAAATTGACAAGAGGGTCGAGTAATTTATTGTTACAAAATTTCAAGGTTTTATAACGCTCCAGTAAAAAGTTACAAGCATTTGTATGTTGCAAACTTTGATAGGTGTAGGACGCACCGTATAGAAGTTAGGGCCATTTGAAGTTTTATCAGTGTTTGATTTGGGACTCAAGGGTAGCATAGCTTTGAGCGATAGCTTAAATTGACAAGAGGCTCGAGTACTTTATTGTTACAAAATTTCAAGGTTTTATGACGCTCCAGTAAAAGTTACAAGCATTTGTATGTTGCAAACTTTGATAGGTGTAGGACGTACCGTATAGAAATTAGGGCCATTTGAAGTTTTATCAGTGTTTGATTTGGGACTCAAGGGTAGCATAGCTTTGAGCGATAACTTAAATTGACAAGAGGCTCGAGTACTTTATTGTTACTAAATTTCAAGGTTTTATGACGCTCCAGTAAAAAGTTACAAGCATTTGTATGTTGCAAACTTTGATAGGTGTAGGACGTACCGTATAGAAGTTAGGTCCATTTGAAGTTTTATCAGTGTTTGATTTGGGACTCAAAGGTAGCATAGCTTTAAGCGATTTCTTAAATTGACAAGAGGCTAGAGTACTTTACTGTTACAAAATTTCAAGGTTTTATGACGCTCCAGTAAAAAGTTACAAGCATTTGTATTTTGCAAACTTTGATAGGTGTAGGACGTACCGTAAAGAAGTTAGGGCCATTTGAAGTTTTATAAGTGTTTGATTTGGGACTCAAGGGTAGCATAGCTTTGAGCGATAACTTAAATTGACAAGAGGCTCCAGTACTTTATTGTTACTAAATTTCAAGGTTTTATGACGCTCCAGTAAAAAGTTACAATCATTTGTATGTTGCAAACTTTTATAGGTGTAGGACGCTCCGTATAGAAGTTAGTACCATTTGAAGTTTTATCAGTGTTTGATTCGGGACTCAAGGGTAGCATAGCATTGAGCGATAACTTAAATTGACAAGAGGCTCGAGTACTTTACTGTTACAAAATTTAAAGGTTTTATGACGCACCAGTAAAAAGTTACAAGCATTTGTATGTTGCAAACTGTGATAGGTGTAGGACGTACCGTATAGAAGTTAGGGCCATTTGAAGTTTTATCAGTGGTTGATTTGGGACTCAAGGGTAGCATAGCTTTGAGCGATAACTTAAATTGACAAGAGGCTCGAGTACTTTATTGTTACAAAATTTCAAGGTTTTATGACGCTCCAGTAAAAAGTTACAAGCATTTGTATGTTGCAAACATTGATAGGTGTAGGACGTACCGTATAGAAGTTAGGGCCATTTGAAGTTTAATAAGTGTTTGATTTGGGACTCAAGGGTAGCATAGCTTTGAGCGATAACTTAAATTGACAAGAGGCTTGAGTACTTTATTGTTACAAAATTTCAAGGTTTTATGACGCTCCAGTAAAAAGTTACAAGCATTTGTATGTTGCAAACTTTGATAGGTGTAGGACGTACCGTATAGAAGTTAGGGTCATTTGAAGTTTTGTCAGTGTTTGATTTGGGACTCAAGGGTAGCATAGCTTTGAGCGATAACTTAAATTGACAAGAGGCTCGAGTACTTTATTGTTACTAAATTTTATGACGCTCCAGTAAAAAGTTACAAGCATTTGTATGTTGCAAATTTTGATAGGTGTAGGACGTACCGTATAGAAGTTAGGTCCATTTGAAGTTTTATCAGTGTTTGATTTGGGACTCAAAGGTAGCATAGCTTTAAGCGATTGCTTAAATTGACAAGAGGCTCGAGAACTTTATTGTTACTAAATTTCAAGGTTTTATGACGCTCCAGTAAAAAGTTACAAGCATTTGTATGCTACAAGCTTTGATAATTGTAGGACGTACCGTATAGAAGTTAGGGCCATTTGAAGTTTTATCAGTGTTCGATTTGGGACTCAAGGGTAGCATAGTTTTGAGCGATAGCTTAAGTTGACAGGAGGCTCGAGTACTTTATTGTTACAAAATTTCATGGTTTCATGACGTTCCAGTAAAAATTACAAGAATTTGTTTGTTGCAAACTTTGATAGGTGTAGGACGTACCCTATAGAAGTTAGGGCCATTTGAAGTTTTATCAGTGTTCGATTTGGGACTCAATGGTAGCATACCTTTGAGCGATAACTTAAATTGACAAGGGGCTCGAGTACTTTATTGTTACTAAATTTCAAGGTTTTATGACGCTCCAGTAAAAAGTTACAAGCATTTGTATGTTGCAAACATTGATAGGTGTAGGACGTGCCGTATAGTAGTTAGGGCCATTTGAACTTTTATCAGTGTTTGATTTGGTACTCAAGGGTAGCATAGCTTTGAGCGATAGCTTAAATTCACAAGAGGCTTGAGTACTTTATTTTTACAAAATTTCAAGGTTTTATGACGCTCTAGTAAAAAGTTACAAGCATTTGTATGTTACAAACTTTGATAAGTGTAGGACGTACCGTATAGAAGTTAGGGCCATTTGAAGTTGTATCAGTGTTTGATTTGGGACTGAAGGGTAGCATAGCTCTGAGCGATAGCTTAAATTGACAAGAGGCTCGAGTACTTTATTGTTACAAAATTGAAAGGTTTTGTGACGCTCCAGTAAAAAGTTACAAGCATTTGTATGTTCAAACTTTGATAGGTGTAGGACGCACCGTATAGAAGTTAGGGCCATTTGAAATTTTATCTGTGTTTGATTTGGGACTCAAGGGTAGCATAGCTTTGAGCGTTAGCTTAAGTTGACAGGAGGCTCGAGTACTTTATTGTTACAAAATTTCATGGTTTCATGACGTTCCAGTAAAAAGTTACAAGAATTTGTTTGTTGCAAACTTTGATAGGTGTAGGACGTACCCTATAGAAGTTAGGGCCATTTGAAGTTTTATCAGTGTTCGATTTGGGACTCAATGGTAGCATACCTTTGAGCGATAACTTAAATTGACAAGGGTTTATGACGCTTCAGTAAAAAGTTACAAGCATTTGTATGTTGCAAACTTTGATAGGTGTAGGGCGTACCGTATAGAAGTTAGGGACATTTGAAGTTTTATCAGTGTTTGATTTGGGACTCAAGGGTAGCATAGCTTTGAGCGATAGCTTAAATTAACAAGAGGCTCGAGTACTTTATTGTTACAAAATTTCAAGGTTTTATGACGCTCCAGTAAAAAGTTACAAGCATTTGTATGTTGCAAACTTTGATAAGTGTAGGACGTACCGTATAGAAGTTAGGGCCATTTGAAGTTTTATCAGTGTTTAATTTGGGACTGAAGGGTAGCATAGCTGTGAGCGATAGCTTAAATTGACAAGAGGCTCGAGTACTTTATTGTTACAAAATTTCAAGGTTTTATGACGCTCCAGTAAAAAGTTACTACCATTTGTATGTTGCAAACTTTGATAAGTTTAGGAGGTACCGTATAGAAGTTAGGGCCATTTGAAGTTTTATCAGTGTTTAATTTGGGACTCAAGGGAAGCATAGCTTTGAGCGATAGCTTAAATTGACAAGAGGCTCGAGTACTTTATTGTTACAAAATTTCAAGGTTTTATGACGCTCCAGTAAAAAGTTACAAGCATTTGTATCTTGCAAACTTTGATAGGTGTAGGACGTACCGTATAGAAATTAGGGCCATTTGAAGTTTTATCAGTGTTTGATTTGGGACTCAAGGGTAGCATAGCTTTGAGCGATAACTTAAATTGACAAGAGGCTAGAGTACTTTACTGTTACAAAATTTCAAGGTTTTATGACGCTCCAGTAAAAAGTTACAAGCATTTGTATTTTGCAAACTCTGATAGGTGTAGGACGTACCGTAAAGAAGTTAGGGCCATTTGAAGTTTTATAAGTGTTTGATTTGGGACTCAAGGGTAGCATAGCTTTGAGCGATAACTTAAATTGACAAGAGGCTCGAGTACTTTATTGTTACAAAATTTCAAGGTTTTATGACGCTCCAGTAAAAAGTTACAAGCATTAGTATGTTGCAAACTTTTATAGGTGTAGGACGCTCCGTATAGAAGTTAGTACCATTTGAAGTTTTATCAGTGTTTGATTTGGGACTCAAGGGTAGCATAGCTTTGAGCGATAACTTAAATTGACAAGAGGCTCGAGTACTTTACTGTTACAAAATTTAAAGGTTTTATGACGCTCCAGTAAAAAGTTACAAGCATTTGTATGTTGCAAACTGTGATAGGTGTAGGATGTACCGTATAGAAGTTAGGGCCATTTGAAGTTTTATCAGTGGTTGATTTGGGACTCAAGGGTAGCATAGCTTTGAGCGATAACTTAAATTGACAAGAGGCTCGAGTACTTTATTGTTACTAAATTTCAAGGTTTTATGACGCTCCAGTAAAAAGTTACAATCATTTGTATGTTGCAAACATTGATAGGTGTAGGACGTACCGTATAGAAGTTAGGGCCATTTGAAGTTTAATTAGTGTTTGATTTGGGACTCAAGGGTAGCATAGCTTTGAGCGATAACTTAAATTGACAAGAGGCTTGAGTACTTTATTGTTACAAAATTTCAAGGTTTTATGACGCTCCAGTAAAAAGTTACAAGCATTTGTATGTTGCAAACTTTGATAGGTGTAGGACGTACCGTATAGAAGTTAGGGTCATTTGAAGTTTTGTCAGTGTTTGATTTGGGACTCAAGGGTAGCATAGCTTTGAGCGATAACTTAAATTGACAAGAGGCTCGAGTACTTTATTGTTACTAAATTTTATGACGCTCCAGTAAAAAGTTACAAGCATTTGTATGTTGCAAACTGTGATAGGTGTAGTACGTACCGTAGAGAAGTTAGGTCCATTTGAAGTTTTATCAGTGTTTGATTTGGGACTCAAAGGTAGCATAGCTTTAAGCGATTGCTTAAATTGACAAGAGGCTCGAGTACTTTATTGTTACTAAATTTCAAGGTTTTATGACGCTCCAGTAAAAAGTTACAAGCATTTGTATGCTACAAGCTTTGATAGGTGTAGGACGTACCGTATAGAAGTAGGGCCATTTGAAGTTTTATCAGTGTTCGATTTGGGACTCAAGGGTAGCATAGCTTTGAGCGATAGCTTAAATTGACAAGAGGCTAGAGTACTTTACTGTTACAAAATTTCAAGGTTTTATGACGCTCCAGTAAAAAGTTACAAGCATTTGTATTTTGCAAACTTTGATAGGTGTAGGACGTACCGTATAGAAGTTAGGGCCATTTGAAGTTTTATCAGTGTTTGATTTGGGACTCAAGGGTAGCATAGCTTTGAGCGATAACTTAAATTGACAAGAGGCTCGAGTACTTTATTGTTACTAAATTTCAAGGTTTTATGACGTTCCAGTAAAAAGTTACAAGCATTTGTATGTTGCAAACTGTGATAGGTGTAGGATGTACCGTATAGAAGTTAGGGCCATTTGAAGTTTTATCAGTGGTTGATTTGGGACTCAAGGGTAGCATAGCTTTGAGCGATAACTTAAATTGACAAGAGGCTCGAGTACTTTATTGTTACTAAATTTCAAGGTTTTATGACGCTCCAGTAAAAAGTTACAATCATTTGTATGTTGCAAACATTGATAGGTGTAGGACGTACCGTATAGAAGTTAGGGCCATTTGAAGTTTAATTAGTGTTTGATTTGGGACTCAAGGGTAGCATAGCTTTGAGCGATAACTTAAATTGACAAGAGGCTTGAGTACTTTATTGTTACAAAATTTCAAGGTTTTATGACGCTCCAGTAAAAAGTTACAAGCATTTGTATGTTGCAAACTTTGATAGGTGTAGGACGTACCGTATAGAAGTTAGGGTCATTTGAAGTTTTGTCAGTGTTTGATTTGGGACTCAAGGGTAGCATAGCTTTGAGCGATAACTTAAATTGACAAGAGGCTCGAGTACTTTATTGTTACTAAATTTTATGACGCTCCAGTAAAAAGTTACAAGCATTTGTATGTTGCAAACTGTGATAGGTGTAGTACGTACCGTAGAGAAGTTAGGTCCATTTGAAGTTTTATCAGTGTTTGATTTGGGACTCAAAGGTAGCATAGCTTTAAGCGATTGCTTAAATTGACAAGAGGCTCGAGTACTTTATTGTTACTAAATTTCAAGGTTTTATGACGCTCCAGTAAAAAGTTACAAGCATTTGTATGCTACAAGCTTTGATAGGTGTAGGACGTACCGTATAGAAGTAGGGCCATTTGAAGTTTTATCAGTGTTCGATTTGGGACTCAAGGGTAGCATAGTTTTGAGCGATAGCTTAAATTGACAAGAGGCTAGAGTACTTTACTGTTACAAAATTTCAAGGTTTTATGACGCTCCAGTAAAAAGTTACAAGCATTTGTATTTTGCAAACTTTGATAGGTGTAGGACGTACCGTATAGAAGTTAGGGCCATTTGAAGTTTTATCAGTGTTTGATTTGGGACTCAAGGGTAGCATAGCTTTGAGCGATAACTTAAATTGACAAGAGGCTCGAGTACTTTATTGTTACTAAATTTCAAGGTTTTATGACGTTCCAGTAAAAAGTTACAAGCATTTGTATGTTGCAAACTTTGATAGGTGTAGGACGTACCGTATAGAAGTTAGTACCGTTTGAATTCTTATCAGTGTTTGATTTGGGACTCAAGGGTAGCATAGCTTTGAGCGATAACTTAAATTGACAAGAGGCTCGAGTACTTTACTGTTACAAAATTTCAAGGTTTTATGACGCTCCAGTAAAAAGTTACAAGCATTTGTATGTTGCAAACTGTGATAGGTGTAGTACGTACCGTATAGAAGTTAGGGCCATTTGAAGTTTTATCAGTGTTTGATTTGGGATTCAAAGGTAGCATAGCTTTAAGCGATTGCTTAAATTGACAAGAGGCTCGAGTACTTTATTGTTACAAAATTTCAAGGTTTCATGACGCTCCAGTAAAAAGTTACAAGCATTTGTATGCTACAAGCTTTGATAGTTGTAGGACGTACCGTATAGAAGTTAGGGCCATTTGAAGTTTTATCAGTGTTCGATTTGGGACTCAAGGGTACCATAGCTTTGAGCGATAGCTTAAATTGACAAGAGGCTAGAGTACTTTACTGTTACAAAATTTCAAGGTTTTATGACGCTCCAGTAAAAAGTTACAAGCATTTGTATTTTGCAAACTTTGATAGGTGTAGGACGTATCGTATAGAAGTTAGGGCCATTTAAAGTTTTATCAGTGTTTGATTTGGGACTCAAGGGTAGCATAGCTTTGAGCGATAACTTAAATTGACAAGAGGCTCGAGTACTTTATTGTTACTAAATTTCAAGGTTTTATGACGCTCCAGTAAAAAGTTACAAGCATTTGTATGTTGCAAACTTTGATAGGTGTAGGACGTACCGTATAGAAGTTAGTACCATTTGAAGTTTTATCAGTGTTTGATTTGGGACTCAAGGGTAGCATAGCTTTGAGCGATAACTGAAATTGACAAGAGGCTCGAGTACTTTACTATTACAAAATTTCAAGGTTTTATGACGCTCCAGTACAAAGTTACACGCATTTGTATGTTGCAAACTGTGATAGGTGTAGTACGTACCGTATAGAAGTTAGGACCATTTGAAGTATTATCAGTGTTTGACTTGGGACTCAAGGGCAGCATAGCTTTGAGCGATAACTGAAATTGACAAGAGGCTCGAGTACTTTATTGTTACTAAATTTCAAGGTTTTATGACGCTCCAGTAAAAAGTTACAAGCATTTGTATGTTGCAAACATTGATAGGTGCCGTATAGGAGTTAGGGCCATTTGAAGTTTTATCAGTGTTTGATTTGGGACTCAAAGATAGCATAGCTTTGAGCGATTGCTTAAATTGACAAGAGGCTCGAGTACTTTATTGTTACTAAATTTCAAGGTTTTATGACGCTCCAGTAAAAAGTTACAAGCATTTGTATGCTACAAGCTTTGATAGGTGTAGGACGTACCGTATAGAAGTAGGGCCATTTGAAGTTTTATCAGTGTTCGATTTGGGACACAAGGGTAGCATAGCTTTGAGCGATAGCTTAAATTGACAAGAGGCTAGAGTACTTTACTGTTACAAAATTTCAAGGTTTTATGACGCTCCAGTAAAAAGTTACAAGCATTTGTATTTTGCAAACTTTGATAGGTGTAGGACGTACCGTATAGAAGTTAGGGCCATTTGAAGTTTTATCAGTGTTTGATTTGGGACTCAAGGGTAGCATAGCTTTGAGCGATAACTTAAATTGACAAGAGGCTCGAGTACTTTATTGTTACTAAATTTCAAGGTTTTATGACGTTCCAGTAAAAAGTTACAAGCATTTGTATGTTGCAAACTTTGATAGGTGTAGGACGTACCGTATAGAAGTTAGTACCGTTTGAATTCTTATCAGTGTTTGATTTGGGACTCAAGGGTAGCATAGCTTTGAGCGATAACTTAAATTGACAAGAGGCTCGAGTACTTTACTGTTACAAAATTTCAAGGTTTTATGACGCTCCAGTAAAAAGTTACAAGCATTTGTATGTTGCAAACTGTGATAGGTGTAGTACGTACCGTATAGAAGTTAGCGCCATTTGAAGTTTTATCAGTGTTTGATTTGGGATTCAAAGGTAGCATAGCTTTAAGCGATTGCTTAAATTGACAAGAGGCTCGAGTACTTTATTGTTACAAAATTTCAAGGTTTCATGACGCTCCAGTAAAAAGTTACAAGCATTTGTATGCTACAAGCTTTGATAGTTGTAGGACGTACCGTATAGAAGTTAGGGCCATTTGAAGTTTTATCAGTGTTCGATTTGGGACTCAAGGGTAGCATAGCTTTGAGCGATAGCTTAAATTGACAAGGGGCTCGAGTACTTTACTGTTACAAAATTTCAAGGTTTTATGACGCTCCAGTAAAAAGTTACAAGCATTTGTATTTTGCAAACTTTGATAGGTGTAGGACGTATCGTATAGAAGTTAGGGCCATTTAAAGTTTTATCAGTGTTTGATTTGGGACTCAAGGGTAGCATAGCTTTGAGCGATAACTTAAATTGACAAGAGGCTCGAGTACTTTATTGTTACTAAATTTCAAGGTTTTATGACGCTCCAGTAAAAAGTTACAAGCATTTGTATGTTGCAAACTTTGATAGGTGTAGGACGTACCGTATAGAAGTTAGTACCATTTGAAGTTTTATCAGTGTTTGATTTGGGACTCAAGGGTAGCATAGCTTTGAGCGATAACTGAAATTGACAAGAGGCTCGAGTACTTTACTATTACAAAATTTCAAGGTTTTATGACGCTCCAGTACAAAGTTACACGCATTTGTATGTTGCAAACTGTGATAGGTGTAGTACGTACCGTATAGAAGTTAGGACCATTTGAAGTTTTATCAGTGTTTGACTTGGGACTCAAGGGCAGCATAGCTTTGAGCGATAACTGAAATTGACAAGAGGCTCGAGTACTTTATTGTTACTAAATTTCAAGGTTTTATGACGCTCCAGTAAAAAGTTACAAGCATTTGTATGTTGCAAACATTGATAGGTGCCGTATAGGAGTTAGGGCCATTTGAAGTTTTATCAGTGTTTGATTTGGGACTCAAAGATAGCATAGCTTTGAGCGATAGCTTAAATTCACAAGAGGCTTGAGTACTTTATTTTTACAGAATTTCAAGGTTTTATGACGCTCTAGTAAAAAGTTACAAGCATTTGTATGTTACAAACTTTGATAAGTGTAGGACGTACCGTATAGAAGTTAGGGCCATTTGAAGTTTTATCAGTGTTTGATTTGGGACTGAAGGGTAGCATAGCTCTGAGCGATAGCTTAAATTGACAAGAGGCTCGAGTACTTTATTGTTACAAAATTGCAAGGTTTTGTGATGCTCCAGTAAAAAGTTACAAGCATTTGTATGTTCAAACTTTGATAGGTGTAGGACGCACCGTATAGAAGTTAGGGCCATTTGAAATTTTATCTGTGTTTGATTTGGGACTCAAGGGTAGCATAGTTTTGAGCGATAGCTTAAGTTGACAGGAGGCTCGAGTACTTTATTGTTACAAAATTTCATGGTTTCATGACGTTCCAGTAAAAATTACAAGAATTTGTTTGTTGCAAACTTTGATAGGTGTAGGACGTACCCTATAGAAGTTAGGGCCATTTGAAGTTTTATCAGTGTTCGATTTGGGACTCAATGGTAGCATACCTTTGAGCGATAACTTAAATTGACAAGGGGCTCGAGTACTTTATTGTTACTAAATTTCAAGGTTTTATGACGCTCCAGTAAAAAGTTACAAGCATTTGTATGTTGCAAACTTTGATAGGTGTAGGGCGTACCGTATAGAAGTTAGGGACATTTGAAGTTTTATCAGTGTTTGATTTGGGACTCAAGGGTAGCATAGCTTTGAGCGATAGCTTAAATTAACAAGAGGCTCGAGTACTTTATTGTTACAAAATTTCAAGGTTTTATGACGCTCCAGTAAAAAGTTACAAGCATTTGTATGTTGCAAACTTTGATAAGTGTAGGACGTACCGTATAGAAGTTAGGGCCATTTGAAGTTTTATCAGTGTTTGATTTGGGACTGAAGGGTAGCATAGCTTTGAGCGAGAGCTTAAATTGACAAGAGGGTCGAGTAATTTATTGTTACAAAATTTCAAGGTTTTATAACGCTCCAGTAAAAAGTTACAAGCATTTGTATGTTGCAAACTTTGATAGGTGTAGGACGCACCGTATAGAAGTTAGGGCCATTTGAAGTTTTATCAGTGTTTGATTTGGGACTCAAGGGTAGCATAGCTTTGAGCGATAGCTTAAATTGACAAGAGGCTCGAGTACTTTATTGTTACAAAATTTCAAGGTTTTATGACGCTCCAGTAAAAGTTACAAGCATTTGTATGTTGCAAACTTTGATAGGTGTAGGACGTACCGTATAGAAATTAGGGCCATTTGAAATTTTATCAGTGTTTGATTTGGGACTCAAGGGTAGCTTAGCTTTGAGCGATAACTTAAATTGACAAGAGGCTCGAGTACTTTATTGTTACTAAATTTCAAGGTTTTATGACGCTCCAGTAAAAAGTTACAAGCATTTGTATGTTGCAAACTTTGATAGGTGTAGGACGTACCGTATAGAAGTTAGGTCCATTTGAAGTTTTATCAGTGTTTGATTTGGGACTCAAAGGTAGCATAGCTTTAAGCGATTGCTTAAATTGACAAGAGGCTAGAGTACTTTACTGTTACAAAATTTCAAGGTTTTATGACGCTCCAGTAAAAAGTTACAAGCATTTGTATGTTGCAAACTTTGATAGGTGTAGGACGTACCGTAAAGAAGTTAGGGCCATTTGAAGTTTTATAAGTGTTTTATTTGGGACTCAAGGGTAGCATAGCTTTGAGCGATAACTTAAATTGACAAGAGGCTCCAGTACTTTATTGTTACTAAATTTCAAGGTTTTATGACGCTCCAGTAAAAAGTTACAAGCATTTGTATGTTGCAAACTTTTATAGGTGTAGGACGCTCCGTATAGAAGTTAGTACCATTTGAAGTTTTATCAGTGTTTGATTTGGGACTCAAGGGTAGCATAGCTTTGAGCGATAACTTAAATTGACAAGAGGCTCGAGTACTTTACTGTTACAAAATTTAAAGGTTTTATGACGCTCCAGTAAAAAGTTACAAGCATTTGTATGTTGCAAACTGTGATAGGTGTAGGACGTACCGTATAGAAGTTAGGGCCATTTGAAGTTTTATCAGTGGTTGATTTGGGACTCAAGGGTAGCATAGCTTTGAGCGATAACTTAAATTGACAAGAGGCTCGAGTACTTTATTGTTACTAAATTTCAAGGTTTTATGACGCTCCAGTAAAAAGTTACAAGCATTTGTATGTTGCAAACATTGATAGGTGTAGGACGTACCGTATAGAAGTTAGGGCCATTTGAAGTTTAATAAGTGTTTGAGTTGGGACTCAAGGGTAGCATAGCTTTGAGCGATAACTTAAATTGACAAGAGGCTTGAGTACTTTATTGTTACAAAATTTCAAGGTTTTATGACGCTCCAGTAAAAAGTTACAAGCATTTGTATGTTGCAAACTTTGATAGGTGTAGGACGTACCGTATAGAAGTTAGGGTCATTTGAAGTTTTGTCAGTGTTTGATTTGGGACTCAAGGGTAGCATAGCTTTGAGCGATAACTTAAATTGACAAGAGGCTCGAGTACTTTATTGTTACTAAATTTTATGACGCTCCAGTAAAAAGTTACAAGCATTTGTATGTTGCAAACTTTGATAGGTGTAGGACGTACCGTATAGAAGTTAGGTCCATTTGAAGTTTTATCAGTGTTTGATTTGGGACTCAAAGGTAGCATAGCTTTAAGCGATTGCTTAAATTGACAAGAGGCTCGAGAACTTTATTGTTACTAAATTTCAAGGTTTTATGACGCTCCAGTAAAAAGTTACAAGCATTTGTATGCTACAAGCTTTGATAATTGTAGGACGTACCGTATAGAAGTTAGGGCCATTTGAAGTTTTATCAGTGTTCGATTTGGGACTCAAGGGTAGCATAGTTTTGAGCGATAGCTTAAGTTGACAGGAGGCTCGAGTACTTTATTGTTACAAAATTTCATGGTTTCATGACGTTCCAGTAAAAATTACAAGAATTTGTTTGTTGCAAACTTTGATAGGTGTAGGACGTACCCTATAGAAGTTAGGGCCATTTGAAGTTTTATCAGTGTTCGATTTGGGACTCAATGGTAGCATACCTTTGAGCGATAACTTAAATTGACAAGGGGCTCGAGTACTTTATTGTTACTAAATTTCAAGGTTTTATGACGCTCCAGTAAAAAGTTACAAGCATTTGTATGTTGCAAACTTTGATAGGTGTAGGGCGTACCGTATAGAAGTTAGGGACATTTGAAGTTTTATCAGTGTTTGATTTGGGACTCAAGGGTAGCATAGCCTTGAGCGATAGTTTAAATTAACAAGAGGCTCGAGTACTTTATTGTTACAAAATTTCAAGGTTTTATGACGCTCCAGTAAAAAGTTACAAGCATTTGTATGTTGCAAACTTTGATAAGTGTAGGACGTACCGTATAGAAGTTAGGGCCATTTGAAGTTTTATCAGTGTTTGATTTGGGACTGAAGGGTAGCATAGCTTTGAGCGAGAGCTTAAATTGACAAGAGGGTCGAGTAATTTATTGTTACAAAATTTCAAGGTTTTATAACGCTCCAGTAAAAAGTTACAAGCATTTGTATGTTGCAAACTTTGATAGGTGTAGGACGCACCGTATAGAAGTTAGGGCCATTTGAAGTTTTATCAGTGTTTGATTTGGGACTCAAGGTTAGCATAGCTTTGAGCGATAGCTTAAATTGACAAGAGGCTCGAGTACTTTATTGTTACAAAATTTCAAGGTTTTATGACGCTCCAGTAAAAGTTACAAGCATTTGTATGTTGCAAACTTTGATAGGTGTAGGACGTACTGTATAGAAGTTAGGGCCATTTGAAGTTTTATCAGTGTTTGATTTGGGACTCAAGGGTAGCATAGCTTTGAGCGATAACTTAAATTGACAAGAGGCTCGAGTACTTTATTGTTACTAAATTTCAAGGTTTTATGACGCTCCAGTAAAAAGTTACAAGCATTTGTATGTTGCAAACTTTGATAGGTGTAGGACGTACCGTATAGAAGTTAGGTCCATTTGAAGTTTTATCAGTTTTTGATTTGGGACTCAAAGGTAGCATAGCTTTAAGCGATTGCTTAAATTGACAAGAGGCTAGAGTACTTTACTGTTACAAAATTTCAAGGTTTTATGACGCTCCAGTAAAAAGTTACAAGCATTTGTATTTTGCAAACTTTGATAGGTGTAGGACGTACCGTAAAGAAGTTAGGGCCATTTGAAGTTTTATAAGTGTTTGATTTGGGACTCAAGGGTAGCATAGCTTTGAGCGATAACTTAAATTGACAAGAGGCTCCAGTACTTTATTGTTACTAAATTTCAAGGTTTTATGACGCTCCAGTAAAAAGTTACAAGCATTTGTATGTTGCAAACTTTTATAGGTGTAGGACGCTCCGTATAGAAGTTAGTACCATTTGAAGTTTTATCAGTGTTTGATTCGGGACTCAAGGGTAGCATAGCATTGAGCGATAACTTAAATTGACAAGAGGCTCGAGTACTTTACTGTTACAAAATTTAAAGGTTTTATGACGCTCCAGTAAAAAGTTACAAGCATTTGTATGTTGCAAACTGTGATAGGTGTAGGACGTACCGTATAGAAGTTAGGGCCATTTGAAGTTTTATCAGTGATTGATTTGGGACTCAAGGGTAGCATAGCTTTGAGCGATAACTTAAATTGACAAGAGGCTCGAGTACTTTATTGTTACTAAATTTCAAGGTTTTATGACGCTCCAGTAAAAAGTTACAAGCATTTGTATGTTGCAAACATTGATAGGTGTAGGACGTACCGTATAGAAGTTAGGGCCATTTGAAGTTTAATAAGTGTTTGATTTGGGACTCAAGGGTAGCATAGCTTTGAGCGATAACTTAAATTGACAAGAGGCTTGAGTACTTTATTGTTACAAAATTTCAAGGTTTTATGACGCTCCAGTAAAAAGTTACAAGCATTTGTATGTTGCAAACTTTGATAGGTGTAGGACGTACCGTATAGAAGTTAGGGTCATTTGAAGTTTTGTCAGTGTTTGATTTGGGACTCAAGGGTAGCATAGCTTTGAGCGATAACTTAAATTGACAAGAGGCTCGAGTACTTTATTGTTACTAAATTTTATGACGCTCCAGTAAAAAGTTACAAGCATTTGTATGTTGCAAATTTTGATAGGTGTAGGACGTACCGTATAGAAGTTAGGTCCATTTGAAGTTTTATCAGTGTTTGATTTGGGACTGAAGGGTAGCATAGCTTTGAGCGAGAGCTTAAATTGACAAGAGGGTCGAGTAATTTATTGTTACAAAATTTCAAGGTTTTATAACGCTCCAGTAAAAAGTTACAAGCATTTGTATGTTGCAAACTTTGATAGGTGTAGGACGCACCGTATAGAAGTTAGGGCCATTTGAAGTTTTATCAGTGTTTGATTTGGGACTCAAGGGTAGCATAGCTTTGAGCGATAGCTTAAATTGACAAGAGGCTCGAGTACTTTATTGTTACAAAATTTCAAGGTTTTATGACGCTCCAGTAAAAGTTACAAGCATTTGTATGTTGCAAACTTTGATAGGTGTAGGACGTACCGTATAGAAATTAGGGCCATTTGAAGTTTTATCAGTGTTTGATTTGGGACTCAAGGGTAGCATAGCTTTGAGCGATAACTTAAATTGACAAGAGGCTCGAGTACTTTATTGTTACTAAATTTCAAGGTTTTATGACGCTCCAGTAAAAAGTTACAAGCATTTGTATGTTGCAAACTTTGATAGGTGTAGGACGTACCGTATAGAAGTTAGGTCCATTTGAAGTTTTATCAGTGTTTGATTTGGGACTCAAAGGTAGCATAGCTTTAAGCGATTTCTTAAATTGACAAGAGGCTAGAGTACTTTACTGTTACAAAATTTCAAGGTTTTATGACGCTCCAGTAAAAAGTTACAAGCATTTGTATTTTGCAAACTTTGATAGGTGTAGGACGTACCGTAAAGAAGTTAGGGCCATTTGAAGTTTTATAAGTGTTTGATTTGGGACTCAAGGGTAGCATAGCTTTGAGCGATAACTTAAATTGACAAGAGGCTCCAGTACTTTATTGTTACTAAATTTCAAGGTTTTATGACGCTCCAGTAAAAAGTTACAAGCATTTGTATGTTGCAAACTTTTATAGGTGTAGGACGCTCCGTATAGAAGTTAGTACCATTTGAAGTTTTATCAGTGTTTGATTCGGGACTCAAGGGTAGCATAGCATTGAGCGATAACTTAAATTGACAAGAGGCTCGAGTACTTTACTGTTACAAAATTTAAAGGTTTTATGACGCACCAGTAAAAAGTTACAAGCATTTGTATGTTGCAAACTGTGATAGGTGTAGGACGTACCGTATAGAAGTTAGGGCCATTTGAAGTTTTATCAGTGGTTGATTTGGGACTCAAGGGTAGCATAGCTTTGAGCGATAACTTAAATTGACAAGAGGCTCGAGTACTTTATTGTTACTAAATTTCAAGGTTTTATGACGCTCCAGTAAAAAGTTACAAGCATTTGTATGTTGCAAACATTGATAGGTGTAGGACGTACCGTATAGAAGTTAGGGCCATTTGAAGTTTAATAAGTGTTTGATTTGGGACTCAAGGGTAGCATAGCTTTGAGCGATAACTTAAATTGACAAGAGGCTTGAGTACTTTATTGTTACAAAATTTCAAGGTTTTATGACGCTCCAGTAAAAAGTTACAAGCATTTGTATGTTGCAAACTTTGATAGGTGTAGGACGTACCGTATAGAAGTTAGGGTCATTTGAAGTTTTGTCAGTGTTTGATTTGGGACTCAAGGGTAGCATAGCTTTGAGCGATAACTTAAATTGACAAGAGGCTCGAGTACTTTATTGTTACTAAATTTTATGACGCTCCAGTAAAAAGTTACAAGCATTTGTATGTTGCAAATTTTGATAGGTGTAGGACGTACCGTATAGAAGTTAGGTCCATTTGAAGTTTTATCAGTGTTTGATTTGGGACTCAAAGGTAGCATAGCTTTAAGCGATTGCTTAAATTGACAAGAGGCTCGAGAACTTTATTGTTACTAAATTTCAAGGTTTTATGACGCTCCAGTAAAAAGTTACAAGCATTTGTATGCTACAAGCTTTGATAATTGTAGGACGTACCGTATAGAAGTTAGGGCCATTTGAAGTTTTATCAGTGTTCGATTTGGGACTCAAGGGTAGCATAGTTTTGAGCGATAGCTTAAGTTGACAGGAGGCTCGAGTACTTTATTGTTACAAAATTTCATGGTTTCATGACGTTCCAGTAAAAATTACAAGAATTTGTTTGTTGCAAACTTTGATAGGTGTAGGACGTACCCTATAGAAGTTAGGGCCATTTGAAGTTTTATCAGTGTTCGATTTGGGACTCAATGGTAGCATACCTTTGAGCGATAACTTAAATTGACAAGGGGCTCGAGTACTTTATTGTTACTAAATTTCAAGGTTTTATGACGCTCCAGTAAAAAGTTACAAGCATTTGTATGTTGCAAACTTTGATAGGTGTAGGGCGTACCGTATAGAAGTTAGGGACATTTGAAGTTTTATCAGTGTTTGATTTGGGACTCAAGGGTAGCATAGCTTTGAGCGATAGCTTAAATTAACAAGAGGCTCGAGTACTTTATTGTTACAAAATTTCAAGGTTTTATGACGCTCCAGTAAAAAGTTACAAGCATTTGTATGTTGCAAACTTTGATAAGTGTAGGACGTACCGTATAGAAGTTAGGGCCATTTGAAGTTTTATCAGTGTTTGATTTGGGACTGAAGGGTAGCATAGCTTTGAGCGAGAGCTTAAATTGACAAGAGGGTCGAGTAATTTATTGTTACAAAATTTCAAGGTTTTATAACGCTCCAGTAAAAAGTTACAAGCATTTGTATGTTGCAAACTTTGATAGGTGTAGGACGCACCGTATAGAAGTTAGGGCCATTTGAAGTTTTATCAGTGTTTGATTTGGGACTCAAGGGTAGCATAGCTTTGAGCGATAGCTTAAATTGACAAGAGGCTCGAGTACTTTATTGTTACAAAATTTCAAGGTTTTATGACGCTCCAGTAAAAGTTACAAGGATTTGTATGTTGCAAACTTTGATAGGTGTAGGACGTACCGTATAGAAATTAGGGCCATTTGAAGTTTTATCAGTGTTTGATTTGGGACTCAAGGGTAGCATAGCTTTGAGCGATAACTTAAATTGACAAGAGGCTCGAGTACTTTATTGTTACTAAATTTCAAGGTTTTATGACGCTCCAGTAAAAAGTTACAAGCATTTGTATGTTGCAAACTTTGATAGGTGTAGGACGTACCGTATAGAAGTTAGGTCCATTTGAAGTTTTATCAGTGTTTGATTTGGGACTCAAAGGTAGCATAGCTTTAAGCGATTGCTTAAATTGACAAGAGGCTAGAGTACTTTACTGTTACAAAATTTCAAGGTTTTATGACGCTCCAGTAAAAAGTTACAAGCATTTGTATTTTGCAAACTTTGATAGGTGTAGGACGTACCGTAAAGAAGTTAAGGCCATTTGAAGTTTTATAAGTGTTTGATTTGGGACTCAAGGGTAGCATAGCTTTGAGCGATAACTTAAATTGACAAGAGGCTCCAGTACTTTATTGTTACTAAATTTCAAGGTTTTATGACGCTCCAGTAAAAAGTTACAAGCATTTGTATGTTGCAAACTTTTATAGGTGTAGGACGCTCCGTATAGAAGTTAGTACCATTTGAAGTTTTATCAGTGTTTGATTTGGGACTCAAGGGTAGCATAGCATTGAGCGATAACTTAAATTGACAAGAGGCTCGAGTACTTTACTGTTACAAAATTTAAAGGTTTTATGACGCTCCAGTAAAAAGTTACAAGCATTTGTATGTTGCAAACTGTGATAGGTGTAGGACGTACCGTATAGAAGTTAGGGCCATTTGAAGTTTTATCAGTGGTTGATTTGGGACACAAGGGTCGCATAGCTTTGAGCGATAACTTAAATTGACAAGAGGCTCGAGTACTTTATTGTTACTAAATTTCAAGGTTTTCTGACGCTCCAGTAAAAAGTTACAAGCATTTGTATGTTGCAAACATTGATAGGTGTAGGACGTACCGTATAGAAGTTAGGGCCATTTGAAGTTTAATAAGTGTTTGATTTGGGACTCAAGGGTAGCATAGCTTTGAGCGATAACTTAAATTGACAAGAGGCTTGAGTACTTTATTGTTACAAAATTTCAAGGTTTTATGACGCTCCAGTAAAAAGTTACAAGCATTTGTATGTTGCAAACTTTGATAGGTGTAGGACGTACCGTATAGAAGTTAGGGTCATTTGAAGTTTTGTCAGTGTTTGATTTGGGACTCAAGGGTAGCATAGCTTTGAGCGAAAACTTAAATTGACAAGAGGCTCGAGTACTTTATTGTTACTAAATTTTATGACGCTCCAGTAAAAAGTTACAAGCATTTGTATGTTGCAAACTTTGATAGGTGTAGGACGTACCGTATAGAAGTTAGGTCCATTTGAAGTTTTATCAGTGTTTGATTTGGGACTCAAAGGTAGCATAGCTTTAAGCGATTGCTTAAATTGACAAGAGGCTCGAGAACTTTATTGTTACTAAATTTCAAGGTTTTATGACGCTCCAGTAAAAAGTTAAAGCATTTGTATGCTACAAGCTTTGATAATTGTAGGACGTACCGTATAGAAGTTAGGGCCATTTGAAGTTTTATCAGTGTTCGATTTGGGACTCAAGGGTAGCATAGCTTTGAGCGATAGCTTAAATTGACAAGAGTCTAGAGTACTTTACTGTTACAAAATTTCAAGGTTTTATGACGCTCCAGTAAAAAGTTACAAGCATTTGTATGTTGCAAACTTTGATAGGTGTAGGACGTACCGTATAGAAGTTAGTACCATTTGAAGTTTTATCAGTGTTTGATTTGGGAATCAAGGGTAGCATAGCTTTGAGCGATAACTGAAACTGACAAGAGGCTCGAGTACTTTACTGTTACAAAATTTCAAGGTTTTATGACGCTCCAGTAAAAAGTTACAAGCATTTGTATGTTGCAAACTGTGATAGGTGTAGTACGTACCGTATAGAAGTTAGGGCCATTTGAAGTTTTATCAATGTTTGATTTGGGACTCAAGGGCAGCATAGCTTTGAGCGATAACTGAAATTGACAAGAGGCTCGAGTACTTTATTGTTACTAAATTTCAAGGTTTTATGACGCTCCAGTAAAAAGTTACAAGCATTTGTATGTTGCAAACATTGATAGGTGTAGGACGTACCGTGTAGGAGTTAGGGCCATTTGAAGTTTTATCAGTGTTTGATTTGGGACTCAAGGGTAGCATAGCTTTGAGCGATAGCTTAAATTCACAAGAGGCTTGAGTACTTTATTTTTACAAAATTTCAAGGTTTTATGACGCTCTAGTAAAAAGTTACAAGCATTTGTATGTTACAAACTTTGATAAGTGTAGGACGTACCGTATAGAAGTTAGGGCCATTTGAAGTTTTATCAGTGTTTGATTTGGGACTGAAGGGTAGCATAGCTCTGAGCGATAGCTTAAATTGACAAGAGGCTCGAGTACTTTATTTTTACAAAATTGCAAGGTTTTGTGACGCTCCAGTAAAAAGTTACAAGCATTTGTATGTTCAAACTTTGATAGGTGTAGGACGCACCGTATAGAAGTTAGGGCCATTTGAAATTTTATCTGTGTTTGATTTGGGACTCAAGGGTAGCATAGCTTTGAGCGATAGCTTAAATTGACAGGAGGCTCGAGTACTTTATTGTTACAAAATTTCATGGTTTCATGACGTTCCAGTAAAAAGTTACAAGAATTTGTTTGTTGCAAACTTTGATAGGTGTAGGACGTACCCTATAGAAGTTAGGGCCATTTGAAGTTTTATCAGTGTTCGATTTGGGACTCAATGGTAGCATACCTTTGAGCGATAACTTAAATTGACAAGGGGCTCGAGTACTTTATTGTTACTAAATTTCAAGGTTTTATGACGCTCCAGTAAAAAGTTACAAGCATTTGTATGTTGCAAACTTTGATAGGTGTAGGGCGTACCGTATAGAAGTTAGGGACATTTGAAGTTTTATCAGTGTTTGATTTGGGACTCAAGGGTAGCATAGCTTTGAGCGATAGCTTAAATTAACAAGAGGCTCGAGTACTTTATTGTTACAAAATTTCAAGGTTTTATGACGCTCCAGTAAAAAGTTACAAGCATTTGTATGTTGCAAACTGTGATAGGTGTAGTACGTACCGTATAGAAGTTAGGGCCATTTGAAGTTTTATCAGTGTTTGACTTGGGACTCAAGGGCAGCATAGCTTTGAGCGATAACTGAAATTGACAAGAGGCTCGAGTACTTTATTGTTACTAAATTTCAAGGTTTTATGACGCTCCAGTAAAAAGTTACAAGCATTTGTATGTTCAAACTTTGATAGGTGTAGGACGCACCGTATAGAAGTTAGGGCCATTTGAAATTTTATCTGTGTTTGATTTGGGACTCAAGGGTAGCATAGCTTTGAGCGATAGCTTAAATTGACAGGAGGCTCGAGTACTTTATTGTTACAAAATTTCATGGTTTCATGACGTTCCAGTAAAAAGTTACAAGAATTTGTTTGTTGCAAACTTTGATAGGTGTAGGACGTACCCTATAGAAGTTAGGGCCATTTGAAGTTTTATCAGTGTTTGATTTGGGACTCAAGGGTAGCATAGCTTTGAGCGATAACTTAAATTGACAAGAGGCTCGAGTACTTTATTGTTACTAAATTTTATGACGCTCCAGTAAAAAGTTACAAGCATTTGTATGTTGCAAACTTTGATAGGTGTAGGACGTACCGTATAGAAGTTAGGTCCATTTGAAGTTTTATCAGTGTTTGATTTGGGACTCAAAGGTAGCATAGCTTTAAGCGATTGCTTAAATTGACAAGAGGCTCGAGAACTTTATTGTTACTAAATTTCAAGGTTTTATGACGCTCCAGTAAAAAGTTACAAGCATTTGTATGCTACAAGCTTTGATAATTGTAGGACGTACCGTATAGAAGTTAGGGCCATTTGAAGTTTTATCAGTGTTTGATTTGGGACTCAAGGGTAGCATAGCTTTGAGCGATAACTTAAATTGACAAGAGTCTAGAGTACTTTACTGTTACAAAATTTCAAGGTTTTATGACGCTCCAGTAAAAAGTTACAAGCATTTGTATGTTGCAAACTTTGATAGGTGTAGGACGTACCGTATAGAAGTTAGTACCATTTGAAGTTTTATCAGTGTTTGATTTGGGACTCAAGGGTAGCATAGCTTTGAGCGATAACTGAAACTGACAAGAGGCTCGAGTACTTTACTGTTACAAAATTTCAAGGTTTTATGACGCTCCAGTAAAAAGTTACAAGCATTTGTATGTTGCAAACTGTGATAGGTGTAGTACGTACCGTATAGAAGTTAGGGCCATTTGAAGTTTTATCAATGTTTGATTTGGGACTCAAGGGCAGCATAGCTTTGAGCGATAACTGAAATTGACAAGAGGCTCGAGTACTTTATTGTTACTAAATTTCAAGGTTTTATGACGCTCCAGTAAAATGTTACAACCATTTGTATGTTGCAAACATTGATAGGTGTAGGACGTACCGTGTAGGAGTTAGGGCCATTTGAAGTTTTATCAGTGTTTGATTTGGGACTCAAGGGTAGCATAGCTTTGAGCGATAGCTTAAATTCACAAGAGGCTTGAGTACTTTATTTTTACAAAATTTCAAGGTTTTATGACGCTCTAGTAAAAAGTTACAAGCATTTGTATGTTACAAACTTTGATAAGTGTAGGACGTACCGTATAGAAGTTAGGGCCATTTGAAGTTTTATCAGTGTTTGATTTGGGACTGAAGGGTAGCATAGCTCTGAGCGATAGCTTAAATTGACAAGAGGCTCGAGTACTTTATTGTTACAAAATTGCAAGGTTTTGTGACGCTCCAGTAAAAAGTTACAAGCATTTGGATGTTCAAACTTTGATAGGTGTAGGACGCACCGTATAGAAGTTAGGGCCATTTGAAATTTTATCTGTGTTTGATTTGGGACTCAAGGGTAGCATAGCTTTGAGCGATAGCTTAAATTGACAGGAGGCTCGAGTACTTTATTGTTACAAAATTTCATGGTTTCATGACGTTCCAGTAAAAAGTTACAAGAATTTGTTTGTTGCAAACTTTGATAGGTGTAGGACGTACCCTATAGAAGTTAGCTCCATTTGAAGTTTTATCAGTGTTTGACTTGGGACTCAAGGGCAGCATAGCTTTGAGCGATAACTGAAATTGACAAGAGGCTCGAGTACTTTATTGTTACTAAATTTCAAGGTTTTATGACGCTCCAGTAAAAAGTTACAAGCATTTGTATGTTCAAACTTTGATAGGTGTAGGACGCACCGTATAGAAGTTAGGGCCATTTGAAATTTTATCTGTGTTTGATTTGGGACTCAAGGGTAGCATAGCTTTGAGCGATAGCTTAAATTGACAGGAGGCTCGAGTACTTTATTGTTACAAAATTTCATGGTTTCATGACGTTCCAGTAAAAAGTTACAAGAATTTGTTTGTTGCAAACTTTGATAGGTGTAGGACGTACCCTATAGAAGTTAGGGCCATTTGAAGTTTTATCAGTGTTTGATTTGGGACTCAAGGGTAGCATAGCTTTGAGCGATAACTTAAATTGACAAGAGGCTCGAGTACTTTATTGTTACTAAATTTTATGACGCTCCAGTAAAAAGTTACAAGCATTTGTATGTTGCAAACTTTGATAGGTGTAGGACGTACCGTATAGAAGTTAGGTCCATTTGAAGTTTTATCAGTGTTTGATTTGGGACTCAAAGGTAGCATAGCTTTAAGCGATTGCTTAAATTGACAAGAGGCTCGAGAACTTTATTGTTACTAAATTTCAAGGTTTTATGACGCTCCAGTAAAAAGTTACAAGCATTTGTATGCTACAAGCTTTGATAATTGTAGGACGTACCGTATAGAAGTTAGGGCCATTTGAAGTTTTATCAGTGTTCGATTTGGGACTCAAGGGTAGCATAGCTTTGAGCGATAGCTTAAATTGACAAGAGTCTAGAGTACTTTACTGTTACAAAATTTCAAGGTTTTATGACGCTCCAGTAAAAAGTTACAAGCATTTGTATGTTGCAAACTTTGATAGGTGTAGGACGTACCGTATAGAAGTTAGTACCATTTGAAGTTTTATCAGTGTTTGATTTGGGACTCAAGGGTAGCATAGCTTTGAGCGATAACTGAAACTGACAAGAGGCTCGAGTACTTTACTGTTACAAAATTTCAAGGTTTTATGACGCTCCAGTAAAAAGTTACAAGCATTTGTATGTTGCAAACTGTGATAGGTGTAGTACGTACCGTATAGAAGTTAGGGCCATTTGAAGTTTTATCAATGTTTGATTTGGGACTCAAGGGCAGCATAGCTTTGAGCGATAACTGAAATTGACAAGAGGCTCGAGTACTTTATTGTTACTAAATTTCAAGGTTTTATGACGCTCCAGTAAAATGTTACAACCATTTGTATGTTGCAAACATTGATAGGTGTAGGACGTACCGTGTAGGAGTTAGGGCCATTTGAAGTTTTATCAGTGTTTGATTTGGGACTCAAGGGTAGCATAGCTTTGAGCGATAGCTTAAATTCACAAGAGGCTTGAGTACTTTATTTTTACAAAATTTCAAGGTTTTATGACGCTCTAGTAAAAAGTTACAAGCATTTGTATGTTACAAACTTTGATAAGTGTAGGACGTACCGTATAGAAGTTAGGGCCATTTGAAGTTTTATCAGTGTTTGATTTGGGACTGAAGGGTAGCATAGCTCTGAGCGATAGCTTAAATTGACAAGAGGCTCGAGTACTTTATTGTTACAAAATTGCAAGGTTTTGTGACGCTCCAGTAAAAAGTTACAAGCATTTGGATGTTCAAACTTTGATAGGTGTAGGACGCACCGTATAGAAGTTAGGGCCATTTGAAATTTTATCTGTGTTTGATTTGGGACTCAAGGGTAGCATAGCTTTGAGCGATAGCTTAAATTGACAGGAGGCTCGAGTACTTTATTGTTACAAAATTTCATGGTTTCATGACGTTCCAGTAAAAAGTTACAAGAATTTGTTTGTTGCAAACTTTGATAGGTGTAGGACGTACCCTATAGAAGTTAGCTCCATTTGAAGTTTTATCAGTGTTCGATTTGGGACTCAATGGTAGCATACCTTTGAGCGATAACTTAAATTGACAAGGGGCTCGAGTACTTTATTGTTACTAAATTTCAAGGTTTTATGACGCTCCAGTAAAAAGTTACAAGCATTTGTATGTTGCAAACTTTGATAGGTGTAGGGCGTACCGTATAGAAGTTAGGGATATTTGAAGTTTTATCAGTGTTTGATTTGGGACTCAAGGGTAGCATAGCTTTGAGCGATAGCTTAAATTAACAAGAGGCTCGAGTACTTTATTGTTACAAAATTTCAAGGTTTTATGACGCTCCAGTAAAAAGTTACAAGCATTTGTATGTTGCAAACTGTGATAGGTGTAGTACGTACCGTATAGAAGTTAGGGCCATTTGAAGTTTTATCAGTGTTTGACTTGGGACTCAAGGGCAGCATAGCTTTGAGCGATAACTGAAATTGACAAGAGGCTCGAGTACTTTATTGTTACTAAATTTCAAGGTTTTATGACGCTCCAGTAAAAAGTTACAAGCATTTGTATGTTGCAAACATTGATAGGTGTAGGACGTGCCGTATAGGAGTTAGGGCCATTTGAAGTTTTATCAGTGTTTGATTTGGGACTCAAGGGTAGCATAGCTTTGAGCGATAGCTGAAATTCACAAGAGGCTTGAGTACTTTATTTTTACAAAATTTCAAGGTTTTATGACGCTCTAGTAAAAAGTTACAAGCATTTGTATGTTACAAACTTTGATAAGTGTAGGACGTACCGTATAGAAGTTAGGGCCATTTGAAGTTTTATCAGTGTTTGATTTGGGACTGAAGGGTAGCATAGCTCTGAGCGATAGCTTAAATTGAGAAGAGGCTCGAGTACTTTATTGTTACAAAATTGCAAGGTTTTGTGACGCTCCAGTAAAAAGTTACAAGCATTTGTATGTTCAAACTTTGATAGGTGTAGGACGCACCGTATAGAAGTTAGGGCCATTTGAAATTTTATCTGTGTTTGATTTGGGACTCAAGGGTAGCATAGCTTTGAGCGATAGCTTAAGTTGACAGGAGGCTCGAGTACTTTATTGTTACAAAATTTCATGGTTTCATGACGTTCCAGTAAAAAGTTACAAGAATTTGTTTGTTGCAAACTTTGATAGGTGTAGGACGTACCCTATAGAAGTTAAGGCCATTTGAAGTTTTATCAGTGTTCGATTTGGGACTTAATGGTAGCATACCTTTGAGCGATAACTTAAATTGACAAGGGGCTCGAGTACTTTATTGTTACTAAATTTCAAGGTTTTATGACGCTCCAGTAAAAAGTTACAAGCATTTGTATGTTCAAACTTTGATAGGTGTAGGACGCACCGTATAGAAGTTAGGGCCATTTGAAATTTTATCTGTGTTTGATTTGGGACTCAAGGGTAGCATAGCTTTGAGCGATAGCTTAAGTTGACAGGAGGCTCGAGTACTTTATTGTTACAAAATTTCATGGTTTCATGACGTTCCAGTAAAAAGTTACAAGAATTTGTTTGTTGCAAACTTTGATAGGTGTAGGACGTACCCTATAGAAGTTAGGGCCATTTGAAGTTTTATCAGTGTTTGATTTGGGACTCAAGGGTAGCATAGCTTTGAGCGATAGCTTAAATTAACAAGAGGCTCGAGTACTTTATTGTTACAAAATTTCAAGGTTTTATGACGCTCCAGTAAAAAGTTACAAGCATTTGTATGTTGCAAGCTTTGATAATTGTAGGACGTACCGTATAGAAGTTAGGGCCATTTGAAGTTTTATCAGTGTTCGATTTGGGACTCAAGGGTAGCATAGCTTTGAGCGATAGCTTAAATTGACAAGAGGCTAGAGTACTTTACTGTTACAAAATTTCAAGGTTTTATGACGCTCCAGTAAAAAGTTACAAGCATTTGTATGTTGCAAACTTTGATAGGTGTAGGACGTACCGTATAGAAGTTAATACCATTTGAAGTTTTATCAGTGTTTGATTTGGGACTCAAGGGTAGCATAGCTTTGAGCGATAGCTTAAATTAACAAGAGGCTCGAGTACTTTATTGTTACAAAATTTCAAGGTTTTATGACACTCCAGTAAAAAGTTACAAGCATTTGTATGTTGCAAACTGTGATAGGTGTACTACGTACCGTATAGAAGTTAGGGCCATTTGAAGTTTTATCAGTGTTTGACTTGGGACTCAAGGGCAGCATAGCTTTGAGCGATAACTGAAATTGACAAGAGGCTCGAGTACTTTATTGTTACTAAATTTCAAGGTTTTATGACGCTCCAGTAAAAAGTTACAAGCATTTGTATGTTGCAAACATTGATAGGTGTAGGACGTGCCGTATAGGAGTTAGGGCCATTTGAAGTTTTATCAGTGTTTGATTTGGGACTCAAGGGTAGCATAGCTTTGAGCGATAGCTTAAATTCACAAGAGGCTTGAGTACTTTATTTTTACAAAATTTCAAGGTTTTATGACGCTCTAGTAAAAAGTTACAAGCATTTGTATGTTTCAAACTTTGATAAGTGTAGGACGTACCGTATAGAAGTTAGGGCCATTTGAAGTTTTATCAGTGTTTGATTTGGGACTGAAGGGTAGCATAGCTCTGAGCGATAGCTTAAATTGACAAGAGGCTCGAGTACTTTATTGTTACAAAATTGCAAGGTTTTGTGACGCTCCAGTAAAAAGTTACAAGCATTTGTATGTTCAAACTTTGATAGGTGTAGGACGCACCGTATAGAAGTTAGGGCCATTTGAAATTTTATCTGTGTTTGATTTGGGACTCAAGGGTAGCATAGCTTTGAGCGATAGCTTAAGTTGACAGGAGGCTCGAGTACTTTATTGTTACAAAATTTCATGGTTTCATGACGTTCCAGTAAAAAGTTACAAGAATTTGTTTGTTGCAAACTTTGATAGGTGTAGGACGTACCCTATAGAAGTTAGGGCCATTTGAAGTTTTATCAGTGTTCGATTTGGGACTCAATGGTAGCATACCTTTGAGCGATAACTTAAATTGACAAGGGGCTCGAGTACTTTATTGTTACTAAATTTCAAGGTTTTATGACGCTCCAGTAAAAAGTTACAAGCATTTGTATGTTGCAAACTTTGATAGGTGTAGGGCGTACCGTATAGAAGTTAGGGACATTTGAAGTTTTATCAGTGTTTGATTTGGGACTCAAGGGCAGCATAGCTTTGAGCGATAGCTTAAATTAACAAGAGGCTCGAGTACTTTATTGTTACAAAATTTCAAGGTTTTATGACGCTCCAGTAAAAAGTTACAAGCATTTGTATGTTGCAAACTTTGATAAGTGTAGGACGTACCGTATAGAAGTTAGGGCCATTTGAAGTTTTATCAGTGTTTGATTTGGGACTGAAGGGTAGCATAGCTTTGAGCGAGAGCTTAAATTGACAAGAGGGTCGAGTAATTTATTGTTACAAAATTTCAAGGTTTTATAACGCTCCAGTAAAAAGTTACAAGCATTTGTATGTTGCAAACTTTGATAGGTGTAGGACGCACCGTATAGAAGTTAGGGCCATTTGAAGTTTTATCAGTGTTTGATTTGGGACTCAAGGGTAGCATAGCTTTGAGCGATAGCTTAAATTGACAAGAGGCTCGAGTACTTTATTGTTACAAAATTTCAAGGTTTTATGACGCTCCAGTAAAAAGTTACAAGCATTTGTATGTTGCAAACTTTGATAGGTGTAGGACGTACCGTATAGAAATTAGGGCCATTTGAAGTTTTATCAGTGTTTGATTTGGGACTCAAGGGTAGCATAGCTTTGAGCGATAACTTAAATTGACAAGAGGCTCGAGTACTTTATTGTTACTAAATTTCAAGGTTTTATGACGCTCCAGTAAAAAGTTACAAGCATTTGTATGTTGCAAACTTTGATAGGTGTAGGACGTACCGTATAGAAGTTAGGTCCATTTGAAGTTTTATCAGTGTTTGATTTGGGACTCAAAGGTAGCATAGCTTTAAGCAATCGCTTAAATTGACAAGAGGCTAGAGTACTTTACTGTTACAAAATTTCAAGGTTTTATGACGCTCCAGTAAAAAGTTACAAGCATTTGTATTTTGCAAACTTTGATAGGTGTAGGACGTACCGTATAGAAGTTAGGGCCATTTGAAGTTTTATCAGTGGTTGATTTGGGACTCAAGGGTAGCATAGCTTTGAGCGATAACTTAAATTGACAAGAGGCTCGAGTACTTTATTGTTACTAAATTTCAAGGTTTTATGACGCTCCAGTAAAAAGTTACAAGCATTTGTATGTTGCAAACATTGATAGGTGTAGGACGTACCGTATAGAAGTTAGGGCCATTTGAAGTTTAATTAGTGTTTGATTTGGGCCTCAAGGGTAGCATAGCTTTGAGCGATAACTTAAATTGACAAGAGGCTTGAGTACTTTATTGTTACAAAATTTCAAGGTTTTATGACGCTCCAGTAAAAAGTTACAAGCATTTGTATGTTGCAAACTTTGATAGGTGTAGGACGTACCGTATAGAAGTTAGGGTCATTTGAAGTTTTGTCAGTGTTTGATTTGGGACTCAAGGGTAGCATAGCTTTGAGCGATAACTTAAATTGACAAGAGGCTCGAGAACTTTATTGTTACAAAATTGCAAGGTTTTGTGACGCTCCAGTAAAAAGTTACAAGCATTTGTATGTTCAAACTTTGATAGGTGTAGGACGCACCGTATAGAAGTTAGGGCCATTTGAAATTTTATCTGTGTTTGATTTGGGACTCAAGGGTAGCATAGCTTTGAGCGATAGCTTAAGTTGACAGGAGGCTCGAGTACTTTATTGTTACAAAATTTCATGGTTTCATGACGTTCCAGTAAAAAGTTACAAGAATTTGTTTGTTGCAAACTTTGATAGGTGTAGGACGTACCCTATAGAAGTTAGGGCCATTTGAAGTTTTATCAGTGTTCGATTTGGGACTCAATGGTAGCATACCTTTGAGCGATAACTTAAATTGACAAGGGGCTCGAGTACTTTATTGTTACTAAATTTCAAGGTTTTATGACGCTCCAGTAAAAAGTTACAAGCATTTGTATGTTGCAAACTTTGATAGGTGTAGGGCGTACCGTATAGAAGTTAGGGACATTTGAAGTTTTATCAGTGTTTGATTTGGGACTCAAGGGCAGCATAGCTTTGAGCGATAGCTTAAATTAACAAGAGGCTCGAGTACTTTATTGTTACAAAATTTCAAGGTTTTATGACGCTCCAGTAAAAAGTTACAAGCATTTGTATGTTGCAAACTTTGATAAGTGTAGGACGTACCGTATAGAAGTTAGGGCCATTTGAAGTTTTATCAGTGTTTGATTTGGGACTGAAGGGTAGCATAGCTTTGAGCGAGAGCTTAAATTGACAAGAGGGTCGAGTAATTTATTGTTACAAAATTTCAAGGTTTTATAACGCTCCAGTAAAAAGTTACAAGCATTTGTATGTTGCAAACTTTGATAGGTGTAGGACGCACCGTATAGAAGTTAGGGCCATTTGAAGTTTTATCAGTGTTTGATTTGGGACTCAAGGGTAGCATAGCTTTGAGCGATAGCTTAAATTGACAAGAGGCTCGAGTACTTTATTGTTACAAAATTTCAAGGTTTTATGACGCTCCAGTAAAAAGTTACAAGCATTTGTATGTTGCAAACTTTGATAGGTGTAGGACGTACCGTATAGAAATTAGGGCCATTTGAAGTTTTATCAGTGTTTGATTTGGGACTCAAGGGTAGCATAGCTTTGAGCGATAACTTAAATTGACAAGAGGCTCGAGTACTTTATTGTTACTAAATTTCAAGGTTTTATGACGCTCCAGTAAAAAGTTACAAGCATTTGTATGTTTGCAAACTTTGATAGGTGTAGGACGTACCGTATAGAAGTTAGGTCCATTTGAAGTTTTATCAGTGTTTGATTTGGGACTCAAAGGTAGCATAGCTTTAAGCGATTGCTTAAATTGACAAGAGGCTAGAGTACTTTACTGTTACAAAATTTCAAGGTTTTATGACGCTCCAGTAAAAAGTTACAAGCATTTGTATTTTGCAAACTTTGATAGGTGTAGGACGTACCGTATAGAAGTTAGGGCCATTTGAAGTTTTATCAGTGGTTGATTTGGGACTCAAGGGTAGCATAGCTTTGAGCGATAACTTAAATTGACAAGAGGCTCGAGTACTTTATTGTTA
This sequence comes from Clusia tigrina, assembly GCA_920105625.2. Taxonomy (NCBI): domain Eukaryota; kingdom Metazoa; phylum Arthropoda; class Insecta; order Diptera; family Clusiidae; genus Clusia; species Clusia tigrina. The sequence goes on from CAKKTE020000288.1 coordinate 236,304, forward strand.
CTAAATTTCAAGGTTTAATGACGCTCCAGTAAAAAGTTACAAGCATTTGTATGTTGCAAACATTGATAGGTGTAGGACGTACCGTATAGAAGTTAGGGCCATTTGAAGTTTAATTAGTGTTTGATTTGGGCCTCAAGGGTAGCATAGCTTTGAGCGATAACTTAAATTGACAAGAGGCTTGAGTACTTTATTGTTACAAAATTTCAAGGTTTTATGACGCTCCAGTAAAAAGTTACAAGCATTTGTATGTTGCAAACTTTGATAGGTGTAGGACGTACCGTATAGAAGTTAGGGTCATTTGAAGTTTTGTCAGTGTTTGATTTGGGACTCAAGGGTAGCATAGCTTTGAGCGATAACTTAAATTGACAAGAGGCTCGAGTACTTAATTGTTACTAAATTTTATGACGCTCCAGTAAAAAGTTACAAGCATTTGTATGTTGCAAACTTTGATAGGTGTAGGACGTACCGTATAGAAGTTAGTTCCATTTGAAGTTTTATCAGTGTTTGATTTGGGACTCAAAGGTAGCATAGCTTTAAGCGATTGCTTAAATTGACAAGAGGCTCGAGAACTTTATTGTTACTAAATTTCAAGGTTTTATGACGCTCCAGTAAAAAGTTACAAGCATTTGTATGCTACAAGCTTTGATAGGTGTAGGACGTACCGTATAGAAGTTAGGGCCATTTGAAGTTTTATCAGTGTTCGATTTGGGACTCAAGGGTAGCATAGCTTTGAGCGATAGCTTAAATTGACAAGAGGCTAGAGTACTTTACTATTACAAAATTTCAAGGTTTTATGACGCTCCAGTAAAAAGTTACAAGCATTTGTATTTTGCAAACTTTGATAGGTGTAGGACGTACCGTATAGAAGTTAGGGCCATTTGAAGTTTTATCAGTGTTTGATTTGGGACTCAAGGGTAGCATAGCTTTGAGCGATAACTTAAATTGACAAGAGGCTCGAGTACTTTATTGTTACTAAATTTCAAGGTTTTATGACGCTCCAGTAAAAAGTTACAAGCATTTGTATGTTGCAAACTTTGATAGGTGTAGGACGTACCGTATAGAAGTTAGTACCATTTGAAGTTTTATCAGTGTTTGATTTGGGACTCAAGGGTAGCATAGCTTTGAGCGATAACTTAAATTGACAAGAGGCTCGAGTACTTTACTGTTACAAAATTTCAGGGTTTTATGACGCTCCAGTAAAAAGTTACAAGCATTTGTATGTTGCAAACTGTGATAGGTGTAGTACGTACCGTATAGAAGTTAGGGCCATTTGAAGTCTTATCAGTGTTTGATTTGGGACTCAAGGGCAGCATAGCTTTGAGCGATAACTGAAATTGACAAGAGGCTCGAGTACTTTATTGTTACTAAATTTCAAGGTTTTATGACGATCCAGTAAAAAGTTACAAGCATATGTATGTTGCAAACATTGATAGGTGTAGGACGTACCGTATAGGAGTTAGGGCTATTTGAAGTTTTATCAGTGTTTGATTTGGGACTCAAGGGTAGCATAGCTTTGAGCGATAACTTAAATTCACAAGAGGCTTGAGTACTTTATTTTTACAAAATTTCAAGGTTTTATGACGCTCTAGTAAAAAGTTACAAAAATTTGTATGTTACAAACTTTGATAAGTGTAGGACGTACCGTATAGAAGTTAGGGCCATTTGAAGTTTTATCAGTGTTTGATTTGGGACTGAAGGGTAGCATAGCTCTGAGCGATAGTTTAAATTGACAAGAGGCTCGAGTACTTTATTGTTACAAAATTGCAAGGTTTTGTGACGCTCCAGTAAAAAGTTACAAGCATTTGTATGTTCAAACTTTGATAGGTGTAGGACGCACCGTATAGAAGTTAGGGCCATTTGAAATTTTATCTGTGTTTGATTTGGGACTCAAGGGTAGCATAGCTTTGAGCGATAGCTTAAATTGACAGGAGGCTCGAGTACTTCATTGTTACAAAATTTCATGGTTTCATGACGTTCCAGTAAAAAGTTACAAGAATTTGTTTGTTGCAAACTTTGATAGGTGTAGGACGTACCCTATAGAAGTTAGGGCCATTTGAAGTTTTATCAGTGTTCGATTTGGGACTCAATGGTAGCATACCTTTGAGCGATAACTTAAATTGACAAGGGGCTCGAGTACTTTATTGTTACTAAATTTCAAGGTTTTATGACGCTCCAGTAAAAAGTTACAAGCATTTGTATGTTGCAAACTTTGATAGGTGTAGGGCGTACCGTATAGAAGTTAGGGACATTTGAAGTTTTATCAGTGTTTGATTTGGGACTCAAGGGTAGCATAGCTTTGAGCGATAGCTTAAATTAACAAGAGGCTCGAGTACTTTATTGTTACAAAATTTCAAGGTTTTATGACGCTCCAGTAAAAAGTTACAAGCATTTGTATGTTGCAAACTTTGATAAGTGTAGGACGTACCGTATAGAAGTTAGGGCCATTTGAAGTTTTATCAGTGTTTGATTTGGGACTGAAGGGTAGCATAGCTTTGAGCGAGAGCTTAAATTGACAAGAGGGTCGAGTAATTTATTGTTACAAAATTGCAAGGTTTTATGACGCTCCAGTAAAAAGTTACAAGCATTTGAATGCTGCAAACTTTGATAAGTGTAGGACGTACCGTATAGAAGTTAGGGCCATTTGAAGTTTTATCAGTGTTTGATTTGGGACTGAAGGGTAGCATAGCTTTGAGCGAGAGCTTAAATTGACAAGAGGGTCGAGTAATTTATTGTTACAAAATTGCAAGGTTTTATGACGCTCCAGTAAAAAGTTACAAGCATTTGTATGTTGCAAACTTTGATAGGTGTAGGACGCACCGTATAGAAGTTAGGGCCATTTGAAGTTTTATCAGTGTTTGATTTGGGACTCAAGGGTAGCATAGCTTTGAGCGATAGCTTAAATTGACAAGAGGCTCGAGTACTTTATTGTTACAAACTTTCAAGGTTTTATGACGCTCCAGTAAAAAGTTACAAGCATTTGTATGTTGCAAACTTTGATAGGTGTAGGATGTACCGTATAGAAGTTAGGGCCATTTGAAGTTTTATCAGTGTTTGATTTGGGACTCAAGGGTAGCATAGCTTTGAGCGATAACTTAAATTGACAAGAGGCTCGAGTACTTTATTGTTACTAAATTTCAAGGTTTTATGACGCTCCAGTAAAAAGTTACAAGCATTTGTATGTTGCAAACTTTGATAGGTGTAGGACGTACCGTATAGAAGTTAGGTCCATTTGAAGTTTTATCAGTGTTTGATTTGGGACTCAAAGGTAGCATAGCTTTAAGCGATTGCTTAAAAACCGATTGACAAGAGGCTAGAGTACTTTACTGTTACAAAATTTCAAGGTTTTATGACGCTCCAGTAAAAAGTTACAAGCATTTGTATGTTCAAACTTTGATAGGTGTAGGACGCACCGTATAGAAGTTAGGGCCATTTGAAATTTTATCTGTGTTTGATTTGGGACTCAAGGGTAGCATAGCTTTGAGCGATAGCTTAAATTGACAGGATGCTCGAGTACTTTATTGTTACAAAATTTCATGGTTTCATGACGTTCCAGTAAAAAGTTACAAGAATTTGTTTGTTGCAAACTTTGATAGGTGTAGGACGTACCCTATAGAAGTTAGGGCCATTTGAAGTTTTATCAGTGTTCGATTTGGGACTCAATGGTAGCATACCTTTGAGCGATAACTTAAATTGACAAGGGGCTCGAGTACTTTATTGTTACTAAATTTCAAGGTTTTATGACGCTCCAGTAAAAAGTTACAAGCATTTGTATGTTGCAAACTTTGATAGGTGTAGGGCGTACCGTATCGAAGTTAGGGACATTTGAAGTTTTATCAGTGTTTGATTTGGGACTCAAGGGTAGCATAGCTTTGAGCGATAGCTTAAATTAACAAGAGGCTCGAGTACTTTATTGTTACAAAATTTCAAGGTTTTATGACGCTCCAGTAAAAAGTTACAAGCATTTGTATGTTGCAAACTTTGATAAGTGTAGGACGTACCGTAAAGAAGTTAGGGCCATTTAAAGTTTTATCAGTGTTTGATTTGGGACTGAAGGGTAGCATAGCTTTGAGCGAGAGCTTAAATTGACAAGAGGGTCGAGTAATTTATTGTTACAAAATTGCAAGGTTTTATGACGCTCCAGTAAAAAGTTACAAGCATTTGTATGCTGCAAACTTTGATAAGTGTAGGACGTACCGTATAGAAGTTAGGGCCATTTGAAGTTTTATCAGTGTTTGATTTGGGACTGAAGGGTAGCATAGCTTTGAGCGAGAGCTTAAATTGACAAGAGGGTCGAGTAATTTATTGTTACAAAATTGCAAGGTTTTATGACGCTCCAGTAAAAAGTTACAAGCATTTGTATGTTGCAAACTTTGATAGGTGTAGGACGCACCGTATAGAAGTTAGGGCCATTTGAAGTTTTATCAGTGTTTGATTTGGGACTCAAGGGTAGCATAGCTTTGAGCGATAGCTTTAATTGACAAGAGGCTCGAGTACTTTATTGTTACAAAATTTCAAGGTTTTATGACGCTCCAGTAAAAAGTTACAAGCATTTGTATGTTGCAAACTTTGATAGGTGTAGGACGTACCGTATAGAAGTTAGGGCCATTTGAAGTTTTATCAGTGTTTGATTTAGGACTCAAGGGTAGCATAGCTTTGAGCGATAACTTAAATTGACAAGAGGCTCGAGTACTTTATTGTTACTAAATTTCAAGGTTTTATGACGCTCCAGTAAAAAGTTACAAGCATTTGTATGTTGCAAACTTTGATAGGTGTAGGACGTACCGTATAGAAGTTAGGTCCATTTGAAGTTTTATCAGTGTTTGATTTGGGACTCAAAGGTAGCATAGCTTTAAGCGATTGCTTAAAAAGCGATTGACAAGAGGCTAGAGTACTTTACTGTTACAAAATTTCAAGGTTTTATGACGCTCCAGTAAAAAGTTACAAGCATTTGTATTTTGCAAACTTTGATAGGTGTAGGACGTACCGTAAAGAAGTTAGGGCCATTTGAAGTTTTATAAGTGTTTGATTTGGGACTCAAGGGTAGCATAGCTTTGAGCGATAACTTAAATTGACAAGAGGCTCGAGTACTTTATTGTTACTAAATTTCAAGGTTTTATGACGCTCCAGTAAAAAGTTACAAGCATTTGTATGTTGCAAACTTTGATAGGTGTAGGACGTACCGTATAGAAGTTAGTACCATTTGAAGTTTTATCAGTGTTTGATTTGGGACTCAAGGGTAGCATAGCTTTGAGCGATAACTTAAATTGACAAGAGGCTCGAGTACTTTACTGTTACAAAATTTCAAGGTTTTATGACGCTCCAGTAAAAAGTTACAAGCATTTGTATGTTGCAAACTGTGATAGGTGTAGTACGTACCGTATAGAAGTTAGGGCCATTTGAAGTTTTATCAGTGTTTGATTTGGGACTCAAAGGTAGCATACCTTTGAGCGATAACTTAAATTGACAAGGGGCTCGAGTACTTTATTGTTACTAAATTTCAAGGTTTTATGACGCTCCAGTAAAAAGTTACAAGCATTTGTATGTTGCAAACTTTGATAGGTGTAGGGCGTACCGTATAGAAGTTAGGGACATTTGAAGTTTTATCAGTGTTTGATTTGGGACTCAAGGGTAGCATAGCTTTGAGCGATAGCTTAAATTAACAAGAGGCTCGAGTACTTTATTGTTACAAAATTTCAAGGTTTTATGACGCTCCAGTAAAAAGTTACAAGCATTTGTATGTTGCAAACTTTGATAAGTGTAGGACGTACCGTATAGAAGTTAGGGCCATTTGAAGTTTTATCAGTGTTTGATTTGGGACTGAAGGGTAGCATAGCTTTGACCGAGAGCTTAAATTGACAAGAGGGTCGAGTAATTTATTGTTACAAAATTGCAAGGTTTTATGACGCTCCAGTAAAAAGTTACAAGCATTTGAATGCTGCAAACTTTGATAAGTGTAGGACGTACCGTATAGAAGTTAGGGCCATTTGAAGTTTTATCAGTGTTTGATTTGGGACTGAAGGGTAGCATAGCTTTGAGCGAGAGCTTAAATTGACAAGAGGGTCGAGTAATTTATTGTTACAAAATTGCAAGCTTTTATGACGCTCCAGTAAAAAGTTACAAGCATTTGAATGCTGCAAACTCTGATAAGTGTAGGACGTACCGTATAGAAGTTAGGGCCATTTGAAGTTTTATCAGTGTTTGATTTGGGACTGAAGGGTAGCATAGCTTTGAGCGATAGCTTAAATTGACAAGAGGCTCGAGTACTTTATTGTTACAAAATTTCAAGGTTTTATGACGCTCCAGTAAAAAGTTACAAGCATTTGTATGTTGCAAACTTTGATAGGTGTAGGACGCACCGTATAGAAGTTAGGGCCATTTGAAGTTTTATCAGTGTTTGATTTGGGACTCAAGGGTAGCATAGCTTTGAGCGATAGCTTAAATTGACAAGAGGCTCGAGTACTTTATTGTTACAAAATTTCAAGGTTTTATGACGCTCCAGTAAAAAGTTACAAGCATTTGTATGTTGCAAACTTTGATAAGTGTAGGACGTACCGTATAGAAGTTAGGGCCATTTGAAGTTTTATCAGTGTTTGATTTGGGACTGAAGGGTAGCATAGCTTTGAGCGAGAGCTTCAATTGACAAGAGGGTCTTGTAATTTATTGTTACAAAATTGCAAGGTTTTATGACGCTCCAGTAAAAAGTTACAAGCATTTGAATGCTGCAAACTTTGATAAGTGTAGGACGTACCGTATAGAAGTTAGGGCCATTTGAAGTTTTATCAGTGTTTGATTTGGGACTGAAGGGTAGCATAGCTTTGAGCGAGAGCTTAAATTGACAAGAGGGTCGAGTAATTTATTGTTACAAAATTGCAAGGTTTTATGACGCTCCAGTAAAAAGTTACAAGCATTTGAATGCTGCAAACTTTGATAAGTGTAGGACGTACCGTATAGAAGTTAGGGCCATTTGAAGTTTTATCAGTGTTTGATTTGGGACTGAAGGGTAGCATAGCTTTGAGCGAGAGCTTAAATTGACAAGAGGGTCGAGTAATTTATTGTTACAAAATTGCAAGGTTTTATGACGCTCCAGTAAAAAGTTACAAGCATTTGTATGTTGCAAACTTTGATAGGTGTAGGACGCACCGTATAGAAGTTAGGGCCATTTGAAGTTTTATCAGTGTTTGATTTGGGACTCAAGGGTAGCATAGCTTTGAGCGATAGCTTAAATTGACAAGAGGCTCGAGTACTTTATTGTTACAAAATTTCAAGGTTTTATGACGCTCCAGTAAAAAGTTACAAGCATTTGTATGTTGCAAACTTTGATAGGTGTAGGACGTACCGTATAGAGGTTAGGGCCATTTGAAGTTTTATCAGTGTTTGATTTGGGACTCAAGGGTAGCATAGCTTTGAGCGATAACTTAAATTGACAAGAGGCTCGAGTACTTTATTGTTACTAAATTTCAAGGTTTTATGACGCTCCAGTAAAAAGTTACAAGCATTTGTATGTTGCAAACTTTGATAGGTGTAGGACGTACCGTATAGAAGTTAGGTCCATTTGAAGTTTTATCAGTGTTTGATTTGGGACTCAAAGGTAGCATAGCTTTAAGCGATTGCTTAAAAACCGTTTGACAAGAGGCTAGAGTACTTTACTGTTACAAAATTTCAAGGTTTTATGGCGCTCCAGTAAAAAGTTACAAGCATTTGTATGTTCAAACTTTGATAGGTGTAGGACGCACCGTATAGAAGTTAGGGCCATTTGAAATTTTATCTGTGTTTGATTTGGGACTCAAGGGTAGCATAGCTTTGAGCGATAGCTTAAATTGACAGGAGGCTCGAGTACTTTATTGTTACAAAATTTCATGGTTTCATGACGTTCCAGTAAAAAGTTACAAGAATTTGTTTGTTGCAAACTTTGATAGGTGTAGGACGTACCCTATAGAAGTTAGGGCCATTTGAAGTTTTATCAGTGTTCGATTTGGGACTCAATAGTAGCATACCTTTGAGCGATAACTTAAATTGACAAGGGGCTCGAGTACTTTATTGTTACTAAATTTCAAGGTTTTATGACGCTCCAGTAAAAAGTTACAAGCATTTGTATGTTGCAAACTTTGATAGGTGTAGGGCGTACCGTATAGAAGTTAGGGACATTTGAAGTTTTATCAGTGTTTGATTTGGGACTCAAGGGTAGCATAGCTTTGAGCGATAGCTTAAATTAACAAGAGGCTCGAGTACTTTATTGTTACAAAATTTCAAGGTTTTATGACGCTCCAGTAAAAAGTTACAAGCATTTGTATGTTGCAAACTTTGATAAGTGTAGGACGTACCGTATAGAAGTTAGGGCCATTTGAAGTTTTATCAGTGTTTGATTTGGGACTGAAGGGTAGCATAGCTTTGAGCGAGAGCTTAAATTGACAAGAGGGTCGAGTAATTTATTTTTACAAAATTGCAAGGTTTTATGACGCTCCAGTAAAAAGTTACAAGCATTTGAATGCTGCAAACTTTGATAAGTGTAGGACGTACCGTATAGAAGTTAGGGCCATTTGAAGTTTTATCAGTGTTTGATTTGGGACTCAAGGGTAGCATAGCTTTGAGCGATAGCTTAAATTAACAAGAGGCTCGAGTACTTTATTGTTACAAAATTTCAAGGTTTTATGACGCTCCAGTAAAAAGTTACAAGCATTTGTATGTTGCAAACTTTGATAAGTGTAGGACGTACCGTATAGAAGTTAGGGCCATTTGAAGTTTTATCAGTGTTTGATTTGGGACTGAAGGGTAGCATAGCTTTGAGCGAGAGCTTAAATTGACAAGAGGGTCGAGTAATTTATTGTTACAAAATTGCAAGGTTTTATGACGCTCCAGTAAAAAGTTACAAGCATTTGAATGCTCCAAACTTTGATAAGTGTAGGACGTACCGTATAGAAGTTAGGGCCATTTGAAGTTTTATCAGTGTTTGATTTGGGACTGAAGGGTAGCATAGCTTTGAGCGAGAGATTAAATTGACAAGAGGGTCGAGTAATTTATTGTTACAAAATTGCAAGGTTTTATGACGCTCCAGTAAAAAGTTACAAGCATTTGTATGTTGCAAACTTTGATAGGTGTAGGACGCACCGTATAGAAGTTAGGGCCATTTGAAGTTTTATCAGTGTTTGATTTGGGACTCAAGCGTAGCATAGCTTTGAGCGATAGCTTAAATTGACAAGAGGCTCGAGTACTTTATTGTTACAAAATTTCAAGGTTTTATGACGCTCCAGTAAAAAGTTACAAGCATTTGTATGTTGCAAACTTTGATAGGTGTAGGACGTACCGTATAGAAGTTAGGGCCATTTGAAGTTTTATCAGTGTTTGATTTGGGACTCAAGGGTAGCATAGCTTTGAGCGATAACTTAAATTGACAAGAGGCTCGAGTACTTTATTGTTACTAAATTTCAAGGTTTTATGACGCTCCAGTAAAAAGTTACAAGCATTTGTATGTTGCAAACTTTGATAGGTGTAGGACGTACCGTATAGAAGTTAGGTCCATTTGAAGTTTTATCAGTGTTTGATTTGGGACTCAAAGGTAGCATAGCTTTAAGCGATTGCTTAAAAACCGATTGACAAGAGGCTAGAGTACTTTACTGTTACAAAATTTCAAGGTTTTATGACGCTCCAGTAAAAAGTTACAAGCATTTGTATGTTCAAACTTTGATAGGTGTAGGACGCACCGTATAGAAGTTAGGGCCATTTGAAATTTTATCTGTGTTTGATTTGGGACTCAAGGGTAGCATAGCTTTGAGCGATAGCTTAAATTGACAGGAGGCTCGAGTACTTTATTGTTACAAAATTTCATGGTTTCATGACGTTCCAGTAAAAAGTTACAAGAATTTGTTTGTTGCAAACTTTGATAGGTGTAGGACGTACCCTATAGAAGTTAGGGCCATTTGAAGTTTTATCAGTGTTCGATTTGGGACTCAATGGTAGCATACCTTTGAGCGATAACTTAAATTGACAAGGGGCTCGAGTACTTTATTGTTACTAAATTTCAAGGTTTTATGACGCTCCAGTAAAAAGTTACAAGCATTTGTATGTTGCAAACTTTGATAGGTGTAGGGCGTACCGTATCGAAGTTAGGGACATTTGAAGTTTTATCAGTGTTTGATTTGGGACTCAAGGGTAGCATAGCTTTGAGCGATAGCTTAAATTAACAAGAGGCTCGAGTACTTTATTGTTACAAAATTTCAAGGTTTTATGACGCTCCAGTAAAAAGTTACAAGCATTTGTATGTTGCAAACTTTGATAAGTGTAGGACGTACCGTAAAGATGTTAGGGCCATTTAAAGTTTTATCAGTGTTTGATTTGGGACTGAAGGGTAGCATAGCTTTGAGCGAGAGCTTAAATTGACAAGAGGGTCGAGTAATTTATTGTTACAAAATTGCAAGGTTTTATGACGCTCCAGTAAAAAGTTACAAGCATTTGTATGCTGCAAACTTTGATAAGTGTAGGACGTACCGTATAGAAGTTAGGGCCATTTGAAGTTTTATCAGTGTTTGATTTGGGACTGAAGGGTAGCATAGCTTTGAGCGAGAGCTTAAATTGACAAGAGGGTCGAGTAATTTATTGTTACAAAATTGCAAGGTTTTATGACGCTCCAGTAAAAAGTTACAAGCATTTGTATGTTGCAAACTTTGATAGGTGTAGGACGCACCGTATAGAAGTTAGGGCCATTTGAAGTTTTATCAGTGTTTGATTTGGGACTCAAGGGTAGCATAGCTTTGAGCGATAGCTTAAATTGACAAGAGGCTCGAGTACTTTATTGTTACAAAATTTCAAGGTTTTATGACGCTCCAGTAAAAAGTTACAAGCATTTGTATGTTGCAAACTTTGATAGGTGTAGGACGTACCGTATAGAAGTTAGGACCATTTGAAGTTTTATCAGTATTTGATTTGGGACTCAAGGGTAGCATAGCTTTGAGCGATAACTTAAATTGACAAGAGGCTCGAGTACTTTATTGTTACTAAATTTCAAGGTTTTATGACGCTCCAGTAAAAAGTTACAAGCATTTGTATGTTGCAAACTTTGATAGGTGTAGGACGTACCGTATAGAAGTTAGGTCCATTTGAAGTTTTATCAGTGTTTGATTTGGGACTCAAAGGTAGCATAGCTTTAAGCGATTGCTTAAAAAGCGATTGACAAGAGGCTAGAGTACTTTACTGTTACAAAATTTCAAGGTTTTATGACGCTCCAGTAAAAAGTTACAAGCATTTGTATTTTGCAAACTTTGATAGGTGTAGGACGTACCGTAAAGAAGTTAGGGCCATTTGAAGTTTTATAAGTGTTTGATTTGGGACTCAAGGGTAGCATAGCTTTGAGCGATAACTTAAATTGACAAGAGGCTCGAGTACTTTATTGTTACTAAATTTCAAGGTTTTATGACGCTCCAGTAAAAAGTTACAAGCATTTGTATGTTGCAAACTTTGATAGGTGTAGGACGTACCGTATAGAAGTTAGTACCATTTGAAGTTTTATCAGTGTTTGATTTGTGACTCAAGGGTAGCATAGCTTTGAGCGATAACTTAAATTGACAAGAGGCTCGAGTACTTTACTGTTAGAAAATTTCAAGGTTTTATGACGCTCCAGTAAAAAGTTACAAGCATTTGTATGTTGCAAACTGTGATAGGTGTAGTACGTACCGTATAGAAGTTAGGGCCATTTGAAGTTTTATCAGTGTTTGATTTGGGACTCAAGGGCAGCATAGCTTTGAGCGATAACTGAAATTGACAAGAGGCTCGAGTACTTTATTGTTACTAAATTTCAAGGTTTTATGACGCTCCAGTAAAAAGTTACAAGCATTTGTATGTTGCAAACATTGATAGGTGTAGGACGTACCGTATAGGAGTTAGGGCCATTTGAAGTTTTATCAGTGTTTGATTTGGGACTCAAGGGTAGCATAGCTTTGAGCGATAGCTTAAATTCACAAGAGGCTTGAGTACTTTATTTTTACAAAATTTCAAGGTTTTATGACGCTCTAGTAAAAAGTTACAAGCATTTGTATGTTACAAACTTTGATAAGTGTAGGACGTACCGTATAGAAGTTAGGGCCATTTGAAGTTTTATCAGTGTTTGATTTGGGACTGAAGGGTAGCATAGCTCTGAGCGATAGCTTAAATTGACAAGAGGCTCGAGTACTTTATTGTTACAAAATTGCAAGGTTTTGTGACGCTCCAGTAAAAAGTTACAAGCATTTGTATGTTCAAACTTTGATAGGTGTAGGACGCACCGTATAGAAGTTAGGGTCATTTGAAATTTTATCTGTGTTTGATTTGGGACTCAAGGGTAGCATAGCTTTGAGCGATAGCTTAAATTGACAGTAGGCTCGAGTACTTTATTGTTACAAAATTTCATGGTTTCATGACGTTCCAGGAAAAAGTTACAAGAATTTGTTTGTTGCAAACTTTGATAGGTGTAGAACGTACCCAATAGAAGTTAGGGCCATTTGAAGTTTTATCAGTGTTCGATTTGGGACTCAATGGTAGCATACCTTTGAGCGATAACTTAAATTGACAAGGGGCTCGAGTACTTTATTGTTACTAAATTTCAAGGTTTTATGACGCTCCAGTAAAAAGTTACAAGCATTTGTATGTTCCAAACTTTGATAGGTGTAGGGCGTACCGTATAGAAGTTAAGGACATTTGAAGTTTTATCAGTGTTTGATTTGGGACTCAAGGGTAGCATAGCTTTGAGCGATAGCTTAAATTAACAAGAGGCTCGAGTACTTTATTGTTACAAAATTTCAAGGTTTTATGATGCTCCAGTAAAAAGTTACAAGCATTTGTATGTTGCAAACTTTGATAAGTGTAGGACGTACCGTATAGAAGTTAGGGCCATTTGAAATTTTATCAATGTTTGATTTGGGACTGAAGGGTAGCATAGCTTTGAGCGAGAGCTTAAATGGACAAGAGGGTCGAGTAATTTATTGTTACAAAATTGCAAGGTTTTATTATGACGCTCCAGTAAAAAGTTACAAGCATTTGTATGCTGCAAACTTTGATAAGTGTAGGACGTACCGTATAGAAGTTAGGGCCATTTGAAGTTTTATCAGTGTTTGATTTGGGACTGAAGGGTAGCATAGCTTTGAGCGAGAGCTTAAATTGACAAGAGGGTCGAGTAATTTATTGTTACAAAATTGCAAGGTTTTATGACGCTCCAGTAAAAAGTTACAAGCATTTTTATGTTGCAAACTTTGATAGGTGTAGGACGCACCGTATAGAAGTTAGGACCATTTGAAGTTTTATCAGTGTTTGATTTGGGACTCAAGGGTAGCATAGCTTTGAGCGATAGCTTAAATTGACAAGAGGCTCGAGTACTTTATTGTTACAAAATTTCAAGGTTTTATGACGCTCCAGTAAAAAGTTACAAGCATTTGTATGTTGCAAACTTTGATAGGTGTAGGACGTACCGTATAGAAGTTAGGGCCATTTGAAGTTTTATCAGTGTTTGATTTGGGACTCAAGGGTAGCATAGCTTTGAGCGATAACTTAAATTGACAAGAGGCTCGAGTACTTTATTGTTACTAAATTTCAAGGTTTTATGACGCTCCAGTAAAAAGTTACAAGCATTTGTATGTTGCAAACTTTGATAGGTGTTGGACGTACCGTATAGAAGTTAGGTCCATTTGAAGTTTTATCAGTGTTTGATTTGGGACTCAAAGGTAGCATAGCTTTAAGCGATTGCTTAAAAAGCGATTGACAAGAGGCTAGAGTACTTTACTGTAAAAAAATTTCAAGGTTTTATGACGCTCCAGTAAAAAGTTACAAGCATTTGCACTTTGCAAACTTTGATAGGTGTAGGACGTACCGTAAAGAAGTTAGGGCCATTTGAAGTCTTATCAGTGTTTGATTTGGGACTCAAGGGCAGCATAGCTTTGAGCGATAACTGAAATTGACAAGAGGCTCGAGTACTTTATTGTTACTAAATTTCAAGGTTTTATGACGATCCAGTAAAAAGTTACAAGCATTTGTATGTTGCAAACATTGATAGGTGTAGGACGTACCGTATAGGAGTTAGGGCTATTTGAAGTTTTATCAGTGTTTGATTTGGGATTCAAGGGTAGCATTGCTTTGAGCGATAACTTAAATTCACAAGAGGCTTGAGTACTTTATTTTTACAAAATTTCAAGGTTTTATGACGCTCTAGTAAAAAGTTACAAGCATTTGTATGTTACAAACTTTGATAAGTGTAGGACGTACCGTATAGAAGTTAGGGCCATTTGAAGTTTTATCAGTGTTTGATTTGGGACTGAAGGGTAGCATAGCTCTGAGCGATAGCTTAAATTGACAAGAGGCTCGAGTACTTTATTGTTACAAAATTGCAAGGTTTTGTGACGCTCCAGTAAAAAGTTACAAGCATTTGTATGTTCAAACTTTGATAGGTGTAGGACGCACCGTATAGAAGTTAGGGCCATTTGAAATTTTATCTGTGTTTGATTTGGGACTCAAGGGTAGCATAGCTTTGAGTGATAGCTTAAATTGACAGGAGGCTCGAGTACTTTATTGTTACAAAATTTCATGGTTTCATGACGTTCCAGTAAAAAGTTACAAGAATTTGTTTGTTGCAAACTTTGATAGGTGTAGGACGTACCCTATAGAAGTTAGGGCCATTTGAAGTTTTATCAGTGTTCGATTTGGGACTCAATGGTAGCATACCTTTGAGCGATAACTTAAATTGACAAGGGGCTCGAGTACTTTATTGTTACTAAATTTCAAGGTTTTATGACGCTCCAGTAAAAAGTTACAAGCATTTGTATGTTCCAAACTTTGATAGGTGTAGGGCGTACCGTATAGAAGTTAAGGACATTTGAAGTTTTATCAGTGTTTGATTTGGGACTCAAGGGTAGCATAGCTTTGAGCGATAGCTTAAATTAACAAGAGGCTCGAGTACTTTATTGTTACAAAATTTCAAGGTTTTATGATGCTCCAGTAAAAAGTTACAAGCATTTGTATGTTGCAAACTTTGATAAGTGTAGGACGTACCGTATAGAAGTTAGGGCCATTTGAAATTTTATCAATGTTTGATTTGGGACTGAAGGGTAGCATAGCTTTGAGCGAGAGCTTAAATTGACAAGAGGGTCGAGTAATTTATTGTTACAAAATTGCAAGGTTTTATTATGACGCTCCAGTAAAAAGTTACAAGCATTTGTATGCTGCAAACTTTGATAAGTGTAGGACGTACCGTATAGAAGTTAGGGCCATTTGAAGTTTTATCAGTGTTTGATTTGGGACTGAAGGGTAGCATAGCTTTGAGCGAGAGCTTAAATTGACAAGAGGGTCGAGTAATTTATTGTTACAAAATTGCAAGGTTTTATGACGCTCCAGTAAAAAGTTACAAGCATTTGTATGTTGCAAACTTTGATAGGTGTAGGACGCACCGTATAGAAGTTAGGACCATTTGAAGTTTTATCAGTGTTTGATTTGGGACTCAAGGGTAGCATAGCTTTGAGCGATAGCTTAAATTGACAAGAGGCTCGAGTACTTTATTGTTACAAAATTTCAAGGTTTTATGACGCTCCAGTAAAAAGTTACAAGCATTTGTATGTTGCAAACTTTGATAGGTGTAGGACGTACCGTATAGAAGTTAGGGCCATTTGAAGTTTTATCAGTGTTTGATTTGGGACTCAAGGGTAGCATAGCTTTGAGCGATAACTTAAATTGACAAGAGGCTCGAGTACTTTATTGTTACTAAATTTCAAGGTTTTATGACGCTCCAGTAAAAAGTTACAAGCATTTGTATGTTGCAAACTTTGATAGGTGTTGGACGTACCGTATAGAAGTTAGGTCCATTTGAAGTTTTATCAGTGTTTGATTTGGGACTCAAAGGTAGCATAGCTTTAAGCGATTGCTTAAAAAGCGATTGACAAGAGGCTAGAGTACTTTACTGTAAAAAAATTTCAAGGTTTTATGACGCTCCAGTAAAAAGTTACAAGCATTTGCACTTTGCAAACTTTGATAGGTGTAGGACGTACCGTAAAGAAGTTAGGGCCATTTGAAGTCTTATCAGTGTTTGATTTGGGACTCAAGGGCAGCATAGCTTTGAGCGATAACTGAAATTGACAAGAGGCTCGAGTACTTTATTGTTACTAAATTTCAAGGTTTTATGACGATCCAGTAAAAAGTTACAAGCATTTGTATGTTGCAAACATTGATAGGTGTAGGACGTACCGTATAGGAGTTAGGGCTATTTGAAGTTTTATCAGTGTTTGATTTGGGATTCAAGGGTAGCATTGCTTTGAGCGATAACTTAAATTCACAAGAGGCTTGAGTACTTTATTTTTACAAAATTTCAAGGTTTTATGACGCTCTAGTAAAAAGTTACAAGCATTTGTATGTTACAAACTTTGATAAGTGTAGGACGTACCGTATAGAAGTTAGGGCCATTTGAAGTTTTATCAGTGTTTGATTTGGGACTGAAGGGTAGCATAGCTCTGAGCGATAGCTTAAATTGACAAGAGGCTCGAGTACTTTATTGTTACAAAATTGCAAGGTTTTGTGACGCTCCAGTAAAAAGTTACAAGCATTTGTATGTTCAAACTTTGATAGGTGTAGGACGCACCGTATAGAAGTTAGGGCCATTTGAAATTTTATCTGTGTTTGATTTGGGACTCAAGGGTAGCATAGCTTTGAGTGATAGCTTAAATTGACAGGAGGCTCGAGTACTTTATTGTTACAAAATTTCATGGTTTCATGACGTTCCAGTAAAAAGTTACAAGAATTTGTTTGTTGCAAACTTTGATAGGTGTAGGACGTACCCTATAGAAGTTAGGGCCATTTGAAGTTTTATCAGTGTTCGATTTGGGACTCAATGGTAGCATACCTTTGAGCGATAACTTAAATTGACAAGGGGCTCGAGTACTTTATTGTTACTAAATTTCAAGGTTTTATGACGCTCCAGTAAAAAGTTACAAGCATTTGTATGTTGCAAACTTTGATAGGTGTAGGGCGTACCGTATAGAAGTTAGGGACATTTGAAGTTTTATCAGTGTTTGATTTGGGACTTTAGGGTAGCATAGCTTTGAGCGATAGCTTAAATTAACAAGAGGCTCCAGTACTTTATTGTTACAAAATTTCAAGGTTTTATGACGCTCCAGTAAAAAGTTACAAGCATTTGTATGTTGCAAACTTTGATAAGTGTAGGACGTACCGTATAGAAGTTAGGGCCATTTGAAGTTTTATCAGTGTTTGATTTGGGACTGAAGGGTAGCATAGCTTTGAGCGAGAGCTTAAATTGACAAGAGGGTCGAGTAATTTATTGTTACAAAATTGCAAGGTTTTATGACGCTCCAGTAAAAAGTTACAAGCATTTGTATGTTGCAAACTTTGATAGGTGTAGGACGCACCGTATAGAAGTTAGGGCCATTTGAAGTTTTATCAGTGTTTGATTTGGGACTCAAGGGTAGCATAGCTTTGAGCGATAGCTTAAATTGACAAGAGGCTCGAGTACTTTATTGTTACAAAATTTCAAGGTTTTATGACGCTCCAGTAAAAAGTTACAAGCATTTGTATGTTGCAAACTTTGATAGGTGTAGGGCGTACCGTATAGAAGTTAGGGACATTTGAAGTTTTATCAGTGTTTGATTTGGGAGTCAAGGGTAGCATAGCTTTGAGCGATAGCTTAAATTAACAAGAGGCTCGAGTACTTTATTGTTACAAAATTTCAAGGTTTTATGACGCTCCAGTAAAAAGTTACAAGCATTTGTATGTTGCAAACTTTGATAAGTGTAGGACGTACCGTATAGAAGTTAGGGCCATTTGAAGTTTTATCAGTGTTTGATTTGGGACTGAAGGGTAGCATAGCTTTGAGCGAGAGCTTAAATTGACAAGAGGGTCGAGTAATTTATTGTTACAAAATTGCAAGGTTTTATGACGCTCCAGTAAAAAGTTACAAGCATTTGAATGCTGCAAACTTTGATAAGTGTAGGACGTACCGTATAGAAGTTAGGGCCATTTGAAGTTTTATCAGTGTTTGATTTGGGACTGAAGGGTAGCATAGCTTTGAGCGAGAGCTTAAATTGACAAGAGGGTCGAGTAATTTATTGTTACAAAATTGCAAGGTTTTATGACGCTCCAGTAAAAAGTTACAAGCATTTGAATGTTGCAAACTTTGATAGGTGTAGGACGCACCGTATAGAAGTTAGGGCCATTTGAAGTTTTATCAGTGTTTGATTTGGGACTCAAGGGTAGCATAGCTTTGAGCGATGGCTTACATTGACAAGAGGCTCGAGTACTTTATTGTTACAAAATTTCAAGGTTTTATGACGCTCCAGTAAAAAGTTACAAGCATTTGTATGTTGCAAACTTTGATAGGTGTAGGACGTACCGTATAGAAGTTAGGGCCGTTTGAAGTTTTATCAGTGTTTGATTTGGGACTCAAGGGTAGCATAGCTTTGAGCGATAACTTAAATTGACAAGAGGCTCGAGTACTTTATTGTTACTAAATTTCAAGGTTTTATGACGCTCCAGTAAAAAGTTACAAGCATTTGTATGTTGCAAACTTTGATAGGTGTAGGACGTACCGTATAGAAGTTAGGTCCATTTGAAGTTTTATCAGTGTTTGATTTGGGACTCAAAGGTAGCATAGCTTTAAGCGATTGCTTAAAAACCGATTGACAAGAGGCTAGAGTACTTTACTGTTACAAAATTTCAAGGTTTTATGACGCTCCAGTAAAAAGTTACAAGCATTTGTATGTTCAAACTTTGATAGGTGTAGGACGCACCGTATAGAAGTTAGGGCCATTTGAAATTTTATTTGTGTTTGATTTGGGACTCAAGGGTAGCATAGCTTTGAGCGATAGCTTAAATTGACAGGAGGCTCGAGTACTTTATTGTTACAAAATTTCATGGTTTCATGACGTTCCAGTAAAAAGTTACAAGCATTTGTATGTTCAAACTTTGATAGGTGTAGGACGCACCGTATAGAAGTTAGGGCCATTTGAAATTTTATCTGTGTTTGATTTGGGACTCAAGGGTAGCATAGCTTTGAGTGATAGCTTAAATTGACAGGAGGCTCGAGTACTTTATTGTTACAAAATTTCATGGTTTCATGACGTTCCAGTAAAAAGTTACAAGAATTTGTTTGTTGCAAACTTTGATAGGTGTAGGACGTACCCTATAGAAGTTAGGGCCATTTGAAGTTTTATCAGTGTTCGATTTGGGACTCAATGGTAGCATACCTTTGAGCGATAACTTAAATTGACAAGGGGCTCGAGTACTTTATTGTTACTAAATTTCAAGGTTTTATGACGCTCCAGTAAAAAGTTACAAGCATTTGTATGTTGCAAACTTTGATAGGTGTAGGGCGTACCGTATAGAAGTTAGGGACATTTGAAGTTTTATCAGTGTTTGATTTGGGACTTTAGGGTAGCATAGCTTTGAGCGATAGCTTAAATTAACAAGAGGCTCCAGTACTTTATTGTTACAAAATTTCAAGGTTTTATGACGCTCCAGTAAAAAGTTACAAGCATTTGTATGTTGCAAACTTTGATAAGTGTAGGACGTACCGTATAGAAGTTAGGGCCATTTGAAGTTTTATCAGTGTTTAATTTGGGACTGAAGGGTAGCATAGCTTTGAGCGAGAGCTTAAATTGACAAGAGGGTCGAGTAATTTATTGTTACAAAATTGCAAGGTTTTATGACGCTCCAGTAAAAAGTTACAAGCATTTGAATGCTGCAAACTTTGATAAGTGTAGGACGTACCGTATAGAAGTTAGGGCCATTTGAAGTTTTATCAGTGTTTGATTTGGGACTGAAGGGTAGCATAGCTTTGAGCGAGAGCTTAAATTGACAAGAGGGTCGAGTAATTTATTGTTACAAAATTGCAAGGTTTTATGACGCTCCAGTAAAAAGTTACAAGCATTTGTATGTTGCAAACTTTGATAGGTGTAGGACGCACCGTATAGAAGTTAGGGCCATTTGAAGTTTTATCAGTGTTTGATTTGGGACTCAAGGGTAGCATAGCTTTGAGCGATAGCTTAAATTGACAAGAGGCTCGAGTACTTTATTGTTACAAAATTTCAAGGTTTTATGACGCTCCAGTAAAAAGTTACAAGCATTTGTATGTTGCAAACTTTGATAGGTGTAGGGCGTACCGTATAGAAGTTAGGGACATTTGAAGTTTTATCAGTGTTTGATTTGGGACTCAAGGGTAGCATAGCTTTGAGCGATAGCTTAAATTAACAAGAGGCTCGAGTACTTTATTGTTACAAAATTTCAAGGTTTTATGACGCTCCAGTAAAAAGTTACAAGCATTTGTATGTTGCAAACTTTGATAAGTGTAGGACGTACCGTATAGAAGTTAGGGCCATTTGAAGTTTTATCAGTGTTTGATTTGGGACTGAAGGGTAGCATAGCTTTGAGCGAGAGCTTAAATTGACAAGAGGGTCGAGTAATTTATTGTTACAAAATTGCAAGGTTTTATGACGCTCCAGTAAAAAGTTACAAGCATTTGAATGCTGCAAACTTTGATAAGTGTAGGACGTACCGTATAGAAGTTAGGGCCATTTGAAGTTTTATCAGTGTTTGTTTTGGGACTGAAGGGTAGCATAGCTTTGAGCGAGAGCTTAAATTGACAAGAGGGTCGAGTAATTTATTGTTACAAAATTGCAAGGTTTTATGACGCTCCAGTAAAAAGTTACAAGCATTTGAATGTTGCAAACTTTGATAGGTGTAGGACGCACCGTATAGAAGTTAGGGCCATTTGAAGTTTTATCAGTGTTTGATTTGGGACTCAAGGGTAGCATAGCTTTGAGCGATGGCTTAAATTGACAAGAGGCTCGAGTACTTTATTGTTACAAAATTTCAAGGTTTTATGACGCTCCAGTAAAAAGTTACAAGCATTTGTATGTTGCAAACTTTGATAGGTGTAGGACGTACCGTATAGAAGTTAGGGCCGTTTGAAGTTTTATCAGTGTTTGATTTGGGACTCAAGGGTAGCATAGCTTTGAGCGATAACTTAAATTGACAAGAGGCTCGAGTACTTTATTGTTACTAAATTTCAAGGTTTTATGACGCTCCAGTAAAAAGTTACAAGCATTTGTATGTTGCAAACTTTGATAGGTGTAGGACGTACCGTATAGAAGTTAGGTCCATTTGAAGTTTTATCAGTGTTTGATTTGGGACTCAAAGGTAGCATAGCTTTAAGCGATTGCTTAAAAACCGATTGACAAGAGGCTAGAGTACTTTACTGTTACAAAATTTCAAGGTTTTATGACGCTCCAGTAAAAAGTTACAAGCATTTGTATGTTCAAACTTTGATAGGTGTAGGACGCACCGTATAGAAGTTAGGGCCATTTGAAATTTTATTTGTGTTTGATTTGGGACTCAAGGGTAGCATAGCTTTGAGCGATAGCTTAAATTGACAGGAGGCTCGAGTACTTTATTGTTACAACATTTCATGGTTTCATGACGTTCCAGTAAAAAGTTACAAGAATTTGTTTGTTGCAAACTTTGATAGGTGTAGGACGTACCCTATAGAAGTTAGGGCCATTTGAGGTTTTATCAGTGTTCGATTTGGGACTCAATGGTAGCATACCTTTGAGCGATAACTTAAATTGACAAGGGGCTCGAGTACTTTATTGTTACTAAATTTCAAGGTTTTATGACGCTCCAGTAAAAAGTTACAAGCATTTGTATGTTGCAAACTTTGATAGGTGTAGGGCGTACCGTATCGAAGTTAGGGACATTTGAAGTTTTATCAGTGTTTGATTTGGGACTCAAGGGTAGCATAGCTTTGAGCGATAGCTTAAATTAACAAGAGGCTCGAGTACTTTATTGTTACAAAATTTCAAGGTTTTATGACGCTCCAGTAAAAAGTTACAAGCATTTGTATGTTGCAAACTTTGATAAGTGTAGGACGTACCGTAAAGAAGTTAGGGCCATTTAAAGTTTTATCAGTGTTTGATTTGGGACTGAAGGGTAGCATAGCTTTGAGCGAGAGCTTAAATTGACAAGAGGGTCGAGTAATTTATTGTTACAAAATTGCAAGGTTTTATGACGCTCCAGTAAAAAGTTACAAGCATTTGTATGCTGCAAACTTTGATAAGTGTAGGACGTACCGTATAGAAGTTAGGGCCATTTGAAGTTTTATCAGTGTTTGATTTGGGACTGAAGGGTAGCATAGTTTTGAGCGAGAGCTTAAATTGACAAGAGGGTCGAGTAATTTATTGTTACAAAATTGCAAGGTTTTATGACGCTCCAGTAAAAAGTTACAAGCATTTGTATGTTTCAAACTTTGATAGGCGTAGGACGCACCGTATAGAAGTTAGGGCCATTTGAAGTTTTATCAGTGTTTGATTTGGGACTCAAGGGTAGCATATCTTTGAGCGATAGCTTAAATTGACAAGAGGCTCGAGTACTTTATTGTTACAAAATTTCAAGGTTTTATGACGCTCCAGTAAAAAGTTACAAGCATTTGTATGTTGCAAACTTTGATAGGTGTAGGACGTACCGTATAGAAGTTAGGGCCATTTGAAGTTTTATCAGTGTTTGATTTGGGACTCAAGGGTAGCATAGCTTTGAGCGATAACTTAAATTGACAAGAGGCTCGAGTACTTTATTGTTACTAAATTTCAAGGTTTTATGACGCTCCAGTAAAAAGTTACAAGCATTTGTATGTTGCAAACTTTGATAGGTGTAGGACGTACCGTATAGAAGTTAGGTCCATTTGAAGTTTTATCAGTGTTTGATTTGGGACTCAAAGGTAGCATAGCTTTAAGCGATTGCTTAAAAAGCGATTGACAAGAGGCTAGAGTACTTTACTGTTACAAAATTTCAAGGTTTTATGACGCTCCAGTAAAAAGTTACAAGCATTTGTATTTTGCAAACTTTGATAGGTGTAGGACGTACCGTAAAGAAGTTAGGGCCATTTGAAGTTTTATAAGTGTTTGATTTGGGACTCAAGGGTAGCATAGCTTTGAGCGATAACTTAAATTGACAAGAGGCTCGAGTACTTTATTGTTACTAAATTTAAAGGTTTTATGACGCTCTAGTAAAAAGTTACAAGCATTTGTATGTTGCAAACTTTGATAAGTGTAGGACGTACCGTATAGAAGTTAGTACCATTTGAAGTTTTATCAGTGTTTGATTTGGGACTCAAGGGTAGCATAGCTTTGAGCGATAACTTAAATTGACAAGAGGCTCGAGTACTTTACTGTTACAAAATTTCAAGGTTTTATGACGCTCCAGTAAAAAGTTACAAGCATTTGTATGTTGCAAACTGTGATAGGTGTAGTACGTACCGTATAGAAGTTAGGGCCATTTGAAGTTTTATCAGTGTTTGATTTGGGACTCAAGGGTAGCATACCTTTGAGCGATAACTTAAATTGACAAGGGGCTCGAGTACTTTATTGTTACTAAATTTCAAGGTTTTATGACGCTCCAGTAAAAAGTTACAAGCATTTGTATGTTGCAAACTTTGATAGGTGTAGGGCGTACCGTATAGAAGTTAGGGACATTTGAAGTTTTATCAGTGTTTGATTTGGGACTCAAGGGTAGCATAGCTTTGAGCGATAGCTTAAATTAACAAGAGGCTCGAGTACTTTATTGTTACAAAATTTCAAGGTTTTATGACGCTCCAGTAAAAAGTTACAAGCATTTGTATGTTGCAAACTTTGATAAGTGTAGGACGTACCGTATAGAAGTTAGGGCCATTTGAAGTTTTATCAGTGTTTGATTTGGGACTGAAGGGTAGCATAGCTTTGAGCGAGAGCTTAAATTGACAAGAGGGTCGAGTAATTTATTGTTACAAAATTGCAAGGTTTTATGACGCTCCAGTAAAAAGTTACAAGCATTTGAATGCTGCAAACTTTGATAAGTGTAGGACGGACCGTATAGAAGTTAGGGCCATTTGAAGTTTTATCAGTGTTTGATTTGGGACTGAAGGGTAGCATAGCTTTGAGCGAGAGCTTAAATTGACAAGAGGGTCGAGTAATTTATTGTTACAAAATTGCAAGGTTTTATGACGCTCCAGTAAAAAGTTACAAGCATTTGTATGTTGCAAACTTTGATAGGTGTAGGACGCACCGTATAGAAGTTAGGGCCATTTGAAGTTTTATCAGTGTTTGATTTGGGACTCAAGGGTAGCATAGCTTTGAGCGATAGCTTAAATTGACAAGAGGCTCGAGTACTTTATTGTTACAAAATTTCAAGGTTTTATGACGCTCCAGTAAAAAGTTACAAGCATTTGTATGTTGCAAACTTTGATAGGTGTAGGGCGTACCGTATAGAAGTTAGGGACATTTGAAGTTTTATCAGTGTTTGATTTGGGACTCAAGGGTAGCATAGCTTTGAGCGATAGCTTAAATTAACAAGAGGCTCGAGTACTTTATTGTTACAAAATTTCAAGGTTTTATGACGCTCCAGTAAAAAGTTACAAGCATTTGTATGTTGCAAACTTTGATAAGTGTAGGACGTACCGTATAGAAGTTAGGGCCATTTGAAGTTTTATCAGTGTTTGATTTGGGACTGAAGGGTAGCATAGCTTTGAGCGAGATCTTAAATTGACAAGAGGGTCGAGTAATTTATTGTTACAAAATTGCAAGGTTTTATGACGCTCCAGTAAAAAGTTACAAGCATTTGAATGCTGCAAACTTTGATAAGTGTAGGACGTACCGTATAGAAGTTAGGGCCATTTGAAGTTTTATCAGTGTTTGATTTGGGACTGAAGGGTAGCATAGCTTTGAGCGAGAGCTTAAATTGACAAGAGGGTCGAGTAATTTATTGTTACAAAATTGCAAGGTTTTATGACGCTCCAGTAAAAAGTTACAAGCATTTGTATGTTGCAAACTTTGATAGGTTTAGGACGCACCGTATAGAAGTTAGGGCCATTTGAAGTTTTATCAGTGTTTGATTTGGGACTCAAGGGTAGCATAGCTTCGAGCGATAGCTTAAATTGACAAGAGGCTCGAGTACTTTATTGTTACAAAATTTCAAGGTTTTATGACGCTCCAGTAAAAAGTTACAAGCATTTGTATGTTGCAAACTTTGATAGGTGTAGGACGTACCGTATAGAAGTTAGGGCCATTTGAAGTTTTATCAGTGTTTGATTTGGGACTCAAGGGTAGCATAGCTTTGAGCGATAACTTAAATTGACAAGAGGCTCGAGTACTTTATTGTTACTAAATTTCAAGGTTTTATGACGCTCCAGTAAAAAGTTACAAGCATTTGTATGTTGCAAACTTTGATAGGTATAGGACGTACCGTATAGAAGTTAGGTCCATTTGAAGTTTTATCAGTGTTTGATTTGGGACTCAAAGGTAGCATAGCTTTAAGCGATTGCTTAAAAACCGATTGACAAGAGGCTAGAGTACTTTACTGTTACAAAATTTCAAGGTTTTATGACGCTCCAGTAAAAAGTTACAAGCATTTGTATGTTCAAACTTTGATAGGTGTAGGACGCACCGTATAGAAGTTAGAACCATTTGAAATTTTATCTGTGTTTGATTTGGGACTCAAGGGTAGCATAGCTTTGAGCGATAGCTTAAATTGACAGGAGGCTCGAGTACTTTATTGTTACAAAATTTCATGGTTTCATGACGTTCCAGTAAAAAGTTACAAGAATTTGTTTGTTGCAAACTTTGATAGGTGTAGGACGTACCCTATAGAAGTTAGGGCCATTTGAAGTTTTATCAGTGTTCGATTTGGGACTCAATGGTAGCATACCTTTGAGCGATAACTTAAATTGACAAGGGGCTCGAGTACTTTATTGTTACTAAATTTCAAGGTTTTATGACGCTCCAGTAAAAAGTTACAAGCATTTGTATGTTGCAAACTTTGATAGGTGTAGGGCGTACCGTATCGAAGTTAGGGACATTTGAAGTTTTATCAGTGTTTGATTTGGGACTCAAGGGTAGCATAGCTTTGAGCGATAGCTTAAATTAACAAGAGGCTCGAGTACTTTATTGTTACAAAATTTCAAGGTTTTATGACGCTCCAGTAAAAAGTTACAAGCATTTGTATGTTGCAAACTTTGATAAGTGTAGGACGTACCGTAAAGAAGTTAGGGCCATTTAAAGTTTTATCAGTGTTTGACTTGGGACTGAAGGGTAGCATAGCTTTGAGCGAGAGCTTAAATTGACAAGAGGGTCGAGTAATTTATTGTTACAAAATTGCAAGGTTTTATGACGCTCCAGTAAAAAGTTACAAGCATTTGTATGCTGCAAACTTTGATAAGTGTAGGACGTACCGTATAAAAGTTAGGGCCATTTGAAGTTTTATCAGTGTTTGATTTGGGACTGAAGGGTAGCATAGCTTTGAGCGAGAGCTTAAATTGACAAGAGGGTCGAGTAATTTATTGTTACAAAATTGCAAGGTTTTATGACGCTCCAGTAAAAAGTTACAAGCATTTGTATGTTGCAAACTTTGATAGGTGTAGGACGCACCGTATAGAAGTTAGGGCCATTTGAAGTTTTATCAGTGTTTGATTTGGGACTCAAGGGTAGCATAGCTTTGAGTGATAGCTTAAATTGACAAGAGGCTCGAGTACTTTATTGTTACAAAATTTCAAGGTTTTATGACGCTCCAGTAAAAAGTTACAAGCATTTGTATGTTGCAAACTTTGATAGGTGTAGGACGTACCGTATAGAAGTTAGGGCCATTTGAAATTTTATCAGTGTTTGATTTGGGACTCAAGGGTAGCATAGCTTTGAGCGATAACTTAAATTGACAAGAGGCTCGAGTACTTTATTGTTACTAAATTTCAAGGTTTTATGACGCTCCAGTAAAAAGTTACAAGCATTTGTATGTTGCAAACTTTGATAGGTGTAGGACGTACCGTATAGAAGTTAGGTCCATTTGAAGTTTTATCAGTGTTTGATTTGCGACTCAAAGGTAGCATAGCTTTAAGCGATTGCTTAAAAAGCGATTGACAAGAGGCTAGAGTACTTTACTGTTACAAAATTTCAAGGTTTTATGACGCTCCAGTAAAAAGTTACAAGCATTTGTATTTTGCAAACTTTGATAGGTGTAGGACGTACCGTAAAGAAGTTAGGGCCATTTGAAGTTTTATAAGTGTTTGATTTGGGACTCAAGGGTAGCATAGCTTTGAGCGATAACTTAAATTCACAAGAGGCTCGAGTACTTTATTGTTACTAAATTTCAAGGTTTTATGACGCTCCAGTAAAAAGTTACAAGCATTTGTATGTTGCAAACTTTGATAGGTGTAGGACGTACCGTATAGAAGTTAGTACCATTTGAAGTTTTATCAGTGTTTGATTTGGGACTCAAGGGTAGCATAGCTTTGAGCGATAACTTAAATTGACAAGAGGCTCGAGTACTTTACTGTTACAAAATTTCAAGGTTTTATGACGCTCCAGTAAAAAGTTACAAGCATTTGTATGTTGCAAACTGTGATAGGTGTAGTACGTACCGTATAGAAGTTAGGGCCATTTGAAGTTTTATCAGTGTTTGATTTGGGACTCAAGGGCAGCATAGCTTTGAGCGATAACTGAAATTGACAAGAGGCTCGAGTACTTTATTGTTACAAAATTTCAAGGTTTTATGACGCTCCAGTAAAAAGTTACAAGCATTTGTATGTTGCAAACTTTGATAAGTGTAGGACGTACCGTAAAGAAGTTAGGGCCATTTAAAGTTTTATCAGTGTTTGACTTGGGACTGAAGGGTAGCATAGCTTTGAGCGAGAGCTTAAATTGACAAGAGGGTCGAGTAATTTATTGTTACAAAATTGCAAGGTTTTATGACGCTCCAGTAAAAAGTTACAAGCATTTGTATGCTGCAAACTTTGATAAGTGTAGGACGTACCGTATAAAAGTTAGGGCCATTTGAAGTTTTATCAGTGTTTGATTTGGGACTGAAGCGTAGCATAGCTTTGAGCGAGAGCTTAAATTGACAAGAGGGTCGAGTAATTTATTGTTACAAAATTGCAAGGTTTTATGACGCTCCAGTAAAAAGTTACAAGCATTTGTATGTTGCAAACTTTGATAGGTGTAGGACGCACCGTATAGAAGTTAGGGCCATTTGAAGTTTTATCAGTGTTTGATTTGGGACTCAAGGGTAGCATAGCTTTGAGTGATAGCTTAAATTGACAAGAGGCTCGAGTACTTTATTGTTACAAAATTTCAAGGTTTTATGACGCTCCAGTAAAAAGTTACAAGCATTTGTATGTTGCAAACTTTGATAGGTGTAGGACGTACCGTATAGAAGTTAGGGCCATTTGAAATTTTATCAGTGTTTGATTTGGGACTCAAGGGTAGCATAGCTTTGAGCGATAACTTAAATTGACAAGAGGCTCGAGTACTTTATTGTTACTAAATTTCAAGGTTTTATGACGCTCCAGTAAAAAGTTACAAGCATTTGTATGTTGCAAACTTTGATAGGTGTAGGACGTACCGTATAGAAGTTAGGTCCATTTGAAGTTTTATCAGTGTTTGATTTGCGACTCAAAGGTAGCATAGCTTTAAGCGATTGCTTAAAAAGCGATTGACAAGAGGCTAGAGTACTTTACTGTTACAAAATTTCAAGGTTTTATGACGCTCCAGTAAAAAGTTACAAGCATTTGTATTTTGCAAACTTTGATAGGTGTAGGACGTACCGTAAAGAAGTTAGGGCCATTTGAAGTTTTATAAGTGTTTGATTTGGGACTCAAGGGTAGCATAGCTTTGAGCGATAACTTAAATTGACAAGAGGCTCGAGTACTTTATTGTTACTAAATTTCAAGGTTTTATGACGCTCCAGTAAAAAGTTACAAGCATTTGTATGTTGCAAACTTTGATAGGTGTAGGACGTACCGTATAGAAGTTAGTACCATTTGAAGTTTTATCAGTGTTTGATTTGGGACTCAAGGGTAGCATAGCTTTGAGCGATAACTTAAATTGACAAGAGGCTCGAGTACTTTACTGTTACAAAATTTCAAGGTTTTATGACGCTCCAGTAAAAAGTTACAAGCATTTGTATGTTGCAAACTGTGATAGGTGTAGTACGTACCGTATAGAAGTTAGGGCCATTTGAAGTTTTATCAGTGTTTGATTTGGGACTCAAGGGCAGCATAGCTTTGAGCGATAACTGAAATTGACAAGAGGCTCGAGTACTTTATTGTTACTAAATTTCAAGGTTTTATGACGCTCCAGTAAAAAGTTACAAGCATTTGTATGTTGCAAACATTGATAGGTGTAGGACGTACCGTATAGGAGTTAGGGCCATTTGAAGTTTTATCAGTGTTTGATTTGGGACTCAAGGGTAGCATAGCTTTGAGCGATAGCTTAAATTCACAAGAGGCTTGAGTACTTTATTTTTACAAAATTTCAAGGTTTTATGACGCTCTAGTAAAAAGTTACAAGCATTTGTATGTTACAAACTTTGATAAGTGTAGGACGTACCGTATAGAAGTTAGGGCCATTTGAAGTTTTATCAGTGTTTGATTTGGGACTGAAGGGTAGCATAGCTCTGAGCGATAGCTTAAATTGACAAGAGGCTCGAGTACTTTATTGTTACAAAATTGCAAGGTTTTGTGACGCTCCAGTAAAAAGTTACAAGCATTTGTATGTTCAAACTTTGATAGGTGTAGGACGCACCGTATAGAAGTTAGGGTCATTTGAAATTTTATCTGTGTTTGATTTGGGACTCAAGGGTAGCATAGCTTTGAGCGATAGCTTAAATTGACAGGAGGCTCGAGTACTTTATTGTTACAAAATTTCATGGTTTCATGACGTTCCAGGAAAAAGTTACAAGAATTTGTTTGTTGCAAACTTTGATAGGTGTAGGACGTACCCTATAGAAGTTAGGGCCATTTAAAGTTTTATCAGTGTTCGATTTGGGACTCAATGGTAGCATACCTTTGAGCGATAACTTAAATTGACAAGGGGCTCGAGTACTTTATTGTTACTAAATTTCAAGGTTTTATGACGCTCCAGTAAAAAGTTACAAGCATTTGTATGTTCCAAACTTTGATAGGTGTAGGGCGTACCGTATAGAAGTTAAGGACATTTGAAGTTTTATCAGTGTTTGATTTGGGACTCAAGGGTAGCATAGCTTTGAGCGATAGCTTAAATTAACAAGAGGCTCGAGTACTTTATTGTTACAAAATTTCAAGGTTTTATGATGCTCCAGTAAAAAGTTACAAGCATTTGTATGTTGCAAACTTTGATAAGTGTAGGACGTACCGTATAGAAGTTAGGGCCATTTGAAGTTTTATCAATGTTTGATTTGGGACTCAAGGGCAGCATAGCTTTGAGCGATAACTGAAATTGACAAGAGGCTCGAGTACTTTATTGTTACTAAATTTCAAGGTTTTATGACGCTCCAGTAAAAAGTTACAAGCATTTGATTGTTGCAAACATTGATAGGTGTAGGACGTATCGTATAGGAGTTAGGGCCATTTGAAGTTTTATCAGTGTTTGATTTGGGACTCAAGGGTAGCATAGCTTTGAGCGATAGCTTAAATTCACAAGAGGCTTGAGTACTTTATTTTTACAAAATTTCAAGGTTTTATGACGCTCTAGTAAAAAGTTACAAACATTTGTATGTTACAAACTTTGATAAGTGTAGGACGTACCGTATAGAAGTTAGGGCCATTTGAAGTTTTATCAGTGTTTGATTTGGGACTGAAGGGTAGTATAGCTCTGAGCGATAGCTTAAATTGACAAGAGGCTCGAGTACTTTATTGTTACAAAATTGCAAGGTTTTGTGACGCTCCAGTAAAAAGTTACAAGCATTTGGTTGTTCAAACTTTGATAGGTGTAGGACGCACCGTATAGAAGTTAGGGTCATTTGAAATTTTATCTGTGTTTGATTTGGGACTCAATGGTAGCATACCTTTGAGCGATAACTTAAATTGACAAGGGGCTCGAGTACTTTATTGTTACTAAATTTCAAGGTTTTATGACGCTCCAGTAAAAAGTTACAAGCATTTGTATGTTCCAAACTTTGATAGGTGTAGGGCGTACCGTATAGAAGTTAAGGACATTTGAAGTTTTATCAGTGTTTGATTTGGGACTCAAGGGTAGCATAGCTTTGAGCGATAGCTTAAATTAACAAGAGGCTCGAGTACTTTATTGTTACAAAATTTCAAGGTTTTATGATGCTCCAGTAAAAAGTTACAAGCATTTGTATGTTGCAAACTTTGATAAGTGTAGGACGTACCGTATAGAAGTTAGGGCCATTTGAAGTTTTATCAGTGTTTGATTTGGGACTGAAGGGTGGCATAGCTTTGAGCGAGAGCTTAAATTGACAAGAGGGTCGAGTAATTTATTGTTACAAAATTGCAAGGTTTTATGACGCTCCAGTAAAAAGTTACAAGCATTTGTATGTTGCAAACTTTGAGAGGTGTAGGACGCACCGTATAGAAGTTAGGACCATTTGAAGTTTTATCAGTGTTTGATTTGGGACTCAAGGGTAGCATAGCTTTGAGCGATAGCTTAAATTGACAAGAGGCTCGAGTACTTTATTGTTACAAAATTTCAAGGTTTTATGACGCTCCAGTAAAAAGTTACAAGCATTTGTATGTTGCAAACTTTGATAGGTGTAGGACGTACCGTATAGAAGTTAGGGCCATTTGAAGTTTTATCAGTGTTTGATTTGAGACTCAAGGGTAGCATAGCTTTGAGCGATAACTTAAATTGACAAGAGGCTCGAGTACTTTATTGTTACTAAATTTCAAGGTTTTATGACGCTCCAGTAAAAAGTTACAAGCATTTGTATGTTGCAAACTTTGATAGGTGTTGGACGTAACGTATAGAAGTTAGGTCCATTTGAAGTTTTATCAGTGTTTGATTTGGGACTCAAAGGTAGCATAGCTTTAAGCGATTGCTTAAAAAGCGATTGACAAGAGGCTAGAGTACTTTACTGTTACAAAATTTCAAGGTTTTATGACGCTCCAGTAAAAAGTTACAAGCATTTGCATTTTGCAAACTTTGATAGGTGTAGGACGTACCGTAAAGAAGTTAGGCCCATTTGAAGTTTTATAAGTGTTTGATTTGGGACTCAAGGGTAGCATAGCTTTGAGCGATAACTTAAATTGACAAGAGCCTCGAGTACTTTATTGTTACTAAATTTCAAGGTTTTCTGACGCTCCAGTAAAAAGTTACAAGCATTTGTATGTTGCAAACTTTGATAGGTGTAGGACGTACCGTATAGAAGTTAGTACCATTTGAAGTTTTATCAGTGTTTGATTTGGGACTCAAGGGTAGCATAGCTTTGAGCGATAACTTAAATTGACAAGAGGCTCGAGTACTTTACTGTTACAAAATTTCAAGCTTTTATGACGCTCCAGTAAAAAGTTACAAGCATTTGTATGTTGCAAACTGTGATAGGTGTAGTACGTACCGTATAGAAGTTAGGGCCATTTGAAATTTTATCAGTGTTTGATTTGGGACTCAAGGGCAGCATAGCTTTGAGCGATAACTGAAATTGACAAGAGGCTCGAGTACTTTATTGTTACTAAATTTCAAGGTTTTATGACGCTCCAGTAAAAAGTTACAAGCATTTGTATGTTGCAAACATTGATAGGTGTAGGACGTACCGTATAGGAGTTAGGGCCATTTGAAGTTTTATCAGTGTTTGATTTGGGACTCAAGGGTAGCATAGCTTTGAGCGATAGCTTAAATTCACAAGAGGCTTGAGTACTTTATTTTTACAAAATTTCAAGGTTTTATGACGCTCTAGTAAAAAGTTACAAGCATTTGTATGTTACAAACTTTGATAAGTGTAGGACGTACCGTATAGAAGTTAGGGCCATTTGAAGTTTTATCAGTGTTTGATTTGGGACTGAAGGGTAGCATAGCTCTGAGCAATAGCTTAAATTGACAGGAGGCTCGAGTACTTTATTGTTACAAAATTGCAAGGTTTTGTGACGCTCCAGTAAAAAGTTACAAGCATTTGGATGTTCAAACTTTGATAGGTGTAGGACGCACCGTATAGAAGTTAGGGTCATTTGAAATTTTATCTGTGTTTGATTTGGGACTCAAGGGTAGCATAGCTTTGAGCGATAGCTTAAATTGACAGGAGGCTCGAGTACTTTATTGTTACAAAATTTCATGGTTTCATGACGTTCCAGGAAAAAGTTACAAGAATTTGTTTGTTGCAAACTTTGATAGGTGTAGGACGTACCGTATAGAAGTTAGGGCCATTTGAAGTTTTATCAGTGTTTGATTTGGGACTCAAGGGTAGCATAGCTTTGAGCGATAACTTAAATTGACAAGCGGCTCGAGTACTTTATTGTTACTAAATTTCAAGGTTTTATGACGCTCCAGTAAAAAGTTACAAGCATTTGTATGTTCCAAACTTTGATAGCTGAAGGACGTACCGTATAGAAGTTAGGGACATTTGAAGTTTTATCAGTGTTTGATTTGGGACTCAAGGGTAGCATAGCTTTGATCGATAGCTTAAATTAACAAGAGGGTCGAGTAATTTATTGTTACAAAATTGCAAGGTTTTATGACGCTCCAGTAAAAAGTTACAAGCATTTGTATGTTGCAAACTTTGATAAGTGTAGGACGTACCGTATAGAAGTTAGGGCCATTTGAATTTTTTTTCAGTGTTTGTTTTGGGACTGAAGGGTAGCATAGCTTTGAGCGAGAGCTTAAATTGACAAGAGGGTCGAGTAATTTATTGTTAGAAAATTGCAAGGTTTTATGACGCTCCAGTAAAAAGTTACAAGCATTTGTATGTTGCAAACTTTGATAGGTGTAGGACGCACCGTATAGAAGTTAGGGCCATTTGAAGTTTTATCAGTGTTTGATTTGGGACTCAAGGGTAGCATAGCTTTGAGCGATAGCTTAAATTGACAAGAGGCTCGAGTACTTTATTGTTACAAAATTTCAAGGTTTTATGACGCTCCAGTAAAAAGTTACAAGCATTTGTATGTTGCAAACTTTGATAGGTGTAGGACGTACCGTATAGAAGTTAGGGCCATTTGAAGTTTTATCAGTGTTTGATTTGGGACTCAAGGGTAGCATAGCTTTGAGCGATAACTTAAATTGACAAGAGGCTCGAGTACTTTATTGTTACTAAATTTCAAGGTTTTATGACGCTCCAGTAAAAATTTACAAGCATTTGTATGTTGCAAACTTTGATATGTGTAGGACATACCGTATAGAAGTTAGGTCCATTTGAAGTTTTATCAGTGTTTGATTTGGGACTCAAAGGTAGCATAGCTTTAAGCGATTGCTTAAATTGACAAGAGGCTAGAGTACTTTACTGTTACAAAATTTCAAGGTTTTATGACGCTTCAGTAAAAAGTTACAAGGATTTGTATTTTGCAAACTTTGATAGGTGTAGGACGTACCGTAAAGAAGTTAGGGCCATTTGAAGTTTTATAAGTGTTTGATTTGGGACTCAAGGGTAGCATAGCTTTGAGCGATAACTTAAATTGACAAGAGGCTCAAGTACTTTATTGTTACTAAATTTCAAGGTTTTATGACGCTCCAGTAAAAAGTTACAAGCATTTGTATGTTGCAAACTTTTATAGGTGTAGGACGTTCCGTATAGAAGTTAGTACCATTTGAAGTTTTATCAGTGTTTGATTTGGGACTCAAGGGTAGCATAGCTTTGAGCGATAACTTAAATTGACAAGAGCCTCGAGTACTTTACTGTTACAAAATTTAAAGGTTTTATGACGCTCCGGTAAAAAGTTACAAGCATTTGTATGTTGCAAACTGTGATAGGTGTAGGACGTACCGTATAGAAGTTAGGGCCATTTGAAGTTTTATCAGTGGTTGATTTGGGACTCAAGGGTAGCATAGCTTTGAGCGATAACTTAAATTGACAAGAGGCTCGAGTACTTTATTGTTACTAAATTTTAAGGTTTTATGACGCTCCAGTTAAAAGTTACAAGCATTTGTATGTTGCAAACATTGATAGGTGTAGGACGTACCGTATAGAAGTTAGGGCCATTTGAAGTTTAATCAGTGTTTGATTTGGGACTCAAGGGTAGCATAGCTTTGAGCGATAACTTAAATTGACAAGAGGCTTGAGTACTTTATTGTTACAAAATTTGAAGGTTTTATGACGCTCCAGTAAAAAGTTACAAGCATTTGTATGTTGCAAACTTTGACAGGTGTAGGACATACCGTATAGGTGTTAGGGCCATTTGAAGTTTTATCAGTGTTTGATTTGGGACTCAAGGGTAGCATAGCTTTCAGATATAGCTTAAATTAACAAGAGGCTCGAGTACTTTATTGTTACAAAATTTCAACGTTTTATGACGCTCCAGTAAAAAGTTACAAGCATATGTATGTTGCTAACTTTGATAAGGGTAGGACGTACCGTATAGAAGTTAGGGCCATTTGAAGTTTTATCAGTGTTTGATTTGAGACTGAAGGGTAGCATAGCTTTGAGCGATAGCTTAAATTGACAAGAGGCTCGAGTACTTTATTGTTACAAAATTGCAAGGTTTTATGATGCTCCAGTAAAAAGTTACAAGCATTTGTATGTTGCAAACTTTGATAGGTGTAGGACGTACCGTATAAAAGTCAGGGCCATTTGAAGCTTTATCAGTGTTTGATTTGGGACTCAAGGGTAGCATAGCTTTGAGCGATAGCTTAGATCAACAAGAGGCTCGAGTACTTTATTGTTACAAAATTTCAAGGTTTTATGACGCTCCAGTAAAAAGTTGCAAGCGTTTGTATGTTGCAAACTTTGATAGGTGTAGGACGTACCGTATAAAAGTTAGGGCCATTTGAAGTTTTTTTTATCAGTGTTTGATTTGGGACTCAAGGGTAGCATAGCTATGAGCGATAGCTTAAATTAACAAGAGGCTCGAGTACCTTAGTGTTACAAAATTTCAAGGTTTTATGCCGCTCCAGTGAAAAGTTACAAGCATTTGTATGTTGCAAACTTTGATAGGTGTAGGACGAACCGTATAAAAGTTATGGCCATTTGAAGTTTTATCAGTGTTTGATTTGGGACTCAAGGGTAGCATAGATTTGAGCGATAACTTAAATTAACAAGAGGCTCGAGTACTTTATTGTTACAAAATTTCAAGGTTTTATGACGCTCCAGTAAAAAGTTACAAGCATTTGTATGTTGCAAACTTTGATAGCTGTAGGACTTACGTATAGAAGTCAGGGCCATATGAAGTTTTATCAGTGTTTGATTTAGGACTCAAGGGTAGGATAGCTTTGAGCGATAGCTTAAATTGACAAGAGGCTCGAGTACTTTATTGTTATAAAATTTCAAGGTTTTATGACGCTCAGGTAAAAAGTTACAAGCATTTGTTTGTTGCAAACTTTGATAGGTGTAGGACGTACCTTAAAGAAGTTAGGGCCATTTGAAGTTTTATCAGTGTTTGATTTGGGTCTCAAGGGTAGCATAGCTTTGAGCGATAGCTTAAATTGACAAGAGGCTCGAGTACTTTATTGTCACAAATTGCAAGTTTTTATGACGCTCCAGTAAAAAGTTACAAGCATTTGTATGTTGCAAACTTTGATAGGTGTAGGACGTACCGTATAGAAGTTAGGGCCATTTGAAGTTTTATCAGTGTTTGATTTCGGACTCAAGGGTAGCATAGCTATGAGCGATAGCTTAAATTGACAAGAGGCTCGAGTACTTTATTTTTACAAAATTTCAAGGTTTTATGACGCTCCAGTGAAAAGTTACAAGCATTTGTATGTTGCAAACTTTGATAGGTGTAGGACGAACCGTATAGAAGTTAGGGCCGTTTGAAGTTCTATCAGTGTTTGATTTGGGACTCAAGGTTAGCATAGCTTTGAGCAATAGCTTAAATTAACAAGAGGCTCGAGTACTTTATTGTTACAAAATTTCAAGGTTTTATGACGCTCCAGTAAAAAGTTACAAGCATTTGTTTGTTGCAAACTTTGATAGCTGTAGGACTTACCGTATAGAAGTCAGGGCCATTTGAAGTTTTATCAGTGTTTGATTTAGGACTCAAGGGTAGAATAGCTTTGAGCGATAGCTTAAATTGACAAGAGGCTCGAGTACTTTATTGTTACAAAATTTCAAGGTTTTATGACGCGCAGGTAACAAGTTACAAGCATTTGTTTGTTGCAAACTTTGATAGGTGTAGGACGTACCTTAAAGAAGTTAGGGCCATTTGAAGTTTTATCAGTGTTTGATTTGGGACTCAAGGGTAGCATAGCTTTGAGCGATAGCTTAAATTGACAAGAGGCTCGAGTACTTTATTGTTACAAAATTTCAAGGTTTTATGACACTCCAGTAAAAAATTACAAGCATTTGTATGTTGCAAACTTTGATAGGTGTACGGCGTACCGTATAGAAGTTAGGGCCATTTGAAGTTTTATCAGTGTTTGATTTGGGACTCAA
The DNA here is from genome assembly GCA_920105625.2 of Clusia tigrina. NCBI lineage: Eukaryota > Metazoa > Arthropoda > Insecta > Diptera > Clusiidae > Clusia > Clusia tigrina. The sequence continues at coordinate 273,555 of CAKKTE020000288.1, forward strand.
GGGTAGCATAGCTTTGAGCGATAGCTTAGATTGACACGAGGCTCGAGTACTTTATTGTTACAAAATTTCAAGGTTTTATGACGCTCCAGTAAAAAGTTACAAGCATTTGTATGTTGCAAACTTTTATAGGTGTAGGACGTTCCGTATAGAAGTTAGTACCATTTGAAGTTTTATCAGTGTTTGATTTGGGACTCAAGGGTAGCATAGCTTTGAGCGATAACTTAAATTGACAAGAGCCTCGAGTACTTTACTGTTACAAAATTTAAAGGTTTTATGACGCTCCGGTAAAAAGTTACAAGCATTTGTATGTTGCAAACTGTGATAGGTGTAGGACGTACCGTATAGAAGTTAGGGCCATTTGAAGTTTTATCAGTGGTTGATTTGGGACTCAAGGGTAGCATAGCTTTGAGCGATAACTTAAATTGACAAGAGGCTCGAGTACTTTATTGTTACTAAATTTCAAGGTTTTATGACGCTCCAGTTAAAAGTTACAAGCATTTGTATGTTGCAAACATTGATAGGTGTAGGACGTACCGTATAGAAGTTAGGGCCATTTGAAGTTTAATCAGTGTTTGATTTGGGACTCAAGGGTAGCATAGCTTTGAGCGATAGCTTAAATTGACAAGAGGCTCGAGTACTTTATTGTTATAAAATTTCAAGGTTTTATGACGCTCAGGTAAAAAGTTACAAGCATTTGTTTGTTGCAAACTTTGATAGGTGTAGGACGTACCTTAAAGAAGTTAGGGCCATTTGAAGTTTTATCAGTGTTTGATTTGGGACTCAAGGGTAGCATAGCTTTGAGCGATAGCTTAAATTGACAAGAGGCTCGAGTACTTTATTGTTACAAATTGCAAGTTTTTATGACGCTCCAGTAAAAAGTTACAAGCATTTGTATGTTGCAAACTTTGATAGGTGTAGGACGTACCGTATAGAAGTTAGGGCCATTTGAAGTTTTATCAGTGTTTGATTTCGGACTCAAGGGTAGCATAGCTATGAGCGATAGCTTAAATTGACAAGAGGCTCGAGTACTTTATTTTTACAAAATTTCAAGGTTTTATGACGCTCCAGTGAAAAGTTACAAGCATTTGTATGTTGCAAACTTTGATAGGTGTAGGACGAACCGTATAGAAGTTAGGGCCGTTTGAAGTTCTATCAGTGTTTGATTTGGGACTCAAGGTTAGCATAGCTTTGAGCAATAGCTTAAATTAACAAGAGGCTCGAGTACTTTATTGTTACAAAATTTCAAGGTTTTATGACGCTCCAGTAAAAAGTTACAAGCATTTGTTTGTTGCAAACTTTGATAGCTGTAGGACTTACCGTATAGAAGTCAGGGCCATTTGAAGTTTTATCAGTGTTTGATTTAGGACTCAAGGGTAGAATAGCTTTGAGCGATAGCTTAAATTGACAAGAGGCTCGAGTACTTTATTGTTACAAAATTTCAAGGTTTTATGACGCGCAGGTAACAAGTTACAAGCATTTGTTTGTTGCAAACTTTGATAGGTGTAGGACGTACCTTAAAGAAGTTAGGGCCATTTGAAGTTTTATCAGTGTTTGATTTGGGACTCAAGGGTAGCATAGCTTTGAGCGATAGCTTAAATTGAGAAGAGGCTCGAGTACTTTATTGTTACAAAATTTCAAGGTTTTATGACACTCCAGTAAAAAGTTACAAGCATTTGTATGTTGCAAACTTTGATAGGTGTACGGCGTACCGTATAGAAGTTAGGGCCATTTGAAGTTTTATCAGTGTTTGATTTGGGACTCAAGGGTAGCATAGCTTTGAGCGATAGCTTAGATTGACACGAGGCTCGAGTACTTTATTGTTACAAAATTTCAAGGTTTTATGACGCTCCAGTAAAAAGTTAGAAGCATTTGTATGCTGCAAGCTTTGATATGTGTAGGACGTACCGTATAGAAGTTAGGGCCATTTGAAGTTTTATCAGTGTTTGATTTGGGACTCAAAGGTAGCATAGATTTACACGATTGCTTAAATTGACAAGAGGCTCGAGTACTTTATTGTTACAAAATTTCAAGGTTTTATGACGTTCCAGTAAAAAGTTACAAGCATTTGTTTGTTGCAAACTTTGATAGGTGTAGGACGTACCGTTAGGGCCATTTGAAGTTTTATCAGTGTTCGATTTGGGACTCAAGGGTAGCATAGCTTTGAGCGATAGGTTAAATTGGCAAGAGGGTGGAGTACTTTACTGTTACTAAATTTCAAGATTTTATGACGCTCCAGTAAAAAATTACAAGCATTTGTATGTTGCAAACTTTGATAGGTGTAGGGCGTACCGTATAGAAGTTAGGGCCATTTGAAGTTTTATCAGTGTTTAATTTGGGACTCAAGGATATCATAGCTTTGAGCGATAGCTTAAATTAACAAGAGGCTCGAGTACTTTATTGTTACAAAATTTTAATGTTTTATGACGCTCCAGTAAAAAGTTACAAGCATTTGTATGTTGCAAACTTTGATAAGTGTAGGACGTACCGTATAGAAGTTAGGGCCATTTGAAGTTTTATCAGTGTTTGATTTGGGACTCAAGGGTAGCATAGCTTTGAGCGATAGCTTAAATTGACAAGAGGCTCGAGTACTTTATTGTTACAAAATTTCAAGGTTTTATGACGCTCCAGTAAAAAGTTACAAGCATTTGTATGTTGCAAACTTTGATAGGTGTAGGACGTACCGTATATAAGTTAGGGCCATTTGAAGTTTTATCAGTGTTTGATTTGGGACTCAAGGGTAGCATAGCTTTGAGCGATAACTTAAATTGACAAGAGGCTCGAGTACTTTATTGTTACTAAATTTCAAGGTTTTATGACGCTCCAGTAAAAAGTTACAAGCATTTGTATGTTGCAAACTTTCATAGGTGTAGGACGTACCGTATAGAAGTTAGGGCCATTTGAAGTTTTTTTTATCAGTGTTTGATTTGGGACTCAAGGGTAGCATAGCTATGAGCGATAGCTTAAATTAACAAGAGGCTCGAGTACCTTAGTGTTACAAAATTTCAAGGTTTTATGACGCTCCAGTGAAAGTTACAAGCATTTGTATGTTGCAAACTTTGATAGGTGTAGGACGAACCGTATAGAAGTTAGGGCCATTTGAAGTTTTATCAGTGTTTGATTTGGGACTCAAGGGTAGCATAGCTTTGAGCGATAACTTAAATTAACAAGAGGCTCGAGTACTTTATTGTTACAAAATTTCAAGGTTTTATGACGCTCCAGTAAAAAGTTACAAGCATTTGTATGTAGCAAACTTTGATAGCTGTAGGACTTACGTATAGAAGTCAGGGCCATTTGAAGTTTTATCAGTGTTTGATTTAGGACTCAAGGGTAGGATAGCTTTGAGCGATAGCTTAAATTGACAAGAGGCTCGAGTACTTTATTGTTATAAAATTTCAAGGTTTTATGACGCTCAGGTAAAAATTTACAAGCATTTGTTTGTTGCAAACTTTGATATGTGTAGGACGTACCTTAAAGAAGTTAGGGCCATTTGAAGTTTTATCAGTGTTTGATTTGGGACTCAAGGGTAGCATAGCTTTGAGCGATAGCTTAAATTGACAAGAGGCTCGAGTACTTTATTGTTACAAATTGCAAGGTTTTATGACGCTCCAGTAAAAAGTTACAAGCATTTGTGTGTTGCAAACTTTGATAGGTGTAGGACGTACCGTATAGAAGTTAGGGCCATTTGAAGTTTTATCAGTATTTGATTTGGGACGCAAGGGTAGCATAGCTATGAGCGATAGCTTAAATTGACAAGAGGCTCGAGTACTTTATTGTTACAAAATTTCTAGGTTTTATGACGCTCCAGTGAAAAGTTACAAGCATTTGTATGTTGCAAACTTTGATAGGTGTAGGACGAACCGTATAGAAGTTAGGGCCGTTTGAAGTTCTATCAGTGTTTGATTTGGGACTCAAGGTGAGCATAGCTCTGAGCGATAGCTTAAATTAACAAGAAGCTCGAGTACTTTATTGTTACAAAATTTCACGGTTTTATGACGCTCCAGTAAAAAGTTACAAGCATTTGTTTGTTGCAAACTTTGATAGCTGTAGGACTTACCGTATAGAAGTCATGGCCATTTGAAGTTTTATCAGTGTTTGATTTAGGACTCAAGGGTAGAATAGTTTTGAGCGATAGCTTAAATTGACAAGAGGCTCGAGTACTTTATTGTTACAAAATTTCAAGGTTTTATGACGCGCAGGTAACAAGTTACAAGCATTTGTTTGTTGCAAACTTTGATAGGTGTAGGACGTACCTTAAAGAAGTTAGGCCCATTTGAAGTTTTATCAGTGTTTGATTTGGGACTCAAGGGTAGCATAGCTTTGAGCGATAGCTTAAATTGACAAGAGGCTCGAGTACTTTGTTACAAAATTTCAAGGTTTTATGACGCTCCAGTAAAAAATTACAAGCATTTGTATGTTGCAAACTTTGATAGGTGTACGGCGTACCGTATAGAAGTTAGGGCCATTTGAAGTTTAATCAGTGTTTGATTTGGGACTCAAGGGTAGCAAAGCTTTGAGCGATAGCTTAGATTGACAAGAGGCTCGAGTACCTTATTGTTACAAAATTTCAAGGTTTTATGACGCTCCAGTAAAAAGTTACAAGCATTTGTTTGTTGCAAACTTTGGTAGGTGTAGGACGTACCGTTAGGGCCATTTGAAGTTTCATCAGTGTTCGATTTGGGACTCAAGGGTAGCATAGCTTTGAGCGATAGGTTAAATTGACAAGAGGGTCGAGTACTTTACTGTTACTAAATTTCAAGGTTTTATGACGCTCCAGTAAAAAGTTACAAGCATTTGTATGTTGTAAACTTTGATAGGTGTAGGGCGTACCATATAGAAGTTAGGGCCATTTGAAGTTTTATCAGTGTTTAATTTGGGACTCAAGGATAGCATAGCTTTGAGCGATAGCTTAAATTAACAAGAGGCGCGAGTACTTTATTGTTACAAAATTTTAATGTTTTATGACGCTCCAGTAAAAAGTTACAAGCATTTGTATGTTGCAAACTTTGATAAGTGTAGGACGTACCGTATAGAAGTTAGGGCCATTTGAAGTTTTATCAGTGTTTAATTTGGGACTGAAGGGTAGCATAGCTTTGAGCGATAGCTTAAATTGACAAGAGGCTCGAGTACTTTATTGTTACAAAATTTTAATGTTTTATGACGCTCCAGTAAAAAGTTACAAGCATTTGTATGTTGCAAACTTTGATAAGTGTAGGACGTACCGTATAGAAGTTAGGGCCATTTGAAGTTTTATCAGTGTTTAATTTGGGACTGAAGGGTAGCATAGCTTTGAGCGATAGCTTAAATTGACAAGAGGCTCGAGTACTTTATTGTTACAAAATTTCAAGGTTTTATGACGCTCCAGTAAAAAGTTACATGCATTTGTATGTTGCAAACATTGATAGGTATAGGACGTACCGTATAGAATTTAGGGGCATTTGAAGTTTAATCAGTGTTTGATTTGGGACTCAAGGGTAGCATAGCTTTGAGCGATAACTTAAATTGACAAGAGGCTCGAGTACTTTATTGTTACTAAATTTCAAGGTTTTATGACGCTCCAGTAAAAAGGTACAAGCATTTGTATGTTGCAAACTTTGATAGGTGTAGGACGTACCGTATAGGAGTTAGGGCCATTTGAAGTTTTCTCAGTGTTTGATTTGGGACTCAAGGGTAGCATAGCATTGAGCGATGACTTAAATTGACAAGAGGCTCGAGTACTTTATTGTTACTTAATTTCAAGGTTTTATGACGCTAAAGTAAAAAGTTACAAGCATTTGTATGTTGCAAACATTGATAGGTATAGGACGTACCGTATAGAAGTTAGGGGCATTTGAAGTTTAATCAGTGTTTGATTTGGGACTCAAGGGTAGCGTAGCTTTGAGCGATAACTTAAATTGACAAGAGGCTCGAGTACTTTATTGTTACTAAATTTCAAGGTTTTATGACGCTCCAGTAAAAAGGTACAAGCATTTGTATGTTGCAAACTTTGATAGGTGTAGGACGAACCGTATAGAAGTTAGGGCCGTTTGAAGTTCTATCAGTGTTTGATTTGGGACTCAAGGTTAGCATAGCTTTGAGCAATAGCTTAAATTAACAAGAGGCTCGAGTACTTTATTGTTACAAAATTTCAAGGTTTTATGACGCTCCAGTAAAAAGTTACAAGCATTTGTTTGTTGCAAACTTTGATAGCTGTAGGACTTACCGTATAGAAGTCAGGGCCATTTGAAGTTTTATCAGTGTTTGATTTAGGACTCAAGGGTAGAATAGCTTTGAGCGATAGCTTAAATTGACAAGAGGCTCGAGTACTTTATTGTTACAAAATTTCAAGGTTTTATGACGCGCAGGTAACAAGTTACAAGCATTTGTTTGTTGCAAACTTTGATAGGTGTAGGACGTACCTTAAAGAAGTTAGGGCCATTTGAAGTTTTATCAGTGTTTGATTTGGGACTCAAGGGTAGCATAGCTTTGAGCGATAGCTTAAATTGAGAAGAGGCTCGAGTACTTTATTGTTACAAAATTTCAAGGTTTTATGACACTCCAGTAAAAAATTACAAGCATTTGTATGTTGCAAACTTTGATAGGTGTACGGCGTACCGTATAGAAGTTAGGGCCATTTGAAGTTTTATCAGTGTTTGATTTGGGACTCAAGGGTAGCATAGCTTTGAGCGATAGCTTAGATTGACACGAGGCTCGAGTACTTTATTGTTACAAAATTTCAAGGTTTTATGACGCTCCAGTAAAAAGTTAGAAGCATTTGTATGCTGCAAGCTTTGATATGTGTAGGACGTACCGTATAGAAGTTAGGGCCATTTGAAGTTTTATCAGTGTTTGATTTGGGACTCAAAGGTAGCATAGATTTACACGATTGCTTAAATTGACAAGAGGCTCGAGTACTTTATTGTTACAAAATTTCAAGGTTTTATGACGTTCCAGTAAAAAGTTACAAGCATTTGTTTGTTGCAAACTTTGATAGGTGTAGGACGTACCGTTAGGGCCATTTGAAGTTTTATCAGTGTTCGATTTGGGACTCAAGGGTAGCATAGCTTTGAGCGATAGGTTAAATTGGCAAGAGGGTGGAGTACTTTACTGTTACTAAATTTCAAGATTTTATGACGCTCCAGTAAAAAATTACAAGCATTTGTATGTTGCAAACTTTGATAGGTGTAGGGCGTACCGTATAGAAGTTAGGGCCATTTGAAGTTTTATCAGTGTTTAATTTGGGACTCAAGGATATCATAGCTTTGAGCGATAGCTTAAATTAACAAGAGGCTCGAGTACTTTATTGTTACAAAATTTCAAGGTTTTATGACGCTCCAGTAAAAAGTTACATGCATTTGTATGTTGCAAACATTGATAGGTATAGGACGTACCGTATAGAATTTAGGGGCATTTGAAGTTTAATCAGTGTTTGATTTGGGACTCAAGGGTAGCATAGCTTTGAGCGATAACTTAAATTGACAAGAGGCTCGAGTACTTTATTGTTACTAAATTTCAAGGTTTTATGACGCTCCAGTAAAAAGGTACAAGCATTTGTATGTTGCAAACTTTGATAGGTGTAGGACGTACCGTATAGGAGTTAGGGCCATTTGAAGTTTTCTCAGTGTTTGATTTGGGACTCAAGGGTAGCATAGCATTGAGCGATGACTTAAATTGACAAGAGGCTCGAGTACTTTATTGTTACTTAATTTCAAGGTTTTATGACGCTAAAGTAAAAAGTTACAAGCATTTGTATGTTGCAAACATTGATAGGTATAGGACGTACCGTATAGAAGTTAGGGGCATTTGAAGTTTAATCAGTGTTTGATTTGGGACTCAAGGGTAGCGTAGCTTTGAGCGATAACTTAAATTGACAAGAGGCTCGAGTACTTTATTGTTACTAAATTTCAAGGTTTTATGACGCTCCAGTAAAAAGGTACAAGCATTTGTATGTTGCAAACTTTGATAGGTGTAGGACGAACCGTATAGAAGTTAGGGCCGTTTGAAGTTCTATCAGTGTTTGATTTGGGACTCAAGGTTAGCATAGCTTTGAGCAATAGCTTAAATTAACAAGAGGCTCGAGTACTTTATTGTTACAAAATTTCAAGGTTTTATGACGCTCCAGTAAAAAGTTACAAGCATTTGTTTGTTGCAAACTTTGATAGCTGTAGGACTTACCGTATAGAAGTCAGGGCCATTTGAAGTTTTATCAGTGTTTGATTTAGGACTCAAGGGTAGAATAGCTTTGAGCGATAGCTTAAATTGACAAGAGGCTCGAGTACTTTATTGTTACAAAATTTCAAGGTTTTATGACGCGCAGGTAACAAGTTACAAGCATTTGTTTGTTGCAAACTTTGATAGGTGTAGGACGTACCTTAAAGAAGTTAGGGCCATTTGAAGTTTTATCAGTGTTTGATTTGGGACTCAAGGGTAGCATAGCTTTGAGCGATAGCTTAAATTGAGAAGAGGCTCGAGTACTTTATTGTTACAAAATTTCAAGGTTTTATGACACTCCAGTAAAAAATTACAAGCATTTGTATGTTGCAAACTTTGATAGGTGTACGGCGTACCGTATAGAAGTTAGGGCCATTTGAAGTTTTATCAGTGTTTGATTTGGGACTCAAGGGTAGCATAGCTTTGAGCGATAGCTTAGATTGACACGAGGCTCGAGTACTTTATTGTTACAAAATTTCAAGGTTTTATGACGCTCCAGTAAAAAGTTAGAAGCATTTGTATGCTGCAAGCTTTGATATGTGTAGGACGTACCGTATAGAAGTTAGGGCCATTTGAAGTTTTATCAGTGTTTGATTTGGGACTCAAAGGTAGCATAGATTTACACGATTGCTTAAATTGACAAGAGGCTCGAGTACTTTATTGTTACAAAATTTCAAGGTTTTATGACGTTCCAGTAAAAAGTTACAAGCATTTGTTTGTTGCAAACTTTGATAGGTGTAGGACGTACCGTTAGGGCCATTTGAAGTTTTATCAGTGTTCGATTTGGGACTCAAGGGTAGCATAGCTTTGAGCGATAGGTTAAATTGGCAAGAGGGTGGAGTACTTTACTGTTACTAAATTTCAAGATTTTATGACGCTCCAGTAAAAAATTACAAGCATTTGTATGTTGCAAACTTTGATAGGTGTAGGGCGTACCGTATAGAAGTTAGGGCCATTTGAAGTTTTATCAGTGTTTAATTTGGGACTCAAGGATATCATAGCTTTGAGCGATAGCTTAAATTAACAAGAGGCTCGAGTACTTTATTGTTACAAAATTTTAATGTTTTATGACGCTCCAGTAAAAAGTTACAAGCATTTGTATGTTGCAAACTTTGATAAGTGTAGGACGTACCGTATAGAAGTTAGGGCCATTTGAAGTTTTATCAGTGTTTGATTTGGGACTCAAGGGTAGCATAGCTTTGAGCGATAGCTTAAATTGACAAGAGGCTCGAGTACTTTATTGTTACAAAATTTCAAGGTTTTATGACGCTCCAGTAAAAAGTTACAAGCATTTGTATGTTGCAAACTTTGATAGGTGTAGGACGTACCGTATATAAGTTAGGGCCATTTGAAGTTTTATCAGTGTTTGATTTGGGACTCAAGGGTAGCATAGCTTTGAGCGATAACTTAAATTGACAAGAGGCTCGAGTACTTTATTGTTACTAAATTTCAAGGTTTTATGACGCTCCAGTAAAAAGTTACAAGCATTTGTATGTTGCAAACTTTCATAGGTGTAGGACGTACCGTATAGAAGTTAGGGCCATTTGAAGTTTTTTTTATCAGTGTTTGATTTGGGACTCAAGGGTAGCATAGCTATGAGCGATAGCTTAAATTAACAAGAGGCTCGAGTACCTTAGTGTTACAAAATTTCAAGGTTTTATGACGCTCCAGTGAAAGTTACAAGCATTTGTATGTTGCAAACTTTGATAGGTGTAGGACGAACCGTATAGAAGTTAGGGCCATTTGAAGTTTTATCAGTGTTTGATTTGGGACTCAAGGGTAGCATAGCTTTGAGCGATAACTTAAATTAACAAGAGGCTCGAGTACTTTATTGTTACAAAATTTCAAGGTTTTATGACGCTCCAGTAAAAAGTTACAAGCATTTGTATGTAGCAAACTTTGATAGCTGTAGGACTTACGTATAGAAGTCAGGGCCATTTGAAGTTTTATCAGTGTTTGATTTAGGACTCAAGGGTAGGATAGCTTTGAGCGATAGCTTAAATTGACAAGAGGCTCGAGTACTTTATTGTTATAAAATTTCAAGGTTTTATGACGCTCAGGTAAAAAGTTACAAGCATTTGTTTGTTGCAAACTTTGATAGGTGTAGGACGTACCTTAAAGAAGTTAGGGCCATTTGAAGTTTTATCAGTGTTTGATTTGGGACTCAAGGGTAGCATAGCTTTGAGCGATAGCTTAAATTGACAAGAGGCTCGAGTACTTTATTGTTACAAATTGCAAGGTTTTATGACGCTCCAGTAAAAAGTTACAAGCATTTGTGTGTTGCAAACTTTGATAGGTGTAGGACGTACCGTATAGAAGTTAGGGCCATTTGAAGTTTTATCAGTATTTGATTTGGGACGCAAGGGTAGCATAGCTATGAGCGATAGCTTAAATTGACAAGAGGCTCGAGTACTTTATTGTTACAAAATTTCTAGGTTTTATGACGCTCCAGTGAAAAGTTACAAGCATTTGTATGTTGCAAACTTTGATAGGTGTAGGACGAACCGTATAGAAGTTAGGGCCGTTTGAAGTTCTATCAGTGTTTGATTTGGGACTCAAGGTGAGCATAGCTCTGAGCGATAGCTTAAATTAACAAGAAGCTCGAGTACTTTATTGTTACAAAATTTCACGGTTTTATGACGCTCCAGTAAAAAGTTACAAGCATTTGTTTGTTGCAAACTTTGATAGCTGTAGGACTTACCGTATAGAAGTCATGGCCATTTGAAGTTTTATCAGTGTTTGATTTAGGACTCAAGGGTAGAATAGTTTTGAGCGATAGCTTAAATTGACAAGAGGCTCGAGTACTTTATTGTTACAAAATTTCAAGGTTTTATGACGCGCAGGTAACAAGTTACAAGCATTTGTTTGTTGCAAACTTTGATAGGTGTAGGACGTACCTTAAAGAAGTTAGGCCCATTTGAAGTTTTATCAGTGTTTGATTTGGGACTCAAGGGTAGCATAGCTTTGAGCGATAGCTTAAATTGACAAGAGGCTCGAGTACTTTGTTACAAAATTTCAAGGTTTTATGACGCTCCAGTAAAAAATTACAAGCATTTGTATGTTGCAAACTTTGATAGGTGTACGGCGTACCGTATAGAAGTTAGGGCCATTTGAAGTTTAATCAGTGTTTGATTTGGGACTCAAGGGTAGCAAAGCTTTGAGCGATAGCTTAGATTGACAAGAGGCTCGAGTACCTTATTGTTACAAAATTTCAAGGTTTTATGACGCTCCAGTAAAAAGTTACAAGCATTTGTTTGTTGCAAACTTTGGTAGGTGTAGGACGTACCGTTAGGGCCATTTGAAGTTTTATCAGTGTTCGATTTGGGACTCAAGGGTAGCATAGCTTTGAGCGATAGGTTAAATTGACAAGAGGGTCGAGTACTTTACTGTTACTAAATTTCAAGGTTTTATGACGCTCCAGTAAAAAGTTACAAGCATTTGTATGTTGTAAACTTTGATAGGTGTAGGGCGTACCATATAGAAGTTAGGGCCATTTGAAGTTTTATCAGTGTTTAATTTGGGACTCAAGGATAGCATAGCTTTGAGCGATAGCTTAAATTAACAAGAGGCGCGAGTACTTTATTGTTACAAAATTTTAATGTTTTATGACGCTCCAGTAAAAAGTTACAAGCATTTGTATGTTGCAAACTTTGATAAGTGTAGGACGTACCGTATAGAAGTTAGGGCCATTTGAAGTTTTATCAGTGTTTAATTTGGGACTGAAGGGTAGCATAGCTTTGAGCGATAGCTTAAATTGACAAGAGGCTCGAGTACTTTATTGTTACAAAATTTCAAGGTTTTATGACGCTCCAGTAAAAAGTTACAAGCATTTGTATGTTGCAAACTTTGATAGGTGTAGGACGTACCATATAGAAGTTAGGGCCATTTGAAGTTTTATCAGTGTTTGATTTGGGACTCAAGGGTAGCATAGCTTTGAGCGATAACTTAAATTGACAAGAGGCTCGAGTACTTTATTGTTACTAAATTTCAAGGTTTTATGGCGCTCCAGTAAAAAGTTACAAGCATTTGTATGTTGCAAACTTTCATAGGTGTAGGACGTACCGTATAGAAGTTAGGACCATTTGAAGATTTATCAGTGTTTGATTTGGGACTCAAAGGTAGCATAGCTTTAAGCGATTGCTTAAATTGACAAGAGGCTCGAGTACTTTATTGTTACAAAATTTCAAGGTTTTATGACGCTCCAGTAAAAAGTTACATGCATTTGTATGTTGCAAACATTGATAGGTATAGGACGTACCGTATAGAAGTTAGGGGCATTTGAAGTTTAATCAGTGTTTGATTTGGGACTCAAGGGTAGCATAGCTTTGAGCGATAACTTAAATTAACAAGAGGCTCGAGTACTTTATTGTTACTAAATTTCAAGGTTTTATGACGCTCCAGTAAAAAGGTACAAGCATTTGTATGTTGCAAACTTTGATAGGTGTAGGACGTACCGTATAGGAGTTAGGGCCATTTGAAGTTTTATCAGTGTTTGATTTGGGACTCAAGGGTAGCATAGCATTGAGCGATGACTTAAATTGACAAGAGGCTCGAGTACTTTATTGTTACTTAATTTCAAGGTTTTATGACGCTAAAGTAAAAAGTTACAAGCATTTGTATGTTGCAAACATTGATAGGTATAGGACGTACCGTATAGAAGTTAGGGGCATTTGAAGTTTAATCAGTGTTTGATTTGGGACTCAAGGGTAGCGTAGCTTTGAGCGATAACTTAAATTGACAAGAGGCTCGAGTACTTTATTGTTACTAAATTTCAAGGTTTTATGACGCTCCAGTAAAAAGGTACAAGCATTTGTATGTTGCAAACTTTGATAGGTGTAGGACGTACCGTATAGGAGTTAGGGCCATTTGAAGTTTTATCAGTGTTTGATTTGGGATTCTAGGGTAGCATAGCTTTGAGCGATAGCTTAAATTAACAAGAGGCTCGAGTACTTTATTGTTACAAAATTTAAAGGTTTTATGACGCTCCAGTAAAAAGTTACAAGCATTTGTATGTTTCTAACTTTGATAAGTGTAGGACGTACCGTATAGAAGTTAGGGCCATCTGAAGTTTTATCATTGTTTGATTTGGGACTGAAGAGTATAGCATAGCATAGCTTTGAGCGATAGCTTAAATTGACAAGAGGCTCGAGTACTTTATTGTTACAAAATTGCAAGGTTTTATGACGCTCCAGTAAAAAGTTACAAGCATTTGTATGTTGCAAACTTTGATAGGTGTAGGACGTACCGTATAGAATTCAGGGCCATTTGAAGTTTTATCAGTGTTTGATTTGGGACTCAAGGGTAGCATAGCTTTGAGCGATAGTTTAAATTGACAAGAGGCTTGAGTACTTTATTGTTACAAAATTTCAAGGTTTTATGACGCTCTAGTAAAAAGTTACAAGCATTTGTATGTTGCAAACTTTGATAAGTGTAGGACGTACCGTATAGAAGTTAGGGCCATTTGAAGTTTTATCAGTGTTTGATTTGGTACTGAAGGGTAGCATAGCTCTGAGCGATAGCTTAAATTGACAAGAGGCTCGAGTACTTTATTGTTACAAAATTGCAAGGTTTTGTGGCGCTCCAGTAAAAAGTTACAAGCATTTGTATGTTGCAAACTTTGATAGGTGTAGGACGCACCGTATAAAAGTTAGGGCCATTTGAAGTTTTATCAGTGTTTGATTTGGGACTCAAGGGTAGCATATCTTTGAGCGATAGCTTAAATTGACAGGAGGCTCGAGTACTTTATTGTTACAAAATTTCAAGGTTTTATGACGTTCCAGTAAAAAGTTACAAGCATTTGTTTGTTGCAAACTTTGGTAGGTGTAGGACGTACCGTTAGGGCCATTTGAAGTTTTATCAGTGTTCGATTTGGGACTCAAGGGTAGCATAGCTTTGAGCGATAGGTTAAATTGACAAGAGGGTCGAGTACTTTACTGTTACTAAATTTCAAGGTTTTATGACGCTCCAGTAAAAAGTTACAAGCATTTGTATGTTGTAAACTTTGATAGGTGTAGGGCGTACCATATAGAAGTTAGGGCCATTTGAAGTTTTATCAGTGTTTAATTTGGGGCTCAAGGATAGCATAGCTTTGAGCGATAGCTTAAATTAACAAGAGGCGCGAGTACTTTATTGTTACAAAATTTTAATGTTTTATGACGCTCCAGTAAAAAGTTACAAGCATTTGTATGTTGCAAACTTTGATAAGTGTAGGACGTACCGTATAGAAGTTAGGGCCATTTGAAGTTTTATCAGTGTTTAATTTGGGACTGAAGGGTAGCATAGCTTTGAGCGATAGCTTAAATTGACAAGAGGCTCGAGTACTTTATTGTTACAAAATTTCAAGGTTTTATGACGCTCCAGTAAAAAGTTACAAGCATTTGTATGTTGCAAACTTTGATAGGTGTAGGACGTACCATATAGAAGTTAGGGCCATTTGAAGTTTTATCAGTGTTTGATTTGGGACTCAAGGGTAGCATAGCTTTGAGCGATAACTTAAATTGACAAGAGGCTCGAGTACTTTATTGTTACTAAATTTCAAGGTTTTATGGCGCTCCAGTAAAAAGTTACAAGCATTTGTATGTTGCAAACTTTCATAGGTGTAGGACGTACCGTATAGAAGTTAGGACCATTTGAAGATTTATCAGTGTTTGATTTGGGACTCAAAGGTAGCATAGCTTTAAGCGATTGCTTAAATTGACAAGAGGCTCGAGTACTTTATTGTTACAAAATTTCAAGGTTTTATGACGCTCCAGTAAAAAGTTACATGCATTTGTATGTTGCAAACATTGATAGGTATAGGACGTACCGTATAGAAGTTAGGGGCATTTGAAGTTTAATCAGTGTTTGATTTGGGACTCAAGGGTAGCATAGCTTTGAGCGATAACTTAAATTGACAAGAGGCTCGAGTACTTTATTGTTACTAAATTTCAAGGTTTTATGACGCTCCAGTAAAAAGGTACAAGCATTTGTATGTTGCAAACTTTGATAGGTGTAGGACGTACCGTATAGGAGTTAGGGCCATTTGAAGTTTTATCAGTGTTTGATTTGGGACTCAAGGGTAGCATAGCATTGAGCGATGACTTAAATTGACAAGAGGCTCGAGTACTTTATTGTTACTTAATTTCAAGGTTTTATGACGCTAAAGTAAAAAGTTACAAGCATTTGTATGTTGCAAACATTGATAGGTATAGGACGTACCGTATAGAAGTTAGGGGCATTTGAAGTTTAATCAGTGTTTGATTTGGGACTCAAGGGTAGCGTAGCTTTGAGCGATAACTTAAATTGACAAGAGGCTCGAGTACTTTATTGTTACTAAATTTCAAGGTTTTATGACGCTCCAGTAAAAAGGTACAAGCATTTGTATGTTGCAAACTTTGATAGGTGTAGGACGTACCGTATAGGAGTTAGGGCCATTTGAAGTTTTATCAGTGTTTGATTTGGGATTCTAGGGTAGCATAGCTTTGAGCGATAGCTTAAATTAACAAGAGGCTCGAGTACTTTATTGTTACAAAATTTAAAGGTTTTATGACGCTCCAGTAAAAAGTTACAAGCATTTGTATGTTTCTAACTTTGATAAGTGTAGGACGTACCGTATAGAAGTTAGGGCCATCTGAAGTTTTATCATTGTTTGATTTGGGACTGAAGAGTATAGCATAGCATAGCTTTGAGCGATAGCTTAAATTGACAAGAGGCTCGAGTACTTTATTGTTACAAAATTGCAAGGTTTTATGACGCTCCAGTAAAAAGTTACAAGCATTTGTATGTTGCAAACTTTGATAGGTGTAGGACGTACCGTATAGAATTCAGGGCCATTTGAAGTTTTATCAGTGTTTGATTTGGGACTCAAGGGTAGCATAGCTTTGAGCGATAGTTTAAATTGACAAGAGGCTTGAGTACTTTATTGTTACAAAATTTCAAGGTTTTATGACGCTCTAGTAAAAAGTTACAAGCATTTGTATGTTGCAAACTTTGATAAGTGTAGGACGTACCGTATAGAAGTTAGGGCCATTTGAAGTTTTATCAGTGTTTGATTTGGTACTGAAGGGTAGCATAGCTCTGAGCGATAGCTTAAATTGACAAGAGGCTCGAGTACTTTATTGTTACAAAATTGCAAGGTTTTGTGGCGCTCCAGTAAAAAGTTACAAGCATTTGTATGTTGCAAACTTTGATAGGTGTAGGACGCACCGTATAAAAGTTAGGGCCATTTGAAGTTTTATCAGTGTTTGATTTGGGACTCAAGGGTAGCATATCTTTGAGCGATAGCTTAAATTGACAGGAGGCTCGAGTACTTTATTGTTACAAAATTTCAAGGTTTTATGACGTTCCAGTAAAAAGTTACAAGCATTTGTTTGTTGCAAACTTTGATAGGTGTAGGACGTACCGTATAGAAGCTAGGGCCATTTGAAGTTTTATCAGTGTTCGATTTGGGACTCAAGGGTAGCATAGCTTTGAGCGATAGCTTAAATTGACAAGAGGGTCCATTACTTTACTGTTACAAAATTTCAAGGTTTTATGACGCTACAGTAAAAAGTTACAAGCATTTGTATGTTGCAAACTTTGATAGGTGTAGGACGTACTGTATAGAAGTTAGGGCCATTTGAAGTTTTATCAGTGTTTGATTTGGGACTCAAGGGTAGCATAGCTTTGAGCGATAACTTAAATTGACAAGAGGCTCGAGTACTTTATTGTTACAAAATTTCAAGGTTGTATGACGCTCCAGTAAAAAGTTACAAGCATTTGTATGTTGCAAACTGTGATAGGTGTAGGACGTACCGTATTAGGGCCATTTGAAGTTTTATCAGTGTTTGATTTGGGACTCAAGGGTAGCATAGCTTTGAGCGATAGCTTAAATTAACAAGAGGCTCGAGTACTTTATTGTTACAAAATTTCAAGGTTTTATGACGCTCCAGTAAAAAGTTACAAGCCTTTGTATGTTGCTAACTTTGATAAGGGTAGGACGTACCGTATAGAAGTTAGGGCCATTTGAAGTTTTATCAGTGTTTGATTTGGGACTGAAGGGTAGCATAGCTTTGACCGATAGCTTAAATTGACAAGCGGCTCGAGTACTTTATTGTTACAAAATTACAAGGTTTTATGATGCTTCAGTAAAAAGTTACAAGCATTTGTATGTTGCAAACTTTGATAGCTGTAGGACGTACCGTATAGAAGTCAGGGCCATTTGAAGCTTTATCAATGTTTGATTTGGGACTCAAGGGTAGCATAGCTTTGAGCGATAGCTTAAAATGACAAGAGGCTCGAGTACTTTGTTGTTACAAAATTGCAAGGTTTTATGACGCTCCAGTAAAAAGTTACAAACATTTGTATGTTGCAAACTTTGATAGGTGGAGGACGTACCGTATAGAAGTTAGGGCCATTTGAAGTTTTTTTATCAGTGTTCGATTTGGGACTCAAGGGTAGCATAGCTATGAGCGGTAGCTTAAATTGACAAGAGGCCCGAGTACTTTCTTGTTACAAAATTTCAAGGTTTTATGACGCTCAGGTAAAAAGTTACAAGCATTTGTTTGTTGCAAACTTTGATAGGTGTAGGACGTACCATAAAGAAGTTAGGGCCATTTGAAGTTTTATCAGTGTTTGATTTGGGACTCAAGGGTAGCATAGCTTTGAGCGATAGCTTAAATTGACAAGAGGCTCGAGTACTTTATTGTTACAAAATTGCAAGGTTTTATGACGCTCCAGTAAAAAGTTACAAGCATTTGTATGTTGCAAACTTTGATAGGTGTAGGACGTACCGTATAGAAGTTAGGGCCATTTGAAGTTCTAACAGTGTTTGATTTGGAACGCAAGGGTAGCATAGCTATGAGCGATAGCTTAAATTGGTAAGAGGCTCTAGTACTTTATTGTTACAAAATTTCAAGGTTTTATGACGCTCCAGTGAAAAGTTACAAGCATTTGTATGTTGCAAACTTTGATGGGTGTAGGACGAACCGTATAGAAGTTAGGGCCATTTGAAGTTTTATCAGTGTTTGATTTGGGACTGAAGGGTAGCATAGCTTTGAGCGATAGCTTAAATTGACAAGAGGCTCGATTACTTTATTGTTACAAAATTTCAAGGTTTTATGACGCTCCAGTAAAAAGTTACAAGCATTTGTATGTTGCAAACTTTGATAGGTGTACGGCGTACCGTATAGAAGTTAGGGCCATTTGAAGTTTTATCAGTGTTTGATTTGGGACTCAAGGGTAGCATAGCTTTGAGCGATAGCTTATATTGACAAGAGGCTCGAGTACTTTATTGTTACAAAATTTCAAGGTTTTATGACGCTCCAGTAAAAAGTTACAAGCATTTGTATGTTGCAAACTTTGATAGATGTAGGACGTTCCGTATAGAAGTTAGGGCCATTTGAAGTTTTATCAGTGTTTGATTTGGGACTCAAGGTTAGCATAGCTTTGAGCGATAGCTTAAATTGACAAGAGGCTCGAGTACTTTATTGTTACAAAATTTCAAGGTTTTATGACGCTCCAGTAAAAAGTAACAAGCATTTGTATGTTGCAAACTTTGATAGGTGTAGGACGTACCGTATAGAAGTTAGGGCCATTTGAAGTTTTATCAGTGTTTGATTTGGGACTGAAGGGTAGCATAGCTTTGAACGATAGCTTAAAATGACAAGAGGCTCGAGTACTTTGTTGTTACAAAATTGCAAGGTTTTATGACGCTCCAGTAAAAAGTTACAAACATTTGTATGTTGCAAACTTTGATAGGTGGAGGACGTACCGTATAGAAGTTAGGGCCATTTGAAGTTTTTTTTATCAGTGTTCGATTTGGGACTCAAGGGTAGCATAGCTATGAGCGGTAGCTTAAATTGACAAGAGGCCCGAGTACTTTCTTGTTACAAAATTTCAAGGTTTTATGACGCTCAGGTAAAAAGTTACAAGCATTTGTTTGTTGCAAACTTTGATAGGTGTAGGACGTACCATAAAGAAGTTAGGGCCATTTGAAGTTTTATCAGTGTTTGATTTGGGACTCAAGGGTAGCAAAGCTTTGAGCGATAGCTTAAATTGACAAGAGGCTCGAGTACTTTATTGTTACAAAATTGCAAGGTTTTATGACGCTCCAGTAAAAAGTTACAAGCATTTGTATGTTGCAAACTTTGATAGGTGTAGGACGTACCGTATAGAAGTTAGGGCCATTTGAAGTTCTAACAGTGTTTGATTTGGAACGCAAGGGTAGCATAGCTATGAGCGATAGCTTAAATTGGCAAGAGGCTCTAGTACTTTATTGTTACAAAATTTCAAGGTTTTATGACGCTCCAGTGAAAAGTTACAAGCATTTGTATGTTGCAAACTTTGATGGGTGTAGGACGAACCGTATAGAAGTTAGGGCCATTTGAAGTTTTATCAGTGTTTGATTTGGGACTGAAGGGTAGCATAGCTTTGAGCGATAGCTTAAATTGACAAGAGGCTCGATTACTTTATTGTTACAAAATTTCAAGGTTTTATGACGCTCCAGTAAAAAGATACAAGCATTTGTATGTTGCAAACTTTGATAGGTGTACGGCGTACCGTATAGAAGTTAGGGCCATTTGAAGTTTTATCAGTGTTTGATTTGGGACTCAAGGGTAGCATAGCTTTGAGCGATAGCTTATATCGACAAGAGGCTCGAGTACTTTATTGTTACAAAATTTCAAGGTTTTATGACGCTCCAGTAAAAAGTTACAAGCATTTGTATGTTGCAAACTTTGATAGATGTAGGACGTTCCGTATAGAAGTTAGGGCCATTTGAAGTTTTATCAGTGTTTGATTTGGGACTCAAGGTTAGCATAGCTTTGAGCGATAGCTTAAATTGACAAGAGGCTCGAGTACTTTATTGTTACAAAATTTCAAGGTTTTATGACGCTCCAGTAAAAAGTAACAAGCATTTGTATGTTGCAAACTTTGATAGGTGTAGGACGTACCGTATAGAAGTTAGGGCCATTTGAAGTTTTATCAGTGTTTGATTTGGGACTGTGGGGTAGCATAGCTTTGAGCGATAGCTTAAATTGACAAGAGGCTCGATTACTTTATTGTTCCAAAATTTCAAGGTTTTATGACGCTCCAGTAAAAAGTTACAAGCATTTGTATATTGCAAACTTTGATAGGTGTACGGCGTACCGTATAGAAGTTAGGGCCATTTGAAGTTTTATCAGTGTTTGATTTGGGACTCAAGGGTAGCATAGCTTTGAGCGATAGCTTATATTGACAAGAGGCTCGAGTACTTTATTGTTACAAAATTTCAAGGTTTTATGACGCTCCAGTAAAAAGTTACAAGCATTTGTATGTTGCAAACTTTGATAGATGTAGGACGTTCCGTATAGAAGTTAGGGCCATTTGAAGTTTTATCAGTGTTTGATTTGGGACTCAAGGTTAGCATAGCTTTGAGCGATAGCTTAAATTGACAAGAGGCTCGAGTACTTTATTGTTACAAAATTTCAAGGTTTTATGACGCTCCAGTAAAAAGTAACAAGCATTTGTATGTTGCAAACTTTGATAGGTGTAGGACGTACCGTATAGAAGTTAGGGCCATTTGAAGTTTTATCAGTGTTTGATTTGGGACTGTGGGGTAGCATAGCTTTGAGCGATAGCTTAAATTGACAAGAGGCTCGATTACTTTATTGTTCCAAAATTTCAAGGTTTTATGACGCTCCAGTAAAAAGTTACAAGCATTTGTATGTTGCAAACTTTGATAGGTGTACGGCGTACCGTATAGAAGTTAGGGCCATTTGAAGTTTTATCAGTGTTTGATTTGGGACTCAAGGGTAGCATAGCTTTGAGCGATAGCTTATATTGACAAGAGGCTCGAGTACTTTATTGTTACAAAATTTCAAGGTTTTATGACGCTCCAGTAAAAAGTTACAAGCATTTGTATTTTGCAAACTTTGATAGATGTAGGACGTTCCGTATAGAAGTTAGCGCCATTTGAAGTTTTATCAGTGTTTGATTTGGGACTCAAGGTTAGCATAGCTTTGAGCGATAGCTTAAATTGACAAGAGGCTCGAGTACTTTATTGTTACAAAATTTCAAGGTTTTATGACGCTCCAGTAAAAAGTAACAAGCATTTGTATGTTGCAAACTTTGATAGGTGTAGGACGTACCGTATAGAAGTTAGGGCCATTTGAAGTTTTATCAGTGTTTGATTTGGGACTGTGGGGTAGCATAGCTTTGACCGATAGCTTAAATTGACAAGAGGCTCGAGTACTTTATTGTTACAAAATTACAAGGTTTTATGATGCTCCAGTAAAAAGTTACAAGCATTTGTATGTTGCAAACTTTGATAGCTGTAGGACGTACCATATAGAAGTCAGGGCCATTTGAAGCTTTATCAATGTTTGACTTGGGACTCAAGGGTAGCATAGCTTTGAGCGATAGCTTAAAATGACAAGAGGCTCGAGTACTTTGTTGTTACAAAATTGCAAGGTTTGATGACGCTCCAGTAAAAAGTTACAAACATTTGTATGTTGCAAACTTTGATAGGTGGAGGACGTACCGTATAGAAGTTAGGGCCATTTGAAGTTTTTTTATCAGTGTTCGATCTGGGACTCAAGGGTAGCATAGCTATGAGCGATAGCTTAAATTGACAAGAGGGTCGAGTACTTTATTGTTACAAAATTTCAAGGTTTTATGACGCTCAGGTAAAAAGTTACAAGCATTTGTTTGTTGCAAACTTTGATAGGTGTAGGACGTACCATAAAGAAGTTAGGGCCATTTGAAGTTTTATCAGTGTTTGATTTGGGACTCAAGGGTAGCATAGCATTGAGCGATAACTTAAATTGACAAGAGGCTCGAGTACTTTAGTGTTACTAAATTTCAAGGTTTTATGACGCTCCAGTAAAAAGTTACAAGCATTTGTATGTTGCGAACTTTGATGGTTGTAGGACGTACCGTATAGAAGTTAGGTCCATTTGAAGTTTTATCAGTGTTTGATTTGGGACTCAAAGGTAGCATAGCTTTGAGCGATAGCTTAAATTGACAAGGGGCTCGAGTACTTTACTGTTATAAAATTTCAAGGTTTTATGACGCTCCAGTAAAAAGTAACAAGCATTTGTATGTTGCAAACTTTGATAGGTGTAGGACGTACCGTATAGAAGCTAGGGCCATTTGAAGTTTTATCAGTGTTCGATTTGGGACTCAAGGGTAGCATAGCTTTGAGCGATAGCTTAAATTGACAAGAGGCTCGATTACTTTATTGTTACACAATTTCAAGGTTTTATGACGCTCCAGTAAAAAGTTACAAGCATTTGTATGTTTCAAACTTTGATAGATGTAGGACGTTCCGTATAGAAGTTAGGGCCATTTGAAGTTTTATCAGTGTTTGATTTGGGACTCAAGGTTAGCATAGCTTTGAGCGATAGCTTAAATTGACAAGAGGCTCGAGTACTTTATTGTTACAAAATTTCAAGGTTTTATGACGCTCCAGTAAAAAGTAACAAGCATTTGTATGTTGCAAACTTTGATAGGTGTAGGACGTACCGTATAGAAGTTAGGGCCATTTGATGTTTTATCAGTGTTTGATTTGGGACTCAAGGGTAGCATAGCTTTGAGCGATAGCTTAAATTAACAAGAGGCTCGAGTACTTTATTGTTACAAAATTTCAAGGTTTTATGACGCTCCAGTAAAAAGTTACAAGCATTTGTATGTTGCTAACTTTGATAAGGGTAGGACGTACCGTATAGAAGTTAGGGCCATTTGAAGTTTTATCAGTGTTTGATTTGGGACTGAAGGGTAGCATAGCTTTGACCGATAGCTTAAATTGACAAGAGGCTCGAGTACTTTATTGTTACAAAATTACAAGGTTTTATGATGCTCCAGTAAAAAGTTACAAGCATTTGTATGTTGCAAACTTTGATAGCTGTAGGACGTACCGTATAGAAGTCAGGGCCATTTGAAGCTTTATCAATGTTTGACTTGGGACTCAAGGGTAGCATAGCTTTGAGCGATAGCTTAAAATGACAAGAGGCTCGAGTACTTTGTTGTTACAAAATTGCAAGGTTTTATGACGCTCCAGTAAAAAGTTACAAGCATTTGTTTGTTGCAAACTTTGATAGGTGTAGGACGTACCATAAAGAAGTTAGGGCCATTTGAAGTTTTATCAGTGTTTGATTTGGGACTCAAGGGTAGCAAAGCTTTGAGCGATAACTTAAATTGACAAGAGGCTCGAGTACTTTATTGTTACTAAATTTCAAGGTTTTATGACGCTCCAGTAGAAAGTTACAAGCATTTGTATGTTGCGAACTTTGATGGTTGTAGGACGTACCGTATAGAAGTTAGGTCCATTTGAAGTTTTATCAGTGTTTGATTTGGGACTCAAAGGTAGCATAGCTTTGAGCGATAGCTTAAATTGACAAGAGGCTCGAGTACTTTACTGTTATAAAATTTCAAGGTTTTATGACGCTCCAGTAAAAAGTTACAAGCATTTGTATGTTGCAAACTTTGATAGGTGTAGGACGTACCGTATAGAAGTCAGGGCCATTTGAAGTTTTATCAGTGTTTGATTTGGGACTCAAGGGTAGCATAGCTTTGAGCGATAGCTTAAATTGACAAGAGGCTTAAGTACTTTATTGTTACAAAATTTCAAGGTTTTTTTGACGCTCTAGTAAAAAGTTACAAGCATTTGTATGTGGCAAACTTTGATAAGTGTAGGACGTACCGTATAGAAGTTAGGGCCATTTGAAGTTTTATCAGTGTTTGATTTGGTACTGAAGGGTAGCATAGCTCTGAGCGATAGCTTAAATTGACAAGAGGCTCGAGTACTTTATTGTTACAAAATTGCAAGGTTTTGTGGCGCTCCAGTAAAAAGTTACAAGCATTTGTATGTTGCAAACTTTGATAGGTGTAGGACGCACCGTATAAAAGTTAGGGCCATTTGAAGTTTTATCAGTGTTTGATTTGGGACTCAAGGGTAGCATAGCTTTGAGCGATAGCTTAAATTGACAGGAGGCTCGAGTACTTTATTGTTACAAAATTTCAAGGTTTTATGACGTTCCAGTAAAAAGTTACAAGCATTTGTTTGTTGCAAACTTTGATAGGTGTAGGACGTACCGTATAGAAGTTAGGGCCATTTGAAGTTTTATCAGTGTTCGATTTGGGACTTAAGGGTAGCATAGCTTTGAGCGATAGCTTAAATTGACAAGAGGGTCCATTACTTTACTGTTACAAAATTTCAAGGTTTTATGACGCTACAGTAAAAAGTTACAAGCATTTGTATGTTGCAAACTTTGATAGGTGTAGGACGTACTGTATAGAAGTTAGGGCCATTTGAAGCTTTATCAGTGTTTGAATTAGGACTCAAGGGTAGCATAGCTTTGAGCGATAACTTAAATTGACAAGAGGCTCGAGTACTTTATTGTTACAAAATTGCAAGGTTTTGTGACGCTCCAGTAAAAAGTTACAAGCATTTGTATGTTCAAACTTTGATAGGTGTGGGACGCACCGTATAGAAGTTAGGGCCATTTGAAATTTTATCTGTGTTTGATTTGGGACTCAAGGGTAGCATAGCTCTGAGCGATAGCTTAAATTGACAAGAGGCTCGAGTACTTTATTGTTACAAAATTGCAAGGTTTTGTGACGCTCCAGTAAAAAGTTACAAGCATTTGTATGTTCAAACTTTGATAGGTGTAGGACGCACCGTATAGAAGTTAGGGCCATTTGAAATTTTATCTGTGTTTGATTTGGGACTCAAGGGTAGCATAGCTTTGAGCGATAGCTTAAATTGACAGGAGGCTCGAGTACTTTATTGTTACAAAATTTCATGGTTTCATCACGTTCCAGTAAAAAGTTACAAGAATTTGTTTGTTGCAAACTTTGATAGGTGTAGGACGTACCCTATAGAAGTTAGGGCCATTTGAAGTTTAATCAGTGTTCGATTTGGGACTCAATGGTAGCATACCTTTGAGCGATAACTTAAATTGACAAGGGGCTCGAGTACTTTATTGTTACTAAATTTCAAGGTTTTATGACGCTCCAGTAAAAAGTTACAAGCATTTGTATGTTGCAAACTTTGATAGGTGTAGGGCGTACCGTATAGAAGTTAGGGACATTTGAAGTTTTATCAGTGTTTGATTTGGGACTCAAGGGTAGCATAGCTTTGAGCGATAGCTTAAATTAACAAGAGGCTCGAGTACTTTATTGTTACAAAATTTCAAGGTTTTATGACGCTCCAGTAAAAAGTTACAAGCATTTGTATGTTGCAAACTTTGATAAGTGTAGGACGTACCGTATAGAAGTTAGGGCCATTTGAAATTTTATCAGTGTTTGATTTGGGACTGAAGGGTAGCATAGCTTTGAGCGAGAGCTTAAATTGACAAGAGGGTCGAGTAATTTATTGTTACAAAATTGCAAGGTTTTATGACGCTCCACTAAAAAGTTACAAGCATTTGTATGCTGCAAACTTTGATAAGTGTAGGACGTACCGTATAGAAGTTAGGGCCATTTGAAGCTTTATCAGTGTTTGATTTGGGACTGAAGGGTAGCATAGCTTTGAGCGAGAGCTTAAATTGACAAGAGGGTCGAGTAATTTATTGTTACAAAATTGCAAGGTTTTATGACGCTCCAGTAAAAAGTTACAAGCATTTGTATGTTGCAAACTTTGATAGGTGTAGGACGCACCGTATAGAAGTTAGGGCCATTTGAAGTTTTATCAGTGTTTGATTTGGGACTCAAGGGTAGCATAGCTTTGAGCGATAGCTTAAATTGACAAGAGGCTCGAGTACTTTATTGTTACAAAATTTCAAGGTTTTATGACGCTCCAGTAAAAAGTTACAAGCATTTGTATGTTGCAAACTTTGATAGGTGTAGGACGTACCGTATAGAAGTTAGGGCCATTTGAAGTTTTATCAGTGTTTGATTTGGGACTCAAGGGTAGCATAGCTTTGAGCGATAACTTAAATTGACAAGAGGCTCGAGTACTTTATTGTTACTAAATTTCAAGGTTTTATGACGCTCCAGTAAAAAGTTACAAGCATTTGTATGTTACAAACTTTGATAAGTGTAGGAAGTACCGTATAGAAGTTAGGGCCATTTGAAGTTTTATCAGTGTTTGATTTGGGATTCAAGGGTAGCATAGCTTTAAGCGATTGCTTAAATTGACAAGAGGCTAGAGTACTTTACTGTTACAAAATTTCAAGGTTTTATGACGCTCCAGTAAAAAGTTACAAGCATTTGTATTTTGCAAACTTTGATAGGTGTAGGACGTACCGTAAAGAAGTTAGGGCCATTTGACGTTTAATAAGTGTTTGATTTGGGACTCAAGGGTAGCATAGCTTTGAGCGATAACTTAAATTGACAAGAGGCTCGAGTACTTTATTGTTACTAAATTTCAAGGTTTTATGACGCTCCAGTAAAAAGTTATAAGCATTTGTATGTTGCAAACTTTGATAGGTGTAGGATGTACCGTATAGAAGTTAGTACCATTTGAAGTTTTATCAGTGTTTGATTTGGGACTCAAGGGTAGCATAGCTTTGAGCGATAACTTAAATTGACAAGAGGCTCGAGTACTTTACTGTCACAAAATTTCAAGGTTTTATGATGCTCCAGTAAAAAGTTACAAGCATTTGTATTTTGCAAACTGTGATAGGTGTAGTACGTACCGTATAGAAGTTAGGGCCATTTGAAGTTTTATCAGTGTTTGATTTGGGACTCAAGGGCAGCATAGCTTTGAGCGATAACTGAAATTGACAAGAGGCTCGAGTACTTTATTGTTACTAAATTTCAAGGTTTTATGACGCTCCAGTAAAAAGTTACAAGAATTTGTATGTTGCAAACATTGATAGGTGTAGGATGTACCGTATAGGAGTTATGGCCATTTGAAGTTTTATCAGTGTTTGATTTGGGACTCAAGGGTAGCATAGCTTTGAGCGATAGCTTAAATTCACAAGAGGCTTGAGTACTTTATTTTTACAAAATTTCAAGGTTTTATGACGCTCTAGTAAAAAGTTACAAGCATTTGTATGTTACAAACTTTGATAAGTGTAGGAAGTACCGTATAGAAGTTAGGGCCATTTGAAGTTTTATCAGTGTTTGATTTGGGACTGAAGGGTAGCATAGCTCTGAGCGATAGCTTAAATTGACAAGAGGCTCGAGTACTTTATTGTTACAAAATTGCAAGGTTTTGTGGCGCTCCAGTAAAAAGTTACAAGCATTTGTATGTTCAAACTTTGATAGGTGTAGGACGCACCGTATAGAAGTTAGGGCCGTTTGAAATTTTATCTGTGTTTGATTTGGGACTCAAGGGTAGCATAGCTCTGAGCGATAGCTTAAATTGACAAGAGGCTCGAGTACTTTATTGTTACAAAATTGCAAGGTTTTGTGACGCTCCAGTAAAAAGTTACAAGCATTTGTATGTTCAAACTTTGATAGGTGTAGGACGCACCGTATAGAAGTTAGGGCCATTTGAAATTTTATCTGTGTTTGATTTGGGACTCATGGGTAGCATAGCTTTGAGCGATAGCTTAAATTGACAGGAGGCTCGAGTACTTTATTGTTACAAAATTTCATGGTTTCATGACGTTCCAGTAAAAAGTTACAAGAATTTGTTTGTTGCAAACTTTGATAGGTGTAGGACGTACCGTATAGAAGTTAGGGCCATTTGAAGTTTTATCAGTGTTTGATTTGGGACTGAAGGGTAGCATAGCTTTGAGCGAGAGCTTAAATTGACAAGAGGGTCGAGTAATTTATTGTTACAAAATTGCAAGGTTTTATGACGCTCCAGTAAAAAGTTACAAGCATTTGTATGCTGCAAACTTTGATAAATGTAGGACGTACCGTATAGAAGTTAGGGCCATTTGAAGTTTTATCAGTGTTTGATTTGGGACTCAAGGGTAGCATAGCTTTGAGCGATAACTTAAATTGACAAGAGGCTCGAGTACTTTATTGTTACTAAATTTCAAGGTTTTATGACGCTCCAGTAAAAAGTTACAAGCATTTGTATGTTGCAAACTTTGATAGGTGTAGGACGTACCGTATAGAAGTTAGGTCCATTTGAAGTTTTATCAGTGTTTGATTTGGGACTCAAGGGTAGCATAGCTTTGAGCGATAACTTAAATTGACAAGAGGCTCGAGTACTTTACTGTTACAAAATTTCAAGGTTTTATGACGCTCCAGTGAAAAGTTACAAGCATTTGTATTTTGCAAACTTTGATAGGTGTAGTACGTACCGTATAGAAGTTAGGGCCATTTGAAGTTTTATCAGTGTTTGATTTGGGACTCAAGGGCAGCATAGCTTTGAGCGATAACTGAAAGTGACAAGAGGCTCGAGTACTTTATTGTTACTAAATTTCAAGGTTTTATGACGCTCCAGTAAAAAGTTACAAGCATTTGTATGTTGCAAACATTGATAGGTGTAGGATGTACCGTATAGGAGTTAGGGCCATTTGAAGTTTTATCAGTGTTTGATTTGGGACTCAAGGGTAGCATAGCTTTGAGCGATAGCTTAAATTCACAAGAGGCTTGAGTACTTTATTTTTACAAAATTTCAAGGTTTTATGACGCTCTAGTAAAAAGTTACAAGCATTTGTATGTTACAAACTTTGATAAGTGTAGGAAGTACCGTATAGAAGTTAGGCCCATTTGAAGTTTTATCAGTGTTTGATTTGGGATTCAAGGGTAGCATAGCTTTAAGCGATTGCTTAAATTGACAAGAGGCTAGAGTACTTTACTGTTACAAAATTTCAAGGTTTTATGACGCTCCAGTAAAAAGTTACAAGCATTTGTATTTTGCAAACTTTGATAGGTGTAGGACGTACCGTAAAGAAGTTAGGGCCATTTGAAGTTTTATAAGTGTTTGATTTGGGACTCAAGGGTAGCATAGCTTTGAGCGATAACTTAAATTGACAAGAGGCTCGAGTACTTTATTGTTACTAAATTTCAAGGTTTTATGACGCTCCAGTAAAAAGTTATAAGCATTTGTATGTTGCAAACTTTGATAGGTGTAGGATGTACCGTATAGAAGTTAGTACCATTTGAAGTTTTATCAGTGTTTGATTTGGGACTCAAGGGTAGCATAGCTTTGAGCGATAACTTAAATTGACAAGAGGCTCGAGTACTTTACTGTTACAAAATTTCAAGGTTTTATGACGCTCCAGTAAAAAGTTACAAGCATTTGTATTTTGCAAACTGTGATAGGTGTAGTACGTACCGTATAGAAGTTAGGGCCATTTGAAGTTTTATCAGTGTTTGATTTGGGACTCAAGGGCAGCATAGCTTTGAGCGATAACTGAAATTGACAAGAGGCTCGAGTACTTTATTGTTACTAAATTTCAAGGTTTTATGACGCTCCAGTAAAAAGTTACAAGCATTTGTATGTTGCAAACATTGATAGGTGTAGGATGTACCGTATAGGAGTTAGGGCCATTTGAAGTTTTATCAGTGTTTGATTTGGGACTCAAGGGTAGCATAGCTTTGAGCGATAGCTTAAATTCACAAGAGGCTTGAGTACTTTATTTTTACAAAATTTCAAGGTTTTATGACGCTCTAGTAAAAAGTTACAAGCATTTGTATGTTACAAACTTTGATAAGTGTAGGAAGTACCGTATAGAAGTTAGGGCCATTTGAAGTTTTATCAGTGTTTGATTTGGGACTGAAGGGTAGCATAGCTCTGAGCGATAGCTTAAATTGACAAGAGGCTCGAGTACTTTATTGTTACAAAATTGCAAGGTTTTGTGGCGCTCCAGTAAAAAGTTACAAGCATTTGTATGTTCAAACTTTGATAGGTGTAGGACGCACCGTATAGAAGTTAGGGCCGTTTGAAATTTTATCTGTGTTTGATTTGGGACTCAAGGGTAGCATAGCTCTGAGCGATAGCTTAAATTGACAAGAGGCGCGTACTTTATTGTTACAAAATTGCAAGGTTTTGTGACGCTCCAGTAAAAAGTTACAAGCATTTGTATGTTCAAACTTTGATAGGTGTAGGACGCACCGTATAGAAGTTAGGGCCATTTGAAATTTTATCTGTGTTTGATTTGGGACTCATGGGTAGCATAGCTTTGAGCGATAGCTTAAATTGACAGGAGGCTCGAGTACTTTATTGTTACAAAATTTCATGGTTTCATGACGTTCCAGTAAAAAGTTACAAGAATTTGTTTGTTGCAAACTTTGATAGGTGTAGGACGTACCCTATAGAAGTTAGGGCCATTTGAAGTTTAATCAGTGTTCGATTTGGGACTCAATGGTAGCATACCTTTGAGCGATAACTTAAATTGACAAGGGGCTCGAGTACTTTATTGTTACTAAATTTCAAGGTTTTATGACGCTCCAGTAAAAAGTTACAAGCATTTGTATGTTGCCAACTTTGATAGGTGTAGGGCGTACCGTATAGAAGTTAGGGACATTTGAAGTTTTATCAGTGTTTGATTTGGGACTCAAGGGTAGCATAGCTTTGAGCGATAGCTTAAATTAACAAGAGGCTCGAGTACTTTATTGTTACAAAATTTCAAGGTTTTATGACGCTCCAGTAAAAAGTTACAAGCATTTGTATGTTGCAAACTTTGATAAGTGTAGGACGTACCGTATAGAAGTTAGGGCCATTTGAAGTTTTATCAGTGTTTGATTTGGGACTGAAGGGTAGCATAGCTTTGAGCGAGAGCTTAAATTGACAAGAGGGTCGAGTAATTTATTGTTACAAAATTGCAAGGTTTTATGACGCTCCAGTAAAAAGTTACAAGCATTTGTATGCTGCAAACTTTGATAAATGTAGGACGTACCGTATAGAAGTTAGGGCCATTTGAAGTTTTATCAGTGTTTGATTTGGGACTGAAGGGTAGCATAGCTTTGAGCGAGAGCTTAAATTGACAAGAGGGTCGAGTAATTTATTGTTACAAAATTGCAAGGTTTTATGACGCTCCAGTAAAAAGTTACAAGCATTTGTATGTTGCAAACATTGATAGGTGTAGGATGTACTGTATAGGAGTTAGGTCCATTTGAAGTTTTATCAGTGTTTGATTTGGGACTCAAAGGTAGCCTAGCTTTAAGCGATTGCTTAAATTGACAAGAGGCTAGAGTACTTTACTGTTACAAAATTTCAAGGTTTTATGACGCTCCAGTAAAAAGTTACAAGCATTTGTATTTTGCAAACTTTGATAGGTGTAGGACGTACCGTAAAGAAGTTAGGACCATTTGAAGTTTTATAAGTGTTTGATTTGGGACTCAAGGGTAGCATAGCTTTGAGCGATAACTTAAATTGACAAGAGGCTCGAGTACTTTATTGTTACTAAATTTCAAGGTTTTATGACGCTCCAGTAAAAAGTTACAAGCATTTGTATGTTGCAAACTTTGATAGGTGTAGGACGTACCGTATAGAAGTTAGTACCATTTGAAGTTTTATCAGTGTTTGATTTGGGACTCAAGGGTAGCATAGCTTTGAGCGATAACTTAAATTGACAAGAGGCTCGAGTACTTTACTGTTACAAAATTTCAAGGTTTTATGACGCTCCAGTAAAAAGTTACAAGCATTTGTATGTTGCAAACTGTGATAGGTGTAGTACGTACCGTATAGAAGTTAGGGCCATTTGAAGTTTTATCAGTGTTTGATTTGGGACTCAAGGGCAGCATAGCTTTGAGCGATAACTGAAATTGACAAGAGGCTCGAGTACTTTATTGTTACTAAATTTCAAGGTTTTATGACGCTCCAGTAAAAAGTTACAAGCATTTGTATGTTGCAAACATTGATAGGTGTAGGATGTACCGTATAGGAGTTAGGGCCATTTGAAGTTTTATCAGTGTTTGATTTGGGACTCAAGGGTAGCATAGCTTTGAGCGATAGCTTAAATTCACAAGAGGCTTGAGTACTTTATTTTTACAAAATTTCAAGGTTTTATGACGCTCTAGTAAAAAGTTACAAGCATTTGTATGTTACAAACTTTGATAAGTGTAGGAAGTACCGTATAGAAGTTAGGGCCATTTGAAGTTTTATCAGTGTTTGATTTGGGACTGAAGGGTAGCATAGCTCTGAGCGATAGCTTAAATTGACAAGAGGCTCGAGTACTTTATTGTTACAAAATTGCAAGGTTTTGTGACGCTCCAGTAAAAAGTTACAAGTATTTGTATGTTCAAACTTTGATAGGTGTAGGACGCACCGTATAGAAGTTAGGGCCATTTGAAATTTTATGTGTGTTTGATTTGGGACTCAAGGGTAGCATAGCTTTGAGCGATAGCTTAAATTGACAGGAGGCTCGAGTACTTTATTGTTACAAAATTTCATGGTTTCATGACGTTCCAGTAAAAAGTTACAAGAATTTGTTTGTTGCAAACTTTGATAGGTGTAGGACGTACCCTATAGAAGTTAGGGCCATTTGAAGTTTAATCAGTGTTCGATTTGGGACTCAATGGTAGCATACCTTTGAGCGATAACTTAAATTGACAAGGGGCTCGAGTACTTTATTGTTACTAAATTTCAAGGTTTTATGACGCTCCAGTAAAAAGTTACAAGCATTTGTATGTTGCAAACTTTGATAGGTGTAGGGCGAACCGTATAGAAGTTAGGGACATTTTAAGTTTTATCAGTGTTTGATTTGGGACTCAAGGGTAGCATAGCTTTGAGCGATAGCTTAAATTAACAAGAGGCTCGAGTACTTTATTGTTACAAAATTTCAAGGTTTTATGACGCTCCAGTAAAAAGTTACAAGCATTTGTATGTTGCAAACTTTGATAAGTGTAGGACGTACCGTATAGAAGTTAGGGCCATTTGAAGTTTTATCAGTGTTTGATTTGGGACTGAAGGGTAGCATAGCTTTGAGCGAGAGCTTAAATTGACAAGAGGGTGGAGTAATTTATTGTTACAAAATTGCAAGGTTTTATGACGCTCCAGTAAAAAGTTACAAGCATTTGTATGCTGCAAACTTTGATAAGTGTAGGACGTACCGTATAGAAGTTAGGGCCATTTGAAGTTTTATCAGTGTTTGATTTGGGACTGAAGGGTAGCATAGCTTTGAGCGAGAGCTTAAATTGACAAGAGGGTCGAGTAATTTATTGTTACAAAATTGCAAGGTTTTATGACGCTCCAGTAAAAAGTTACAAGCATTTGTATGTTGCAAACTTTGATAGGTGTAGGACGCACCGTATAGAAGTTAGGGCCATTTGAAGTTTTATCAGTGTTTGATTTGGGACTCAAGGGTAGCATAGCTTTGAGCGATAGCTTAAATTGACAAGAGGCTCGAGTACTTTATTGTTACAAAATATCAAGGTTTTATGACGCTCCAGTAAAAAGTTACAAGCATTTGTATGTTGCAAACTTTGATAGGTGTAGGACGTACCGTATAGAAGTTAGGGCCATTTGAAGTTTTATCGGTGTTTGATTTGGGACTCAAGGGTAGCATAGCTTTGAGCGATAACTTAAATTGACAAGAGGCTCGAGTACTTTATTGTTACTAAATTTCAAGGTTTTATGACGCTCCAGTAAAAAGTTACAAGCATTTGTATGTTGCAAACTTTGATAGGTGTAGGACGTACCGTATAGAAGTTAGGTCCATTTGAAGTTTTATCAGTGTTTGATTTGGGACTCAAAGGTAGCCTAGCTTTAAGCGATTGCTTAAATTGACAAGAGGCTAGAGTACTTTACTGTTACAAAATTTCAAGGTTTTATGACGCTCCAGTAAAAAGTTACAAGCATTTGTATTTTGCAAACTTTGATAGGTGTAGGACGTACCGTAAAGAAGTTAGGACCATTTGAAGTTTTATAAGTGTTTGATTTGGGACTCAAGGGTAGCATAGCTTTGAGCGATAACTTAAATTGACAAGAGGCTCGAGTACTTTATTGTTACTAAATTTCAAGGTTTTATGACGCTCCAGTAAAAAGTTACAAGCATTTGTATGTTGCAAACTTTGATAGGTGTAGGACGTACCGTATAGAAGTTAGTACCATTTGAAGTTTTATCAGTGTTTGATTTGGGACTCAAGGGTAGCATAGCTTTGAGCGATAACTTAAATTGACAAGAGGCTCGAGTACTTTACTGTTACAAAATTTCAAGGTTTTATGACGCTCCAGTAAAAAGTTACAAGCATTTGTATGTTGCAAACTGTGATAGGTGTAGTACGTACCGTATAGAAGTTAGGGCCATTTGAAGTTTTATCAGTGTTTGATTTGGGACTCAAGGGCAGCATAGCTTTGAGCGATAACTGAAATTGACAAGAGGCTCGAGTACTTTATTGTTACTAAATTTCAAGGTTTTATGACGCTCCAGTAAAAAGTTACAAGCATTTGTATGTTGCAAACATTGATAGGTGTAGGATGTACCGTATAGGAGTTAGGGCCATTTGAAGTTTTATCAGTGTTTGATTTGGGACTCAAGGGTAGCATAGCTTTGAGCGATAGCTTAAATTCACAAGAGGCTTGAGTACTTTATTTTTACAAAATTTCAAGGTTTTATGACGCTCTAGTAAAAAGTTACAAGCATTTGTATGTTACAAACTTTGATAAGTGTAGGAAGTACCGTATAGAAGTTAGGGCCATTTGAAGTTTTATCAGTGTTTGATTTGGGACTGAAGGGTAGCATAGCTCTGAGCGATAGCTTAAATTGACAAGAGGCTCGAGTACTTTATTGTTACAAAATTGCAAGGTTTTGTGACGCTCCAGTAAAAAGTTACAAGTATTTGTATGTTCAAACTTTGATAGGTGTAGGACGCACCGTATAGAAGTTAGGGCCATTTGAAATTTTATGTGTGTTTGATTTGGGACTCAAGGGTAGCATAGCTTTGAGCGATAGCTTAAATTGACAGGAGGCTCGAGTACTTTATTGTTACAAAATTTCATGGTTTCATGACGTTCCAGTAAAAAGTTACAAGAATTTGTTTGTTGCAAACTTTGATAGGTGTAGGACGTACCCTATAGAAGTTAGGGCCATTTGAAGTTTAATCAGTGTTCGATTTGGGACTCAATGGTAGCATACCTTTGAGCGATAACTTAAATTGACAAGGGGCTCGAGTACTTTATTGTTACTAAATTTCAAGGTTTTATGACGCTCCAGTAAAAAGTTACAAGCATTTGTATGTTGCAAACTTTGATAGGTGTAGGGCGTACCGTATAGAAGTTAGGGACATTTGAAGTTTTATCAGTGTTTGATTTGGGACTCAAGGGTAGCATAGCTTTGAGCGATAGCTTAAATTAACAAGAGGCTCGAGTACTTTATTGTTACAAAATTTCAAGGTTTTATGACGCTCCAGTAAAAAGTTACAAGCATTTGTATGTTGCAAACTTTGATAAGTGTAGGACGTACCGTATAGAAGTTAGGGCCATTTGAAGTTTTATCAGTGTTTGATTTGGGACTGAAGGGTAGCATAGCTTTGAGCGAGAGCTTAAATTGACAAGAGGGTGGAGTAATTTATTGTTACAAAATTGCAAGGTTTTATGACGCTCCAGTAAAAAGTTACAAGCATTTGTATGCTGCAAACTTTGATAAGTGTAGGACGTACCGTATAGAAGTTAGGGCCATTTGAAGTTTTATCAGTGTTTGATTTGGGACTGAAGGGTAGCATAGCTTTGAGCGAGAGCTTAAATTGACAAGAGGGTCGAGTAATTTATTGTTACAAAATTGCAAGGTTTTATGACGCTCCAGTAAAAAGTTACAAGCATTTGTATGTTGCAAACTTTGATAGGTGTAGGACGCACCGTATAGAAGTTAGGGCCATTTGAAGTTTTATCAGTGTTTGATTTGGGACTCAAGGGTAGCATAGCTTTGAGCGATAGCTTAAATTGACAAGAGGCTCGAGTACTTTATTGTTACAAAATATCAAGGTTTTATGACGCTCCAGTAAAAAGTTACAAGCATTTGTATGTTGCAAACTTTGATAGGTGTAGGACGTACCGTATAGAAGTTAGGGCCATTTGAAGTTTTATCGGTGTTTGATTTGGGACTCAAGGGTAGCATAGCTTTGAGCGATAACTTAAATTGACAAGAGGCTCGAGTACTTTATTGTTACTAAATTTCAAGGTTTTATGACGCTCCAGTAAAAAGTTACAAGCATTTGTATGTTGCAAACTTTGATAGGTGTAGGACGTACCGTATAGAAGTTAGGTCCATTTGAAGTTTTATCAGTGTTTGATTTGGGACTCAAAGGTAGCATAGCTTTAAGCGATTGCTTAAATTGACAAGAGGCTAGAGGACTTTACTGTTACAAAATTTCAAGGTTTTATGACGCTCCAGTAAAAAGTTACAAGCATTTGTATTTTGCAAACTTTGATAGGTGTAGGACGTACCGTAAAGAAGTTAGGGCCATTTGAAGTTTTATAAGTGTTTGATTTGGGACTCAAGGGTAGCATAGCTTTGAGCGATAACTTAAATTGACAAGAGGCTCGAGTACTTTATTGTTACTAAATTTCAAGGTTTTATGACGGTCCAGTAAAAAGTTACAAGCATTTGTATGTTGCAAACTTTGATAGGTGTAGGACGTACCGTATAGAAGTTAGTACCATTTGAAGTTTTATCAGTGTTTGATTTGGGACTCAAGGGTAGCATAGCTTTGAGCGATAACTTAAATTGACAAGAGGCTCGAGTACTTTACTGTTACAAAATTTCAAGGTTTTATGACGCTCCAGTAAAAAGTTACAAGCATTTGTATGTTGCAAACTGTGATAGGTGTAGTACGTACCGTATAGAAGTTAGGGCCATTTGAAGTTTTATCAGTGTTTGATTTGGGACTCAAGGGCAGCATAGCTTTGAGCGATAACTGAAATTGACAAGAGGCTCGAGTACTTTATTGTTACTAAATTTCAAGGTTTTATGACGCTCCAGTAAAAAGTTACAAGCATTTGTATGTTGCAAACATTGATAGGTGTAGGATGTACGGTATAGAAGTTAGGGCCATTTGAAGTTTTATCAGTGTTTGATTTGGGACTCAAGGGTAGCATAGCTTTGAGCGATAGCTTAAATTCACAAGAGGCTTGAGTACTTTATTTTTACAAAATTTCAAGGTTTTATGACGCTCTAGTAAAAAGTTACAAGCATTTGTATGTTACAAACTTTGATAAGTGTAGGAAGTACCGTATAGAAGTTAGGGATATTTGAAGTTTTATCAGTGTTTGATTTGGGACTGAAGGGTAGCATAGCTTTGAGCGATAACTTAAATTGACAAGAGGCTCGAGTACTTTATTGTTACAAAATTTCATGGTTTCATGACGTTCCAGTAAAAAGTTACAAGAATTTGTTTGTTGCAAACTTTGATAGGTGTAGGACGTACCCTATAGAAGTTAGGGCCATTTGAAGTTTTATCAGTGTTCGATTTGGGACTCAATGGTAGCATACCTTTGAGCGATAACTTAAATTGACAAGGGGCTCGAGTACTTTATTGTTACAAAATTTCATGGTTTCATGACGTTCCAGTAAAAAGTTACAAGAATTTGTTTGTTGCAAACTTTTATAGGTGTAGGGCGTACCGTATAGAAGTTAGGGACATTTGAAGTTTTATCAGTGTTTGATTTGGGACTCAAGGGTAGCATAGATTTGAGCGATAGCTTAAATTAACAAGAGGCTCGAGTACTTTATTGTTACAAAATTTCAAGGTTTTATGACGCTCCAGTAAAAAGTTACAAGCATTTGTATGTTGCAAACTTTGATAAGTGTAGGACGTACCGTATAGAAGTTAGGGCCATTTGAAGTTTTATCAGTGTTTGATTTGGGACTGAACGGTAGCATAGCTTTGAGCGAGAGCTTAAATTGACAAGAGGGTCGAGAAATTTATTGTTACAAAATTGCAAGGTTTTATGACGCTCCAGTAAAAAGTTACAAGCATTTGTATGTTGCAAACTTTGATAAGTGTAGGACGTACCGTATAGAAGTTAGGGCCATTTGAAGTTTTATCAGTGTTTGATTTGGGACTGAAGGGTAGCATAGCTTTGAGCGAGAGCTTAAATTGACAAGAGGGTCGAGTAATTTATTGTTACAAAATTGCAAGGTTTTATGACGCTCCAGTAAAAAGTTACAAGCATTTGTATGTTGCAAACTTTGATAGGTGTAGGACGCACCGTATAGAAGTTAGGGCCATTTGAAGTTTTATCAGTGTTTGATTTGGGACTCAAGGGTAGCATAGCTTTGAGCGATAGCTTAAATTGACAAGAGGCTCGAGTACTTTATTGTTACAAAATATCAAGGTTTTATGACGCTCCAGTAAAAAGTTACAAGCATTTGTATGTTGCAAACTTTGATAGGTGTAGGACGTACCGTATAGAAGTTAGGGCCATTTGAAGTTTTATCAGTGTTTGATTTGGGACTCAAGGGTAGCATAGCTTTGAGCGATAACTTAAATTGACAAGAGGCTCGAGTACTTTATTGTTACTAAATTTCAAGGTTTTATGACGCTCCAGTAAAAAGTTACAAGCATTTGTATGTTGCAAACTTTGATAGGTGTAGGACGTACCGTATAGAAGTTAGTACCATTTGAAGTTTTATCAGTGTTTGATTTGGGACTCAAGGGTAGCATAGCTTTGAGATATAACTTAAATTGACAAGAGGCTCGAGTACTTTACTGTTACAAAATTTCAAGGTTTTATGACGCTCCAGTAAAAAGTTACAAGCATTTGTATGTTGCAAACTGTGATAGGTGTAGTACGTACCGTATAGAAGTTAGGGCCATTTGAAGTTTTATCAGTGTTTGACTTGGGACTCAAGGGCAGCATAGCTTTGAGCGATAACTGAAATTGACAAGAGGCTCGAGTACTTTATTGTTACTAAATTTCAAGGTTTTATGACGCTCCAGTAAAAAGTTACAAGCATTTGTATGTTGCAAACATTGATAGGTGTAGGATGTACCGTATAGGAGTTAGGGCCATTTGAAGTTTTATCAGTGTTTGATTTGGGACTCAAGGGTAGCATAGCTTTGAGCGATAGCTTAAATTCACAAGAGGCTTGAGTACTTTATTTTTACAAAATTTCAAGGTTTTATGACGCTCTAGTAAAAAGTTACAAGCATTTGTATGTTACAAACTTTGATAAGTGTAGGAAGTACCGTATAGAAGTTAGGGATATTTGAAGTTTTATCAGTGTTTGATTTGGGGCTGAAGGGTAGCATAGCTCTGAGCGATAGCTTAAATTGACAAGAGGCTCGAGTACTTTATTGTTACAAAATTGCAAGGTTTTGTGACGCTCCAGTAAAAAGTTACAAGCATTTGTATGTTCAAACTTTTATAGGTGTAGGACGCACCGTATAGAAGTTAGGGCCATTTGAAATTTTATCTGTGTTTGATTTGGGACTCAAGGGTAGCATAGCTTTGAGCGATAGCTTAAATTGACAGGAGGCTCGAGTACTTTATTGTTACAAAATTTCATGGTTTCATGACGTTCCAGTAAAAAGTTACTAGAATTTGTTTGTTGCAAACTTTGATAGGTGTAGGACGTACCCTATAGAAGTTAGGGCCATTTGAAGTTTTATCAGTGTTCGATTTGGGACTCAATGGTAGCATACCTTTGAGCGATAACTTAAATTGACAAGGGGCTCGAGTACTTTATTGTTACTAAATTTCAAGGTTTTATGACGCTCCAGTAAAAAGTTACAAGCATTTGTATGTTCCAAACTTTCATAGGTGTAGGGCGTACCGTATAGAAGTTAGGGACATTTGAAGTTTTATCAGTGTTTGATTTGGGACTCAAGGGTAGCATAGCTTTGAGCGATAGCTTAAATTAACAAGAGGCTCGAGTACTTTAATGTTACAAAATTTCAAGGTTTTATGACGCTCCAGTAAAAAGTTACAAGCATTTGTATGTTGCAAACTTTGATAAGTGTAGGACGTACCGTATAGAAGTTAGGGCCATTTGAAGTTTTATCAGTGTTTGATTTGGGACTGAACGGTAGCATAGCTTTGAGCGAGAGCTTAAATTGACAAGAGGGTCGAGAAATTTATTGTTACAAAATTGCAAGGTTTTATGACGCTCCAGTAAAAAGTTACAAGCATTTGTATGTTGCAAACTTTGATAAGTGTAGGACGTACCGTATAGAAGTTAGGGCCATTTGAAGTTTTATCAGTGTTTGATTTGGGACTGAAGGGTAGCATAGCTTTGAGCGAGAGCTTAAATTGACAAGAGGGTCGAGTAATTTATTGTTACAAAATTGCAAGGTTTTATGACGCTCCAGTAAAAAGTTACAAGCATTTGTATGTTGCAAACTTTGATAGGTGTAGGACGCACCGTATAGAAGTTAGGGCCATTTGAAGTTTTATCAGTGTTTGATTTGGGACTCAAAGGTAGCATAGCTTTGAGCGATAGCTTAAATTGACAAGAGGCTCGAGTACTTTATTGTTACAAAATTTCAAGGTTTTATGACGCTCCAGTAAAAAGTTACAAGCATTTGTATGTTGAAAACTTTGATAGGTGTAGGACGTACCGTATAGAAGTTAGGGCCATTTGAAGTTTTATCAGTGTTTGATTTGGGAGTCAAGGGTAGCATAGCTTTGAGCGATAACTTAAATTGACAAGAGGCTCGAGTACTTTATTGTTACTAAATTTCAAGGTTTTATGACGCTCCAGTAAAAATTTACAAGCATTTGTATGTTGCAAACTTTGATAGGTGTAGGACGTACCGTATAGAAGTTAGGTCCATTTGAAGTTTTATCAGTATTTGATTTGGGACTCAAAGGTAGCATAGCTTTAAGCGATTGCTTAAATTGACAAGAGGCTAGAGTACTTTATTGTTACTAAATTTCAAGGTTTTATGACGCTCCAGTAAAAATTTACAAGCATTTGTATGTTGCAAACTTTGATAGGTGTAGGACGTACCGTATAGAAGTCAGGGCCATTTGAAGCTTTATCAGTGTTTGATTTGGGACTCAAGGGTAGCATAGCTTTGAGCGATAGCTTAGATCAACAAGAGGCTAGAGTACTTTATTGTTACAAAATTTCAAGGTTTTATGACGCTCCAGTAAAAAGTTGCAAGCGTTTGTATGTTGCACACTTTGATAGCTGTAGGAAGTACCGTATAGAAGTCAGGGTCATTTGAAGTTTTATCAGTGTTTGATTTGTGGACTCAAGGGTAGCATAGCTTTGAGCGATAGCTTAAATTGACAAGAGGCTCGAGTACTTTATTGTTACAAAATTGCAAGGTTTTATGACGCTCCAGTAAAAAGTTACAAGCATTTGTATGTTGCAAACTTTGATAGGTGTAGGACGTAACGTATAGAAGTTAGGGCCATTTGAAGTTTTTTTATCAGTGTTTGATTTGGGACTCAAGGGTAGCATAGCTATGAGCGATAGCTTAAATTAACAAGAGGCTCGAGTACCTTAGTGTTACAAAATTTCAAGGTTTTATGACGCTCCAGTGAAAACTTACAAGCATTTGTATGTTGCAAACTTTGATAGGTGTAGGACGAACCGTATAGAAGTTATGGCCATTTGAAGTTTTATCAGTGTTTGATTTGGGACTCAAGGGTAGCGATAACTTAAATTAACAAGAGGCTCGAGTACTTTATTGTTACAAAATTTCAAGATTTTATGACGCTCCAGTAAAAAGTTACAAGCATTTGTATGTTGCAAACTTTGATAGCTGTAGGACTTACGTATAGAAGTCAGGGCCATATGAAGTTTTATCAGTGTTTGATTTAGGACTCAAGGGTAGGATAGCTTTGAGCGATAGCTTAAATTGACAAGAGGCTCGAGTACTTTATTGTTATAAAATTTCAAGGTTTTATGACGCTCAGGTAAAAAGTTACAAGCATTTGTTTGTTGCAAACTTTGATAGGTGTAGGACGTACCTTAAAATAGTTAGGGCCATTTGAAGTTTTATCAGTGTTTGATTTGGGACTCAAGGGTAGCATAGCTTTGAGCGATAGCTTAAATTGACAAGAGGCTCGAGTACTTTATTGTTACAAATTGCAAGGTTTTATGACGCTCCAGTAAAAAGTTACAAGCATTTGTATGTTGCAAACTTTGATAGGTGTAGGACGTACCGTATAGAAGTTAGGGCCATTTGAAGTTTTATCAGTGTTTGATTTGGGACTCAAGGGTAGCATAGCTATGAGCGATAGCTTAAATTGACAAGAGGCTCGAGTACTTTATTTTTACAAAATTTCAAGGTTTTATGACGCTCCAGTGAAAAGTTACAAGCATTTGTATATTGCAAACTTTGATAGGTGTAGGACGAACCGTATAGAAGTTAGGGCCATTTGAAGTTTTATCAGTGTTTGATTTGGGACTCAAGGGTAGCATAGCTATGAGCGATAGCTTAAATTGACAAGAGGCTTGAGTACTTTATTTTTACAAAATTTCAAGGTTTTATGACGCTCTAGTAAAAAGTTACAAGCATTTGTATGTTACAAACTTTGATAAGTGTAGGAAGTACCGTATAGAAGTTAGGGATATTTGAAGTTTTATCAGTGTTTGATTTGGGGCTGAAGGGTAGCATAGCTCTGAGCGATAGCTTAAATTGACAAGAGGCTTGAGTACTTTATTTTTACAAAATTTCAAGGTTTTATGACGCTCTAGTAAAAAGTTACAAGCATTTGTATGTTACAAACTTTGATAAGTGTAGGAAGTACCGTATAGAAGTTAGGGATATTTGAAGTTTTATCTGTGTTTGATTTGGGACTCAAGGGTAGCATAGCTTTGAGCGATAGCTTAAATTGACAGGAGGCTCGAGTACTTTATTGTTACAAAATTTCATGGTTTCATGACGTTCCAGTAAAAAGTTACAAGAATTTGTTTGTTGCAAACTTTGATAGGTGTAGGACGTACCCTATAGAAGTTAGAGCCATTTGAAGTTTTATCAGTGTTCGATTTGGGACTCAATGGTAGCATACCTTTGAGCGATAACTTAAATTGACAAGGGGCTCGAGTACTTTATTGTTACTAAATTTCAAGGTTTTATGACGCTCCAGTAAAAAGTTACAAGCATTTGTATGTTCCAAACTTTCATAGGTGTAGGGCGTACCGTATAGAAGTTAGGGACATTTGAAGTTTTATCAGTGTTTGATTTGGGACTCAAGGGTAGCATAGCTTTGAGCGATAGCTTAAATTAACAAGAGGCTCGAGTACTTTATTGTTACAAAATTTCAAGGTTTTATGACGCTCCAGTAAAAAGTTACAAGCATTTGTATGTTGCAAACTTTGATAAGTGTAGGACGTACCGTATAGAAGTTAGGGCCATTTGAAGTTTTATCAGTGTTTGATTTGGGACTGAACGGTAGCATAGCTTTGAGCGAGAGCTTAAATTGACAAGAGGGTCGAGAAATTTATTGTTACAAAATTGCAAGGTTTTATGACGCTCCAGTAAAAAGTTACAAGCATTTGTATGTTGCAAACTTTGATAAGTGTAGGACGTACCGTATAGAAGTTAGGGCCATTTGAAGTTTTATCAGTGTTTGATTTGGGACTGAAGGGTAGCATAGCTTTGAGCGAGAGCTTAAATTGACAAGAGGGTCGAGTAATTTATTGTTACAAAATTGCAAGGTTTTATGACGCTCCAGTAAAAAGTTACAAGCATTTGTATGTTGCAAACTTTGATAGGTGTAGGACGCACCGTATAGAAGTTAGGGCCATTTGAAGTTTTATCAGTGTTTGATTTGGGACTCAAGGGTAGCATAGCTTTGAGCGATAGCTTAAATTGACAAGAGGCTCGAGTACTTTATTGTTACAAAATTTCAAGGTTTTATGACGCTCCAGTAAAAAGTTACAAGCATTTGTATGTTGAAAACTTTGATAGGTGTAGGACGTACCGTATAGAAGTTAGGGCCATTTGAAGTTTTATCAGTGTTTGATTTGGGAGTCAAGGGTAGCATAGCTTTGAGCGATAACTTAAATTGACAAGAGGCTCGAGTACTTTATTGTTACTAAATTTCAAGGTTTTATGACGCTCCAGTAAAA
Organism: Clusia tigrina; assembly: GCA_920105625.2. Lineage (NCBI taxonomy): Eukaryota > Metazoa > Arthropoda > Insecta > Diptera > Clusiidae > Clusia > Clusia tigrina. The sequence goes on from CAKKTE020000288.1 coordinate 317,498, forward strand.
ATTTACAAGCATTTGTATGTTGCAAACTTTGATAGGTGTAGGACGTACCGTATAGAAGTTAGGTCCATTTGAAGTTTTATCAGTATTTGATTTGGGACTCAAAGGTAGCATAGCTTTAAGCGATTGCTTAAATTGACAAGAGGCTAGAGTACTTTATTGTTACTAAATTTCAAGGTTTTATGACGCTCCAGTAAAAAGTTACAAGCATTTGTATGTTGCAAACTTTTATAGGTGTAGGACGCACCGTATAGAAGTTAGGGCCATTTGAAATTTTATCTGTGTTTGATTTGGGACTCAAGGGTAGCATAGCTTTGAGCGATAGCTTAAATTGACAGGAGGCTCGAGTACTTTATTGTTACAAAATTTAAAGGTTTTATGACGCTCCAGTAAAAAGTTACAAGCATTTGTATGTTGCAAACTGTGAAAGGTGTAGGACGTACCGTATAGAAGTTAGGGCCATTTGAAGTTTTATCAGTGGTTGATTTGGGACTCAAGGGTAGCATACCTTTGAGCGATAACTTAAATTGACAAGAGGCTCGAGTACTTTATTGTTACTAAATTTCAAGGTTTTATGACGCTCCAGTAAAAAGTTACAAGCATTTGTATGTTGCAAACATTGATAGGTGTAGGACGTACCGTATAGAAGTTAGGGCCATTTGAAGTTTAATCAGTGTTTGATTTGGGACTCAAGGGTAGCATAGCTTTGAGCGATAACTTAAATTGACAAGAGGCTTGAGTACTTTATTGTTACAAAATTTCAAGGTTTTATGACGCTCCAGTAAAAAGTTACAAGCATTTGTATGTTGCAAACTTTGATAGGTGTAGGACGTACCGTATAGGTGTTAGGGCCATTTGAAGTTTTATCAGTGTTTGATTTGGGACTGAACGGTAGCATAGCTTTGAGCGAGAGCTTAAATTGACAAGAGGGTCGAGAAATTTATTGTTACAAAATTGCAAGGTTTTATGACGCTCCAGTAAAAAGTTACAAGCATTTGTATGTTGCAAACTTTGATAAGTGTAGGACGTACCGTATAGAAGTTAGGGCCATTTGAAGTTTTATCAGTGTTTGATTTGGGACTGAACGGTAGCATAGCTTTGAGCGATAGCTTAAATTAACAAGAGGCTCGAGTACTTTATTGTTACAAAATTTCAAGGTTTTATGACGCTCCAGTAAAAAGTTACAAGCATTTGTATGTTGCAAACTTTGATAAGTGTAGGACGTACCCTATAGAAGTTAGGGCCATTTGAAGTTTTATCAGTGTTCGATTTGGGACTCAATGGTAGCATACCTTTGAGCGATAACTTAAATTGACAAGGGGCTCGAGTACTTTATTGTTACTAAATTTCAAGGTTTTATGACGCTCCAGTAAAAAGTTACAAGCATTTGTATGTTCCAAACTTTCATAGGTGTAGGGCGTACCGTATAGAAGTTAGGGACATTTGAAGTTTTATCAGTGTTTGATTTGGGACTCAAGGGTAGCATAGCTTTGAGCGATAGCTTAAATTAACAAGAGGCTCGAGTACTTTATTGTTACAAAATTTCAAGGTTTTATGACGCTCCAGTAAAAAGTTACAAGCATTTGTATGTTGCAAACTTTGATAAGTGTAGGACGTACCGTATAGAAGTTAGGGCCATTTGAAGTTTTATCAGTGTTTGATTTGGGACTGAAGGGTAGCATAGCTTTGAGCGAGAGCTTAAATTGACAAGAGGGTCGAGTAATTTATTGTTACAAAATTGCAAGGTTTTATGACGCTCCAGTAAAAAGTTACAAGCATTTGTATGTTGCAAACTTTGATAGGTGTAGGACGCACCGTATAGAAGTTAGGGCCATTTGAAGTTTTATCAGTGTTTGATTTGGGACTCAAGGGTAGCATAGCTTTGAGCGATAGCTTAAATTGACAAGAGGCTCGAGTACTTTATTGTTACAAAATTTCAAGGTTTTATGACGCTCCAGTAAAAAGTTACAAGCATTTGTATGTTGAAAACTTTGATAGGTGTAGGACGTACCGTATAGAAGTTAGGGCCATTTGAAGTTTTATCAGTGTTTGATTTGGGAGTCAAGGGTAGCATAGCTTTGAGCGATAACTTAAATTGACAAGAGGCTCGAGTACTTTGTTGTTACTAAATTTCAAGGTTTTATGACGCTCCAGTAAAAATTTACAAGCATTTGTATGTTGCAAACTTTGATAGGTGTAGGACGTACCGTATAGAAGTTAGGTCCATTTGAAGTTTTATCAGTATTTGATTTGGGACTCAAAGGTAGCATAGCTTTAAGCGATTGCTTAAATTGACAAGAGGCTAGAGTACTTTATTGTTACTAAATTTCAAGGTTTTATGACGCTCCAGTAAAAAGTTACAAGCATTTGTATGTTGCAAACTTTTATAGGTGTAGGACGTTCCGTATAGAAGTTAGTACCATTTGAAGTTTTATCAGTGTTTGATTTGGGACTCAAAGGTAGCATAGATTTGAGCGATAACTTAAATTGACAAGAGCCTCGAGTACTTTACTGTTACAAAATTTAAAGGTTTTATGACGCTCCAGTAAAAAGTTACAAGCATTTGTATGTTGCAAACTGTGATAGGTGTAGGACGTACCGTATAGAAGTTAGGGCCATTTGAAGTTTTATCAGTGGTTGATTTGGGACTCAAGGGTAGCATAGCTTTGAGCGATAACTTAAATTGACAAGAGGCTCGAGTACTTTATTGTTACTAAATTTCAAGGTTTTATGACGCTCCAGTAAAAAGTTACAAGCATTTGTATGTTGCAAACATTGATAGGTGTAGGACGTACCGTATAGAAGTTAGGGCCATTTGAAGTTTAATCAGTGTTTGATTTGGGACTCAAGGGTAGCATAGCTTTGAGCAATAACTTAAATTGACAAGAGGCTTGAGTACTTTATTGTTACAAAATTTCAAGGTTTTATGACGCTCCAGTAAAAAGTTACAAGCATTTGTATGTTGCAAACTTTGATAGGTGTAGGACGTACCATATAGGTGTTAGGGCCATTTGAAGTTTTATCAGTGTTTGATTTGGGACTCAAGGGTAGCATAGCTTTCAGATATAGCTTAAATTAACAAGAGGCTCGAGTACTTTATTGTTACAAAATTTCAACGTTTTATGACGCTCCAGTAAAAAGTTACAAGCATATGTATGTTGCTAACTTTGATAAGGGTAGGACGTACCGTATAGAAGTTAGGGCCATTTAAAGTTTTATCAGTGTTTGATTTGGGACTGAAGGGTAGCATAGCTTTGAGCGATAGCTTAAATTGACAAGAGGCTCGAGTACTTTATTGTTACAAAATTGCAAGGTTTTATGATGCTCCAGTAAAAAGTTACAAGCATTTGTATGTTGCAAACTTTGATTGGTGTAGGACGTACCGTATAGAAGTCAGGGCCATTTGAAGCTTTATCAGTGTTTGATTTGGGACTCAAGGGTAGCATAGCTTTGAGCGATAGCTTAGATCAACAAGAGGCTCGAGTACTTTATTGTTACAAAATTTCAAGGTTTTATGACGCTCCAGTAAAAAGTTGCAAGCGTTTGTATGTTGCACACTTTGATAGCTGTAGGAAGTACCGTATAGAAGTCAGGGTCATTTGAAGTTTTATCAGTGTTTGATTTGGGACTCAAGGGTAGCATAGCTTTGAGCGATAGCTTAAATTGACAAGAGGCTCGAGTACTTTATTGTTACAAAATTGCAAGGTTTTATGACGCTCCAGTAAAAAGTTACAAGCATTTGTATGTTGCAAACTTTGATAGGTGTAGGACGTAACGTATAGAAGTTAGGGCCATTTGAAGTTTTTTTATCAGTGTTTGATTTGGGACTCAAGGGTAGCATAGCTATGAGCGATAGCTTAAATTAACAAGAGGCTCGAGTACCTTAGTGTTACAAAATTTCAAGGTTTTATGACGCTCCAGTGAAAACTTACAAGCATTTGTATGTTGCAAACTTTGATAGGTGTAGGACGAAACGTATAGAAGTTATGGCCATTTGAAGTTTTATCAGTGTTTGATTTGGGACTCAAGGGTAGCGATAACTTAAATTAACAAGAGGCTCGAGTACTTTATTGTTACAAAATTTCAAGATTTTATGACGCTCCAGTAAAAAGTTACAAGCATTTGTATGTTGCAAACTTTGATAGCTGTAGGACTTACGTATAGAAGTCAGGGCCATATGAAGTTTTATCAGTGTTTGATTTAGGACTCAAGGGTAGGATAGCTTTGAGCGATAGCTTAAATTGACAAGAGGCTCGAGTACTTTATTGTTATAAAATTTCAAGGTTTTATGACGCTCAGGTAAAAAGTTACAAGCATTTGTTTGTTGCAAACTTTGATAGGTGTAGGACGTACCTTAAAATAGTTAGGGCCATTTGAAGTTTTATCAGTGTTTGATTTGGGACTCAAGGGTAGCATAGCTTTGAGCGATAGCTTAAATTGACAAGAGGCTCGAGTACTTTATTGTTACAAATTGCAAGGTTTTATGACGCTCGAGTAAAAAGTTACAAGCATTTGTATGTTGCAAACTTTGATAGGTGTAGGACGTACCGTATAGAAGTTAGGGCCATTTGAAGTTTTATCAGTGTTTGATTTGGGACTCAAGGGTAGCATAGCTATGAGCGATAGCTTAAATTGACAAGAGGCTCGAGTACTTTATTTTTACAAAATTTCAAGGTTTTATGACGCTCCAGTGAAAAGTTACAAGCATTTGTATATTGCAAACTTTGATAGGTGTAGGACGAACCGTATAGAAGTTAGGGCCATTTGAAGTTTTATCAGTGTTTGATTTGGGACTCAAGGGTAGCATAGCTATGAGCGATAGCTTAAATTGACAAGAGGCTTGAGTACTTTATTTTTACAAAATTTCAAGGTTTTATGACGCTCTAGTAAAAAGTTACAAGCATTTGTATGTTACAAACTTTGATAAGTGTAGGAAGTACCGTATAGAAGTTAGGGATATTTGAAGTTTTATCAGTGTTTGATTTGGGGCTGAAGGGTAGCATAGCTCTGAGCGATAGCTTAAATTGACAAGAGGCTCGAGTACTTTATTGTTACAAAATTGCAAGGTTTTGTGACGCTCCAGTAAAAAGTTACAAGCATTTGTATGTTCAAACTTTTATAGGTGTAGGACGCACCGTATAGAAGTTAGGGCCATTTGAAATTTTATCTGTGTTTGATTTGGGACTCAAGGGTAGCATAGCTTTGAGCGATAGCTTAAATTGACAGGAGGCTCGAGTACTTTATTGTTACAAAATTTCATGGTTTCATGACGTTCCAGTAAAAAGTTACAAGAATTTGTTTGTTGCAAACTTTGATAGGTGTAGGACGTACCCTATAGAAGTTAGGGCCATTTGAAGTTTTATCAGTGTTCGATTTGGGACTCAATGGTAGCATACCTTTGAGCGATAACTTAAATTGACAAGGGGCTCGAGTACTTTATTGTTACTAAATTTCAAGGTTTTATGACGCTCCAGTAAAAAGTTACAAGCATTTGTATGTTCCAAACTTTCATAGGTGTAGGGCGTACCGTATAGAAGTTAGGGACATTTGAAGTTTTATCAGTGTTTGATTTGGGACTCAAGGGTAGCATAGCTTTGAGCGATAGCTTAAATTAACAAGAGGCTCGAGTACTTTATTGTTACAAAATTTCAAGGTTTTATGACGCTCCAGTAAAAAGTTACAAGCATTTGTATGTTGCAAACTTTGATAAGTGTAGGACGTACCGTATAGAAGTTAGGGCCATTTGAAGTTTTATCAGTGTTTGATTTGGGACTGAACGGTAGCATAGCTTTGAGCGAGAGCTTAAATTGACAAGAGGGTCGAGAAATTTATTGTTTCAAAATTGCAAGGTTTTATGACGCTCCAGTAAAAAGTTACAAGCATTTGTATGTTGCAAACTTTGATAAGTGTAGGACGTACCGTATAGAAGTTAGGGCCATTTGAAGTTTTATCAGTGTTTGATTTGGGACTGAAGGGTAGCATAGCTTTGAGCGAGAGCTTAAATTGACAAGAGGGTCGAGTAATTTATTGTTACAAAATTGCAAGGTTTTATGACGCTCCAGTAAAAAGTTACAAGCATTTGTATGTTGCAAACTTTGATAGGTGTAGGACGCACCGTATAGAAGTTAGGGCCATTTGAAGTTTTATCAGTGTTTGATTTGGGACTCAAGGGTAGCATAGCTTTGAGCGATAGCTTAAATTGACAAGAGGCTCGAGTACTTTATTGTTACAAAATTTCAAGGTTTTATGACGCTCCAGTAAAAAGTTACAAGCATTTGTATGTTGAAAACTTTGATAGGTGTAGGACGTACCGTATAGAAGTTAGGGCCATTTGAAGTTTTATCAGTGTTTGATTTGGGAGTCAAGGGTAGCATAGCTTTGAGCGATAACTTAAATTGACAAGAGGCTCGAGTACTTTATTGTTACTAAATTTCAAGGTTTTATGACGCTCCAGTAAAAATTTACAAGCATTTGTATGTTGCAAACTTTGATAGGTGTAGGACGTACCGTATAGAAGTTAGGTCCATTTGAAGTTTTATCAGTATTTGATTTGGGACTCAAAGGTAGCATAGCTTTAAGCGATTGCTTAAATTGACAAGAGGCTAGAGTACTTTATTGTTACAAAATTTCAAGGTTTTATGACGCTCCAGTAAAAAGTTACAAGCATTTGTATGTTGCAAACTTTTATAGGTGTAGGACGTTCCGTATAGAAGTTAGTACCATTTGAAGTTTTATCAGTGTTTGATTTGGGACTCAAAGGTAGCATAGATTTGAGCGATAACTTAAATTGACAAGAGCCTCGAGTACTTTACTGTTACAAAATTTAAAGGTTTTATGACGCTCCAGTAAAAAGTTACAAGCATTTGTATGTTGCAAACTGTGATAGGTGTAGGACGTACCGTATAGAAGTTAGGGCCATTTGAAGTTTTATCAGTGGTTGATTTGGGACTCAAGGGTAGCATAGCTTTGAGCGATAACTTAAATTGACAAGAGGCTCGAGTACTTTATTGTTACTAAATTTCAAGGTTTTATGACGCTCCAGTAAAAAGTTACAAGCATTTGTATGTTGCAAACATTGATAGGTGTAGGACGTACCGTATAGAAGTTAGGGCCATTTGAAGTTTTATCAGTGTTTGATTTGGGACTCAAGGGTAGCATAGCTTTGAGCGATAACTTAAATTGACAAGAGGCTTGAGTACTTTATTGTTACAAAATTTCAAGGTTTTATGACGCTCCAGTAAAAAGTTACAAGCATTTGTATGTTGCAAACTTTGATAGGTGTAGGACGTACCGTATAGGTGTTAGGGCCATTTGAAGTTTTATCAGTGTTTGATTTGGGACTCAAGGGTAGCATAGCTTTCAGATATAGCTTAAATTAACAAGAGGCTCGAGTACTTTATTGTTACAAAATTTCAACGTTTTATGACGCTCCAGTAAAAAGTTACAAGCATATGTATGTTGCTAACTTTGATAAGGGTAGGACGTACCGTATAGAAGTTAGGGCCATTTAAAGTTTTATCAGTGTTTGATTTGGGACTGAAGGGTAGCATAGCTTTGAGCGATAGCTTAAATTGACAAGAGGCTCGAGTACTTTATTGTTACAAAATTGCAAGGTTTTATGATGCTCCAGTAAAAAGTTACAAGCATTTGTATGTTGCAAACTTTGATAGGTGTAGGACGTACCGTATAGAAGTCAGGGCCATTTGAAGCTTTATCAGTGTTTGATTTGGGACTCAAGGGTAGCATAGCTTTGAGCGATAGCTTAGATCAACAAGAGGCTCGAGTACTTTATTGTTACAAAATTTCAAGGTTTTATGACGCTCCAGTAAAAAGTTGCAAGCGTTTGTATGTTGCACACTTTGATAGCTGTAGGAAGTACCGTATAGAAGTCAGGGTCATTTGAAGTTTTATCAGTGTTTGATTTGGGACTCAAGGGTAGCATAGCTTTGAGCGATAGCTTAAATTGACAAGAGGCTCGAGTACTTTATTGTTACAAAATTGCAAGGTTTTATGACGCTCCAGTAAAAAGTTACAAGCATTTGTATGTTGCAAACTTTGATAGGTGTAGGACGTAACGTATAGAAGTTAGGGCCATTTGAAGTTTTTTTATCAGTGTTTGATTTGGGACTCAAGGGTAGCATAGCTATGAGCGATAGCTTAAATTAACAAGAGGCTCGAGAACCTTAGTGTTACAAAATTTCAAGGTTTTATGACGCTCCAGTGAAAACTTACAAGCATTTGTATGTTGCAAACTTTGATAGGTGTAGGACGAACCGTATAGAAGTTATGGCCATTTGAAGTTTTATCAGTGTTTGATTTGGGACTCAAGGGTAGCGATAACTTAAATTAACAAGAGGCTCGAGTACTTTATTGTTACAAAATTTCAAGATTTTATGACGCTCCAGTAAAAAGTTACAAGCATTTGTATGTTGCAAACTTTGATAGCTGTAGGACTTACGTATAGAAGTCAGGGCTATATGAAGTTTTATCAGTGTTTGATTTAGGACTCAAGGGTAGGATAGCTTTGAGCGATAGCTTAAATTGACAAGAGGCTCGAGTACTTTATTGTTATAAAATTTCAAGGTTTTATGACGCTCAGGTAAAAAGTTACAAGCATTTGTTTGTTGCAAACTTTGATAGGTGTAGGACGTACCTTAAAATAGTTAGGGCCATTTGAAGTTTTATCAGTGTTTGATTTGGGACTCAAGGGTAGCATAGCTTTGAGCGATAGCTTAAATTGACAAGAGGCTCGAGTACTTTATTGTTACAAATTGCAAGGTTTTATGACGCTCCAGTAAAAAGTTACAAGCATTTGTATGTTGCAAACTTTGATAGGTGTAGGACGTACCGTATAGAAGTTAGGGCCATTTGAAGTTTTATCAGTGTTTGATTTGGGACTCAAGGGTAGCATAGCTATGAGCGATAGCTTAAATTGACAAGAGGCTCGAGTACTTTATTTTTACAAAATTTCAAGGTTTTATGACGCTCCAGTGAAAAGTTACAAGCATTTGTATATTGCAAACTTTGATAGGTGTAGGACGAACCGTATAGAAGTTAGGGCCGTTTGAAGTTCTATCAGTGTTTGATTTGGGACTCAAGGTTAGCATAGCTTTGAGCGATAGCTTAAATTAACAAGAGGCTCGAGTACTTTATTGTTACAAAATTTCAAGGTTTTATGACTCTCCAGTAAAAAGTTACAAGCATTTGTTTGTTGCAAACTTTGATAGGTGTAGGACGTACCGTTAGGGCCATTTGAAGTTTTATCAGTATTCGATTTGGGACTCAAGGGTAGCATAGCTTTGAGCGATAGGTTAAAGTGACAAGAGGGTCGAGTACTTTACTGTTACTAAATTTCAAGATTTTATGACGCTCCAGTAAAAAATTACAAGCATTTGTATGTTGCAAACTTTGATAGGTGTAGGGCGTACCGTATAGAAGTTAGGGCCATTTGAAGTTTTATCAGTGTTTAATTTGGGACTCAAGGATAGCATAGCTTTGAGCGATAGCTTAAATTAACAAGAGGCTCGAGTACTTTATTGTTACAAAATTTCAAGGTTTTATGACGCTCCAGTGAAAAGTTACAAGCATTTGTATGTTGCAAACTTTGATAGGTGTAGGACGAACCGTATAGAAGTTATGGCCATTTGAAGTTTTATCAGTGTTTGATTTGGGACTCAAGGGTAGCGATAACTTAAATTAACAAGAGGCTCGAGTACTTTATTGTTACAAAATTTCAAGATTTTATGACGCTCCAGTAAAAAGTTACAAGCATTTGTATGTTGCAAACTTTGATAGCTGTAGGACTTACGTATAGAAGTCAGGGCCATATGAAGTTTTATCAGTGTTTGATTTAGGACTCAAGGGTAGGATAGCTTTGAGCGATAGCTTAAATTGACAAGATGCTCGAGTACTTTATTGTTATAAAATTTCAAGGTTTTATGACGCTCAGGTAAAAAGTTACAAGCATTTGTTTGTTGCAAACTTTGATAGGTGTAGGACGTACCTTAAAGTAGTTAGGGCCATTTGAAGTTTTATCAGTGTTTGATTTGGGACTCAAGGGTAGCATAGCTTTGAGCGATAGCTTAAATTGACAAGAGGCTCGAGTACTTTATTGTTACAAATTGCAAGGTTTTATGACGCTCCAGTAAAAAGTTACAAGCATTTGTATGTTGCAAACTTTGATAGGTGTAGGACGTACCGTATAGAAGTTAGGGCCATTTGAAGTTTTATCAGTGTTTGATTTGGGACTCAAGGGTAGCATAGCTATGAGCGATAGCTTAAATTGACAAGAGGCACGAGTACTTTATTTTTACAAAATTTCAAGGTTTTATGACGCTCCAGTGAAAAGTTACAAGCATTTGTATATTGCAAACTTTGATAGGTGTAGGACGAACCGTATAGAAGTTAGGGCCGTTTGAAGTTCTATCAGTGTTTGATTTGGGACTCAAGGTTAGCATAGCTTTGAGCGATAGCTTAAATTAACAAGAGGCTCGAGTACTTTATTGTTACAAAATTTCAAGGTTTTATGACGCTCCAGTAAAAAGTTACAAGCATTTGTTTGTTGCAAACTTTGATAGGTGTAGGACGTACCGTTAGGGCCATTTGAAGTTTTATCAGTATTCGATTTGGGACTCAAGGGTAGCATAGCTTTGAGCGATAGGTTAAAGTGACAAGAGGGTCGAGTACTTTACTGTTACTAAATTTCAAGATTTTATGACGCTCCAGTAAAAAATTACAAGCATTTGTATGTTGCAAACTTTGATAGGTGTAGGGCGTACCGTATAGAAGTTAGGGCCATTTGAAGTTTTATCAGTGTTTAATTTGGGACTCAAGGATAGCATAGCTTTGAGCGATAGCTTAAATTAACAAGAGGCTCGAGTACTTTATTGTTACAAAATTTTAATGTTTTATGACGCTCCAGTAAAAAGTTACAAGCATTTGTATGTTGCAAACTTTGATAAGTGTAGGACGTACCGTTATAGAAGTTAGGGCCATTTGAAGTTTTATCAGTGTTTGATTTGGGACTGAAGGGTAGCATAGCTTTGAGCGAGAGCTTAAATTAACAAGAGAGTCAAGTACTTTCTTGTTACAAAATTGCAAGGTTTTATGACGCTCCAGTAAAAAGTTACAAGCATTTGTATGTTGCAAAACTTTGATAGATGTTGGACGCACCGTATAGAAGTTAGGGCCATTTGACGTTTTATCAGTGTTTGATTTGGGACTCAAGGGTAGCATAGCTTTGAGCGATAGCTTAAATTGACAAGAGGCTCGAGTACTTTATTGTTACAAAATTTCAAGGTTTTATGACGCTCCAGTAAAAAGTTACAAGCATTTGTATGTTGCAAACTTTGATAGGTGTAGGACGTACCGTATAGAAGTTAGGACCATTTGAAGTTTTATCAGTGTTTGATTTGGGACTCAAGGGTAGCATAGCTTTGAGCGATAACTTAAATTAACAAGAGGCTCGAGTACTTTATTGTTACAAAATTTCAAGGTTTTATGACGCTCCAGTAAAAAGTTACAAGCATTTGTATGTTGCAAACTTTGATAAGTGTAGGACGTACCGTTATAGAAGTTAGGGCCATTTGAAGTTTTATCAGTGTTTGATTTGGGACTGAAGGGTAGCATAGCTTTGAGCGAGAGCTTAAATTAACAAGAGAGTCGAGTACTTTCTTGTTACAAAATTGCAAGGTTTTATGACGCTCCAGTAAAAAGTTACAAGCATTTGTATGTTGCAAACTTTCATAGGTGTAGGACGTACCGTATAGAAGTTTGGGCCATTTGAAGTTTTTTATCAGTGTTTGATTTGGGACTCAAGGGTAGCATAGCTATGAGCGATAGCTTAAATTAACAAGAGGCTCGAGTACCTTAGTGTTACAAAATTTCAAGGTTTTATGACGCTCCAGTGAAAGTTGCAAGCATTTGTATGTTGCAAACTTTGATAGGTGTAGGACGAACCGTATAGAAGTTAGGGCCATTTGAAGTTTTATCAGTGTTTGATTTGGGACTCAAGGGTAGCATAGCTTTGAGCGATAACTTAAACTAACAAGAGGCTCGAGTACTTTATTGTTACAAAATTTCAAGGTTTTATGACGCTCCAGTAAAAAGTTACAAGCATTTGTATGTTGCAAACTTTGATAGCTGTAGGACTTACGTATAGAAGTCAGGGCCATTTGAAGTTTTATCAGTGTTTGATTTAGGACTCAAGGGTAGGATAGCTTTGAGCGATAGCTTAAATTGACAAGAGGCTCGAGTACTTTATTGTTATAAAATTTCAAGGTTTTATGACGCTCAGGTAAAAAGTTACAAGCATTTGTTTGTTGCAAACTTTGATAGGTGTAGGACGTACCTTAAAGAAGTTAGGGCCATTTGAAGTTTTATCAGTGTTTGATTTGGGACTCAAGGGTAGCATAGCTTTGAGCGATAGCTTAAATTGACAAGAGGGTCGAGTACTTTATTGTTACAAATTGCAAGGTTTTATGACGCTCCAGTAAAAAGTTACAAGCATTTGTATGTTGCAAACTTTGATAGGTGTAGGACGTACCGTATAGAAGTTAGGGCCATTTGAAGTTTTATCAGTGTTTGATTTGGGAATCAAGGGTAGCATAGCTATGAGCGATAGCTTAAATTGACAAGAGGCTCGAGTACTTTATTGTTACAAAATTTCTAGGTTTTATGACGCTCCAGTGAAAAGTTACAAGCATTTGTTTGTTGCAAACTTTGATAGCTGTAGGACTTACCGTATAGAAGTCAGGGCCATTTGAAGTTTTATCAGTGTTTGATTTAGGACTCAAGGATAGCATAGCTTTGAGCGAGAGCTTAAATTAACAAGAGAGTCGAGTACTTTATTGTTACAAAATTGCAAGGTTTTATGACGCTCCAGTAAAAAGTTACAAGCATTTGTATGTTGCAAAACTTTGATAGATGTTGGACGCACCGTATAGAAGTTAGAGCCATTTGAAGTTTTATCAGTGTTTGATTTGGGACTCAAGGGTAGCATAGCTTTGAGCGATAGCTTAAATTGACAAGAGGCTCGAGAACTTTATTGTTAAAAAATTTCAAGGTTTTATGACGCTCCAGTAAAAAGTTACAAGCATTTGTATGTTGCAAACTTTGATAGGTGTAGGACGTACCGTATAGAAGTTAGGGCCATTTGAAGTTTTATCAGTGTTTGATTTGGGACTCAAGGGTAGCATAGCTTTGAGCGATAACTTAAATTGACAAGAGGCTCGAGTACTTTATTGTTACTAAATTTCAAGGTTTTATGACGCTCCAGTAAAAAGTTACAAGCATTTGTATGTTGCAAACTTTCATAGGTGTAGGACGTACCGTATAGAAGTTAGGACCATTTGAAGATTTATCAGTGTTTTATTTGGGACTCAAAGGTAGCATGGCTTTAAGCGATTGCTTAAATTGACAAGAGGCTCGAATACTTTATTGTTACAAAATTTCAAGGTTTTATGACGCTCCAGTAAAAAGTTACAAGCATTTGTATGTTGCAAACTTTGATAGATGTAGGGCGTACCGTATAGAAGTTAGTACCATTTGAAGTTTTATCAGTGTTTGATTTGGGACTCAAGGGTAGCATAGCTTTGAGCGATGACTTAAATTGACAAGAGGCTCGAGTACTTTATTGTTACTAAATTTCAAGGTTTTATGACGCTCCAGTAAAAAGTTACAAGCATTTGTATGTTGCAAAGATTGATAGGTGTAGGACGTACCGTATAGAAGTTAGGGCCATTTGAAGTTTAATCAGTGTTTGATTTGGGACTCAAGGGTAGCATAGCTTTGAGCGATAACTTAAATTGACAAGAGGCTCGAGTACTTTATTGTTACTAAATTTCAAGGTTTTATGACGCTCCAGTAAAAAGGTACAAGCATTTGTATGTTGCAAACTTTGATAGGTGTAGGACGTACCGTATAGGAGTTAGGGCCATTTGAAGTTTTATCAGTGTTTGATTTGGGACTCTAGGGTAGCATAGATTTGAGCGATAGCTTAAATTAACAAGAGGCTCGAGTACTTTATTGTTACAAAATTTAAAGGTTTTATGACGCTCCAGTAAAAAGTTACAAGCATTTGTATGTTTCTAACTTTGATAAGTGTAGGACGTACCGTATAGAAGTTAGGGCCATCTGAAGTTTTATCAGTGTTTGATTTGGGACTGAAGAGTATAGCATAGCATAGCTTTGAGCGATAGCTTAAATTGACAAGAGGCTCGAGTACTTTATTGTTACAAAATTGCAAGGTTTTATGACGCTCCAGTAAAAAGTTACAAGCATTTGTATGTTGCAAACTTTGATAGGTGTAGGACGTACCGTATAGAAGTCAGGGCCATTTGAAGTTTTATCAGTGTTTGATTTGGGACTCAAGGGTAGCATAGCTTTGAGCGATAGCTTAAAGTTACAAGAGGCTTGAGTACTTTATTGTTACAAAATTTCAAGGTTTTATGACGCTCTAGTAAAAAGTTACAAGCATTTGTATGTTGCAAACTTTGATAAGTGTAGGACGTACCGTATAGAAGTTAGGGCCATTTGAAGTTTTATCAGTGTTTGATTTGGTACTGAAGGGTAGCATAGCTCTGAGCGATAGCTTAAATTGACAAGAGGCTCGAGTACTTTATTGTTACAAAATTGCAAGGTTTTGTGGTTCTCCAGTAAAAAGTTACAAGCATTTGTATGTTGCAAACTTTGATAGGTGTAAGACGCACCGTATAAAAGTTAGGGCCATTTGAAGTTTTATCAGTGTTCGATTTGGGACTCAAGGGTAGGATAGGTTTGAGCGATAGCTTAAATTGACAAGAGGGTCCATTACTTTACTGCTACAAAATTTCAAGGTTTTATGACGCTACAGTAAAAAGTTACAAGAATTTGTATATTGCAAACTTTGATAGGTGTAGGACGTACCGTATAGAAGTTAGTACCATTTGAAGTTTTATCAGTGTTTGATTTGGGACTCAAGGGTAGCATAGCTTTGAGCGATAACTTAAATTGACAAGAGGCTCGAGTACTTTACTGTTACAAAATTTCAAGGTTGTATGACGCTCCAGTAAAAAGTTACAAGCATTTGTATGTTGCTAACTTTGATAAGGGTAGGACGTACCGTATAGAAGTTAGGGCCATTTGAAGTTTTATCAGTGTTTGATTTGGGACTGAAGGGTAGCATAGCTTTGACCGATAGCTTAAATTGACAAGAGGCTCGAGTACTTTATTGTTACAAAATTACAAGGTTTTATGATGCTCCAGTAAAAAGTTACAAGCATTTGTATGTTGCAAACTTTGATAGCTGTAGGACGTACCGTATAGAAGTCAGGGCCATTTGAAGCTTTATCAATGTTTGATTTGGGACTCAAGGGTAGCATAGCTTTGAGCGATAGCTTAAAATGACAAGAGGCTCGAGTACTTTGTTGTTACAAAATTGCAAGGTTTTATGACGCTCCAGTAAAAAGTTACAAACATTTGTATGTTGCAAACTTTGATAGGTGGAGGACGTACCGTATAGAAGTTAGGGCCATTTGAAGTTTTTTTATCAGTGTTCGATTTGGGACTCAAGGTTAGCATAGCTATGAGCGATAGCTTAAATTGACAAGAGGCTCGAGTACTTTATTGTTACAAAATTTCAAGGTTTTATGACGCTCAGGTAAAAAGTTACAAGCATTTGTTTGTTGCAAACTTTGATAGGTGTAGGACGTACCATAAAGAAGTTAGGGCCATTTGAAGTTTTATCAGTGTTTGATTTGGGACTGAAGGGTAGCATAGCTTTGAGCGAGAGCTTAAATTAACAAGAGAGTCGAGTACTTTATTGTTACAAAATTGCAAGGTTTTATGACGCTCCAGTAAAAAGTTACAAGCATTTGTATGTTGCAAAACTTTGATAGATGTTGGACGCACCGTATAGAAGTTAGGGCCATTTGAAGTTTTATCAGTGTTTGATTTGGGACTCAAGGGTAGCATAGCTTTGAGCGATAGCTTAAATTGACAAGAGGCTCGAGAACTTTATTGTTAAAAAATTTCAAGGTTTTATGACGCTCCAGTAAAAAGTTACAAGCATTTGTATGTTGCAAACTTTGATAGGTGTAGGACGTACCGTATAGAAGTTAGGGCCATTTGAAGTTTTATCAGTGTTTGATTTGGGACTCAAGGGTAGCATAGCTTTGAGCGATAACTTAAATTGACAAGAGGCTCGAGTACTTTATTGTTACTAAATTTCAAGGTTTTATGACGCTCCAGTAAAAAGTTACAAGCATTTGTATGTTGCAAACTTTCATAGGTGTAGGACGTACCGTATAGAAGTTAGGACCATTTGAAGATTTATCAGTGTTTTATTTGGGACTCAAAGGTAGCATGGCTTTAAGCGATTGCTTAAATTGACAAGAGGCTCGAGTACTTTATTGTTACAAAATTTCAAGGTTTTATGACGCTCCAGTAACAAGTTACAAGCATTTGTATGTTGCAAACTTTGATAGATGTAGGGCGTACCGTATAGAAGTTAGTACCATTTGAAGTTTTATCAGTGTTTGATTTGGGACTCAAGGGTAGCATAGCTTTGAGCGATGACTTAAATTGACAAGAGGCTCGAGTACTTTATTGTTACTAAATTTCAAGGTTTTATGACGCTCCAGTAAAAAGTTACAAGCATTTGTATGTTGCAAAGATTGATAGGTGTAGGACGTACCGTATAGGAGTTAGGGCCATTTGAAGTTTAATCAGTGTTTGATTTGGGACTCAAGGGTAGCATAGCTTTGAGCGATAACTTAAATTGACAAGAGGCTCGAGTACTTTATTGTTACTAAATTTCAAGGTTTTATGACGCTCCAGTAAAAAGGTACAAGCATTTGTATGTTGCAAACTTTGATAGGTGTAGGACGTACCGTATAGGAGTTAGGGCCATTTGAAGTTTTATCAGTGTTTGATTTGGGACTCTAGGGTAGCATAGATTTGAGCGATAGCTTAAATTAACAAGAGGCTCGAGTACTTTATTGTTACAAAATTTAAAGGTTTTATGACGCTCCAGTAAAAAGTTACAAGCATTTGTATGTTTCTAACTTTGATAAGTGTAGGACGTACCGTATAGAAGTTAGGGCCATCTGAAGTTTTATCAGTGTTTGATTTGGGACTGAAGAGTATAGCATAGCATAGCTTTGAGCGATAGCTTAAATTGACAAGAGGCTCGAGTACTTTATTGTTACAAAATTGCAAGGTTTTATGACGCTCCAGTAAAAAGTTACAAGCATTTGTATGTTGCAAACTTTGATAGGTGTAGGACGTACCGTATAGAAGTCAGGGCCATTTGAAGTTTTATCAGTGTTTGAGTTGGGACTCAAGGGTAGCATAGCTTTGAGCGATAGCTTAAAGTTACAAGAGGCTTGAGTACTTTATTGTTACAAAATTTCAAGGTTTTATGACGCTCTAGTAAAAAGTTACAAGCATTTGTATGTTGCAAACTTTGATAAGTGTAGGACGTACCGTATAGAAGTTAGGGCCATTTGAAGTTTTATCAGTGTTTGATTTGGTACTGAAGGGTAGCATAGCTCTGAGCGATAGCTTAAATTGACAAGAGGCTCGAGTACTTTATTGTTACAAAATTGCAAGGTTTTGTGGTTCTCCAGTAAAAAGTTACAAGCATTTGTATGTTGCAAACTTTGATAGGTGTAAGACGCACCGTATAAAAGTTAGGGCCATTTGAAGTTTTATCAGTGTTCGATTTGGGACTCAAGGGTAGGATAGGTTTGAGCGATAGCTTAAATTGACAAGAGGGTCCATTACTTTACTGCTACAAAATTTCAAGGTTTTATGACGCTACAGTAAAAAGTTACAAGAATTTGTATGTTGCAAACTTTGATAGGTGTAGGACGTACCGTATAGAAGTTAGTACCATTTGAAGTTTTATCAGTGTTTGATTTGGGACTCAAGGGTAGCATAGCTTTGAGCGATAACTTAAATTGACAAGAGGCTCGAGTACTTTACTGTTACAAAATTTCAAGGTTGTATGACGCTCCAGTAAAAAGTTACAAGCATTTGTATGTTGCAAACTGTGATAGGTGTAGGACGTACCGTATAGAAATTAGGGCCATTTGAAGTTTTATCAGTGTTTGATTTGGGACTCAAGGGTAGCATAGCTTTGAGCGATAGCTTAAATTAACAAGAGGCTCGAGTACTTTATTGTTACAAAATTTCAAGGTTTTATGACGCTCCAGTAAAAAGTTACAAGCATTTGTATGTTGCTAACTTTGATAAGGGTAGGACGTACCGTATAGAAGTTAGGGCCATTTGAAGTTTTATCAGTGTTTGATTTGGGACTGAAGGGTAGCATAGCTTTGACCGATAGCTTAAATTGACAAGAGGCTCGAGTACTTTATTGTTACAAAATTGCAAGGTTTTATGACGCTCCAGTAAAAAGTTACAAACATTTGTATGTTGCAAACTTTGAAAGGTGGAGGACGTACCGTATAGAAGTTAGGGCCATTTGAAGTTTTTTTATCAGTGTTCGATTTGGGACTCAAGGTTAGCATAGCTATGAGCGATAGCTTAAATTGACAAGAGGCTCGAGTACTTTATTGTTACAAAATTTCAAGGTTTTATGACGCTCAGGTAAAAAGTTACAAGCATTTGTTT
The DNA here is from genome assembly GCA_920105625.2 of Clusia tigrina. Classification (NCBI taxonomy): domain Eukaryota; kingdom Metazoa; phylum Arthropoda; class Insecta; order Diptera; family Clusiidae; genus Clusia; species Clusia tigrina. Next base: position 336,107 of record CAKKTE020000288.1, read on the forward strand.
GTTGCAAACTTTGATAGGTGTACGACGTACCATAAAGAAGTTAGGGCCATTTGAAGTTTTATCAGTGTTTGATTTGGGACTGAAGGGTAGCATAGCTTTGAGCGATAGCTTAAATTGACAAGAGGCTCGAGTACTTTATTGTTACAAAATTGCAAGGTTTTATGACGCTCCAGTAAAAAGTTACAAGCATTTGTATGTTGCAAACTTTGATAGCTGTAGGACGTACCGTATAGAAGTCAGGGCCATTTGAAGCTTTATCAATGTTTGACTTGGGACTCAAGGGTAGCATAGCTTTGAGCGATAGCTTAAAATGACAAGAGGCTCGAGTACTTTGTTGTTACAAAATTGCAAGGTTTTATGACGCTCCAGTAAAAAGTTACAAACATTTGTATGTTGCAAACTTTGATAGGTGGAGGACGTACCGTATAGAAGTTAGGGCCATTTGAAGTTTTTTTTATCAGTGTTCGATCTGGGACTCAAGGGTAGCATAGCTATGAGCGATAGCTTAAATTGACAAGAGGCTCGAGTACTTTATTGTTACAAAATTTCAAGGTTTTATGACGCTCAGGTAAAAAGTTACAAGCATTTGTTTGTTGCAAACTTTGATAGGTGTAGGACGTACCATAAAGAAGTTAGGGCCATTTGAAGTTTTATCAGTGTTTGATTTGGGACTCAAGGGTAGCATAGCTTTGAGCGATAACTTAAATTGACAAGAGGCTCGAGTACTTTATTGTTACTAAATTTCAAGGTTTTATGACGCTCCAGTAAAAAGTTACAAGCATTTGTATGTTGCGAACTTTGATGGTTGTAGGACGTACCGTATAGAAGTTAGGTCCATTTGAAGTTTTATTAGTGTTTGATTTGGGACTCAAAGGTAGCATAGCTTTGAGCGATAGCTTAAATTGACAAGAGGCTCGAGTACTTTACTGTTATAAAATATCAAGGTTTTATGACGCTCCAGTAAAAAGTTACAAGCATTTGTATATTGCAAACTTTGATAGGTGTAGGACGTACCGTATAGAAGTTAGGGCCATTTGAAGTTTTATCAGTGTTTTTTTTGGGACTCAAGGGTAGCATAGCTTTGAGCGATAACTTAAATTGACAAGAGGCTCGAGTACTTTATTGTTACAAAATTTCAAGGTTTTATGACGCTCCAGTAAAAAGTTACAAGCATTTGTATGTTGCAAACTTTGATAGATGTAGGGCGTACCGTATAGAAGTTAGTACCATTTGAAGTTTTATCAGTGTTTGATTTGGGACTCAAGGGTAGCATAGCTTTGAGCGATGACTTAAATTGACAAGAGGCTCGAGTACTTTATTGTTACTAAATTTCAAGGTTTTATGACGCTCCAGTAAAAAGTTACAAGCATTTGTATGTTGCGAACTTTGATGGTTGTAGGACGTACCGTATAGAAGTTAGGTCCATTTGAAGTTTTATTAGTGTTTCATTTGGGACTCAAAGGTAGCATAGCTTTGAGCGATAGCTTAAATTGACAAGAGGCTCGAGTACTTTACTGTTATAAAATATCAAGGTTTTATGACGCTCCAGTAAAAAGTTACAAGCATTTGTATGTTGCAAACTTTGATAGGTGTAGGACGTACCGTATAGAAGTTAGGGCCATTTGAAGTTTTATCAGTGTTTGATTTGGGACTCAAGGGTAGCATAGCTTTGAGCGATAACTTAAATTGACAAGAGGCTCGAGTACTTTATTGTTACAAAATTTCAAGGTTTTATGACGCTCCAGTAAAAAGTTACAAGCATTTGTATGTTGCAAACTTTGATAGATGTAGGGCGTACCGTATAGAAGTTAGTACCATTTGAAGTTTTATCAGTGTTTGATTTGGGACTCAAGGGTAGCATAGCTTTGAGCGATGACTTAAATTGACAAGAGGCTCGAGTACTTTATTCTTACTAAATTACAAGGTTTTATGACGCTCCAGTAAAAAGTTACAAGCATTTGTATGTTGCAAACATTGATAGATGTAGGACGTACCGTATAGAAGTTAGGGCCATTTGAAGTTTAATCAGTGTTTGATTTGGGACTCAAGGGTAGCATAGCTTTGAGCGATAACTTAAATTGACAAGAGGCTCGAGTACTTTATTGTTACTAAATTTCAAGGTTTTATGACGCTCCAGTAAAAAGGTAAAAGCATTTGTATGTTGCAAACTTTGATAGGTGTAGGACGTACCGTATAGGAATTAGGGCCATTTGAAGTTTTATCAGTGTTTGATTTGGGACTCAAGGGTAGCATAGCTTTGAGCGATAGCTTAAATTAACAAGAGGCTCGAGTACTTTATTGTTACAAAATTTAAAGGTTTTATGACGCTCCAGTAAAAAGTTACAAGCATTTGTATGTTTCTAACTTTGATAAGTGTAGGACGTACCGTATAGAAGTTAGGGCCATCTGAAGTTTTATCAGTGTTTGATTTGGGACTGAAGAGTAGCATAGCTTTGAGCGATAGCTTAAATTGACAAGAGGCTCGAGTACTTTATTGTTACAAAATTGCAAGGTTTTATGACGCTCCAGTAAAAAGTTACAAGCATTTGTATGTTGCAAACTTTGATAGGTGTAGGACGTACCGTATAGAAGTCAGGGCCATTTGAAGTTTTATCAGTGTTTGATTTGGGACTCAAGGGTAGCATAGCTCTGAGCGATAGCTTAAATTGACAAGAGGCTTGAGTACTTTATTGTTACAAAATTGCAAGGTTTTATGACGTTCCAGTAAAAAGTTACAAACATTTGTATGTTGCAAACTTTGATAGGTGGAGGACGTACCGTATAGAAGTTAGGGCCATTTGAAGTTTTTTTATCAGTGTTCGATTTGGGACTCAAGGTTAGCATAGCTATGAGCGATAGCTTAAATTGACAAGAGGCTCGAGTACTTTATTGTTACAAAATTTCAAGGTTTTATGACGCTCAGGTAAAAAGTTACAAGCATTTGTTTGTTGCAAACTTTGATAGGTGTACGACGTACCATAAAGAAGTTAGGGCCATTTGAAGTTTTATCAGTGTTTGATTTGGGACTGAAGGGTAGCATAGCTTTGAGCGATAGCTTAAATTGACAAGAGGCTCGAGTACTTTATTGTTACAAAATTGCAAGGTTTTATGACGCTCCAGTAAAAAGTTACAAGCATTTGTATGTTGCAAACTTTGATAGCTGTAGGACGTACCGTATAGAAGTCAGGGCCATTTGAAGCTTTATCAATGTTTGACTTGGGACTCAAGGGTAGCATAGCTTTGAGCGATAGCTTAAAATGACAAGAGGCTCGAGTACTTTGTTGTTACAAAATTGCAAGGTTTTATGACGCTCCAGTAAAAAGTTACAAACATTTGTATGTTGCAAACTTTGATAGGTGGAGGACGTACCGTATAGAAGTTAGGGCCATTTGAAGTTTTTTTTATCAGTGTTCGATCTGGGACTCAAGGGTAGCATAGCTATGAGCGATAGCTTAAATTGACAAGAGGCTCGAGTACTTTATTGTTACAAAATTTCAAGGTTTTATGACGCTCAGGTAAAAAGTTACAAGCATTTGTTTGTTGCAAACTTTGATAGGTGTAGGACGTACCATAAAGAAGTTAGGGCCATTTGAAGTTTTATCAGTGTTTGATTTGGGACTCAAGGGTAGCATAGCTTTGAGCGATAACTTAAATTGACAAGAGGCTCGAGTACTTTATTGTTACTAAATTTCAAGGTTTTATGACGCTCCAGTAAAAAGTTACAAGCATTTGTATGTTGCGAACTTTGATGGTTGTAGGACGTACCGTATAGAAGTTAGGTCCATTTGAAGTTTTATTAGTGTTTGATTTGGGACTCAAAGGTAGCATAGCTTTGAGCGATAGCTTAAATTGACAAGAGGCTCGAGTACTTTACTGTTATAAAATATCAAGGTTTTATGACGCTCCAGTAAAAAGTTACAAGCATTTGTATGTTGCAAACTTTGATAGGTGTAGGACGTACCGTATAGAAGTTAGGGCCATTTGAAGTTTTATCAGTGTTTTTTTTGGGACTCAAGGGTAGCATAGCTTTGAGCGATAACTTAAATTGACAAGAGGCTCGAGTACTTTATTGTTACAAAATTTCAAGGTTTTATGACGCTCCAGTAAAAAGTTACAAGCATTTGTATGTTGCAAACTTTGATAGATGTAGGGCGTACCGTATAGAAGTTAGTACCATTTGAAGTTTTATCAGTGTTTGATTTGGGACTCAAGGGTAGCATAGCTTTGAGCGATGACTTAAATTGACAAGAGGCTCGAGTACTTTATTGTTACTAAATTTCAAGGCTTTATGACGCTCCAGTAAAAAGTTACAAGCATTTGTATGTTGCGAACTTTGATGGTTGTAGGACGTACCGTATAGAAGTTAGGTCCATTTGAAGTTTTATTAGTGTTTCATTTGGGACTCAAAGGTAGCATAGCTTTGAGCGATAGCTTAAATTGACAAGAGGCTCGAGTACTTTACTGTTATAAAATATCAAGGTTTTATGACGCTCCAGTAAAAAGTTACAAGCATTTGTATGTTGCAAACTTTGATAGGTGTAGGACGTACCGTATAGAAGTTAGGGCCATTTGAAGTTTTATCAGTGTTTGATTTGGGACTCAAGGGTAGCATAGCTTTGAGCGATAACTTAAATTGACAAGAGGCTCGAGTACTTTATTGTTACAAAATTTCAAGGTTTTATGACGCTCCAGTAAAAAGTTACAAGCATTTGTATGTTGCAAACTTTGATAGATGTAGGGCGTACCGTATAGAAGTTAGTACCATTTGAAGTTTTATCAGTGTTTGATTTGGGACTCAAGGGTAGCATAGCTTTGAGCGATGACTTAAATTGACAAGAGGCTCGAGTACTTTATTCTTACTAAATTACAAGGTTTTATGACGCTCCAGTAAAAAGTTACAAGCATTTGTATGTTGCAAACATTGATAGATGTAGGACGTACCGTATAGAAGTTAGGGCCATTTGAAGTTTAATCAGTGTTTGATTTGGGACTCAAGGGTAGCATAGCTTTGAGCGATAACTTAAATTGACAAGAGGCTCGAGTACTTTATTGTTACTAAATTTCAAGGTTTTATGACGCTCCAGTAAAAAGGTAAAAGCATTTGTATGTTGCAAACTTTGATAGGTGTAGGACGTACCGTATAGGAATTAGGGCCATTTGAAGTTTTATCAGTGTTTGATTTGGGACTCAATGGTAGCATAGCTTTGAGCGATAGCTTAAATTAACAAGAGGCTCGAGTACTTTATTGTTACAAAATTTAAAGGTTTTATGACGCTCCAGTAAAAAGTTACAAGCATTTGTATGTTTCTAACTTTGATAAGTGTAGGACGTACCGTATAGAAGTTAGGGCCATCTGAAGTTTTATCAGTGTTTGATTTGGGACTGAAGAGTAGCATAGCTTTGAGCGATAGCTTAAATTGACAAGAGGCTCGAGTACTTTATTGTTACAAAATTGCAAGGTTTTATGACGCTCCAGTAAAAAGTTACAAGCATTTGTATGTTGCAAACTTTGATAGGTGTAGGACGTACCGTATAGAAGTCAGGGCCATTTGAAGTTTTATCAGTGTTTGATTTGGGACTCAAGGGTAGCATAGCTCTGAGCGATAGCTTAAATTGACAAGAGGCTTGAGTACTTTATTGTTACAAAATTTCAAGGTTTTATGACGCTCTAGTAAAAAGTTACAAGCATTTGTATGTTGCAAACTTTGATAAGTGTAGGACGTACCGTATAGAAGTTAGGGCCATTTGAAGTTTTATCAGTGTTTGATTTGGTACTGAAGGGTAGCATAGCTCTGAGCGATAGCTTAAATTGACATGAGGCTCGAGTACTTTATTGTTACAAAATTGCAAGGTTTTGTGGCGCTCCAGTAAAAAGTTACAAGCATTTGTATGTTGAAAACTCTGATAGGTGTAGGACGCACCATATAAAAGTTAGGGCCATTTGAAGTTTTATCAGTGTTTGATTTGGGACTCAAGGGTAGCATAGCTTTGAGCGATAGCTTAAATTGACAGGAGGCTCGAGTACTTTATTGTTACAAAATTTCAAGGTTTTATGACGTTCCAGTAAAAAGTTACAAGCATTTATTTGTTGCAAACTTTGATAGGTGTAGGACGTACCGTATAGAAGTTAGGGCCATTTGAAGTTTTATCAGTGTTCGATTTGGGACTCAAGGGTAGCATAGCTTTGAGCGATAGTTTAAATTGACAAGAGGGTCCATTACTTTACTGTTACAAAATTTCAAGGTTTTATGACGCTACAGTAAAAAGTTACAAGCATTTGTATGTTGCAAACTTTGATAGGTGTAGGACGTACTGTATAGAAGTTAGGGCCATTTGAAGTTTTATCAGTGTTTGATTTGGGACTCAAGGGTAGCATAGCTTTGAGCGATAACTTAAATTGACAAGAGGCTCGAGTACTTTATTGTTACTAAATTTCAAGGTTGTATGACGCTCCAGTAAAAAGTTACAAGCATTTGTATGTTGCAAACTTTGATAGGTGTAGGACGTACCGTATAGAAGTTAGGGCCATTTGAAGTTTTATCAGTGTTTGTTTTGGGACTCAAGGGTAGCATAGCTTTGAGCGATAACTTAAATTGACAAGAGGGTCGAGTACTTTATTGTTACAAAATTGCAAGGTTTTATGACGCTCCAGTAAAAAGTGACAAGCATTTGTATGTTGCAAACTTTGATAGGTGTAGGACGCACCGTATAGAAGTTAGGGCCATTTGAAGTTTTATCAGTGTTTGATTTGGGACCCAAGGGTACCATAGCTTTGAGCGATAGCTTAAATTGACAAGAGGCTTGAGTACTTTATTGTTACAAAATTTCAAGGTTTTATGACGCTCTAGTAAAAAGTTACAAGCATTTGTATGTTGCAAACTTTGATAAGTGTAGGACGTACCATATAGAAGTTAGGGCCATTTGAAGTTTTATCAGTGTTTGATTTGGGACTCAAGGGTAGCATAGCTTTGAGCGATAACTTAAATTGACAAGAGGGTCGAGTACTTTATTGTTACAAAATTGCAAGGTTTTATGACGCTCCAGTAAAAAGTTACAAGCATTTGTATGTTGCAAACTTTGATAGGTGTAGGACGCACCGTATAGAAGTTAGGGCCATTTGAAGTTTTATCAGTGTTTGATTTGGGACTGAAGGGTAGCATAGCTTTGAGCGATAGCTTAAATTGACAAGAGGCTCGAGTACTTTATTGTTACAAAATTGCAAGGTTTTATGACGCTCCAGTAAAAAGTTACAAGAATTTGTATGTTGCAAACTTTGATAGGTGTAGGACGTACCGTATAGAATTTAGGGCCATTTGAAGTTTTATCAGTGTTTGATTTGGGACTCAAGGGTAGCATAGCTTTGAGCGATAACTTAAATTGACAAGAGGGTCGAGTACTTTATTGTTACAAAATTGCAAGGTTTTATGACGCTCCAGTAAAAAGTTACAAGCATTTGTATGTTGCAAACTTTGATAGGTATAGGACGCACCGTATAGAAGTTAGAGCCATTTGAAGTTTTATCAGTGTTTGATTTGGGACTGAAGGGTAGCATAGCTTTGAGCGATAGCTTAAATTGACAAGAGGCTCGAGTACTTTATTGTTACAAAATTGCAAGGCTTTATGACGCTCCAGTAAAAAGTTACAAGCATTTGTATGTTGCAAACTTTGATAGGTGTAGGACGTACCGTATAGAAGTTAGGGTCATTTGAAGTTTTATCAGTGTTTGATTTGGGACTGAAGAGTAGCATAGCTTTAAGCGATAGCTTAAATTGACAATAGGCTCGAGTACTTTATTGTTACAAAATTGCAAGGTTTTATGACGCTCCAGTAAAAAGTTACAAGCATTTGTATGTTGCAAACTTTGATAGGTGTAGGACGTACCGTATAGAAGTCAGGGCCATTTGAAGTTTTATCAGTGTTTGATTTGGGACCCAAGGGTACCATAGCTTTGAGCGATAGCTTAAATTGACAAGAGGCTTGAGTACTTTATTGTTACAAAATTTCACGGTTTTATGACGCTCTAGTTAAAAGTTACAAGCATTTGTATGTTGCAAACTTTGATAAGTGTAGGACGTACCGTATAGAAGTTAGGGCCATTTGAAGTTTTATCAGTGTTTGATTTGGTACTGAAGGGTAGCATAGCTCTGAGCGATAGCTTAAATTGACAAGAGGCTCGAGTACTTTATTGTTACAAAATTGCAAGGTTTTGTGGCGCTCCAGTAAAAAGTTACAAGCATTTGTATGTTGCAAACTTTGATAGGTGTAGGACGCACCGTATAAAAGTTAGGGCCATTTGAAGTTTTATCAGTGTTTGATTTGAGACTCAAGGGTAGCATAGCTTTGAGCGATAGCTTAAATTGACAGGAGGCTCGAGTACTTTATTGTTACAAAATTTCAAGGTTTTATGACGTTCCAGTAAAAAGTTACAAGCATTTGTTTGTTGCAAACTTTGATAGGTGTAGGACGTACCGTATAGAAGTTAGGGCCATTTGAAGTTTTATCAGTGTTCGATTTGTTACTCAAGGGTAGCATAGCTTTGAGCGATAACTTAAACTGACAAGAGGGTCCATTACTTTACTGTTACAAAATTTCAATGTTTTATGACGCTACAGTAAAAAGTTACAAGCATTTGTATGTTGCAAACTTTGATAGGTGTAGGACGTACCGTATAGAAGTTAGGGCCATTTGAAGTTTTATCAGTGTTTGATTTGGGACTCAAGGATAGCATAGCTTTGAGCGATAACTTAAATTGACAAGAGGCTCGAGTACTTTATTGTTACTAAATTTCAAGGTTTTATGACGCTCCAGTAAAAAGTTACAAGCATTTGTATGTTGCAAACTTTGATAGGTGTAGGACGTACCGTATAGAAGTTAGGGCCATTCGAAGTTTTATCAGTGTTGGATTTGGGACTGAAGGGTAGCATAGCTTTGAGCGATAACTTAAATTGACAAGAGAATCGAGTACTTTAATGTTACAAAATTTCAAGGTTTTATGACGCTCCAGTAAAAAGTTACAAGCATTTGTATGTTGCAAACTTTGATAGGTGTAGGACGTACCGTATAGAAGTTAGGGCCATTTGAAGTTTTATCAGTGTTTGATTTGAGACTCAAGGGTAGCATAGCTTTGAGCGATAGCTTAAATTAACAAGAGGCTCGAGTACTTTATTGTTACAAAATTTCAAGGTTTTATGACGCTCCAGTAAAAAGTTACAAGCATTTGTATGTTGCTAACTTTGATAAGGGTAGGACGTACCGTATAGAAGTCAGGGCCATTTGAAACTTTATCAGTGTTTGATTTGGGACTCAAGGGTAGCATAGCTTCGAGCGATAGCTTAAATTGACAAGAGGCTTGAGTACTTTATTGTTACAAAATTGCAAGGTTTTGTGACGCACCACTACAAAGTTACAAGCATTTGTATGTTGCAAACTTTGATAGGTGTAGGACGCACCGTATAGAAGTTAGGGCCATTTGAAGTTTTATCAGTGTTTGACTTGGGACTCAAGGGTAGCATAGCTTTGAGCGATAGCTTAAATTGACAGGAGGCTCGAGTACTTTATTGTTACAAAATTTCAAGGTTTTATGACGCTCCAGTAAAAAGTTACAAGCATTTGTTTGTTGCAAACTTTGATAGGTGTAGGACGTACCGTATAGAAGTTAGGGCCATTTGAAGTTTTATCAGTGTTCGATTTGGGACTCAAGGGTAGCATAGCTTTGAGCGATAGCTTAAATTGACAAGAGGGTCCATTACTTTACTGTTACAAAATTTCAAGGTTTTATGACGCTACAGTAAAAAGTTACAAGCATTTGTAAGTTGCAAACTTTGATAGGTGTAGGACGTACCCTATAGAAGTTAGGGCCATTTGAAGTTTTATCAGTGTTCGATTTGGACTCAAGGGTAGCATAGCTTTGAGCGGTAACTTAAATTGACAAGAGGCTCGAGTACTTTATTGTTACTAAATTTCAAGGTTTTATGACGCTCCAGTAAAAAGTTACAAGCATTTGTATGTTGCAAACTTTGATAGGTGTAGGACGTACCGTATAGAAGTTAGGGCCATTTGAAGTTTTATCAGTGTTTGATTTGGGACTCAAGGGTAGCATAGCTTTGAGCGATAACTTAAATTGACAAGAGGCTCGAGTACTTTATTGTTACTAAATTTCAAGGTTTTATGACGCTCCAGTAAAAAGTTACAAGCATTTGTATGTTGCAAACTTTGATAGGTGTAGGACGTATTGTATAGAAGTTAGGGCCATTTGAAGTTTTATCAGTGTTTGATTTGGGACTCAAGGGAAGCATAGCTTTGAGCGATAACTTAAATTGACAAGAGTGTCGAGTACTTTATTGTTACAAAATTGCAAGATTTTATGACGCTCCAGTAAAAAGTTAGAAGCATTTGTATGTTGCAAACTTTGATAGTGTAGGACGCACCGTATAGAAGTTAGGGCCACTTGAAGTTTTATCAGTGTTTGATTTGGGACTGAAGGGTAGCATAGCTTTGAGCGATAGCTTAAATTGACAAGAGGCTCGAGTACTTTATTGTTACAAAATTGCAAGGTTTTATGACGCTCCAGTGAAAAGTTACAAACATTTGTATGTTGCAAACTTTGATAGGTGTAGGACGTACCGTAAAGAAGTTAGGGCCATTTGAAGTTTTATCAGTGTTTGATTTGGGACTCAAGGGTAGCATAGCTTTGAGCGATAACTTAAATTGACAAGAGGGTCGAGTACTTTATTGTTACAAAATTGCAAGGTTTTATGACGCTCCAGTAAAAAGTTACAAGCATTTGTATGTTGCAAACTTTGATAGGTGTAGGACGCACCGTATAGAAGTTAGGGCCATTTGAAGTTTTATCAGTGTTTGATTTAGGACTGAAGGGTAGCATAGCTTTGAGCGATAGCTTAAATTGACAAGAGGCTCGATTACTTTATTGTTACAAAATTTCAAGGTTTTATGACGCTCCAGTAAAAAGTAACAAGCATTTGTATGTTGCAAACTTTGAGAGGTGTAGGACGTACCGTATAGAAGTTAGGGCCATTTGAAGTTTTATCAGTGTTTGATTTGAGACTCAAGGGTAGCATAGCTTTGAGCGATAGCTTAAATTAACAAGAGGCTCGAGTACTTTATTGTTACAAAATTTCAAGGTTTTATGACGCTCCAGTAAAAAGTTACAAGCATTTGTATGTTGCTAACTTTAATAAGGGTAGGACGTACCGTATAGAAGTCAGGGCCATTTGAAACTTTATCAGTGTTTGATTTGGGACTCAAGGGTAGCATAGCTTCGAGCGATAGCTTAAATTAACAAGAGGCTTGAGTACTTTATTGTTACAAAATTGCAAGGTTTTGTGACGCTCCACTACAAAGTTACAAGCATTTGTATGTTGCAAACTTTGATAGGTGTAGGACGCACCGTATAGAAGTTAGGGCCATTTGAAGTTTTATCAGTGTTTGATTTGGGACCCAAGGGTACCATAGCTTTGAGTGATAGATTAAATTGACAAGAGGCTTGAGTACTTTATTGTTACAAAATTTCAAGGTTTTATGACGCTCTAGTAAAAAGTTACAAGCATTTGTATGTTGCAAACTTTGATAAGTGTAGGACGTACCGTATAAAAGTTAGGGCCATTTGAAGTTTTATCAGTGTTTGTTTTGGTACTGAAGGGTAGCATAGCTCTGAGCGATAGCTTAAATTGACAAGAGGCTCGAGTACTTTATTGTTACAAAATTGCAAGGTTTTGTGGCGCTCCAGTAAAAAGTTACAAGCATTTGTATGTTGCAAACTTTGATAGGTGTAGGACGCACCGTATAAAAGTTAGGGCCATTTGAAGTTTTATCAGTGTTTGATTTGAGACTCAAGGGTAGCATAGCTTTGAGCGATAGCTTAAATTGACAGGAGGCTCGAGTACTTTATTGTTACAAAATTTCAAGGTTTTATGACGTTCCAGTAAAAAGTTACAAGCATTTGTTTGTTGCAAACTTTGATAGGTGTAGGACGTACCGTATAGAAGTTAGGGCCATTTGAAGTTTTATCAGTGTTCGATTTGTTACTCAAGGGTAGCATAGCTTTGAGCGATAACTTAAATTGACAAGAGGGTCCATTACTTTACTGTTACAAAATTTCAAGGTTTTATGACGCTACAGTAAAAAGTTACAAGCATTTGTATGTTGCAAACTTTGATAGGTGTAGGACGTACCGTATAGAAGTTAGGGCCATTTGAAGTTTTATCAGTGTTTGATTTGGGACTCAAGGATAGCATAGCTTTGAGCGATAACTTAAATTGACAAGAGGCTCGAGTACTTTATTGTTACTAAATTTCAAGGTTTTATGACGCTCCAGTAAAAAGTTACAAGCATTTGTATGTTGCAAACTTTGATAGGTGCAGGACGTACCGTATAGAAGTTAGGGCCATTCGAAGTTTTATCAGTGTTGGATTTGGGACTGAAGGGTAGCATAGCTTTGAGCGATAACTTAAATTGACAAGAGAATCGAGTACTTTAATGTTACAAAATTTCAAGGTTTTATGACGCTCCAGTAAAAAGTTACAAGCATTTGTATGTTGCAAACTTTGATAGGTGTAGGACGTACCGTATAGAAGTTAGGGCCATTTGAAGTTTTATCAGTGTTTGATTTGAGACTCAAGGGTAGCATAGCTTTGAGCGATAGCTTAAATTAACAAGAGGCTCGAGTACTTTATTGTTACAAAATTTCAAGGTTTTATGACGCTCCAGTAAAAAGTTACAAGCATTTGTATGTTGCTAACTTTGATAAGGGTAGGACGTACCGTATAGAAGTCAGGGCCATTTGAAACTTTATCAGTGTTTGATTTGGGACTCAAGGGTAGCATAGCTTCGAGCGATAGCTTAAATTGACAAGAGGCTTGAGTACTTTATTGTTACAAAATTGCAAGGTTTTGTGACGCTCCACTACAAAGTTACAAGCATTTGTATGTTGCAAACTTTGATAGGTGTAGGACGCACCGTATAGAAGTTAGGGCCATTTGAAGTTTTATCAGTGTTTGACTTGGGACTCAAGGGTAGCATAGCTTTGAGCGATAGCTTAAATTGACAGGAGGCTCGAGTACTTTATTGTTACAAAATTTCAAGGTTTTATGACGTTCCAGTAAAAAGTTACAAGCATTTGTTTGTTGCAAACTTTGATAGGTGTAGGACGTACTGTATAGAAGTTAGGGCTATTTGAAGTTTTATCAGTGTTTGATTTGGGACTCAAGGGTAGCATAGCTTTGAGCGATAGCTTAAATTAACAAGAGGCTCGAGTACTTTATTGTTACAAAATTTCAAGGTTTTATGACGCTCCAGTAAAAAGTTACAAGCATTTGTATGTTTCTAACTTTGATAGGTGTAGGACGTACCGTATAGAAGTCAGGGCCATTTGAAGTTTTATCAGTGTTTGATTTGGGACCCAAGGGTACCATAGCTTTGAGTGATAGCTTAAATTGACAAGAGGCTTGAGTACTTTATTGTTACAAAATTTCAAGGTTTTATGACGCTCTAGTAAAAAGTTACAAGCATTTGTATGTTGCAAACTTTGATAAGTGTAGGACGTACCGTATAAAAGTTAGGGCCATTTGAAGTTTTATCAGTGTTTGATTTGGTACTGAACGGTAGCATAGCTCTGAGCGATAGCTTAAATTGACAAGAGGCTCGAGTACTTTATTGTCACAAAATTTCAAGGTTTTATGGCGTTCCAGTAAAAAGTTACAAGCATTTGTTTGTTGCAAACTTTGATAGGTGTAGGATGTACCGTATAGAAGTTAGGGCCATTTGAAGTTTTATCAGTGTTCGATTTGTTACTCAAGGGTAGCATAGCTTTGAGCGATAACTTAAGTTGACAAGAGGGTCCATTACTTTACTGTTACAAAATTTCAAGGTTTTATGACGCTACAGTAAAAAGTTACAAGCATTTGTATGTTGCAAACTTTGATAGGTGTAGGACGTACCGTATAGAAGTTAGGGCCATTTGAAGTTTTATCAGTGTTTGATTTGGGACTCAAGGATAGCATAGCTTTGAGCGATAACTTAAATTGACAAGAGGCTCGACTACTTTATTGTTACTAAATTTCAAGGTTTTATGACGCTCCAGTAAAAAGTTACAAGCATTTGTATGTTGCAAACTTTGATAGGTGTAGGACGTACCGTATAGAAGTTAGGGCCATTTGAAGTTTAATCAGTGTTTGATTTGGGACTCAAGGGTAGCATAGCTTTGAGCGATAACTTAAATTGACAAGAGAATCGAGTACTTTATTGTCACAAAATTTCAAGGTTTTATGACGTTCCAGTAAAAAGTTACAAGCATTTGTTTGTTGCAAACTTTGATAAGTGTAGGACGTACCGTATAGAAGTTAGGGCCATTTGAAGTTTTATCAGTGTTTGATTTGGGACTGAAGGGTCGCATAGCTTTGAGCGAGAGCTTAAATTGACAAGAGGGTCGAGTACTTTATTGTTACAAAATTGCAAGGTTTTATGACGCTCCAGTAAAAAGTTACAAGCATTTGTATGTTGCAAACTTTGATAGGTGTAGGACTCACCGTATAGAAGTTAGGGCCATTTGAAGTTTTATCAGTGTTTTATTTGGGACTCAAGGGTAGCATAGCTTTGAGCGATAGCTTAAATTGACAAGAGGCTCGAGTACTTTATTGTTACAAAATTTCAAGGTTTTATGACGCTCCAGTAAAAAGTTACAAGCATTTGTATGTTGCAAACTTTGATAGGTGTAGGACGTATCGTATAGAAGTTAGGGCCATTTGAAGCTTTATCAGTGTTAGATTTGGGACTCAAGGGTAGCATAGCTTTGAGCGATAACTTAAATTGACAAGAGGCTCGAGTACTTTATTGTTACTAAATTTCAAGGTTTTATGACGCTCCAGTAAAAAGTTACAAGCATTTGTATGTTGCAAACTTTGATAGGTGTAGGACGTACCGTATAGAAGTTAGGTCCATTTGAAGTTTTATCAGTGTTTGATTTGGGACTCAAAGGTAGCATAGCTTTAAGCGATTGCTTAAATTAACAAGAGGCTAGAGTACTTTATTGTTACAAAATTTCAAGGTTTTATGACGCTCCAGTAAAAAGTTACAAGCATTTGTATGCTGCAAACTTTGATAGGTGTAGGACGTACCGTATAGAAGTTAGGGCCATTTGAAGTTTTATCAGTGTTCGATTTGGGACTCAGGGGTAGCATAGCTTTGAGCGATAGCTTAAATTGACAAGCGGCTCGAGTACTTTACTGTTATAAAATTTCAAGGTTTTATGACGCTGCAGTAAAAAGTTACAAGCATTTGTATGTTGCAAACTTTGATAGGTGTAGGACGTACCGTATAGAAGTTAGGGCCATTTGAAGTTTTATCAGTGTTTGATTTGGGACTCAAGGGTAGCATAGCTTTGAGCGATAACTTAAATTGACAAGAGGCTCGAGTACTTTATTGTTACTAAATTTCAAGGTTTTATGACGCTCCAGTAAAAAGTTACAAGCATTTGTATGTTGCAAACTTTGATAGATGTAGGACGTACCGTATAGAAGTTAGTACCATTTGAAGTTTTATCAGTGTTTGATTTGGGACTCAAGGGTAGCATAGCTTTGAGCGATAACTTAAATTGACAAGAGGCTCGAGTACTTTATTGTTACTAAATTTCAAGGTTTTATGACGCTCCAGTAAAAAGTTACAAGCATTTGTATGTTGCAAACATTGAGAGGTGTAGGACCTACCGTATAGAAGTTAGGGCCATTTGAAGTTTAATCAGGGTTTGATTTGGGACTCAAGGGTAGCATAGCTTTGAGCGATAACTTAAATTGACAAGAGGCTCGAGAACTTTATTGTTACTAAATTTCAAGGTTTTATGACGCTCCAGTAAAAAGGTACAAGCATTTGTATGCTGCAAACTTTGATAGGTGTAGGACGTACCGTATATGAGTTAGGGCCATTTGAAGTTTTATCAGTGTTTGATTTGGGACTCAAGGGTAGCATAGCTTTGAGCGATAACTTGAATTGACAGGAGGCTCGAGTACTTTATTGTTACAAAATTTCAAGGTTTTATGACGTTTCAGTAAAAAGTTACAAGCATTTGTTTGTTGCAAACTTTGATAGGTGTAGGACGTACCCTATAGAAGTTAGGGCCATTTGAAGTTTTATCAGTGTTCGATTTGGACTCAAGGGTAGCATAGCTTTGAGCGGTAACTTAAATTGACAAGAGGCTCGAGAACTTTATTGTTACTAAATTTCAAGGTTTTATGACGCTCCAGTAAAAAGTTACAAGCATTTGTATGTTGCAAACTTTGATATGTGTAGGACGTACCGTATAGAAGTTAGGGCCATTTCAAGTTTTATCAGTGTTTGATTTGGGACTCAAGGGTAGCATAGCTTTGAGCGATAACTTAAATTGACAAGAGGCTCGAGTACTTTATTGTTACTAAATTTCAAGGTTTTATGACGCTCCAGTAAAAAGTTACAAGCATTTGTATGTTGCAAACTTTGATAGGTGTAGGGCGTACCGTATAGAAGTTAGGGCCATTTGAAGTTTTATCAGTGTTTGATTTGGGACTCAAGGGTAGCATAGCTTTGAGCGATAGCTTAAATTAACAAGAGGCTCGAGTACTTTATTGTTACAAAATTTCAAGGTTTTATGACGCTCCAGTAAAAAGTTACAAGCATTTGTATGTTGCAAACTTTGATAATTGTAGGACGTACCGTATAGAAGTTAGGGCAATTTGAAGTTTTATCAGTGTTTGATTTGGGACTGAAGGGTAGCATAGCTTTGAGCGAGAGCTTAAATTGACATGAGGGTCGAATACTTTATTGTTACAAAATTGCAAGGTTTTATGACGCTCCAGTAAAAAGTTACAAACATTTGTATGTTGCAAACTTTGATAGGTGTAGGACGTACCGTATAGAAGTTAGGGCCATTTGAAGTTTTATCAGAGCCATTTGAAGTTTTATCAGATTTGGGACTCAAGGGTAGCATAGCTTTGAGCGATAACTTAAATTGACAAGAGGGTCGAGTACTTTATTGTTACAAAATTGCAAGGTTTTATGACGCTCCAGTAAAAAGTTACAAGCATTTGTATGTTGCAAACTTTGATAGGTGTAGGACGCACCGTATAGAAGTTAGGGCCATTTGAAGTTTTATCAGTGTTTGATTTGGGACTGAAGGGTAGCATAGCTTTGAGCGATAGCTTAAATTGACAAGAGGCTCGATTACTTTATTGTTACAAAATTTCAAGGTTTTATGACGCTCCAGTAAAAAGTTACAAGCATTTGTATGCTGCAAACTTTGATAGGTGTAGGACGTACCGTATATAAGTTAGGGCCATTTGAAGTTTTATCAGTGTTCGATTTGGGACTCAGGGGTAGCATAGCTTTGAGCGATAGCTTAAATTGACAAGCGGCTCGAGTACTTTACTGTTATAAAATTTCAAGGTTTTATGACGCTGCAGTAAAAAGTTACAAGCATTTGTATGTTGCAAACTTTGATAGGTGTAGGACGTACCGTATAGAAGTTAGGGCCATTTGAAGTTTTATCAGTGTTTGATTTGGGACTCAAGGGTAGCATAGCTTTGAGCGATAACTTAAATTGACAAGAGGCTCGAGTACTTTATTGTTACTAAATTTCAAGGTTTTATGACGCTCCAGTAAAAAGTTACAAGCATTTGTATGCTGCAAACTTTGATAGGTGTAGGACGTACCGTATATAAGTTAGGGCCATTTGAAGTTTTATCAGTGTTCGATTTGGGACTCAGGGGTAGCATAGCTTTGAGCGATAGCTTAAATTGACAAGCGGCTCGAGTACTTTACTGTTATAAAATTTCAAGGTTTTATGACGCTGCAGTAAAAAGTTACAAGCATTTGTATGTTGCAAACTTTGATAGGTGTAGGACGTACCGTATAGAAGTTAGGGCCATTTGAAGTTTTATCAGTGTTTGATTTGGGACTCAAGGGTAGCATAGCTTTGAGCGATAACTTAAATTGACAAGAGGCTCGAGTACTTTATTGTTACTAAATTTCAAGGTTTTATGACGCTCCAGTAAAAAGTTACAAGCATTTGTATGTTGCAAACTTTGATAGATGTAGGACGTACCGTATAGAAGTTAGTACCATTTGAAGTTTTATCAGTGTTTGATTTGGGACTCAAGGGTAGCATAGCTTTGAGCGATAACTTAAATTGACAAGAGGCTCGAGTACTTTATTGTTACTAAATTTCAAGGTTTTATGACGCTCCAGTAAAAAGTTACAAGCATTTGTATGTTGCAAACATTGAGAGGTGTAGGACCTACCGTATAGAAGTTAGGGCCATTTGAAGTTTAATCAGGGTTTGATTTGGGACTCAAGGGTAGCATAGCTTTGAGCGATAACTTAAATTGACAAGAGGCTCGAGAACTTTATTGTTACTAAATTTCAAGGTTTTATGACGCTCCAGTAAAAAGGTACAAGCATTTGTATGCTGCAAACTTTGATAGGTGTAGGACGTACCGTATATGAGTTAGGGCCATTTGAAGTTTTATCAGTGTTTGATTTGGGACTCAAGGGTAGCATAGCTTTGAGCGATAACTTGAATTGACAGGAGGCTCGAGTACTTTATTGTTACAAAATTTCAAGGTTTTATGACGTTCCAGTAAAAAGTTACAAGCATTTGTTTGTTGCAAACTTTGATAGGTGTAGGACGTACCGTATAGAAGTTAGGGCCATTTGAAGTTTTATCAGTGTTCGATTTGTTACTCAAGGGTAGCATAGCTTTGAGCGATAACTTAAGTTGACAAGAGGGTCCATTACTTTACTGTTACAAAATTTCAAGGTTTTATGACGCTACAGTAAAAAGTTACAAGCATTTGTATGTTGCAAACTTTGATAGGTGTAGGACGTACCGTATAGAAGTTAGGGCCATTTGAAGTTTTATCAGTGTTTGATTTGGGACTCAAGGATAGCATAGCTTTGAGCGATAACTTAAATTGACAAGAGGCTCGAGTACTTTATTGTTACTAAATTTCAAGGTTTTATGACGCTCCAGTAAAAAGTTACAAGCATTTGTATGTTGCAAACTTTGATAGGTGTAGGACGTACCGTATAGAAGTTAGGGCCATTTGAAGTTTAATCAGTGTTTGATTTGGGACTCAAGGGTAGCATAGCTTTGAGCGATAACTTAAATTGACAAGAGAATCGAGTACTTTATTGTTACTAAATTTCAAGGTTTTATGACGCTCCAGTAAAAAGTTACAAGCATTTGTATGTTGCAAACTTTGATAGGTGTAGGACGTACCGTATAGAAGTTAGGGCCATTTGAAGTTTTATCAGTGTTTGATTTGGGACTCAAGGGTAGCATAGCTTTGAGCGATAACTTAAATTGACAAGAGGGTCGAGTACTTTATTGTTACAAAATTGCAAGGTTTTATGACGCTCCAGTGAAAAGTTACAAGCATTTGTATGTTGCAAACTTTGATAGGTGTAGGACGGACCGTATAGAAGTTAGGGCCATTTGAAGTTTTATCAGTGTTTGATTTGGGACTGAAGGGTAGCATAGCTTTGAGCGATAGCTTAAATTGACAAGAGGCTCGAGTACTTTATTGTTACAAAATTGCAAGGTTTTATGACGCTCCAGTAAAAAGTTACAAGCATTTGTATGTTGCAAACTTTGATAGGTGTAGGACATACCGTATAGAAGTCAGGGCCATTTGAAGTTTTATCAGTGTTTGATTTGGGACTCAAGGGTAGCATAGCTTTGAGCTATAGCTTAAATTGACAAGAGGCTTGAGTACTTTATTGTTACAAAATTTCAAGGTTTTATGACGCTCTAGTAAAAAGTTACAAGCATTTGTATGTTGCAAACTTTGATAAGTGTAGGACGTACCGTATAGAAGTTAGGGCCATTTGAAGTTTTATCAGTGTTTGATTTGGTACTGAAGGGTAGCATAGCTCTGAGCGATAGCTTAAATTGACAAGAGGCTCGAGTACTTTATTGTTACAAAATTGCAAGGTTTTGTGGCGCTCCAGTAAAAAGTTACAAGCATTTGTATGTTGCAAACTTTGATAGGTGTAGGACGCACCGTATAGCAGTCAGGGCAATTTGAAACTTTATCAGGGTTTGATTTGGGACTCAAGGGTAGCATATCTTTGAGCGATAGCTTAAATTGACAAGAGGCTTGAGTACTTTATTGCTACAAAATTTCAAGGTTTTATGACGCTCTAGTAAAAAGTTACAAGCATTTGTTTGTTGCAAACTTTGATAAGTGTAGGACGTACCGTATAGAAGTTAGCGCCATTTGAAGTTTTATCAGTGTTTGATTTGGGACTGAAGGGTAGCATAGCTCTGAGCGATAGCTTAAATTGACAGGAGGCTCGAGTACTTTATTGTTACAAAATTTCAAGGTTTTATGACGTTCCAGTAAAAAGTTACAAGCATTTGTTTGTTGCAAACTTTGATAGGTGTAGGACGTACCGTATAGAAGTTAGGGCCATTTGAAGTTTTATCAGTGTTTGATTTGGGACTCAAGGGTAGCATAGCTTTGAGCGATAGCTTAAATGAACAAGAGGCTCGAGTACTTTATTGTTACAAAATTTCAAGGTTTTATGACGCTCCAGTAAAAAGTTACAAGCATTTGTATGTTGCAAACTTTGATAAGTGTAGGACGTACCGTATAGAAGTTAGGGCCATTTGAAGTTTTATCAGTGTTTGATTTGGGACTGAAGGGTCGCATAGCTTTGAGCGAGAGCTTAAATTGACAAGAGGGTCGAGTACTTTATTGTTACAAAATTGCAAGGTTTTATGACGCTCCAGTAAAAAGTTAAAAGCATTTGTATGTTGCAAACTTTGATAGGTGTAGGACTCACCGTATAGAAGTTAGGGCCATTTGAAGTTTTATCAGTGTTTTATTTGGGACTCAAGGGTAGCATAGCTTTGAGCGATAGCTTAAATTGACAAGAGGCTCGAGTACTTTATTGTTACAAAATTTCAAGGTTTTATGACGCTCCAGTAAAAAGTTACAAGCATTTGTATGTTGCAAACTTTGATAGGTGTAGGACGTATCGTATAGAAGTTAGGGCCATTTGAAGCTTTATCAGTGTTTGATTTGGGACTCAAGGGTAGCATAGCTTTGAGCGATAACTTAAATTGACAAGAGGCTCGAGTACTTTATTGTTACTAAATTTCAAGGTTTTATGACGCTCCAGTAAAAAGTTACAAGCATTTGTATGTTGCAAACTTTGATAGGTGTAGGACGTACCGTATAGAAGTTAGGTCCATTTGAAGTTTTATCAGTGTTTGATTTGGGACTCAAAGGTAGCATAGCTTTAAGCGATTGCTTAAATTAACAAGAGGCTCGAGTACTTTATTGTTACAAAATTTCAAGGTTTTATGACGCTCCAGTAAAAAGTTACAAGCATTTGTATGCTGCAAACTTTGATAGGTGTAGGACGTACCGTATAGAAGTTAGGGCCATTTGAAGTTTTATCAGTGTTCGATTTGGGACTCAGTGGTAGCATAGCTTTGAGCGATAGCTTAAATTGACAAGCGGCTCGAGTACTTTACTGTTATAAAATTTCAAGGTTTTATGACGCTGCAGTAAAAAGTTACAAGCATTTGTATGTTGCAAACTTTGATAGGTGTAGGACGTACCGTATAGAAGTTAGGGCCATTTGAAGTTTTATCAGTGTTTGATTTGGGACTCAAGGGTAGCATAGCTTTGAGCGATAACTTAAATTGACAAGAGGCTCGAGTACTTTATTGTTACTAAATTTCAAGGTTTTATGACGCTCCAGTAAAAAGTTACAAGCATTTGTATGTTGCAAACTTTGATAGATGTAGGACGTACCGTATAGAAGTTAGTACCATTTGAAGTTTTATCAGTGTTTGATTTGGGACTCAAGGGTAGCATAGCTTTGAGCGATAACTTAAATTGACAAGAGGCTCGAGTACTTTATTGTTACTAAATTTCAAGGTTTTATGACGCTCCAGTAAAAAGTTACAAGCATTTGTATGTTGCAAACATTGAGAGGTGTAGGACCTACCGTATAGAAGTTAGGGCCATTTGAAGTTTAATCAGGGTTTGATTTGGGACTCAAGGGTAGCATAGCTTTGAGCGATAACTTAAATTGACAAGAGGCTCGAGAACTTTATTGTTACTAAATTTCAAGGTTTTATGACGCTCCAGTAAAAAGGTACAAGCATTTGTATGCTGCAAACTTTGATAGGTGTAGGACGTACCGTATATGAGTTAGGGCCATTTGAAGTTTTATCAGTGTTTGATTTGGGACTCAAGGGTAGCATAGCTTTGAGCGATAACTTGAATTGACAGGAGGCTCGAGTACTTTATTGTTACAAAATTTCAAGGTTTTATGACGTTCCAGTAAAAAGTTACATGCATTTGTTTGTTGCAAATTTTGATAGGTGTAGGACGTACCCTATAGAAGTTAGGGCCATTTGAAGTTTTATCAGTGTTCGATTTGGACTCAAGGGTAGCATAGCTTTGAGCGGTAACTTAAATTGACAAGAGGCTCGAGAACTTTATTGTTACTAAATTTCAAGGTTTTATGACGCTCCAGTAAAAAGTTACAAGCATTTGTATGTTGCAAACTTTGATATGTGTAGGACGTACCGTATAGAAGTTAGGGCCATTTCAAGTTTTATCAGTGTTTGATTTGGGACTCAAGGGTAGCATAGCTTTGAGCGATAACTTAAATTGACAAGAGGCTCGAGTACTTTATTGTTACTAAATTTCAAGGTTTTATGACGCTCCAGTAAAAAGTTACAAGCATTTGTATGTTGCAAACTTTGATAGGTGTAGGGCGTACCGTATAGAAGTTAGGGCCATTTGAAGTTTTATCAGTGTTTGATTTGGGACTCAAGGGTAGCATAGCTTTGAGCGATAGCTTAAATTAACAAGAGGCTCGAGTACTTTATTGTTACAAAATTTCAAGGTTTTATGACGCTCCAGTAAAAAGTTACAAGCATTTGTATGTTGCAAACTTTGATAATTGTAGGACGTACCGTATAGAAGTTAGGGCAATTTGAAGTTTTATCAGTGTTTGATTTGGGACTGAAGGGTAGCATAGCTTTGAGCGAGAGCTTAAATTGACATGAGGGTCGAATACTTTATTGTTACAAAATTGCAAGGTTTTATGACGCTCCAGTAAAAAGTTACAAACATTTGTATGTTGCAAACTTTGATAGGTGTAGGACGTACCGTATAGAAGTTAGGGCCATTTGAAGTTTTATCAGTGTTTGATTTGGGACTCAAGGGTAGCATAGCTTTGAGCGATAACTTAAATTGACAAGAGGGTCGAGTACTTTATTGTTACAAAATTGCAAGGTTTTATGACGCTCCAGTAAAAAGTTACAAGCATTTGTATGTTGCAAACTTTGATAGGTGTAGGACGCACCGTATAGAAGTTAGGGCCATTTGAAGTTTTATCAGTGTTTGATTTGGGACTGAAGGGTAGCATAGCTTTGAGCGATAGCTTAAATTGACAAGAGGCTCGATTACTTTATTGTTACAAAATTTCAAGGTTTTATGACGCTCCAGTAAAAAGTTACAAGCATTTGTATGTTGCAAACTTTGATAGGTGTACGGCGTACCGTATAGAAGTTAGGGCCATTTGAAGTTTTATCAGTGTTTGATTTGGGACTCAAGGGTAGCATAGCTTTGAGCGATAACTTAAATTGACAAGAGGCTCGAGTACTTTATTGTTACTAAATTTCAAGGTTTTATGACGCTCCAGTAAAAAGTTACAAGCATTTGTATGTTGCAAACTTTGATAGGTGTAGGACGTACCGTATAGAAGTTAGGTCCATTTGAAGTTTTATCAGTGTTTGATTTGGGACTCAAAGGTAGCATAGCTTTAAGCGATTGCTTAAATTAACAAGAGGCTCGAGTACTTTATTGTTACAAAATTTCAAGGTTTTATGACGCTCCAGTAAAAAGTTACAAGCATTTGTATGCTGCAAACTTTGATAGGTGTAGGACGTACCGTATAGAAGTTAGGGCCATTTGAAGTTTTATCAGTGTTCGATTTGGGACTCAGGGGTAGCATAGCTTTGAGCGATAGCTTAAATTGACAAGCGGCTCGAGTACTTTACTGTTATAAAATTTCAAGGTTTTATGACGCTGCAGTAAAAAGTTACAAGCATTTGTATGTTGCAAACTTTGATAGGTGTAGGACGTACCGTATAGAAGTTAGGGCCATTTGAAGTTTTATCAGTGTTTGATTTGGGACTCAAGGGTAGCATAGCTTTGAGCGATAACTTAAATTGACAAGAGGCTCGAGTACTTTATTGTTACTAAATTTCAAGGTTTTATGACGCTCCAGTAAAAAGTTACAAGCATTTGTATGTTGCAAACTTTGATAGATGTAGGACGTACCGTATAGAAGTTAGTACCATTTGAAGTTTTATCAGTGTTTGATTTGGGACTCAAGGGTAGCATAGCTTTGAGCGATAACTTAAATTGACAAGAGGCTCGAGTACTTTATTGTTACTAAATTTCAAGGTTTTATGACGCTCCAGTAAAAAGTTACAAGCATTTGTATGTTGCAAACATTGAGAGGTGTAGGACCTACCGTATAGAAGTTAGTGCCATTTGAAGTTTAATCAGGGTTTGATTTGGGACTCAAGGGTAGCATAGCTTTGAGCGATAACTTAAATTGACAAGAGGCTCGAGAACTTTATTGTTACTAAATTTCAAGGTTTTATGACGCTCCAGTAAAAAGGTACAAGCATTTGTATGCTGCAAACTTTGATAGGTGTAGGACGTACCGTATATGAGTTAGGGCCATTTGAAGTTTTATCAGTGTTTGATTTGGGACTCAAGGGTAGCATAGCTTTGAGCGATAACTTGAATTGACAGGAGGCTCGAGTACTTTATTGTTACAAAATTTCAAGGTTTTATGACGTTCCAGTAAAAAGTTACAAGCATTTGTTTGTTGCAAACTTTGATAGGTGTAGGACGTACCCTATAGAAGTTAGGGCCATTTGAAGTTTTATCAGTGTTCGATTTGGACTCAAGGGTAGCATAGCTTTGAGCGGTAACTTAAATTGACAAGAGGCTCGAGAACTTTATTGTTACTAAATTTCAAGGTTTTATGACGCTCCAGTAAAAAGTTACAAGCATTTGTATGTTGCAAACTTTGATATGTGTAGGACGTACCGTATAGAAGTTAGGGCCATTTCAAGTTTTATCAGTGTTTGATTTGGGACTCAAGGGTAGCATAGCTTTGAGCGATAACTTAAATTGACAAGAGGCTCGAGTACTTTATTGTTACTAAATTTCAAGGTTTTATGACGCTCCAGTAAAAAGTTACAAGCATTTGTATGTTGCAAACTTTGATAGGTGTAGGGCGTACCGTATAGAAGTTAGGGCCATTTGAAGTTTTATCAGTGTTTGATTTGGGACTCAAGGGTAGCATAGCTTTGAGCGATAGCTTAAATTAACAAGAGGCTCGAGTACTTTATTGTTACAAAATTTCAAGGTTTTATGACGCTCCAGTAAAAAGTTACAAGCATTTGTATGTTGCAAACTTTGATAATTGTAGGACGTACCGTATAGAAGTTAGGGCAATTTGAAGTTTTATCAGTGTTTGATTTGGGACTGAAGGGTAGCATAGCTTTGAGCGAGAGCTTAAATTGACAAGAGGCTCGAGTACTTTATTGTTACAAAATTTCAAGGTTTTATGACGCTCCAGTAAAAAGTTACAAGCATTTGTATGTTGCAAACTTTGATAGGTGTAGGACTCACCGTATAGAAGTTAGGGCCATTTGAAGTTTTATCAGTGTTTTATTTGGGACTCAAGGGTAGCATAGCTTTGAGCGATAGCTTAAATTGACAAGAGGCTCGAGTACTTTATTGTTACAAAATTTCAAGGTTTTATGACGCTCCAGTAAAAAGTTACAAGCATTTGTATGTTGCAAACTTTGATAGGTGTAGGACGTATCGTATAGAAGTTAGGGCCATTTGAAGCTTTATCAGTGTTTGATTTGGGACTCAAGGGTAGCATAGCTTTGAGCGATAACTTAAATTGACAAGAGGCTCGAGTACTTTATTGTTACTAAATTTCAAGGTTTTATGACGCTCCAGTAAAAAGTTACAAGCATTTGTATGTTGCAAACTTTGATAGGTGTAGGACGTACCGTATAGAAGTTAGGTCCATTTGAAGTTTTATCAGTGTTTGATTTGGGACTCAAAGGTAGCATAGCTTTAAGCGATTGCTTAAATTAACAAGAGGCTCGAGTACTTTATTGTTACAAAATATCAAGGTTTTATGACGCTCCAGTAAAAAGTTACAAGCATTTGTATGCTGCAAACTTTGATAGGTGTAGGACGTACCGTATAGAAGTTAGGGCCATTTGAAGTTTTATCAGTGTTCGATTTGGGACTCAGGGGTAGCATAGCTTTGAGCGATAGCTTAAATTGACAAGCGGCTCGAGTACTTTACTGTTATAAAATTTCAAGGTTTTATGACGCTGCAGTAAAAAGTTACAAGCATTTGTATGTTGCAAACTTTGATAGGTGTAGGACGTACCGTATAGAAGTTAGGGCCATTTGAAGTTTTATCAGTGTTTGATTGGGACTCAAGGGTAGCATAGCTTTGAGCGATAACTTAAATTGACAAGAGGCTCGAGTACTTTATTGTTACTAAATTTCAAGGTTTTATGACGCTCCAGTAAAAAGTTACAAGCATTTGTATGTTGCAAACTTTGATAGATGTAGGACGTACCGTATAGAAGTTAGTACCATTTGAAGTTTTATCAGTGTTTGATTTGGGACTCAAGGGTAGCATAGCTTTGAGCGATAACTTAAATTGACAAGAGGCTCGAGTACTTTATTGTTACTAAATTTCAAGGTTTTATGACGCTCCAGTAAAAAGTTACAAGCATTTGTATGTTGCAAACATTGAGAGGTGTATTACCTACCGTATAGAAGTTAGGGCCATTTGAAGTTTAATCAGGGTTTGATTTGGGACTCAAGGGTAGCATAGCTTTGAGCGATAACTTAAATTGACAAGAGGCTCGAGAACTTTATTGTTACTAAATTTCAAGGTTTTATGACGCTCCAGTAAAAAGGTACAAGCATTTGTATGCTGCAAACTTTGATAGGTGTAGGACGTACCGTATATGAGTTAGGGCCATTTGAAGTTTTATCAGTGTTTGATTTGGGACTCAAGGGTAGCATAGCTTTGAGCGATAACTTGAATTGACAGGAGGCTCGAGTACTTTATTGTTACAAAATTTCAAGGTTTTATGACGTTCCAGTAAAAAGTTACAAGCATTTGTTTGTTGCAAACTTTGATAGGTGTAGGACGTACCCTATAGAAGTTAGGGCCATTTGAAGTTTTATCAGTGTTCGATTTGGACTCAAGGGTAGCATAGCTTTGAGCGGTAACTTAAATTGACAAGAGGCTCGAGAACTTTATTGTTACTAAATTTCAAGGTTTTATGACGCTCCAGTAAAAAGTTACAAGCATTTGTATGTTGCAAACTTTGATATGTGTAGGACGTACCGTATAGAAGTTAGGGCCATTTCAAGTTTTATCAGTGTTTGATTTGGGACTCAAGGGTAGCATAGCTTTGAGCGATAACTTAAATTGACAAGAGGCTCGAGTACTTTATTGTTACTAAATTTCAAGGTTTTATGACGCTCCAGTAAAAAGTTACAAGCATTTGTATGTTGCAAACTTTGATAGGTGTAGGGCGTACCGTATAGAAGTTAGGGCCATTTGAAGTTTTATCAGTGTTTGATTTGGGACTCAAGGGTAGCATAGCTTTGAGCGATAGCTTAAATTAACAAGAGGCTCGAGTACTTTATTGTTACAAAATTTCAAGGTTTTATGACGCTCCAGTAAAAAGTTACAAGCATTTGTATGTTGCAAACTTTGATAATTGTAGGACGTACCGTATAGAAGTTAGGGCAATTTGAAGTTTTATCAGTGTTTGATTTGGGACTGAAGGGTAGCATAGCTTTGAGCGAGAGCTTAAATTGACAAGAGGGTCGAATACTTTATTGTTACAAAATTGCAAGGTTTTATGACGCTCTAGTAAAAAGTTACAAGCATTTGTATGTTGCAAACTTTGATAAGTGTAGGACGTACCGTATAAAAGTTAGGGCCATTTGAAGTTTTATCAGTGTTTGATTTGGTACTGAAGGGTAGCATAGCTCTGAGCGATAGCTTAAATTGACAAGAGGCTCGAGTACTTTAATGTTACAAAATTGCAAGGTTTTGTGGCACTCCAGTAAAAAGTTACAAGCATTTGTATGTTGCAAACTTTGATAGGTGTAGGACGCACCGTATAAAAGTTAGGGCCATTTGAAGTTTTATCAGTGTTTGATTTGAGACTCAAGGGTAGCATAGCTTTGAGCGATAGCTTAAATTGACAGGAGGCTCGAGTACTTTATTGTTACAAAATTTCAAGGTTTTATGACGTTCCAGTAAAAAGTTACAAGCATTTGTTTGTTGCAAACTTTGATAGGTGTAGGACGTACCGTATAGAAGTTAGGGCCATTTGAAGTTTTATCAGTGTTCGATTTGTTACTCAAGGGTAGCATAGCTTTGAGCGATAACTTAAATTGACAAGAGGGTCCATTACTTTACTGTTACAAAATTTCAAGGTTTTATGACGCTACAGTAAAAAGTTACAAGCATTTGTATGTTGCAAACTTTGATAGGTGTAGGACGTACCGTATAGAAGTTAGGGCCATTTGAAGTTTTATCAGTGTTTGATTTGGGACTCAAGGATAGCATAGCTTTGAGCGATAACTTAAATTGACAAGAGGCTCGAGTACTTTATTGTTACTAAATTTCAAGGTTTTATGACGCTCCAGTAAAAAGTTACAAGCATTTGTATGTTGCAAACTTTGATAGGTGTAGGACGCACCGTATAGAAGTTAGGGCCATTTGAAGTTTTATCAGTGTTTGATTTGGGACTGAAGGGTAGCATAGCTTTGAGCGATAGCTTAAATTGACAAGAGGCTCGATTACTTTATTGTTACAAAATTTGAAGGTTTTATGACGCTCCAGTAAAAAGTTACAAGCATTTGTATGTTGCAAACTTTGATAGGTGTACGGCGTACCGTATAGAAGTTAGGGCCATTTGAAGTTTTATCAGTGTTTGATTTGGGACTCAAGGTTAGCATAGCTTTGAGCGATAGCTTAAATTGACAAGAGGCTCGAGTACTTTATTGTTACAAAATTTCAAGGTTTTATGACGCTCCAGTAAAAAGTAACAAGCATTTGTATGTTGCAAACTTTGATAGGTGTAGGACGCACCGTATAGAAGTTAGGGCCATTTGAAGTTTTATCAGTGTTTGATTTGGGACTGAAGGGTAGCATAGCTTTGAGCGATAGCTTAAATTAACAAGAGGCTCGAGTACTTTATTGTTACAAAATTTCAAGGTTTTATGACGCTCCAGTAAAAAGTTACAAGCATTTGTATGTTGCTAACTTTGATAAGGGTAGGACGTACCGTATAGAATTCAGGGCCATTTGTAACTTTATCAGTGTTTGATTTGGGACTCAAGGGTAGCATAGCTTCGAGCGATAGCTTAAATTGACAAGAGGCTTGAGTACTTTATTGTTACAAAATTGCAAGGTTTTGTGACGCTCCACTACAAAGTTACAAGCATTTGTATGTTGCAAACTTTGATAGGTGTAGGACGCACCGTATAGAAGTTAGGGCCATTTGAAGTTTTATCAGTGTTTGATTTGGGACTCAAGGGTAGCATAGCTTTGAGCGATAGCTTAAATTGACAGGAGGCTCGAGTACTTTATTGTTACAAAATTTCAAGGTTTTATGACGTTCCAGTAAAAAGTTACAAGCATTTGTTTGTTGCAAACTTTGATAGGTGTAGGACGTACCGTATAGAAGTTAGGGCTATTTGAAGTTTTATCAGTGTTTGATTTGGGACTCAAGGGTAGCATAGCTTTGAGCGATAGCTTAAATTAACAAGAGGCTCGAGTACTTTATTGTTACAAAATTTCAAGGTTTTATGACGCTCCAGTAAAAAGTTACAAGCATTTGTATGTTTCAAACTTTGATAGGTGTAGGACGTACCGTATAGAAGTCAGGGCCATTTGAAGTTTTATCAGTGTTTGATTTGGGACCCAAGGGTATCATAGCTTTGAGTAATAGCTTAAATTGACAAGAGGCTTGAGTACTTTATTGTTACAAAATTTCAAGGTTTTATGACGCTCTAGTAAAAAGTTACAAGCATTTGTATGTTGCAAACTTTGATAAGTGTAGGACGTACCGTATAAAAGTTAGGGCCATTTGAAGTTTTATCAGTGTTTGATTTGGTACTGAAGGGTAGCATAGCTCTGAGCGATAGCTTAAATTGACAAGAGGCTCGAGTACTTTATTGTTACAAAATTGCAAGGTTTTGTGGCGCTCCAGTAAAAAGTTACAAGCATTTGTATGTTGCAAACTTTGATAGGTGTAGGACGCACCGTATAAAAGTTAGGGCCATTTGAAGTTTTATCAGTGTTTGATTTGAGACTCAAGGGTAGCATAGCTTTGAGCGATTGCTTAAATTGACAGGAGGCTCGAGTACTTTATTGTTACAAAATTTCAAGGTTTTATGACGTTCCAGTAAAAAGTTACAAGCATTTGTTTGTTGCAAACTTTGATAGGTGTAGGACGTACCGTATAGAAGTTAGGGCCATTTGAAGTTTTATCAGTGTTCGATTTGTTACTCAAGGGTAGCATAGCTTTGAGCGATAACTTAAATTGACAAGAATTACTTTACTGTTACAAAATTTCAAGGTTTTATGACGCTCCAGTAAAAAGTTACAAGCATTTGTATGTTGCAAACTTTGATAGGTGTAGGACGTACCGTATAGAAGTTAGGGCCATTTGAAGTTTTATCAGTGTTTGATTTGGGACTCAAGGATAGCATAGCTTTGAGCGATAACTTAAATTGACAAGAGGCTCGAGTACTTTATTGTTACTAAATTTCAAGGTTTTATGACGCTCCAGTAAAAAGTTACAAGCATTTGTATGTTGCAAACTTTGATAGGTGTAGGACGTACCGTATAGAAGTTATGGCCATTTGAAGTTTTATCAGTGTTTGATTTGGGACTCAAGGGTAGCATAGCTTTGAACGATAACTTAAATTGACAAGAGGGTCGAGTACTTTATTGTTACAAAATTGCAAGGTTTTATGACGCTCCAGTGAAAAGTTACAAGCATTTGTATGTTGCAAACTTTGATAGGTGTAGGACGGACCGTATAGAAGTTAGGGCCATTCGAAGTTTTATCAGTGTTTGATTTGGGACTGAAGGGTAGCATAGCTTTGAGCGATAGCTTAAGTTGACAAGAGGCTCGAGTACTTTATTGTTACAAAATTGCAAGGTTTTATGACGCTCCAGTAAAAAGTTACAAGCATTTGTATGTTGCAAACTTTGATAGGTGTAGGACGTACCGTATAGAAGTTAGGGCTATTTGAAGTTTTATCAGTGTTTGATTTGGGACTCAAGGGTAGCATAGCTTTGAGCGATAGCTTAAATTAACAAGAGGCTCGAGTACTTTATTGTTACAAAATTTCAAGGTTTTATGACGCTCCAGTAAAAAGTTACAAGCATTTGTATGTTTCTAACTTTGATAGGTGTAGGACGTACCGTATAGAAGTCAGGGCCATTTGAAGTTTTATCAGTGTTTGATTTGGGACCCAAGGGTATCATAGCTTTGAGTAATAGCTTAAATTGACAAGAGGCTTGAGTACTTTATTGTTACAAAATTTCAAGGTTTTATGACGCTCTAGTAAAAAGTTACAAGCATTTGTATGTTGCAAACTTTGATAAGTGTAGGACGTACCGTATAAAAGTTAGGGCCATTTGAAGTTTTATCAGTGTTTGATTTGGTACTGAAGGGTAGCATAGCTCTGAGCGATAGCTTAAATTGACAAGAGGCTCGAGTACTTTATTGTTACAAAATTGCAAGGTTTTGTGGCGCTCCAGTAAAAAGTTACAAGCATTTGTATGTTGCAAACTTTGATAGGTGTAGGACGCACCGTATAAAAGTTAGGGCCATTTGAAGTTTTATCAGTGTTTGATTTGAGACTCAAGGGTAGCATAGCTTTGAGCGATTGCTTAAATTGACAGGAGGCTCGAGTACTTTATTGTTACAAAATTTCAAGGTTTTATGACGTTCCAGTAAAAAGTTACAAGCATTTGTTTGTTGCAAACTTTGATAGGTGTAGGACGTACCGTATAGAAGTTAGGGTCATTTGAAGTTTTATCAGTGTTCGATTTGTTACTCAAGGGTAGCATAGCTTTGAGCGATAACTTAAATTGACAAGAATTACTTTACTGTTACAAAATTTCAAGGTTTTATGACGCTACAGTAAAAAGTTACAAGCATTTGTATGTTGCAAACTTTGATAGGTGTAGGACGTACCGTATAGAAGTTAGGGCCATTTGAAGTTTTATCAGTGTTTGATTTGGGACTCAAGGATAGCATAGCTATGAGCGATAACTTAAATTGACAAGAGGCTCGAGTACTTTATTGTTACTAAATTTCAAGGTTTTATGACGCTCCAGTAAAAAGTTACAAGCATTTGTATGTTGCAAACTTTGATAGGTGTAGGACGTACCGTATAGAAGTTATGGCCATTTGAAGTTTTATCAGTGTTTGATTTGGGACTCAAGGGTAGCATAGCTTTGAACGATAACTTAAATTGACAAGAGGGTCGAGTACTTTATTGTTACAAAATTGCAAGGTTTTATGACGCTCCAGTGAAAAGTTACAAGCATTTGTATGTTGCAAACTTTGATAGGTGTAGGACGGACCGTATAGAAGTTAGGGCCATTTGAAGTTTTATCAGTGTTTGATTTGGGACTGAAGGGTAGCATAGCTTTGAGCGATAGCTTAAGTTGACAAGAGGCTCGAGTACTTTATTGTTACAAAATTGCAAGGTTTTATGACGCTCCAGTAAAAAGTTACAAGCATTTGTATGTTGCATACTTTGATAGGTGTAGGACATACCGTATAGAAGTCAGGGCCATTTGAAGTTTTATCAGTGTTTGATTTGGGACTCAAGGGTTGCATAGCTTTGAGCTATAGCTTAAATTGACAAGAGGCTTGAGTACTTTATTGTTACAAAATTTCAAGGTTTTATGACGCTCTAGTAAAAAGTTACAAGCATTTGTATGTTGCAAACTTTGATAAGTGTAGGACGTACCGTATAGAAGTTAGGGCCATTTGAAGTTTTATCAGTGTTTGATTTGGTACTGAAGGGTAGCATAGCTCTGAGCGATAGCTTAAATTGACAAGAGGCTCGAGTACTTTATTGTTACAAAATTGCAAGGTTTTGTGGCGCTCCAGTAAAAAGTTACAAGCATTTGTATGTTGCAAACGTTGATAGGTGTAGGACGCACCGTATAGCAGTCAGGGCCATTTGAAACTTTATCAGGGTTTGATTTGGGACTCAAGGGTAGCATATCTTTGAGCGATAGCTTAAATTGACAAGAGGCTCGAGTACTTTATTGTTACTAAATTTCAAGGTTTTATGACGCTCCAGTAAAAAGTTACTAGCATTTGTATGTTGCAAACTTTGATAGGTGTAGGACGCACCGTATAGAAGTTAGCGCCATTTGAAGTTTTATCAGTGTTTGATTTGGGACTGAAGGGTAGCATAGCTTTGAGCGATAGCTTAAATTGACAAGAGGCTCGATTACTTTATTGTTACAAAATTTCAAGGTTTTATGACGCTCCAGTAAAAAGTTACAAGCATTTGTATGTTGCAAACTTTGATAGGTGTACGGCGTACCGTATAGAAGTTAGGGCCATTTGAAGTTTTATCAGTGTTTGATTTGGGACTCAAGGTTAGCATAGCTTTGAGCGATAGCTTAAATTGACAAGAGGCTCGAGTACTTTATTGTTACAAAATTTCAAGGTTTTATGACGCTCCAGTAAAAAGTAACAAGCATTTGTATGTTGCAAACTTTGATAGGTGTAGGACGTACCGTATAGAAGTTAGGGCCATTTGAAGTTTTATCAGTGTTTGATTTGAGACTCAAGGGTAGCATAGCTTTGAGCGATAGCTTAAATTAACAAGAGGCTCGTGTACTTTATTGTTACAAAATTTCAAGGTTTTATGACGCTCCAGTAAAAAGTTACAAGCATTTGTATGTTGGTAACTTTGATAAGGGTAGGACGTACCGTATAGAAGTCAGGGCCATTTGTAACTTTATCAGTGTTTGATTTGGGACTCAAGGGTAGCATAGCTTCGAGCGATAGCTTAAATTGACAAGAGGCTTGAGTACTTTATTGTTACAAAATTGCAAGGTTTTGTGACGCTCCACTACAAAGTTACAAGCATTTGTATGTTGCAAACTTTGATAGGTGTAGGACGCACCGTATAGAAGTTAGGGCCATTTGAAGTTTTATCAGTGTTTGATTTGGGACTCAAGGGTAGCATAGCTTTGAGCGATAGCTTAAATTGACAGGAGGCTCGAGTACTTTATTGTTACAAAATTTCAAGGTTTTATGACGTTCCAGTAAAAAGTTACAAGCATTTGTTTGTTGCAAACTTTGATAGGTGTAGGACGTACCGTATAGAAGTTAGGGCTATTTGAAGTTTTATCAGTGTTTGATTTGGGACTCAAGGGTAGCATAGCTTTGAGCGATAGCTTAAATTAACAAGAGGCTCGAGTACTTTATTGTTACAAAATTTCAAGGTTTTATGACGCTCCAGTAAAAAGTTACAAGCATTTGTATGTTTCTAACTTTGATAGGTGTAGGACGTACCGTATAGAAGTCAGGGCCATTTGAAGTTTTATCAGTGTTTGATTTGGGACCCAAGGGTATCATAGCTTTGAGTGATAGCTTAAATTGACAAGAGGCTTGAGTACTTTATTGTTACAAAATTTCAAGGTTTTATGACGCTCTAGTAAAAAGTTACAAGCATTTGTATGTTGCAAACTTTGATAAGTGTAGGACGTACCGTATAAAAGTTAGGGCCATTTGAAGTTTTATCAGTGTTTGATTTGGTACTGAAGGGTAGCATAGCTCTGAGCGATAGCTTAAATTGACAAGAGGCTCGAGTACTTTATTGTTACAAAATTGCAAGGTATTGGGCGCTCCAGTAAAAAGTTACAAGCATTTGTATGTTGCAAACTTTGATAGGTGTAGGACGCACCGTATAAAAGTTAGGGCCATTTGAAGTTTTATCAGTGTTTGATTTGAGACTCAAGGGTAGCATAGCTTTGAGCGATAGCTTAAATTGACAGGAGGCTCGAGTACTTTATTGTTACAAAATTTCAAGGTTTTATGACGTTCCAGTAAAAAGTTACAAGCATTTGTTTGTTGCAAACTTTGATAGGTGTAGGACGTACCGTATAGAAGTTAGGGCCATTTGAAGTTTTATCAGTGTTCGATTTGTTACTCAAGGGTAGCATAGCTTTGAGCGATAACTTAAATTGACAAGAATTACTTTACTGTTACAAAATTTCAAGGTTTTATGACGCTACAGTAAAAAGTTACAAGCATTTGTATGTTGCAAACTTTGATAGGTGTAGGACGTACCGTATAGAAGTTAGGGCCATTTGAAGTTTTATCAGTGTTTAATTTGGGACTCAAGGATAGCATAGCTTTGAGCGATAACTTAAATTGACAAGAGGCTCGAGTACTTTATTGTTACTAAATTTCAAGGTTTTATGACGCTCCAGTAAAAAGTTACAAGCATTTGTATGTTGCAAACTTTGATAGGTGTAGGACGTACCGTATAGAAGTTAGGGCCATTTGAAGTTTTATCAGTGTTGGATTTGGGACTGAAGGGTAGCATAGCTTTGAGCGATAACTTAAATTGACAAGAGAATCGAGTACTTTAATGTTACAAAATTTCAAGGTTTTATGACGCTCCAGTAAAAAGTTACAAGCATTTGTATGTTGCAAACTTTGATAGGTGTAGGACGTACCGTATAGAAGTTAGGGCCATTTGAAGTTTTATCAGTGTTTGATTTGGGACTCAAGGGTAGCATAGCTTTGAACGATAACTTAAATTGACAAGAGGGTCGAGTACTTTATTGTTACAAAATTGCAAGGTTTTATGACGCTCCAGTGAAAAGTTACAAGCATTTGTATGTTGCAAACTTTGATAGGTGTAGGACGGACCGTATAGAAGTTAGGGCCATTTGAAGTTTTATCAGTGTTTGATTTGGGACTGAAGGGTAGCATAGCTTTGAGCGATAGCTTAAATTGACAAGAGGCTCGAGTACTTTATTGTTACAAAATTGCAAGGTTTTATGACGCTCCAGTAAAAAGTTACAAGCATTTGTATGTTGCATACTTTGATAGGTGTAGGACGTACCGTATAGAAGTTAGGGCCATTTGAAGTTTTATCAGTGTTTGATTTGGTACTGAAGGGTAGCATAGCTCTGAGCGATAGCTTAAATTGACAAGAGGCTCGAGTACTTTATTGTTACAAAATTGCAAGGTTTTGTGGCGCTCCAGTAAAAAGTTACAAGCATTTGTATGTTGCAAACTTTGATAGGTGTAGGACGCACCGTATAGCAGTCAGGGCCATTTGAAACTTTATCAGGGTTTGATTTGGGACTCAAGGGTAGCATATCTTTGAGCGATAGCTTAAATTGACAAGAGGCTTGAGTACTTTATTGCTACAAAAGTTCAAGGTTTTATGACGCTCTAGTAAAAAGTTACAAGCATTTGTATGTTGCAAACTTTGATAAGTGTAGGACGTACCGTATAGAAGTTAGCGCCATTTGAAGTTTTATCAGTGTTTGATTTGGGACTGAAGGGTAGCATAGCTCTGAGCGATAGCTTAAATTGACAGGAGGCTCGAGTACTTTATTGTTACAAAATTTCAAGGTTTTATGACGCTCCAGTAAAAAGTTACAAGCATTTGTTTGTTGCACACTTTGATAGGTGTAGGACGTACCGTATAGAAGTTAGGGCCATTTGAAGTTTTATCAGTGTTTGATTTGGGACTCAAGGGTAGCATAGCTTTGAGCGATAGCTTAAATTAACAAGAGGCTCGAGTACTTTATTGTTACAAAATTTCAAGGTTTTATGACGGTCCAGTAAAAAGTTACAAGCATTTGTATGTTGCAAACTTTGATAAGTGTAGGACGTATCGTATAGAAGTTAGGGCCATTTGAAGTTTTATCAGTGTTTGATTTGGGACTCAAGGGTAGCATAGCTTTGAGCGATAACTTAAATTGACAAGAGGCTCGAGTACTTTATTGTTACTAAATTTCAAGGTTTTATGACGCTCCAATAAAAAGTTACAAGCATTTGTATGTTGCAAACTTTGATAGGTGTAGGACGTACCGTATAGAAGTTAGGTCCATTTGAAGTTTTATCAGTGTTTGATTTGGGACTCAAAGGTAGCATAGCTTTAAGCGATTGCTTAAATTGACAAGAGGCTCGAGTACTTTATTCTTACAAAATTGCAAGGTTTTATGACGCTCCAGTAAAAAGTTACAAGCATTTGTATGTTGCAAACTTTCATAGGTGTAGGACTCACCGTATAGAAGTTAGGGCCATTTGAAGTTTTATCAGTGTTTTATTTGGGACTCAAGGGTAGCATAGCTTTGAGCGATAGCTTAAATTGACAAGAGGCTCGAGTACTTTATTGTTACAAAATTTCAAGGTTTTATGACGGTCCAGTAAAAAGTTACAAGCATTTGTATGTTGCAAACTTTGATAAGTGTAGGACGTATCGTATAGAAGTTAGGGCCATTTGAAGTTTTATCAGTGTTTGATTTGGGACTCAAGGGTAGCATAGCTTTGAGCGATAACTTAAATTGACAAGAGGCTCGAGTACTTTATTGTTACTAAATTTCAAGGTTTTATGACGCTCCAGTAAAAAGTTACAAGCATTTGTATGTTGCAAACTTTGATAGGTGTAGGACGTACCGTATAGAAGTTAGGTCCATTTGAAGTTTTATCAGTGTTTGATTTGGGACTCAAAGGTAGCATAGCTTTAAGCGATTGCTTAAATTGACAAGAGGCTCGAGTACTTTATTCTTACAAAATTGCAAGGTTTTATGACGCTCCAGTAAAAAGTTACAAGCATTTGTATGTTGCAAACTTTCATAGGTGTAGGACTCACCGTATAGAAGTTAGGGCCATTTGAAGTTTTATCAGTGTTTTATTTGGGACTCAAGGGTAGCATAGCTTTGAGCGATAGCTTAAATTGACAAGAGGCTCGAGTACTTTATTGTTACAAAATTTCAAGGTTTTATGACGCTCCGGTAAAAAGTTACAAGCATTTGTATGTTGCAAACTTTGATAGGTGTAGGACGTATCGTATAGAAGTTAGGGCCATTTGAAGTTTTATCAGTGTTTGATTTGGGACTCAAGGGTAGCATAGCTTTGAGCGATAACTTAAATTGACAAGAGGCTCGAGTACTTTATTGTTACTAAATTTCAAGGTTTTATGACGCTCCAGTAAAAAGTTACAAGCATTTGTATGTTGCAAACTTTGATAGGTGTAGGACGTACCGTATAGAAGTTAGGTCCATTTGAAGTTTTATCAGTGTTTGATTTGGGACTCAAAGGTAGCATAGCTTTAAGCGATTGCTTAAATTGACAAGAGGCTCGAGTACTTTATTGTTACAAAATTTCAAGGTTTTATGACGCTCCAGTAAAAAGTTACAAGCATTTGTATGCTGCAAACTTTGATAGGTGTAGGACGTACCGTATAGAAGTTAGGGCCATTTGAAGTTTTATCAGTGTTTGATTTGGGACTCAAGGGTAGCATGGCTTTGAGCGATAACTTAAATTGACAAGAGGCTCGAGTACTTTATTGTTACTAAATTTCAAGGTTTTATGACGCTCCAGTAAAAAGTTACAAGCATTTGTATGTTGCATACTTTGATAGGTGTAGGACGTACCGTATAGAAGTTAGGGCCATTTGAAGTTTTATCAGTGTTTGATTTGGTACTGAAGGGTAGCATAGCTCTGAGCGATAGCTTAAATTGACAAGAGGCTCGAGTACTTTATTGTTACAAAATTGCAAGGTTTTGTGGCGCTCCAGTAAAAAGTTACAAGCATTTGTATGTTGCAAACTTTGATAGGTGTAGGACGCACCGTATAGCAGTCAGGGCCATTTGAAACTTTATCAGGGTTTGATTTGGGACTCAAGGGTAGCATATCTTTGAGCGATAGCTTAAATTGACAAGAGGCTTGAGTACTTTATTGCTACAAAAGTTCAAGGTTTTATGACGCTCTAGTAAAAAGTTACAAGCATTTGTATGTTGCAAACTTTGATAAGTGTAGGACGTACCGTATAGAAGTTAGCGCCATTTGAAGTTTTATCAGTGTTTGATTTGGGACTGAAGGGTAGCATAGCTCTGAGCGATAGCTTAAATTGACAGGAGGCTCGAGTACTTTATTGTTACAAAATTTCAAGGTTTTATGACGTTCCAGTAAAAAGTTACAAGCATTTGTTTGTTGCACACTTTGATAGGTGTAGGACGTACCGTATAGAAGTTAGGGCCATTTGAAGTTTTATCAGTGTTTGATTTGGGACTCAAGGGTAGCATAGCTTTGAGCGATAGCTTAAATGAACAAGAGGCTCGAGTACTTTATTGTTACAAAATTTCAAGGTTTTATGACGGTCCAGTAAAAAGTTACAAGCATTTGTATGTTGCAAACTTTGATAAGTGTAGGACGTATCGTATAGAAGTTAGGGCCATTTGAAGTTTTATCAGTGTTTGATTTGGGACTCAAGGGTAGCATAGCTTTGAGCGATAACTTAAATTGACAAGAGGCTCGAGTACTTTATTGTTACTAAATTTCAAGGTTTTATGACGCTCCAGTAAAAAGTTACAAGCATTTGTATGTTGCAAACTTTGATAGGTGTAGGACGTACCGTATAGAAGTTAGGTCCATTTGAAGTTTTATCAGTGTTTGATTTGGGACTCAAAGGTAGCATAGCTTTAAGCGATTGCTTAAATTGACAAGAGGCTCGAGTACTTTATTCTTACAAAATTGCAAGGTTTTATGACGCTCCAGTAAAAAGTTACAAGCATTTGTATGTTGCAAACTTTCATAGGTGTAGGACGCACCGTATAGAAGTTAGGGCCATTTGAAGTTTTATCAGTGTTTTATTTGGGACTCAAGGGTAGCATAGCTTTGAGCGATAGCTTAAATTGACAAGAGGCTCGAGTACTTTATTGTTACAAAATTTCAAGGTTTTATGACGGTCCAGTAAAAAGTTACAAGCATTTGTATGTTGCAAACTTTGATAAGTGTAGGACGTATCGTATAGAAGTTAGGGCCATTTGAAGTTTTATCAGTGTTTGATTTGGGACTCAAGGGTAGCATAGCTTTGAGCGATAACTTAAATTGACAAGAGGCTCGAGTACTTTATTGTTACTAAATTTCAAGGTTTTATGACGCTCCAGTAAAAAGTTACAAGCATTTGTATGTTGCAAACTTTGATAGGTGTAAGACGTACCGTATAGAAGTTAGGTCCATTTGAAGTTTTATCAGTGTTTGATTTGGGACTCAAAGGTAGCATAGCTTTAAGCGATTGCTTAAATTGACAAGAGGCTCGAGTACTTTATTCTTACAAAATTGCAAGGTTTTATGACGCTCCAGTAAAAAGTTACAAGCATTTGTATGTTGCAAACTTTCATAGGTGTAGGACTCACCGTATAGAAGTTAGGGCCATTTGAAGTTTTATCAGTGTTTTATTTGGGACTCAAGGGTAGCATAGCTTTGAGCGATAGCTTAAATTGACAAGAGGCTCGAGTACTTTATTGTTACAAAATTTCAAGGTTTTATGACGCTCCAGTAAAAAGTTACAAGCATTTGTATGTTGCAAACTTTGATAGGTGTAGGACGTATCGTATAGAAGTTAGGGCCATTTGAAGTTTTATCAGTGTTTGATTTGGGACTCAAGGGTAGCATAGCTTTGAGCGATAACTTAAATTGACAAGAGGCTCGAGTACTTTATTGTTACTAAATTTCAAGGTTTTATGACGCTCCAGTAAAAAGTTACAAGCATTTGTATGTTGCAAACTTTGATAGGTGTAGGACGTACCGTATAGAAGTTAGGTCCATTTGAAGTTTTATCAGTGTTTGATTTGGGACTCAAAGGTAGCATAGCTTTAAGCGATTGCTTAAATTGACAAGAGGCTCGAGTACTTTATTGTTACAAAATTTCAAGGTTTTATGACGCTCCAGTAAAAAGTTACAAGCATTTGTATGCTGCAAACTTTGATAGGTGTAGGACGTACCGTATAGAAGTTAGGGCCATTTGAAGTTTTATCAGTGTTTGATTTGGGACTCAAGGGTAGCATAGCTTTGAGCGATAACTTAAATTGACAAGAGGCTCGAGTACTTTATTGTTACTAAATTTCAAGGTTTTATGACGCTCCAGTAAAAAGTTACAAGCATTTGTATGTTGCAAACTTTGATAGGTGTAGGACGTACCGTATAGAAGTTAGGTCCATTTGAAGTTTTATCAGTGTTTGATTTGGGACTCGAAGGTAGCATAGCTTTAAGCGATTGCTTAAATTGACAAGAGGCTCGAGTACTTTATTCTTACAAAATTGCAAGGTTTTATGACGCTCCAGTAAAAAGTTACAAGCATTTGTATGTTGCAAACTTTCATAGGTGTAGGACTCACCGTATAGAAGTTAGGGCCATTTGAAGTTTTATCAGTGTTTTATTTGGGACTCAAGGGTAGCATAGCTTTGAGCGATAGCTTAAATTGACAAGAGGCTCGAGTACTTTATTGTTACAAAATTTCAAGGTTTTATGACGCTCCAGTAAAAAGTTACAAGCATTTGTATGTTGCAAACTTTGATAGGTGTAGGACGTATCGTATAGAAGTTAGGGCCATTTGAAGTTTTATCAGTGTTTGATTTGGGACTCAAGGGTAGCATAGCTTTGAGCGATAACTTAAATTGACAAGAGGCTCGAGTACTTTATTGTTACTAAATTTCAAGGTTTTATGACGCTCCAGTAAAAAGTTACAAGCATTTGTATGTTGCAAACTTTGATAGGTGTAGGACGTACCGTATAGAAGTTAGGTCCATTTGAAGTTTTATCAGTGTTTGATTTGGGACTCAAAGGTAGCATAGCTTTAAGCGATTGCTTAAATTGACAAGAGGCTCGAGTACTTTATTGTTACAAAATTTCAAGGTTTTATGACGCTCCAGTAAAAAGTTACAAGCATTTGTATGCTGCAAACTTTGATAGGTGTAGGACGTACCGTATAGAAGTTTGGGCCATTTGAAGTTTTATCAGTGTTCGATTTGGGACTCAAGGGTAGCATAGCTTTGAGCGATAGCTTAAATTGACAAGAGGCTCGAGTACTTTACTGTTATAAAATTTCAAGGTTTTATGACGCTCCAGTAAAAAGTTACAAGCATTTGTATGTTGCAAACTTTGATAGGTGTAGGACGTACCGTATAGAAGTTAGGTCCATTTGAAGTTTTATCAGTGTTTGATTTGGGACTCAAAGGTAGCATAGCTTTAAGCGATTGCTTAAATTGACAAGAGGCTCGAGTACTTTATTGTTACAAAATTTCAAGGTTTTATGACGCTCCAGTAAAAAGTTACAAGCATTTGTATGCTGCAAACTTTGATAGGTGTAGGACGTACCGTATAGAAGTTTGGGCCATTTGAAGTTTTATCAGTGTTCGATTTGGGACTCAAGGGTAGCATAGCTTTGAGCGATAGCTTAAATTGACAAGAGGCTCGAGTACTTTACTGTTATAAAATTTCAAGGTTTTATGACGCTCCAGTAAAAAGTTACAAGCATTTGTATGTTGCAAACTTTGATAGGTGTAGGACGTACCGTATAGAAGTTAGGGCCATTTGAAGTTTTATCAGTGTTTGATTTGCGACTCAAGGGTAGCATAGCTTTGAGCGATAACTTAAATTGACAAGAGGCTCGAGTACTTTATTGTTACTAAATTTCAAGGTTTTATGACGCTCCAGTAAAAAGTTACAAGCATTTGTATGTTGCAAACTTTGATAGATGTAGGACGTACCGTATAGAAGTTAGTACCATTTGAAGTTTTATCAGTGTTTGATTTGGGACTCAAGGGTAGCATAGCTTTGAGCGATAACTTAAATTGACAAGAGGCTCGAGTACTTTATTGTTACTAAATTTCAAGGTTTTATGACGCTCCAGTAAAAAGTTACAAGCATTTGTATGTTGCAAACATTGATAGGAGTAGGACCTACCGTATAGAAGTTAGGGCCATTTGAAGTTTAATCAGTGTTTGATTTGGGACTCAAGGGTAGCATAGCTTGA
Organism: Clusia tigrina; assembly: GCA_920105625.2. Taxonomy (NCBI): domain Eukaryota; kingdom Metazoa; phylum Arthropoda; class Insecta; order Diptera; family Clusiidae; genus Clusia; species Clusia tigrina. Next base: position 379,327 of record CAKKTE020000288.1, read on the forward strand.
GCGATAACTTAAATTGACAAGAGGCTCGAGAACTTTATTGTTACTAAATTTCAAGGTTTTATGACGCTCCAGTAAAAAGGTACAAGCATTTGTATGCTGCAAACTTTGATAGGTGTAGGACGTACCGTATAGGAGTTAGGGCCATTTGAAGTTTTATCAGTGTTTGATTTGGGACTCAAGGGTAGCATAGCTTTGAGCGATAACTTGAATTGACAGGAGGCTCGAGTACTTTATTGTTACAAAATTTTAAGGTTTTATGACGTTCCAGTAAAAAGTTACAAGCATTTGTTTGTTGCAAACTTTGATAGGTGTAGGACGTACCCTATAGAAGTTAGGGCCATTTGAAGTTTTATCAGTGTTCGATTTGGACTCAAGGGTAGCATAGCTTTGAGCGGTAACTTAAATTGACAAGAGGCTCGAGAACTTTATTGTTACTAAATTTCAAGGTTTTATGACGCTGCAGTAAAAAGTTACAAGCATTTGTATGTTGCAAACTTTGATATGTGTAGGACGTACCGTATAGAAGTTAGGGCCATTTGAAGTTTTATCAGTGTTTGATTTGGGACTCAAGGGTAGCATAGCTTTGAGCGATAACTTAAATTGACAAGAGGCTCGAGTACTTTATTGTTACTAAATTTCAAGGTTGTATGACGCTCCAGTAAAAAGTTACAAGCATTTGTATGTTGCAAACTTTGATAGGTGTAGGGCGTACCGTATAGAAGTTAGGGCCATTTGAAGTTTTATCAGTGTTTGATTTGGGACTCAAGGGTAGCATAGCTTTGAGCGATAGCTTAAATTAACAAGAGGCTCGAGTACTTTATTGTTACAAAATTTCAAGGTTTTATGACGCTCCAGTAAAAAGTTACAAGCATTTGTATGTTGCAAACTTTGATAAGTGTAGGACGTACCGTATAGAAGTTAGGGCAATTTGAAGTTTTATCAGTGTTTTATTTGGGACTGAAGGGTAGCATAGCTTTGAGTGAGAGCTTAAATTGATAAGAGGGTCAAATACTTTATTGTTACAAAATTGCAAGGTTTTATGACGCTCCAGTAAAAATATACAAGCATTTGTATGTTGCAAACTTTGATAGGTGTAGGACGCACCGTATAGAAGTTAGGGCCATTTGAAGTTTTATCAGTGTTTGATTTGGGACTCAAGGGTAGCATAGCTTTGAGCGATAGCTTAAATTGACAAGAGGCTCGAGTACTTTATTGTTACAAAATTTCAAGGTTTTATGACGCTCCAGTAAAAAGTTACAAGCATTTCTATGTTGCAAACTTTGATAGGTGTATAAAAGTTAGGGCCATTTGAAGTTTTATCAGTGTTTGATTTGGGACTCAAGGGTAGCATAGCTTTGAGCGATAACTTAAATTGACAAGAGGCTCGAGTACTTTATTGTTACTAAATTTCAAGGTTTTATGACGCTCCAGTAAAAAGTTACAAGCATTTGTATGTTGCAAACTTTGATAGGTGTAGGACGTACCGTATAGAAGTTAGGTCCATTTGAAGTTTTATCAGTGTTTGATTTGGGACTCAAAGGTAGCATAGCTTTAAGCGATTGCTTAAATTGAAAAGAGGCTCGAGTACTTTATTGTTACAAAATTTCAAGGTTTTATGACGCTCCCGTAAAAAGTTACAAGCATTTGTATGCTGCAAACTTTGATAGGTGTAGGACGTACCATATAGAAGTTAGGGCCATTTGAAGTTTTATCAGTGTTCGATTTGGGACTCAAGGGTAGCATAGCTTTGAGTGATAGCTTAAATTGACAAGAGGCTCGAGTACTTTACTGGTTTAAAATTTCAAGGTTTTATGACGCTCCAGTAAAAAGTTACAAGCATTTGTATGTTGCAAACTTTCATAGGTGTAGGACGTACCGTACAGAAGTGAGGGCCATTTGAAGTTTTATCAGTGTTTGATTTGGGACTCAAGGGTAGCATAGCTTTGAGCGATAACTTAAATTGACAAGAGGCTCGAGTACTTTATTGTTACTAAATTTCAAGGTTTTATGACGCTCCAGTAAAAAGTTACAAGCATTTGTATGTTGCAAACTTTGATAGATGTAGGACGTACCGTATAGAAGTTAGTACCATTTGAAGTTTTATCAGTGTTTGATTTGGGACTCAAGGGTAGCATAGCTTTAAGCGATAACTTAAATTGACAAGAGGCTCGAGTACTTTATTGTTACAAAATTTCAAGGTTTTATGACACTCCAGTAAAAAGTTACAAGCATTTGTATGTTGCAAACATTGATAGGTGTAGGACGTACCGTATAGAAGTTAGGGCCATTTGAAGTTTAATCAGTGTTTGATTTGGGACTCAACGGTAGCATAGCTTCGAGCGATAACTTAAATTGACAAGAGGCTCGAGTACTTTATTGTTACTAAATTTCAAGGTTTTATGACGCTCCAGTAAAAAGGTACAAGCATTTGTATGTTGCAAACTTTGATAAGTGTAGGACGTACCGTATAGAAGTTAGGGCCATTTGAAGTTTTATCAGTGTTTGATTTGGGACTCAAGGGTAGCATAGCTTTGAACGATAGCTTAAATTGACAAGAGGCTCGAGTACTTTATTGTTACAAAATTGCAAGGTTTTATGACGTTCCAGTAAAAAGTTACAAGCATTTGTTTGTTGCAAACTTTGATAGGTGTAGGACGTACCGTATAGAAGTTAGGGCCATTTGAAGTTTTATCAGTATTTTATTTGGGACTCAAGGGTAGCATAGCTTTGAGCGATAACTTAAATTGACAAGAGGCTCGAGTACTTTGTTGTTACTAAATTTCAAGGTTTTATGACGCTCCAGTAAAAAGCTACAAGCATTTGTATGTTGCAAACTTTGATAGGTGTAGGACGTACCGTATAGAAGTTAGGGCCATTTGAAGTTTTATCAGTGTTTGATTTGGGACTCAAGGGTAGCATAGCTTTGAGCGATAACTTAAATTGACAAGAGGCTCGAGTACTTTATTGTTACTAAATTTCAAGGTTTTATGACGCTCCAGTAAAAAGTTACAAGCATTTGTATGTTGCAAACTTTGATAGGTGTAGGACGTACCGTATAGAAGTTAGGTCCATTTGAAGTTTAATCAGTGTTTGATTTGGGACTCAAGGGTAGCATAGCTTTGAGCGATAACTTAAATTGACAAGAGGCTCGAGTACTTTATTGTTACTAAATTCCAAGGTTTTATGACGCTCCAGGAAAAAGTTACAAGCATTTGTATGTTGCAAACTTTGATAGGTGTAGGACGTACCGTATAGAAGTTAGGGCCATTTGAAGTTTTATCAGTGTTTGATTTGGGACTCAAGGGTAGCATAGCTTTGAGCGATAACTTAAATTGACAAGAGGATCGAGTACTTTATTGTTACTAAATTTCAAGGTTTTATGACGCTCCAGTAAAAAGTTACAAGCATTTGTATGTTGCAAACTTTGATAGGTGTAGGGCGTACCGTATAGAAGTTAGGGCCATTTGAAGATTTATCAATGTTTGATTTGGGACTGAAGGGTAGCATAGCTTTGAGTGAGAGCTTAAATTGATAAGAGGGTCAAATACTTTATTGTTACAAAATTGCAAGGTTTTATGACGCTCCAGTAAAAATATACAAGCATTTGTATGTTGCAAACTTTGATAGGTGTAGGACGCACCGTATAGAAGTTAGGGCCATTTGAAGTTTTATCAGTGTTTGATTTGGGACTCAAGGGTAGCATAGCTTTGAGCGATAGCTTAAATTGACAAGAGGCTCGAGTACTTTATTGTTACAAAATTTCAAGGTTTTATGACGCTCCAGTAAAAAGTTACAAGCATTTCTATGTTGCAAACTTTGATAGGTGTATAAAAGTTAGGGCCATTTGAAGTTTTATCAGTGTTTGATTTGGGACTCAAGGGTAGCATAGCTTTGAGCGATAACTTAAATTGACAAGAGGCTCGAGTACTTTATTGTTACTAAATTTCAAGGTTTTATGACGCTCCAGTAAAAAGTTACAAGCATTTGTATGTTGCAAACTTTGATAGGTGTAGGACGTACCGTATAGAAGTTAGGTCCATTTGAAGTTTTATCAGTGTTTGATTTGGGACTCAAAGGTAGCATAGCTTTAAGCGATTGCTTAAATTGAAAAGAGGCTCGAGTACTTTATTGTTACAAAATTTCAAGGTTTTATGACGCTCCCGTAAAAAGTTACAAGCATTTGTATGCTGCAAACTTTGATAGGTGTAGGACGTACCATATAGAAGTTAGGGCCATTTGAAGTTTTATCAGTGTTCGATTTGGGACTCAAGGGTAGCATAGCTTTGAGTGATAGCTTAAATTGACAAGAGGCTCGAGTACTTTACTGGTTTAAAATTTCAAGGTTTTATGACGCTCCAGTAAAAAGTTACAAGCATTTGTATGTTGCAAACTTTCATAGGTGTAGGACGTACCGTACAGAAGTGAGGGCCATTTGAAGTTTTATCAGTGTTTGATTTGGGACTCAAGGGTAGCATAGCTTTGAGCGATAACTTAAATTGACAAGAGGCTCGAGTACTTTATTGTTACTAAATTTCAAGGTTTTATGACGCTCCAGTAAAAAGTTACAAGCATTTGTATGTTGCAAACTTTGATAGATGTAGGACGTACCGTATAGAAGTTAGTACCATTTGAAGTTTTATCAGTGTTTGATTTGGGACTCAAGGGTAGCATAGCTTTAAGCGATAACTTAAATTGACAAGAGGCTCGAGTACTTTATTGTTACAAAATTTCAAGGTTTTATGACACTCCAGTAAAAAGTTACAAGCATTTGTATGTTGCAAACATTGATAGGTGTAGGACGTACCGTATAGAAGTTAGGGCCATTTGAAGTTTAATCAGTGTTTGATTTGGGACTCAACGGTAGCATAGCTTCGAGCGATAACTTAAATTGACAAGAGGCTCGAGTACTTTATTGTTACTAAATTTCAAGGTTTTATGACGCTCCAGTAAAAAGGTACAAGCATTTGTATGTTGCAAACTTTGATAAGTGTAGGACGTACCGTATAGAAGTTAGGGCCATTTGAAGTTTTATCAGTGTTTGATTTGGGACTGAAGGGTAGCATAGCTTTGAACGATAGCTTAAATTGACAAGAGGCTCGAGTACTTTATTGTTACAAAATTGCAAGGTTTTATGACGTTCCAGTAAAAAGTTACAAGCATTTGTTTGTTGCAAACTTTGATAGGTGTAGGACGTACCGTATAGAAGTTAGGGCCATTTGAAGTTTTATCAGTATTTTATTTGGGACTCAAGGGTAGCATAGCTTTGAGCGATAACTTAAATTGACAAGAGGCTCGAGTACTTTGTTGTTACTAAATTTCAAGGTTTTATGACGCTCCAGTAAAAAGCTACAAGCATTTGTATGTTGCAAACTTTGATAGGTGTAGGACGTACCGTATAGAAGTTAGGGCCATTTGAAGTTTTATCAGTGTTTGATTTGGGACTCAAGGGTAGCATAGCTTTGAGCGATAACTTAAATTGACAAGAGGCTCGAGTACTTTATTGTTACTAAATTTCAAGGTTTTATGACGCTCCAGTAAAAAGTTACAAGCATTTGTATGTTGCAAACTTTGATAGGTGTAGGACGAACCGTATAGAAGTTAGGTCCATTTGAAGTTTAATCAGTGTTTGATTTGGGACTCAAGGGTAGCATAGCTTTGAGCGATAACTTAAATTGACAAGAGGCTCGAGTACTTTATTGTTACTAAATTCCAAGGTTTTATGACGCTCCAGGAAAAAGTTACAAGCATTTGTATGTTGCAAACTTTGATAGGTGTAGGACGTACCGTATAGAAGTTAGGGCCATTTGAAGTTTTATCAGTGTTTGATTTGGGACTCAAGGGTAGCATAGCTTTGAGCGATAACTTAAATTGACAAGAGGATCGAGTACTTTATTGTTACTAAATTTCAAGGTTTTATGACGCTCCAGTAAAAAGTTACAAGCATTTGTATGTTGCAAACTTTGATAGGTGTAGGGCGTACCGTATAGAAGTTAGGGCCATTTGAAGATTTATCAATGTTTGATTTGGGACTCAAGGGTAGCATAGCTTTGTACGAGAGCTTAAATTGACAAGAGGGTCGAGTACTTTATTGTTACAAAATTGCAAAGTTTTATGACGCTCCAGTAAAAAGTTACAAGCATTTGTATGTTGCAAACTTTGATAGGTGTAGGACTCACCGTATAGAAGTTAGGGCCATTTGAAGTTTTATCAGTGTTTGATTTGGGACTCAAGGGTAGCATAGCTTTGAGCGATAGCTTAAATTGACAAGAGGCTCGAGTACTTTATTGTTACAAAATTTCAAGGTTTTATGACACTCCAGTAAAAAGTTACAAGCATTTGTATGTTGCAAACTTTGATAGGTGTAGGACGTATCGTATAGAAGTTAGGGCCATTTGAAGTTTTATCAGTGTTTGATTTGGGACTCAAAGGTAACATAGCTTTGAGCGATAACTTAAATTGACAAGAGGCTCGAGTACTTTATTGTTACTAAATTTCAAGGTTTTATGACGCTCCAGTAAAAAGTTACAAGCATTTGTATGTTGCAAACTTTGATAGGTGTAGGACGTACCGTATAGAAGTTAGGTCCATTTGAAGTTTTATCAGTGTTTGATTTGGGACTCAAAGGTAGCATAGCTTTAAGCGATTGCTTAAATTGACAAGAGGCTCGAGTACTTTTCTGTTATAAAATTTCAAGGTTTTATGACGCTCCAGTAAAAAGTTACAAGCATTTGTATGCTGCAAACTTTGATAGGTGTAGGACGTACCGTATAGAAGTTAGGGCCATTTGAAGTTTTATCAGTGTTCGATTTGGGACTCAAGGGTAGCACAGCTTTGAGCGATAGCTTAAATTGACAAGAGGCTCGAGTACTTTTCTGTTATAAAATTTCAAGGTTTTATGACGCTCCAGTAAAAAGTTACAAGAATTTGTATGTTGCAAACTTTGATAGGTGTAGGACGTACCGTATAGAAGTTAGGGCCATTTGAAGTTTTATCAGTGTTTTAGATTTGGGACTCAAGGGTAGCATAGCTTTGAGCGATAACTTAAATTGACAAGAGGCTCGAGTACTTTATTGTTACTAAATTTCAAGGTTTTATGACGCTCCAGTAAAAAGTTGCAAGCATTTGTATGTAGCAAACTTTGATAGATGTAGGACGTACCGTATAGAAGTTAGTACCATTTGAAGTTTTATCAGTGTTTGATTGGGGACTCAAGGGTAGCATAGCTTTGAGCGATAACTTAAATTGACAAGAGGCTCGAGTACTTTATTGTTACTAAATTTCAAGGTTTTATGACGCTCCAGTAAAAAGTTACAAGCATTTGTATGTTGCAAACATTGATAGGTGTAGGACGTACCGTATAGAAGTTAGGGCCATTTGAACTTTAATCAGTGTTTGATTTGGGACTCAAGGGTAGCATAGCTTTGAGCGATAACTTAGATTGACAAGAGGCTCGAGTACTTTATTGTTACTAAATTTCAAGGTTTTATGACGCTCCAGTAAAAAGGTGCAAGCATTTGTATGTTGCAAACTTTGATAGGTGTAGGACGTACCGTATAGAAGTTAGGGCAATTTGAAGTTTTATCAGTGTTTGATTTGGGACTGAAGGGTGGCATAGCTTTGAGCGAGAGCTTAAATTGACAAGAGGGTCGAGTACTTTATTGTTACAAAATTGCAAGGTTTTATGACGCTCCACTAAAAAGTTACAAGCATTTGTATGTTGCAAACTTTGATAGGTGTAGGACGCACCGTATAGAAGTTAGGGCTATTTGAAGTTTGATCAGTGTTTGATTTGGGACTCAAGGGTAGCATAGCTTTGAGCGATAGCTTAAATTGACAAGAGGCTCGAGTACTTTATTGTAACAAAATTTCAAGGTTTTATGACGCTCCAGTAAAAAGTTACAAGCATTTGTATGTTGCAAACTTTGATAGGTGTAGGACGTACCGTATAGAAGTTAGGGCCATTTGAAGTTTTATCAGTGTTTCATTTGGGACTCAAGGGTAGCATAGCTTTGAGCGATAACTTAAATTGACAAGAGGCTCGAGTACTTTATTGTTACTAAATTTCAAGGTTTTATGACGCTCCAGTAAAAAGTTACAAGCATTTGTATGTTGCAAACTTTGATAGGTGTAGGACGTACCGTATAGAAGTTAGGGCCATTTGAAGTTTTATCAGTGTTCGATTTTGGACTCAAGGGTAGCATAGCTTTGAACGATAGCTTAAATTGACAAGAGGCTCGAGTACTTTACTGTTATAAAATTTCAAGGTTTTATGACGCTCCAGTAAAAAGTTACAAGCATTTGTATGTTGCGAACTTTGATAGATGTAGGACGTACCGTATAGAAGTTAGTACCATTTGAAGTTTTATCAGTGTTTGATTTGGGACTCAAGGGTAGCATAGCTTTGAGCGATAACTTAAATTGACAAGAGGCTCGAGTACTTTATTGTTACTAAATTTCAAGGTTTTATGTCGCTCCAGTAAAAAGTTACAAGCATTTGTATGTTGCAAACATTGATAGGTGTAGGACGTACCGTATAGAAGTTAGGGCCATTTGAAGTTTAATCAGTGTTTGATTTGGGACTCAAGGGTAGCATAGCTTTGAGCGATAACTTAAATTGACAAGAGGCTCGAGTACTTTATTGTTACTAAATTTCAAGGTTTTATGACGTTCCAGTAAAAAGGTACAAGCATTTGTATGCTGCAAACTTTGATAGGTGTAGGACGTACCGTATAGGAGTTAGGGCCATTTGAAGTTTTATCAGTGTTTGATTTGGGACTCAAGGGTAGCATAGCTTTGATCGATAACTTAAATTGACAGGAGGCTCGAGTACTTTATTGTTACAAAATTTCAAGGTTTTATGACGTTCCAGTAAAAAGTTACAAGCATTTGTTTGTTGCAAACTTTGATAAGTGTAGGACGTACCGTATAGAAGTTAGGGCTATTTGAAGTTTTATCAGTGTTTGATTTGGGACTCAAGGGTAGCATAGATTTGAGCGATAGCTTAAATTGACAAGAAGCTCGAGTACTTTATTGTAACAAAATTTCAAGGTTTTATGACGCTCCAGTAAAAAGTTACAAGCATTTGTATGTTGCAAACTTTGATAGGTGTAGGACGTACCGTATAGAAGTTAGGGCCATTTGAAGTTTTATCAGTGTTTCATTTGGGACTCAAGGGTAGCATAGCTTTAAGCGATTGCTTAAATTGAAAAGAGGCTCGAGTACTTTATTGTTACTAAATTTCAAGGTTTTATGACGCTCCAGTAAAAAGTTACAAGCATTTGTATGTTGCAAATTTTGATAGGTGTAGGACGTACCGTATAGAAGTTAGGTCCATTTGAAGTTTTATCAGTGTTTGATTTGGGACTCAAAGGTAGCATAGCTTTAAGCGATTGCTTAAATTGACTAGAGGCTCGAGTACTTTATTGTTACAAAATTTCAAGGTTTTATGACGCTCCAGTAAAAAGTTACAAGCATTTGTAAGCTGCAAACTTTGATAGGTGTAGGACGTACCGTATAGAAGTTAGGGCCATTTGAAGTTTTATCAGTGTTCGATTTGGGACTCAAGGGTAGCATAGCTTTGAGCGATAACTTAAATTGACAAGAGGCTCGAGTACTTTACTGTTATAAAATTTCAAGGTTTTATGACGCTCCAGTAAAAAGTTACAAGCATTTGTATGTTGCGAACTTTGATAGATGTAGGACGTACCGTATAGAAGTTAGTACCATTTGAAGTTTTATCAGTGTTTGATTTGGGACTCAAGGGTAGCATAGCTTTGAGCGATAACTTAAATTGACAAGAGGCTCGAGTACTTTATTGTTACTAAATTTCAAGGTTTTATGTCGCTCCAGTAAAAAGTTACAAGCATTTGTATGTTGCAAACATTGATAGGTGTAGGACGTACCGTATAGAAGTTAGGGCCATTTGAAGTTTAATCAGTGTTTGATTTGGGACTCAAGGGTAGCATAGCTTTGAGCGATAACTTAAATTGACAAGAGGCTCGAGTACTTTATTCTTACTAAATTTCAAGGTTTTATGACGCTCCAGTAAATAGGTACAAGCATTTGTATGCTGCAAACTTTGATAGTTGTAGGACGTACCGTATAGGAGTTAGGGCCATTTGAAGTTTTATCAGTGTTTGATTTGGGACTCAAGGGTAGCATAGCTTTGAGCGATAACTTAAATTGACAAGAGGCTCGAGTACTTTATTGTTACTAAATTTCAAGGCTTTATGACGCTCCAGTAAAAAGTTACAAGCACTTCTATGTTGCAAACTTTGATAGGTGTAGGACGTACCGTATAGAACTTAGGTCCATTTGCAGTTTTATCAGTGTTTGATTTGGGACTCAAAGGTAGCATAGCTTTAAGCGATTGCTTAAATTGAAAAGAGGCTCGAGTACTTTATTGTTACTAAATTTCAAGGTTTTATGACGCTCCAGTAAAAAGTTACAAGCATTTGTATGTTGCAAACTTTGATAGGTGTAGGACGTACCGTATAGAAGTTAGGTCCATTTGAAGTTTTATCAGTGTTTGATTTGGGACTCAAAGGTAGCATAGCTTTAAGCGATTGCTTAAATTGACTAGAGGCTCGAGTACTTTATTGTTACAAAATTTCAAGGTTTTATGACGCTCCAGTAAAAAGTTACAAGCATTTGTATGCTGCAAACTTTGATAGGTGTAGGACGTACCGTATAGAAGTTAGGGCCATTTGAAGTTTTATCAGTGTTCGATTTGGGACTCAAGGGTAGCATAGCTTTGAGCGATAGCTTAAATTGACAAGAGGCTCGAGTACTTTAGTGTTATAAAATTTCAAGGTTTTATGACGCTCCAGTAAAAAGTTACAAGCATTTGTATGTTGCAAACTTTGATAGGTGTAGGACGTACCGTATGGAAGTTAGGGCTATTTGAAGTTTTATCAGTGTTTGATTTTGACTCAAGGGTAGCATAGCTTTGAGCGATAACTTAAATTGACAAGAGGCTCGAGTACTTTATTGTTACTAAATTTCAAGGTTTTATGACGCTCCAGTAAAAAGTTACAAGCATTTGTATGTTGCGAACTTTGATAGATGTAGGGCGTACCGTATAGAAGTTAGTACCATTTGAAGTTTTATCAGTGTTTGATTTGGGACTCAAGGGTAGCATAGCTTTGAGCGATAACTTAAATTGACAAGAGGCTCGAGTACTTTATTGTTACTAAATTTCAAGGTTTTATGACGCTCCAGTAAAAAGGTACAAGCATTTGTATGCTGCATTCTTTGATAGGTGTAGGACGTACCGTATAGGAGTTAGGGCCATTTGAAGTTTTATCAGTGTTTGATTTGGGACTCAAGGGTAGCATAGCTCTGAGCGATAACTTAAATTGACAGGCGGCTCGAGTACTTTATTGTTACAAAATTTCAAGGTTTTATGACGTTCCAGTAAAAAGTTACAAGCATTTGTATGTTGCAAACTTTGATAGGTGTAGAACGTACCGTATAGAAATTAGGGCCATTTGAAGTTTTATCAGTGTTTGATTTGGGAATCAAGGGTAGCATAGCTTTGAGCGATAACTTAAATTGACAATAGGCTCGAGTACTTTATTGTTACTAAATTTCAAGGTTTTATGACGCTCCAGTAAAAAGTTACAAGCATTTGTATGTTGCAAACTTTGATAGGTGTAGGGCGTACCGTATAGAAGTTAGGGCCATTTGAAGTTTTATCAGTGTTTGATTTGGGACTCAAGGGTAGCATAGCTTTGAGCGATAGCTTAAATTAACAAGAGGCTCGAGTACTTTATTGTTACAAAATTTCAAGGTTTTATGACGCTCCAGTAAAAAGTTACAAGCATTTGTATGTTACAAACTTTGATAAGTGTAGGACGTACCGTATAGAATTTAGGGCAATTTGAAGTTTTATCAGTGTTTGATTTGGGACTGAAGGGTAGCATAGCTTTGAGCGAGAGCTTAAATTGACAAGAGGGTCGAGTACTTTATTGTTACAAAATTGCAAGGTTTTATGACGCTCCAGTAAAAAGTTACAAGCATTTGTTTGTTGCAAACTTTGATAAGTGTAGGACGTACCGTATAGAAGTTAGGGCTATTTGAAGTTTTATCAGTGTTTGATTTGGGACTCAAGGGTAGCATAGATTTGAGCGATAGCTTAAATTGACAAGAAGCTCGAGTACTTTACTGTAACAAAATTTCAAGGTTTTATGACGCTCCAGTAAAAAGTTACAAGCATTTGTATGTTGCAAACTTTGATAGGTGTAGGACGTACCGTATAGAAGTTAGGGCCATTTGAAGTTTTATCAGTGTTTCATTTGGGACTCAAGGGTAGCATAGCTTTAAGCGATTGCTTAAATTGAAAAGAGGCTCGAGTACTTTATTGTTACTAAATTTCAAGGTTTTATGACGCTCCAGTAAAAAGTTACAAGCATTTGTATGTTGCAAATTTTGATAGGTGTAGGACGTACCGTATAGAAGTTAGGTCCATTTGAAGTTTTATCAGTGTTTGATTTGGGACTCAAAGGTAGCATAGCTTTAAGCGATTGCTTAAATTGACTAGAGGCTCGAGTACTTTATTGTTACAAAATTTCAAGGTTTTATGACGCTCCAGTAAAAAGTTACAAGCATTTGTAAGCTGCAAACTTTGATAGGTGTAGGACGTACCGTATAGAAGTTAGGGCCATTTGAAGTTTTATCAGTGTTTGATTTGGGACTCAAGGGTAGCATAGCTTTGAGCGATAACTTAAATTGACAAGAGGCTCGAGTACTTTACTGTTATAAAATTTCAAGGTTTTATGACGCTCCAGTAAAAAGTTACAAGCATTTGTATGTTGCGAACTTTGATAGATGTAGGACGTACCGTATAGAAGTTAGTACCATTTGAAGTTTTATCAGTGTTTGATTTGGGACTCAAGGGTAGCATAGCTTTGAGCGATAACTTAAATTGACAAGAGGCTCGAGTACTTTATTGTTACTAAATTTCAAGGTTTTATGTCGCTCCAGTAAAAAGTTACAAGCATTTGTATGTTGCAAACATTGATAGGTGTAGGACGTACCGTATAGAAGTTAGGGCCATTTGAAGTTTAATCAGTGTTTGATTTGGGACTCAAGGGTAGCATAGCTTTGAGCGATAACTTAAATTGACAAGAGGCTCGAGTACTTTATTCTTACTAAATTTCAAGGTTTTATGACGCTCCAGTAAATAGGTACAAGCATTTGTATGCTGCAAACTTTGATAGTTGTAGGACGTACCGTATAGGAGTTAGGGCCATTTGAAGTTTTATCAGTGTTTGATTTGGGACTCAAGGGTAGCATAGCTTTGAGCGATAGCTTAAATTGACAAGAGGCTCGAGTACTTTATTGTTACTAAATTTCAAGGCTTTATGACGCTCCAGTAAAAAGTTACAAGCACTTCTATGTTGCAAACTTTGATAGGTGTAGGACGTACCGTATAGAACTTAGGTCCATTTGCAGTTTTATCAGTGTTTGATTTGGGACTCAAAGGTAGCATAGCTTTAAGCGATTGCTTAAATTGAAGAGAGGCTCGAGTACTTTATTGTTACTAAATTTCAAGGTTTTATGACGCTCCAGTAAAAAGTTACAAGCATTTGTATGTTGCAAAATTTGATAGGTGTAGGACGTACCGTATAGAAGTTAGGTCCATTTGAAGTTTTATCAGTGTTTGATTTGGGACTCAAAGGTAGCATAGCTTTAAGCGATTGCTTAAATTGACTAGAGGCTCGAGTACTTTATTGTTACAAAATTTCAAGGTTTTATGACGCTCCAGTAAAAAGTTACAAGCATTTGTAAGCTGCAAACTTTGATAGGTGTAGGACGTACCGTATAGAAGTTAGGGCCATTTGAAGTTTTATCAGTGTTCGATTTGGGACTCAAGGGTAGCATAGCTTTGAGCGATAACTTAAATTGACAAGAGGCTCGAGTACTTTACTGTTATAAAATTTCAAGGTTTTATGACGCTCCAGTAAAAAGTTACAAGCATTTGTATGTTGCGAACTTTGATAGATGTAGGACGTACCGTATAGAAGTTAGTACCATTTGAAGTTTTATCAGTGTTTGATTTGGGACTCAAGGGTAGCATAGCTTTGAGCGATAACTTAAATTGACAAGAGGCTCGAGTACTTTATTGTTACTAAATTTCAAGGTTTTATGTCGCTCCAGTAAAAAGTTACAAGCATTTGTATGTTGCAAACATTGATAGGTGTAGGACGTACCGTATAGAAGTTAGGGCCATTTGAAGTTTAATCAGTGTTTGATTTGGGACTCAAGGGTAGCATAGCTTTGAGCGATAACTTAAATTGACAAGAGGCTCGAGTACTTTATTCTTACTAAATTTCAAGGTTTTATGACGCTCCAGTAAATAGGTACAAGCATTTGTATGCTGCAAACTTTGATAGTTGTAGGACGTACCGTATAGGAGTTAGGGCCATTTGAAGTTTTATCAGTGTTTGATTTGGGACTCAAGGGTAGCATAGCTTTGAGCGATAACTTAAATTGACAAGAGGCTCGAGTACTTTATTGTTACTAAATTTCAAGGCTTTATGACGCTCCAGTAAAAAGTTACAAGCACTTCTATGTTGCAAACTTTGATAGGTGTAGGACGTACCGTATAGAACTTAGGTCCATTTGCAGTTTTATCAGTGTTTGATTTGGGACTCAAAGGTAGCATAGCTTTAAGCGATTGCTTAAATTGAAGAGAGGCTCGAGTACTTTATTGTTACTAAATTTCAAGGTTTTATGACGCTCCAGTAAAAAGTTACAAGCATTTGTATGTTGCAAAATTTGATAGGTGTAGGACGTACCGTATAGAAGTTAGGTCCATTTGAAGTTTTATCAGTGTTTGATTTGGGACTCAAAGGTAGCATAGCTTTAAGCGATTGCTTAAATTGACTAGAGGCTCGAGTACTTTATTGTTACAAAATTTCAAGGTTTTATGACGCTCCAGTAAAAAGTTACAAGCATTTGTATGCTGCAAACTTTGATAGGTGTAGGACGTACCGTATAGAAGTTAGGGCCATTTGAAGTTTTATCAGTGTTCGATTTGGGACTCAAGGGTAGCATAGCTTTGAGCGATAGCTTAAATTGACAAGAGGCTCGAGTACTTTACTGTTATAAAATTTCAAGGTTTTATGACGCTCCAGTAAAAAGTTACAAGCATTTGTATGTTGCAAACTTTGATAGGTGTAGGACGTACCGTATGGAAGTTAGGGCTATTTGAAGTTTTATCAGTGTTTGATTTGGGACTCAAGGGTAGCATAGCTTTGAGCGATAACTTAAATTGACAAGAGGCTCGAGTACTTTATTGTTACTAAATTTCAAGGTTTTATGACGCTCCAGTAAAAAGTTACAAGCATTTGTATGTTGCGAACTTTGATAGATGTAGGGCGTACCGTATAGAAGTTAGTACCATTTGAAGTTTTATCAGTGTTTGATTTGGGACTCAAGGGTAGCATAGCTTTGAGCGATAACTTAAATTGACAAGAGGCTCGAGTACTTTATTGTTACTAAATTTCAAGGTTTTATGACGCTCCAGTAAAAAGTTACAAGCATTTGTATGTTGCAAACATTGATAGGTGTAGGACGTACCGTATAGAAGTTAGGGCCATTTGAAGTTTAATCAGTGTTTGATTTGGGACTCAAGGGTAGCATAGCTTTGAGCGATAACTTAAATTGACAAGAGGCTCGAGTACTTTATTGTTACTAAATTTCAAGGTTTTATGACGCTCCAGTAAAAAGGTACAAGCATTTGTATGCTGCATTCTTTGATAGGTGTAGGACGTACCGTATAGGAGTTAGGGCCATTTGAAGTTTTATCAGTGTTTGATTTGGGACTCAAGGGTAGCATAGCTCTGAGCGATAACTTAAATTGACAGGCGGCTCGAGTACTTTATTGTTACAAAATTTCAAGGTTTTATGACGTTCCAGTAAAAAGTTACAAGCATTTGTATGTTGCAAGCTTTGATAGGTGTAGAACGTACCGTATAGAAATTAGGGCCATTTGAAGTTTTATCAGTGTTTGATTTGGGAATCAAGGGTAGCATAGCTTTGAGCGATAACTTAAATTGACAATAGGCTCGAGTACTTTATTGTTACTAAATTTCAAGGTTTTATGACGCTCCAGTAAAAAGTTACAAGCATTTGTATGTTGCAAACTTTGATAGGTGTAGGGCGTACCGTATAGAAGTTAGGGCCATTTGAAGTTTTATCAGTGTTTGATTTGGGACTCAAGGGTAGCATAGCTTTGAGCGATAGCTTAAATTAACAAGAGGCTCGAGTACTTTATTGTTACAAAATTTCAAGGTTTTATGACGCTCCAGTAAAAAGTTACAAGCATTTGTATGTTACAAACTTTGATAAGTGTAGGACGTACCGTATAGAATTTAGGGCAATTTGAAGTTTTATCAGTGTTTGATTTGGGACTGAAGGGTAGCATAGCTTTGAGCGAGAGCTTAAATTGACAAGAGGGTCGAGTACTTTATTGTTACAAAATTGCAAGGTTTTATGACGCTCCAGTAAAAAGTTACAAGCATTTGTATGTTGCAAACTTTGATAGGTGTAGGACGCACCGTATAGAATTTAGGGCCATTTGAAGTTTTATCAGTGTTTGATTTGGGACGCAAGGGTAGCATAGCTTTGAGCGATAGCTTAAATTGACAAGAGGCTCGAGTACTTTATTGTTAGAAAATTTCAAGGTTTTATGACGCTCCAGTAAAAAGTTACAAGCATTTGTATGTTGCAAACTTTGATAGGTGAAGGACGTACCGTATAGAAGTTAGGGCCATTTGAAGATTTATCAGTGTTTGATTTGGGACTCAAGGGTAGCATAGCTTTGAGCGATAACTTAAATTGACAAGAGACTCGAGTACTTTATTGTTACTAAATTTCAAGGTTTTATGACGTTCCAGTAAAAAGTTACAAGCATTTGTATGTTGCGAACTTTGATAGATGTAGGACGTACCGTACAGAAGTTAGTACCATTTGAAGTTTTATCAGTGTTTGATTTGGGACTCAAGGGTAGCATAGCTTTGAGCGATAACTTAAATTGACAAGAGGCTCGAGTACTTTATTGTTACTAAATTTCAAGGTTTTATGACGCTCCAGTAAAAAGTTACAAGCATTTGTATGTTGCAAACATTGATAGGTGTAGGACGTACCGTATAGAAGTTAGGGCCATTTGAAGTTTAATCAGTGTTTGATTTGGGACTCAAGGGTAGCATAGCTTTGAGCGATAACTTAAATTGACAAGAGGCTCGAGTACTTTATTGTTACTAAATTTCAAGGTTTTATGACGCTCCAGTAAAAAGGTACAAGCATTTGATGCTGCAAACTTTGATAGGTGTAGGACGTACCGTATAGGAGTTAGGGCCATTTGAAGTTTTATCAGTGTTTGATTTGGGACTCAAGGGAAGCATAGCTCTGAGCGATAACTTAAATTGACAGGAGGCTCGAGTACTTTATTGTTACAAAATTTCAAGGTTTTATGACGTTCCAGTAAAAAGTTACAAGCATTTGTATGTTGCAAACTTTGATAGGTGTAGGACGTACCGTATAGAAATTAGGGCCATTTGAAGTTTTATCAGTGTTTGATTTGGGACTCAAGGGTAGCATAGCTTTGAGCGATAACTTAAATTGACAAGAAGCTCGAGTACTTTATTGTTACTAAATTTCAAGGTTTTATGACGCTCCAGTAAAAAGTTACAAGCATTTGTATGTTGCAAACTTTGATAGGTGTAGGGCGTACCGTATAGAAGTTAGGGCCATTTGAAGTTTTATCAGTGTTTGATTTGGGACTCAAGGGTAGCATAGCTTTGAGCGATAGCTTAAATTAACAAGAGGCTCGAGTACTTTATTGTTACAAAATTTCAAGGTTTTATGACGCTCCAGTAAAAAGTTACAAGCATTTGTATGTTGCAAACTTTGATAAGTGTAGGACGTACCGTATAGAAGTTAGGGCAATTTGAAGTTTTATCAGTGTTTGATTTGGGACTGAAGGGTAGCATAGCTTTGAGCGAGAGCTTAAATTGACAAGAGGGTCGAGTACTTTATTGTAACAAAATTGCAAGGTTTTATGACGCTCCAGTAAAAAGTTACAAGCATTTGTATGTTGCAAACTTTGATAGGTGTAGGACGCACCGTATAGAATTTAGGGCCATTTGAAGTTTTATCAGTGTTTGATTTGGGACTCAAGGGTAGCATAGCTTTGAGCGATAGCTTAAATTGACAAGAGGCTCGAGTACTTTATTGTTACAAAATTTCAAGGTTTTATGACGCTCCAGTAAAAAGTTACAAGCATTTGTATGTTGCAAACTTTGATAGGTGTAGGACGTACCGTATAGAAGTTAGGGCCATTTGAAGTTTTATCAGTGTTCGATTTGGGACTCAAGGGTAGCATAGCTTTGAGCGATAACTTAAATTGACAAAAGGCTCGAGTACTTTATTGTTACTAAATTTCAAGGTTTTATGACGCTCCAGTAAAAAGTTACAAGCATTTGTATGTTGCAAACTTTGATAGGTGTAGGACGTACCGTATAGAAGTTAGGTCCATTTGAAGTTTTATCAGTGTTTGATTTGGGCCTCAAAGGTAGCATAGCTTTAATCGATTGCTTAAATTGAAAAGAGGCTCGAGTACTTTATTGTTACAAAATTTCACGGTTTTATGATGCTCCAGTAAAAAGTTACAAGCATTTGTATGCTGTAAACTTTGATAGGTGTAGGACGTACCATATAGAAGTTAGGGCCATTTGAAGTTTTATCAGTGTTTGATTTGGGACTCAAGGGTAGCATAGCTTCGAGCGATAGCATAAATTGACAAGAGGCTCGAGTACTTTACTGTTATAAAATTTCAAGGTTTTATGACGCTCCAGTAAAAAGTTACAAGCATTTGTATGTTGCAAACTTTGATAGGTGTAGGACGTACCGTATAGAAGTTAGGGCCATTTGAAGTTTTATCAGTGTTTGATTTGGGACTCAAGGGTAGCATAGCTTTGAGCGATAACTTAAATTGACAAGAGGCTCGAGTACTTTATTGTTACTAAATTTCAAGGTTTTATGACGCTCCAGT
The DNA here is from genome assembly GCA_920105625.2 of Clusia tigrina. Lineage (NCBI taxonomy): Eukaryota > Metazoa > Arthropoda > Insecta > Diptera > Clusiidae > Clusia > Clusia tigrina. The sequence continues at coordinate 398,387 of CAKKTE020000288.1, forward strand.
AAAAAGTTACAAGCATTTGTATGTTGCAAACTTTGATAGGTGTAGGACGTACCGTATAGAAGTCAGGGCCATTAGAAGCTTTATCAGTGTTTGATTTGGGACTCAAGGGTAGCATAGCTTTGAGCGATAGCTTAAATTGACAAGAGGCTCGAGTACTTTATTGTTACAAAATTTCAAGGTTTTATGACGTTCCAGTAAAAAGTTACAAGCATTTGTTTGTTGCAAACTTTGATAGGTGTAGGACGTACCGTATAGAAGTTAGGGCCATTTGAAGTTTTATCAGTGTTTGATTTGGGACTCAAGGGTAGCATAGCTTTGAGCGATAACTTAACTTGACAAGAGGCTCGAGTTCTTTATTGTTCCTAAATTTCAAGGTTTTATGACGCTCCAATAAAAAGTTACAAGCATTTGTATGTTGCAAACTTTGATAGGTGTAGGACGTACCGTATAGAAGTTAGGTCCATTTGAAGTTTTATCAGTGTTTGATTTGGGACTCAAAGGTAGCATAGCTTTAAGCGATTGCTTAAATTGAAAAGAGGCTCGAGTACTTTATTGTTACAAACTTTCAAGGTTTTATGACGCTCCAGTAAAAAGTTACAAGCATTTGTATGCTGCAAACTTTGATAGGTGTAGGACGTACCGTATAGAAGTTAGGGCCATTTGAAGTTTTATCAGCGTTCGATTTGGGACTCAAGGGTAGCATAGCTTTGAGCGGTAGCTTAAATTGACAAGAGGCTCGAGTACTTTACTGTTATAAAATTTCAAAGGTTTTATGACGCTCCAGTAAAAATTTAAAAGCATTTGTATGTTGCAAACTTTGATAGGTGTAGGACGTACCGTATAGAAGTTAGGGCCATTTGAAGTTTTATCAGTGTTTGATTTGGGACTCAAGGGTAGCATAGCTTTGAGCGATAACTTAAATTGACAAGAGGCTCGAGTTCTTTATTGTTACTAAATTTCAAGGTTTTATGACGCTCCAATAAAATGTTACAAGCATTTGTATGTTGCAAACTTTGATAGGTGTAGGACGTACCGTATAGAAGTTAGGTCCATTTGAAGTTTTATCAGTGTTTGATTTGGGACTCAAAGGTAGCATAGCTTTAAGCGATTGCTTAAATTGAAAAGAGGCTCGAGTACTTTATTGTTACAAAATTTCAAGGTTTTATGACGCTCCAGTAAAAAGTTACAAGCATTTGTATGCTGCAAACTTTGATAGGTGTAGGACGTACCGTATAGAAGTTAGGGCCATTTGAAGTTTTATCAGTGTTCGATTTGGGACTCAAGGGTAGCATAGCTTTGAGCGATAGCTTAAATTGACAAGAGGCTCGAGTACTTTACTGTTATAAAATTTCAAAGGTTTTATGACGCTCCAGTAAAAAGTTACAAGCATTTGTATGTTGCAAACTTTGACAGGTGTAGGACGTACCGTATAGAAGTTAGGGCCATTTGAAGTTTTATCAGTATTTGATTTGGGACTCAAGGGTAGCATAGCTTTGAGCGATAACTTAAATTGACAAGAGGCTCGAGTACTTTATTGTTACTAAATTTCAAGGTTTTATGACGCTCCAGTAAAAAGTTACAAGCATTTGTATGTTGCAAACTTTGATAGATGTAGGACGTGCCGTATAGAAGTTAGTACCATTTGAAGTTTTATCAGTGTTTGATTTGGGACTCAAGGGTAGCATAGCTTTGAGCGATATCTTAAATTGACAAGAGGCTCGAGTACTTTATTGTTACTAAATTTCAAGGTTTTATGACACTCCAGTAAAAAGTTACAAGCATTTGTATGTTGCAAACATTGATAGGTGTAGGACGTACCGTATAGAAGTTAGGGCCATTTGAAGTTTAATCAGTGTTTGATTTGGGACTCAAGGGTAGCATAGCTTTGAGCGATAACTTAAATTGACAAGAGGCTCGAGTACTTTATTGTTACTAAATTTCAAGGTTTTATGACGCTCCAGTAAAAAGGTACAAGCATTTGTATGGTGCAAACTTTGACAGGTGTACCGTATAGGAGTTAGGGCCATTTGAAGTTTTATCAGTGTTTGATTTGGGACTCAAGGGTAGCATAGCTTTGAGCGATAGTTTAAATTAACAAGAGGCTCGAGTACTTTATTGTTACAAAATTTCAAGGTTTTATGACACTCCAATAAAAAGTTACAAGCATTTGTATGTTGCAAACATTGATAGGTGTAGGACGTACCGTATAGAAGTTAGGGCCATTTGAAGTTTAATCAGTGTTTGATTTGGGACTCAAGGGTAGCATAGCTTTGAGCGATAACTTAAATTGACAAGAGGCTCGAGTACTTTATTGTTACTAAATTTCAAGGTTTTATGACGCTCCAGTAAAAAGGTACAAGCATTTGTATGGTGCAAACTTTGACAGGTGTACCGTATAGGAGTTAGGGCCATTTGAAGTTTTATCAGTGTTTGATTTGGGAGTCAAGGGTAGCATAGCTTTGAGCGATAGTTTAAATTAACAAGAGGCTCGAGTACTTTATTGTTACAAAATTTCAAGGTTTTATGACGCTCCAGTAAAAAGTTACAAGCATTTGTTTGTTGCAAACTTTGATAGGTGTAGGACGTACCGTATATAAGTTAGGGCCATTTGAAGTTTTATCAGTGTTCGATTTTGGACTCAAGGGTCGCATAGCTTTGAGCGATAGCTTAAATTGACAAGAGGGTCGATTACTTTACTGTTACAAAATATCAAGGTTTTATGACGCTCCAGTAAAAAGTTACAAGCATTTGTATGTTGCAAACTTTGATAGATGTAGGACGTACCGTATAGAAGTTAGTACCATTTGAAGTTTTATCAGTGTTTGATTTGGGACTCAAGGGTAGCATAGCTTTGAGCGATATCTTAAATTGACAAGAGGCTCGAGTACTTTATTGTTACTAAATTTCAAGGTTTTATGACACTCCAGTAAAAAGTTACAAGCATTTGTATGTTGCAGACATTGATAGGTGTAGGACGTACCGTATAGAAGTTAGGGCCATTTGAAGTTTAATCAGTGTTTGATTTGGGACTCAAGGGTAGCATAGCTTTGAGCGATAACTTAAATTGACAAGAGGCTCGAGTACTTTATTGTTACTAAATTTCAAGGTTTTATGACGCTCCAGTAAAAAGGTACAAGCATTTGTATGGTGCAAACTTTGACAGGTGTACCGTATAGGAGTTAGGGCCATTTTAAGTTTTATCAGTGTTTGATTTGGGACTCAAGGGTAGCATAGCTTTGAGCGATAGTTTAAATTAACAAGAGGCTCGAGTACTTTATTGTTACAAAATTTCAAGGTTTTATGACACTCCAATAAAAAGTTACAAGCATTTGTATGTTGCAAACATTGATAGGTGTAGGACGTACCGTATAGAAGCTAGGGCCATTTGAAGTTTAATCAGTGTTTGATTTGGGACTCAAGGGTAGCATAGCTTTGAGCGATAACTTAAATTGACAAGAGGCTCGAGTACTTTATTGTTACTAAATTTCAAGGTTTTATGACGCTCCAGTAAAAAGGTACAAGCATTTGTATGGTGCAAACTTTGACAGGTGTACCGTATAGGAGTTAGGGCCATTTGAATTTTTATCAGTGTTTGATTTGGGACTCAAGGGTAGCATAGCTTTGAGCGATAGTTTAAATTAACAAGAGGCTCGAGTACTTTATTGTTACAAAATTTCAAGGTTTTATGACGCTCCAGTAAAAAGTTACAAGCATTTGTTTGTTGCAAACTTTGATAGGTGTAGGACGTACCGTATATAAGTTAGGGCCATTTGAAGTTTTATCAGTGTTCGATTTTGGACTCAAGGGTCGCATAGCTTTGAGCGATAGCTTAAATTGACAAGAGGGTCGATTACTTTACTGTTACAAAATATCAAGGTTTTATGACGCGACAGTAAAAAGTTACAAGCATTTGTATGTTGCAAACTTTGATAGGTGTAGGACGTACCGTATAGAAGTTAGGGCCATTTGCAGTTTTATCAGTGTTCAATTTGGGACTCAAGGGTAGCATAGCTTTGAGCGATAGCTAAATTTACAAGAGGCTAGAGTACTTTACTGTTACAAAATTTCAAGGTTTTATGACGCTCCAGTAAAAAGTTACAAGCATTTGTATTTTGCAAACTTTGATAGGTGTAGAACATACCGTATAGAAGTTAGGGCCATTTGAAGTTTTATCAGTGTTTGATTTGGGACTCAAGGGTAGCATAGCTTTGAGCGATTACTTAAATTGACAAGAGGCTCGAGTACTTTATTGTTAGTAAATTTCAAGGTTTTATGACGCTCCAATAAAAAGTTACAAGCATTTGTATGTTGCAAACTTTGATAGGTGTAGGACGTACCGTATAGAAGTTAGTACCATTTGAAGTTTTATCAGTGTTTGATTTGGGACTCGAGGGTAGAATAGCTTTGAGCGATAACTTAAATTGACAAGAGGCTCGAGTACTTTACTGTTACAAAATTTCAAGGTTTTATGACGCTCCAGTAAAAAGTTACAAGCATTTGTATGTTGCAAACATTGATAGGTGTAGGACGTACCGTATAGAAGTTAGGGCCATTTGAAGTTTAATCAGTGTTTGATTTGGGACTCAAGGGTAGCATAGCTTTGAGCGATAACTTAAATTGACAAGAGGCTCGAGTACTTTATTGTTACTAAATTTCAAGGTTTTATGACGCTCCAGTAAAAAGGTACAAGCATTTGTATGTTGCAAACTTTGATAGGTGTACCGTATAGGAGTTACGGCCATTTGAAGTTTTATCAGTGTTTGATTTGGGACTCAAGGGTAGCATAGCTTTGAGCGATAGTTTAAATTAACAAGAGGCTCGAGTACTTTATTGTTACAAAATTTCAAGGTTTTATGACGCTCCAGTAAAAAGTTACAAGCATTTGTATGTTGCTAATTTTGATAAGTGTAGGACGTACCGTATAGAAGTTAGGGCCATTTGAAGTTTTATCAGTGTTTGATTTGGGACTGAATGGTAGCATAGCTTTGAGCGATAACTTAAATTGACAAGAGGCTCGAGTACTTTATTGTTACTAAATTTCAAGGTTTTGTGACGCTACAGTAAAAAGTTACAAGCATTTGTATATTGCAAACTTTGATAGGCGTAGGACGTACCGTATAGAAGTTAGGTCGATTTGAAGTTTTATCAGTGTTTGATTTGGGACTCAAAGGTAGCATAGCTTTAAGCGATTGCTTAAATTGACAAGAGGCTCGAGTACTTTATTGTTACAAAATTTCAAGGTTTTATGACGCTCCAGTAAAAAGTTACAAGCATTTGTATGCTGCAAGTTTTGATAGGTGTAGGACGTACCGTATAGAAGTTAGGGCCATTTGAAGTTTTATCAGTGTTCGATTTGGGACTCAAGGGTAGCATAGCTTTGAGCGATAGCTTAAATTTACAAGAGGCTAGAGTACTTTACTGTTACAAAATTTCAAGGTTTTATGACGCTCCAGTAAAAAGTTACAAGCATTTGTATTTTGCAAACTTTGATAGGTGTAGGACGTACCGTATAGAAGTTAGGGCCATTTGAAGTTTTATCAGTGTTTGATTTGGGACTCAAGGGTAGCATAGCTTTGAGCGATAACTTAAATTGACAAGAGGCTCGAGTACTTTATTGTTACTAAATTTCAAGGTTTTATGACGCTCCAATAAAAAGTTACAAGCATTTGTATGTTACAAACTTTGATAGGTGTAGGACGTACCGTATATAAGTTAGTACCATTTGAAGTTTTATCAGTGTTTGATTTGGGACTCAAGGGTAGAATAGCTTTGAGCGATAACTTAAATTGACAAGAGGCTCGAGTACTTTAGTGTTACAAAATTTCAAGGTTTTATGACGTTCCAGTAAAAAGTTACAAGCATTTGTATGTTGCAAACATTGATAGGTGTAGGACGTACCGTATAGAAGTTAGGGCCATTTGAAGTTTAATCAGTGTTTGATTTGGGACTCAAGGGTAGCATAGCTTTGAGCGATAACTTAAATTGACAAGAGGCTCGAGTACTTTATTGTTACTAAATTTCAAGGTTTTATGACGCTCCAATAAAAAGGTACAAGCATTTGTATGTTGCAAACTTTGATAGGTGTACCGTATAGGAGTTAGGGCCATTTGAAGTTTTATCAGTGTTTGATTTGGGACTCAATGGTAGCATAGCTTTGAGCGATAGTTTAAATTAACAAGAGGCTCGAGTACTTTATTGTTACAAAATTTCAAGGTTTTATGACGCTCCAGTAAAAAGTTACAAGCATTTGTATGTTGCTAATTTTGATAAGTGTAGGACGTACCGTATAGAAGTTAGGGCCATTTGAAGTTTTATCAGTGTTTGATTTGGGACTGAAGGGTAGCATAGCTTTGAGCGATAGCTTAAATTGACAAGAGGCTCGAGTACATTATTGTTACAAAATTTCAAGGTTTTATGACGTTCCAGTAAAAAGTTACAAGCATTTGTTTGTTGCAAACTTTAATAGGTGTAGGACGTACCGTATAGAAGTTAGGGCCATTTGAAGTTTTATCAGTGTTCGATTTGGGACTCAAGGGTCGCATAGCTTTGAGCGATAGCTTAAATTGACAAGAGGGTCGAGTACTTTATTGTTACAAAATTTCAAGGTTTTATGACGCTCCACTAAAAAGTTACAAGCATTTGTATTTTGCAAACTTTGATAGGTGTAGGACGTACCGTATATAAGTTAGGGCCATTTGAAGTTTTATCAGTGTTTTATTTGGGACTCAAGGGTAGCATAGCTTTGAGCGATTACTTAAATTGACAAGAGGCTCGAGTACTTTATTGTTACTAAATTTCAAGGTTTTATGACGCTCCAATAAAAAGTTACAAGCATTTGTATGTTGCAAACTTTGATAGGTGTAGGACGTACCGTATAGAAGTTAGTACCATTTGAAGTTTTATCAGTGTTTGATTTGGGACTCGAGGGTAGAATAGCTTTGAGCGATAACTTAAATTGACAAGAGGCTCGAGTACTTTACTGTTACAAAATTTCAAGGTTTTATGACGCTCCAGTAAAAAGTTACAAGCATTTGTATGTTGCAAACATTGATAGGTGTAGGACGTACCGTATAGAAGTTAGGGCCATTTGAAGTTTAATCAGTGTTTGATTTGGGACTCAAGGGTAGCATAGCTTTGAGCGATAGCTTAAATTTACAAGAGGCTAGAGTACTTTACTGTTACAAAATTTCAAGGTTTTATGACGCTCCAGTAAAAAGTTACAAGCATTTGTATTTTGCAAACTTTGATAGGTGTAGGACGTACCGTATAGAAGTTAGGGCCATTTGAAGTTTTATCAGTGTTTGATTTGGGACTCAAGGGTAGCATAGCTTTGAGCGATAACTTAAATTGACAAGAGGCTCGAGTACTTTATTGTTACTAAATTTCAAGGTTTTATGACGCTCCAATAAAAAGTTACAAGCATTTGTATGTTACAAACTTTGATAGGTGTAGGACGTACCGTATATAAGTTAGTACCATTTGAAGTTTTATCAGTGTTTGATTTGGGACTCAAGGGTAGAATAGCTTTGAGCGATAACTTAAATTGACAAGAGGCTCGAGTACTTTAGTGTTACAAAATTTCAAGGTTTTATGACGTTCCAGTAAAAAGTTACAAGCATTTGTATGTTGCAAACATTGATAGGTGTAGGACGTACCGTATAGAAGTTAGGGCCATTTGAAGTTTAATCAGTGTTTGATTTGGGACTCAAGGGTAGCATAGCTTTGAGCGATAACTTAAATTGACAAGAGGCTCGAGTACTTTATTGTTACTAAATTTCAAGGTTTTATGACGCTCCAGTAAAAAGGTACAAGCATTTGTATGTTGCAAACTTTGATAGGTGTACCGTATAGGAGTTAGGGCCATTTGAAGTTTTATCAGCGTTTGATTTGGGACTCAAGGGTAGCATAGCTTTGAGCGATAGTTTAAATTAACAAGAGGCTCGAGTACTTTATTGTTACAAAATTTCAAGGTTTTATGACGCTCCAGTAAAAAGTTACAAGCATTTGTATGTTGCTAATTTTGATAAGTGTAGGACGTACCGTATAGAAGTTAGGGCCATTTGAAGTTTTATCAGTGTTTGATTTGGGACTGAAGGGTAGCATAGCTTTGAGCGATAGCTTAAATTGACAAGAGGCTCGAGTACTTTATTGTTTCAAAATTGCAAGGTTTTATGACGATCCAGTAAAAAGTTACAAGCATTTGTATGTTGCAAACTTTGATAGGTGTAGCACGTACCGTATAGAAGTCAGGGCCATTTGAAGCTTTATCAGTGTTTGATTTGGGACTCAAGGGTAGCATAGCTTTGAGCGATAGCTTAAATTGACAGGAGGCTCGAGTACATTATTGTTACAAAATTTCAAGGTTTTATGACGTTCCAGTAAAAAGTTACAAGCATTTGTTTGTTGCAAACTTTAATAGGTGTAGGACGTACCGTATAGAAGTTAGGGCCATTTGAAGTTTTATCAGTGTTCGATTTGGGACTCAAGGGTCGCATAGCTTTGAGCGATAGCTTAAATTGACAAGAGGGTCGAGTACTTTATTGTTACAAAATTTCAAGGTTTTATGACGCTCCACTAAAAAGTTACAAGCATTTGTATGTTGCAAACTTTGATAGGTGTAGGACGTACCGTATAGAAGTTAGGGCCATTTGAAGTTTTATCAGTGTTAGATTTGGGACTCAAGGGTAGCATAGCATTGAGCGATAATTTAAATTAACAAGAGGCTCGAGTACTTTATTGTTACAAAATTTCAAGGTTTTATGACGCTCCAGTAAAAAGTTACAAGCATTTGTTTGTTGCAAACTTTGATAGGTGTAGGACGTACCGTATATAAGTTAGGGCCATTTGAAGTTTTATCAGTGTTCGATTTGGGACTCAAGGGTCGCATAGCTTTGAGCGATAGCTTAAATTGACAAGAGGGTCGATTACTTTACTGTTACAAAATTTCAAGGTTTTATGACGCTACAGTAAAAAGTTACAAGTATTTGTATGTTGCAAACTTTGATAGGTGTAGGACGTACCGTATAGAAGTTAGGGCCATTTGAAGTTTTATCAGTGTTTGATTTGGGACTCAATGGTAGCATAGCTTTGAGCGATAACTTAAATTGACAAGAGGCTCGAGTACTTTGTTGTTACTAAATTTCAAGGTTTTATGACGCTCCAGTAAAAAGTTACAAGCATTTGTATGCTGCAAACTTTGATAGGTGTAGGACGTACCGTATAGAAGTTAGGGCCATTTGAAGTTTTATCAGTGTTTGATTTGGGACTCAAGGGTAGCATAGCTTTGAGCGATAACTTAAATTGACAAGAGGCTCGAGTACTTTATTGTTACTAAATTTCAAGGTTTTGTGACGCTCCAGTAAAAAGTTACAAGCATTTGTATGTTGCAAACTTTGATAGGTGTAGGACGTACCGTATAGAAGTTAGGGCCATTTGAAGTTTTATCAGTGTTTGATTTGGGACTCAAAGGTAGCATAGCTTTAAGCGATTGGTTAAATTGATAAGAGGCTCGAGTACTTTATTGTTACAAAATTTCAAGGTTTTATGACGCTCCAGTAAAAAGTTACAAGCATTTGTATGCTGCAAGCTTTGATAGGTGTAGGACGTACCGTATAGAAGTTAGGGCCATTTGCAGTTTTATCAGTGTTCGATTTGGGACTCAAGGGTAGCATAGCTTTGAGCGATAGCTAAATTTACAAGAGGCTAGAGTACTTTATTGTTACTAAATTTCAAGGTTTTATGACGCTCCAATAAAAAGTTACAAGCATTTGTATGTTGCAAACTTTGATAGGTGTAGGACGTACCGTATAGAAGTTAGTACCATTTGAAGTTTTATCAGTGTTTGATTTGGGACTCAAGGGTAGAATAGCTTTGAGCGATAACTTAAATTGACAAGAGGCTCGAGTACTTTACTGTTACAAAATTTCAAGGTTTTATGACGCTCCAGTAAAAAGTTACAAGCATTTGTATGTTGCAAACATTGATAGGTGTAGGACGTACCGTATAGAAGTTAGGGACATTTGAAGTTTAATCAGTGTTTGATTTGGGACTCAAGGGTAGCATAGCTTTGAGCGATAACTTAAATTGACAAGAGGCTCGAGTACTTTATTGTTACTAAATTTCAAGGTTTTATGACGCTCCAGTAAAAAGGTACAAGCATTTGTATGTTGCAAACTTTGATAGGTGTACCGTTTAGGAGTTACGGCCATTTGAAGTTTTTATCAGTGTTTGATTTGGGACTCAAGGGTAGCATAGCTTTGAGCGATAGTTTAAATTAACAAGAGGCTCGAGTACTTTATTGTTACAAAAGTTCAAGGTTTTATGACGCTCCAGTAAAAAGTTACAAGCATTTGTATGTTGCTAATTTTGATAGGTGTAGAACGTACCGTATATAAGTTAGGGCCATTTGAAGTTTTATCAGTGTTTGATTTGGGCCTCAAGGGTAGCATAGCTTTGAGCGATAACTTAAATTGACAAGAGGCTCGAGTACTTTACTGTTACAAAATTTCAAGGTTTTATGACGCTCCAGTAAAAAGTTACAAGCATTTGTATGTTGCTAATTTTGATAAGTGTAGGACGTACCGTATAGAAGTTAGGGCCATTTGAAGCTTTATCAGTGTTTGATTTGGGACTCAAGGGTAGCATAGCTTTGAGCGATAGCTTAAATTGACAGGAGGCTCGAGTACATTATTGTTACAAAATTTCAAGGTTTTATGACGTTCCAGTAAAAAGTTACAAGCATTTGTTTGTTGCAAACTTTAATAGGTGTAGGACGTACCGTATAGAAGTTAGGGCCATTTGAAGTTTTATCAGTGTTCGATTTGGGACTCAAGGGTCGCATAGCTTTGAGCGATAGCTTAAATTGACAAGAGGGTCGAGTACTTTATTGTTACAAAATTTCAAGGTTTTATGACGCTCCACTAAAAAGTTACAAGCATTTGTATGTTGCAAACTTTGATAGGTGTAGGACGTACCGTATAGAAGTTACGGCCATTTGAAGTTTTATCAGTGTTAGATTTGGGACTCAAGGGTAGCATAGCTTTGAGCGATAGTTTAAATTAACAAGAGGCTCGAGTACTTTATTGTTACAAAATTTCAAGGTTTTATGACGCTCCAGTAAAAAGTTACAAGCATTTGTTTGTTGCAAACTTTGATAGGTGTAGGACGTACCGTATATAAGTTAGGGCCATTTGAAGTTTTATCAGTGTTCGATTTGGGACTCAAGGATCGCATAGATTTGAGCGATAGCTTAAATTGACAAGAGGGTCGATTACTTTACTGTTACAAAATTTCAAGGTTTTATGACGCGACAGTAAAAAGTTACAAGCATTTGTATGTTGCAAACTTTGATAGGTGTAGGACGTACCGTATAGAAGTTAGGGCCATTTGAAGTTTTATCAGTGTTTGATTTGGGACTCAATGGTAGCATAGCTTTGAGCGATAACTTAAATTGACAAGAGGCTCGAGTACTTTGTTGTTACTAAATTTCAAGGTTTTATGACGCTCCAGTAAAAAGTTACAAGCATTTGTATGCTGCAAACTTTGATAGGTGTAGGACGTACCGTATAGAAGTTAGGGCCATTTGAAGTTTTATCAGTGTTTGATTTGGGACTCAAGGGTAGCATAGCTTTGAGCGATAACTTAAATTGACAAGAGGCTCGAGTACTTTATTGTTACTAAATTTCAAGGTTTTGTGACGCTCCAGTAAAAAGTTACAAGCATTTGTATGTTGCAAACTTTGATAGGTGTACCGTATAGGAGTTACGGCCATTTGAAGTTTTATCAGTGTTTGATTTGGGACTCAAGGGTAGCATAGCTTTGAGCGATAGTTTAAATTAACAAGAGGCTCGAGTACTTTATTGTTACAAAATTTCAAGGTTTTATGACGCTCCAGTAAAAAGTTACAAGCATTTGTATGTTGCTAATTTTGATAAGTGTAGGACGTACCGTATAGAAGTTAGGGCCATTTGAAGTTTTATCAGTGTTTGATTTGGGACTGAATGGTAGCATAGCTTTGAGCGATAACTTAAATTGACAAGAGGCTCGAGTACTTTATTGTTACTAAATTTCAAGGTTTTGTGACGCTCCAGTAAAAAGTTACAAGCATTTGTATGTTGCAAACTTTGATAGGCGTAGGACGTACCGTATAGAAGTTAGGTCGATTTGAAGTTTTATCAGTGTTTGATTTGGGACTCAAAGGTAGCATAGCTTTAAGCTATTGCTTAAATTGACAAGAGGCTCGAGTACTTTATTGTTACAAAATTTCAAGGTTTTATGACGCTCCAGTAAAAAGTTACAAGCATTTGTATGCTGCAAGCTTTGATAGGTGTAGGACGTACCGTATAGAAGTTAGGGCCATTTGAAGTTTTATCAGTGTTCGATTTGGGACTCAAGGGTAGCATAGCTTTGAGCGATAGCTTAAATTTACAAGAGGCTAGAGTACTTTACTGTTACAAAATTTCAAGGTTTTATGACGCTCCAGTAAAAAGTTACAAGCATTTGTATTTTGCAAACTTTGATAGGTGTAGGACGTACCGTATAGAAGTTAGGGCCATTTGAAGTTTTATCAGTGTTTGATTTGGGACTCAAGGGTAGCATAGCTTTGAGCGATAACTTAAATTGACAAGAGGCTCGAGTACTTTATTGTTACTAAATTTCAAGGTTTTATGACGCTCCAATAAAAAGTTTCAAGCATTTGTATGTTACAAACTTTGATAGGTGTAGGACGTACCGTATATAAGTTAGTACCATTTGAAGTTTTATCAGTGTTTGATTTGGGACTCAAGGGTAGAATAGCTTTGAGCGATAACTTAAATTGACAAGAGGCTCGAGTACTTTAGTGTTACAAAATTTCAAGGTTTTATGACGTTCCAGTAAAAAGTTACAAGCATTTGTATGTTGCAAACATTGATAGGTGTAGGACGTACCGTATAGAAGTTAGGGCCATTTGAAGTTTAATCAGTGTTTGATTTGGGACTCAAGGGTAGCATAGCTTTGAGCGATAACTTAAATTGACAAGAGGCTCGAGTACTTTATTGTTACTAAATTTCAAGGTTTTATGACGCTCCAGTAAAAAGGTACAAGCATTTGTATGTTGCAAACTTTGATAGGTGTACCGTATAGGAGTTAGGGCCATTTGAAGTTTTATCAGCGTTTGATTTGGGACTCAAGGGTAGCATAGCTTTGAGCGATAGTTTAAATTAACAAGAGGCTCGAGTACTTTATTGTTACAAAATTTCAAGGTTTTATGACGCTCCAGTAAAAAGTTACAAGCATTTGTATGTTGCTAATTTTGAAAAGTGTAGGACGTACCGTATAGAAGTTAGGGCCATTTGAAGTTTTATCAGTGTTTGATTTGGGACTGAAGGGTAGCATAGCTTTGAGCGATAGCTTAAATTGACAAGAGGCTCGAGTACTTTATTGTTTCAAAATTGCAAGGTTTTATGACGATCCAGTAAAAAGTTACAAGCATTTGTATGTTGCAAACTTTGATAGGTGTAGCACGTACCGTATAGAAGTCAGGGCCATTTGAAGCTTTATCAGTGTTTGATTTGGGACTCAAGGGTAGCATAGCTTTGAGCGATAGCTTAAATTGACAGGAGGCTCGAGTACATTATTGTTACAAAATTTCAAGGTTTTATGACGTTCCAGTAAAAAGTTACAAGCATTTGTTTGTTGCAAACTTTAATAGGTGTAGGACGTACCGTATAGAAGTTAGGGCCATTTGAAGTTTTATCAGTGTTCGATTTGGGACTCAAGGGTCGCATAGCTTTGAGCGATAGCTTAAATTGACAAGAGGGTCGAGTACTTTATTGTTACAAAATTTCAAGGTTTTATGACGCTCCACTAAAAAGTTACAAGCATTTGTATGTTGCAAACTTTGATAGGTGTAGGACGTACCGTATAGAAGTTAGGGCCATTTGAAGTTTTATCAGTGTTAGATTTGGGACTCAAGGGTAGCATAGCTTTGAGCGATAATTTAAATTAACAAGAGGCTCGAGTACTTTATTGTTACAAAATTTCAAGGTTTTATGACGCTCCAGTAAAAAGTTACAAGCATTTGTTTGTTGCAAACTTTGATAGGTGTAGGACGTACCGTATATAAGTTAGGGCCATTTGAAGTTTTATCAGTGTTCGATTTGGGACTCAAGGGTCGCATAGCTTTGAGCGATAGCTTAAATTGACAAGAGGGTCGATTACTTTACTGTTACAAAATTTCAAGGTTTTATGACGCGACAGTAAAAAGTTACAAGTATTTGTATGTTGCAAACTTTGATAGGTGTAGGACGTACCGTATAGAAGTTAGGGCCATTTGAAGTTTTATCAGTGTTTGATTTGGGACTCAATGGTAGCATAGCTTTGAGCGATAACTTAAATTGACAAGAGGCTCGAGTACTTTGTTGTTACTAAATTTCAAGGTTTTATGACGCTCCAGTAAAAAGTTACAAGCATTTGTATGCTGCAAACTTTGATAGGTGTAGGACGTACCGTATAGAAGTTAGGGCCATTTGAAGTTTTATCAGTGTTTGATTTGGGACTCAAGGGTAGCATAGCTTTGAGCGATAACTTAAATTGACAAGAGGCTCGAGTACTTTATTGTTACTAAATTTCAAGGTTTTGTGACGCTCCAGTAAAAAGTTACAAGCATTTGTATGTTGCAAACTTTGATAGGTGTAGGACGTACCGTATAGAAGTTAGGGCCATTTGAAGTTTTATCAGTGTTTGATTTGGGACTCAAAGGTAGCATAGCTTTAAGCGATTGGTTAAATTGATAAGAGGCTCGAGTACTTTATTGTTACAAAATTTCAAGGTTTTATGACGCTCCAGTAAAAAGTTACAAGCATTTGTATGCTGCAAGCTTTGATAGGTGTAGGACGTACCGTATAGAAGTTAGGGCCATTTGCAGTTTTATCAGTGTTCGATTTGGGACTCAAGGGTAGCATAGCTTTGAGCGATAGCTAAATTTACAAGAGGCTAGAGTACTTTACTGTTACAAAATTTCAAGGTTTTATGACGCTCCAGTAAAAAGTTACAAGCATTTGTATTTTGCAAACTTTGATAGGTGTAGAACGTACCGTATATAAGTTAGGGCCATTTGAAGTTTTATCAGTGTTTGATTTGGGCCTCAAGGGTAGCATAGCTTTGAGCGATAACTTAAATTGACAAGAGGCTCGAGTACTTTATTGTTACTAAATTTCAAGGTTTTATGACGCTCCAATAAAAAGTTACAAGCATTTGTATGTTGCAAACTTTAATAGGTGTAGGACGTACCGTATAGAAGTTAGGGCCATTTGAAGTTTTATCAGTGTTCGATTTGGGACTCAAGGGTCGCATAGCTTTGAGCGATAGCTTAAATTGACAAGAGGGTCGAGTACTTTATTGTTACAAAATTTCAAGGTTTTATGACGCTCCACTAAAAAGTTACAAGCATTTGTATGTTGCAAACTTTGATAGGTGTAGGACGTACCGTATAGAAGTTAGGGCCATTTGAAGTTTTATCAGTGTTAGATTTGGGACTCAAGGGTAGCATAGCTTTGAGCGATAATTTAAATTAACAAGAGGCTCGAGTACTTTATTGTTACAAAATTTCAAGGTTTTATGACGCTCCAGTAAAAAGTTACAAGCATTTGTTTGTTGCAAACTTTGATAGGTGTAGGACGTACCGTATATAAGTTAGGGCCATTTGAAGTTTTATCAGTGTTCGATTTGGGACTCAAGGGTCGCATAGCTTTGAGCGATAGCTTAAATTGACAAGAGGGTCGATTACTTTACTGTTATAAAATTTCAAGGTTTTATGACGCGACAGTAAAAAGTTACAAGTATTTGTATGTTGCAAACTTTGATAGGTGTAGGACGTACCGTATAGAAGTTAGGGCCATTTGAAGTTTTATCAGTGTTTGATTTGGGACTCAATGGTAGCATAGCTTTGAGCGATAACTTAAATTGACAAGAGGCTCGAGTACTTTGTTGTTACTAAATTTCAAGGTTTTATGACGCTCCAGTAAAAAGTTACAAGCATTTGTATGCTGCAAACTTTGATAGGTGTAGGACGTACCGTATAGAAGTTAGGGCCATTTGAAGTTTTATCAGTGTTTGATTTGGGACTCAAGGGTAGCATAGCTTTGAGCGATAACTTAAATTGACAAGAGGCTCGAGTACTTTATTGTTACTAAATTTCAAGGTTTTGTGACGCTCCAGTAAAAAGTTACAAGAATTTGTATGTTGCAAACTTTGATAGGTGTAGGACGTACCGTATAGAAGTTAGGGCCATTTGAAGTTTTATCAGTGTTTGATTTGGGACTCAAAGGTAGCATAGCTTTAAGCGATTG
This sequence comes from Clusia tigrina, assembly GCA_920105625.2. Classification (NCBI taxonomy): domain Eukaryota; kingdom Metazoa; phylum Arthropoda; class Insecta; order Diptera; family Clusiidae; genus Clusia; species Clusia tigrina. Next base: position 414,715 of record CAKKTE020000288.1, read on the forward strand.
GTTAAATTGATAAGAGGCTCGAGTACTTTATTGTTACAAAATTTCAAGGTTTTATGACGCTCCAGTAAAAAGTTACAAGCATTTGTATGCTGCAAGCTTTGATAGGTGTAGGACGTACCGTATAGAAGTTAGGGCCATTTGCAGTTTTATCAGTGTTCGATTTGGGACTCAAGGGTAGCATAGCTTTGAGCGATAGCTAAATTTACAAGAGGCTAGAGTACTTTACTGTTACAAAATTTCAAGGTTTTATGACGCTCCAGTAAAAAGTTACAAGCATTTGTATTTTGCAAACTTTGATAGGTGTAGAACGTACCGTATATAAGTTAGGGCCATTTGAAGTTTTATCAGTGTTTGATTTGGGCCTCAAGGGTAGCATAGCTTTGAGCGATAACTTAAATTGACAAGAGGCTCGAGTACTTTATTGTTACTAAATTTCAAGTTTTTATGACGCTCCAATAAAAAGTTACAAGCATTTGTATGTTGCAAACTTTGATAGGTGTAGGACGTACCGTATAGAAGTTAGTACCATTTGAAGTTTTATCAGTGTTTGATTTGGGACTCAAGGGTAGAATAGCTTTGAGCGATAACTTAAATTGACAAGAGGCTCGAGTACTTTACTGTTACAAAATTTCAAGGTTTTATGACGCTCCAGTAAAAAGCTACAAGCATTTGTATGTTGCAAACATTGATAGGTGTAGGACGTACCGTATAGAAGTTAGGGCCATTTGAAGTTTAATCAGTGTTTGATTTGGGACTCAAGGGTAGCATAGCTTTGAGCGATAACTTAAATTGACAAGAGGCTCGAGTACTTTATTGTTACTAAATTTCAAGGTTTTATGACGCTCCAGTAAAAAGGTACAAGCATTTGTATGTTGCAAACTTTGATAGGTGTACCGTATAGGAGTTACGGCCATTTGAAGTTTTTATCAGTGTTTGATTTGGGACTCAAGGGTAGCATAGCTTTGAGCGATAGTTTAAATTAACAAGAGGCTCGAGTACTTTATTGTTACAAAATTTCAAGGTTTTATGACGCTCCAGTAAAAAGTTACAAGCATTTGTATGTTGCTAATTTTGATAGGTGTAGAACGTACCGTATATAAGTTAGGGCCATTTGAAGTTTTATCAGTGTTTGATTTGGGCCTCAAGGGTAGCATAGCTTTGAGCGATAACTTAAATTGACAAGAGGCTCGAGTACTTTACTGTTACAAAATTTCAAGGTTTTATGACGCTCCAGTAAAAAGTTACAAGCATTTGTATGTTGCTAATTTTGATAAGTGTAGGACGTACCGTATAGAAGTTAGGGCCATTTGAAGCTTTATCAGTGTTTGATTTGGGACTCAAGGGTAGCATAGCTTTGAGCGATAGCTTAAATTGACAGGAGGCTCGAGTACATTATTGTTACAAAATTTCAAGGTTTTATGACGTTCCAGTAAAAAGTTACAAGCATTTGTTTGTTGCAAACTTTAATAGGTGTAGGACGTACCGTATAGAAGTTAGGGCCATTTGAAGTTTTATCAGTGTTCGATTTGGGACTCAAGGGTCGCATAGCTTTGAGCGATAGCTTAAATTGACAAGAGGGTCGAGTACTTTATTGTTACAAAATTTCAAGGTTTTATGACGCTCCACTAAAAAGTTACAAGCATTTGTATGTTGCAAACTTTGATAGGTGTAGGACGTACCGTATAGAAGTTAGGGCCATTTGAAGTTTTATCAGTGTTAGATTTGGGACTCAAGGGTAGCATAGCTTTGAGCAATAGTTTAAATTAACAAGAGGCTCGAGTACTTTATTGTTACAAAATTTCAAGGTTTTATGACGCTCCAGTAAAAAGTTACAAGCATTTGTTTGTTGCAAACTTTGATAGGTGTAGGACGTACCGTATATAAGTTAGGGCCATTTGAAGTTTTATCAGTGTTCGATTTGGGACTCAAGGATCGCATAGATTTGAGCGATAGCTTAAATTGACAAGAGGGTCGATTACTTTACTGTTACAAAATTTCAAGGTTTTATGACGCGACAGTAAAAAGTTACAAGCATTTGTATGTTGCAAACTTTGATAGGTGTAGGACGTACCGTATAGAAGTTAGGGCCATTTAAAGTTTTATCAGTGTTTGATTTGGGACTCAATGGTAGCATAGCTTTGAGCGATAACTTAAATTGACAAGAGGCTCGAGTACTTTGTTGTTACTAAATTTCAAGGTTTTATGACGCTCCAGTAAAAAGTTACAAGCATTTGTATGCTGCAAACTTTGATAGGTGTAGGACGTACCGTATAGAAGTTAGGGCCATTTGAAGTTTTATCAGTGTTTGATTTGGGACTCAAGGGTAGCATAGCTTTGAGCGATAACTTAAATTGACAAGAGGCTCGAGTACTTTATTGTTACTAAATTTCAAGGTTTTGTGACGCTCCAGTAAAAAGTTACAAGCATTTGTATGTTGCAAACTTTGATAGGTGTAGGACGTACCGTATAGAAGTTAGGGCCATTTGAAGTTTTATCAGTGTTTGATTTGGGACTCAAAGGTAGCATAGCTTTAAGCGATTGCTTAAATTGATAAGAGGCTCGAGTACTTTATTGTTACAAAATTTCAAGGTTTTATGACGCTCCAGTAAAAAGTTACAAGCATTTGTATGATGCAATCTTTGATAGGTGTAGGACGTACCGTATAGAAGTTAGGGCCATTTGCAGTTTTATCAGTGTTCGATTTGGGACTCAAGGGTAGCATAGCTTTGAGCGATAGCTAAATTTACAAGAGGCTAGAGTACTTTACTGTTACAAAATTTCAAGGTTTTATGACGCTCCAGTAAAAAGTTACAAGCATTTGTATTTTGCAAACTTTGATAGGTGTAGAACGTACCGTATATAAGTTAGGGCCATTTGAAGTTTTATCAGTGTTTGATTTGGGACTCAAGGGTAGCATAGCTTTGAGCGATAACTTAAATTGACAAGAGGCTCGAGTACTTTATTGTTACTAAATTTCAAGGTTTTATGACGCTCCAATAAAAAGTTACAAGCATTTGTATGTTGCAAACTTTGATAGGTGTAGGACGTACCATATAGAAGTTAGTACCATTTGAAGTTTTATCAGTGTTTGATTTGGGACTCAAGGGTAGAATAGCTTTGAGCGATAACTTAAATTGACAAGAGGCTCGAGTACTTTACTGTTACAAAATTTCAAGGTTTTATGACGCTCCAGTAAAAAGTTACAAGCATTTGTATGTTGCAAACATTGATAGGTGTAGGACGTACCGTATAGAAGTTAGGGCCATTTGAAGTTTAATCAGTGTTTGATTTGGGACTCAAGGGTAGCATAGCTTTGAGCGATAACTTAAATTGACAAGAGGCTCGAGTACTTTATTGTTACTAAATTTCAAGGTTTTATGACGCTCCAGTAAAAAGGTACAAGCATTTGTATGTTGCAAACTTTGATAGGTGTACCGTATAGGAGTTACGGCCATTTGAAGTTTTTATCAGTGTTTGATTTGGGACTCAAGGGTAGCATAGCTTTGAGCGATAGTTTAAATTAACAAGAGGCTCGAGTACTTTATTGTTACAAAATTTCAAGGTTTTATGACGCTCCAGTAAGTTACAAGCATTTGTATGTTGCTAATTTTGATAAGTGTAGGACGTACCGTATAGAAGTTAGGGCCATTTGAAGTTTTATCAGTGTTTGATTTGGGACTGAAGGGTAGCATAGCTTTGAGCGATAACTTAAATTGACAAGAGGCTCGAGCACTTTATTGTTACTAAATTTCAAGGTTTTGTGACGCTCCAGTAAACAGTTACAAGCATTTGTATGTTGCAACCTTTGATAGGCGTAGGACGTACCGTATAGAAGTTAGGTCGATTTGAAGTTTTATCAGTGTTTGATTTGGGACTCAAAGGTAGCATAGCTTTAAGCGATTGCTTAAATTGACAAGAGGCTCGAGTACTTTATTGTTACAAAATTTCAAGGTTTTATGACGCTCCAGTAAAAAGTTACAAGCATTTGTATGCTGCAAGCTTTTATAGGTGTAGGACGTACCGTATAGAAGTTAGGGCCATTTGAAGTTTTATCAGTGTTCGATTTGGGACTCAAGGGTAGCATAGCTTTGAGCGATAGCTTAAATTTACAAGAGGCTAGAGTACTTTACTGTTACAAAATTTCAAGGTTTTATGACGCTCCAGTAAAAAGTTACAAGCATTTGTATTTTGCAAACTTTGATAGGTGTAGGACGTACCGTATAGAAGTTAGGGCCATTTGAAGTTTTATCAGTGTTTGATTTGGGACTCAAGGGTAGCATAGCTTTGAGCGATAACTTAAATTGACAAGAGGCTCGAGTACTTTATTGTTACTAAATTTCAAGGTTTTATGACGCTCCAATAAAAAGTTACAAGCATTTGTATGTTGCAAACTTTGATAGGTGTAGGACGTACCGTATAGAAGTTAGTACCATTTGAAGTTTTATCAGTGTTTGATTTGGGACTCAAGGGTAGAATAGCTTTGAGCGATAACTTAAATTGACAAGAGGCTCGAGTACTTTAGTGTTACAAAATTTCAAGGTTTTATGACGCTCCAGTAAAAAGTTACAAGCATTTGTATGTTGCAAACATTGATAGGTGTAGGACGTACCGTATAGAAGTTAGGGCCATTTGAAGTTTAATCAGTGTTTGATTTGGGACTCAAGGGTAGCATAGCTTTGAGCGATAGCTTAAATTGACAGGAGGCTCGAGTACTTTATTGTTACTAAATTTCAAGGTTTTATGACGCTCCAGTAAAAAGTTACAATCATTTGTATATTGCAAACTTTGATAGGTGTAGGACGTACCGTATAGAAGTTAGGTCCATTTGAAGTTTTATCAGTGTTTGATTTGGGACTCAAAGGTAGCATAGCTTTAAGAGATTGCTTAAATTGACAAGATTCTCGAGTACTTTATTGTTACAAAATTTCAAGGTTTTATGACGCTCCAGTAAAAAGTTACAAGCATTTGTATGCTGCAAGCTTTGATAGGTGTAGAATGTACCATTTGGAAGTTAGGGCCATTTGAAGTTTTATCAGTGTTCGATTTGGGACTCAAGGGTAGCATAGCTTTGAGCGATAGCTTAAACTGACAAGAGGCTAGAGTACTTTACTGTTACAAAATTTCAAGGTTTTATGACGCTCCAGTAAAAAGTTACAAGCATTTGTATGTTGCAAACTTTGATAGGTGTAGGACGTACCGTATAGAAGTTAGGGCCATTTGAAGTTTTATCAGTGTTTGATTTGGGACTCAAGGGTAGCATAGTTTTGAGCGATAACTTAAATTGACAAGAGGCTCGAGTACTTTATTGTTACAAAATTTCAAAGTTTTATGACGCTCCACTAAAAAGTTACAAGCATTTGTATGTTGCAAACTTTGATAGGTGTAGGACGTACCGTATAGAAGTTAGGGCCATTTGAAGTTTTATCAGTGTTTGATTTGGGACTCAAGGGTAGCATAGCTTTGAGCGATAACTTAAATTGACAAGAGGCTCGAGTACTTTATTGTTACTAAATTTCAAGGTTTTATGACGCTCCAGTAAAAAGTTACAATCATTTGTATGTTGCAAACTTTGATAGGTGTAGGACGTACCGTATAGAAGTTAGGTCCATTTGAAGTTTTATCAGTGTTTGATTTGGGACTCAAAGGTAGCATAGCTTTAAGAGATTGCTTAAATTGACAAGAGGCTCGAGTACTTTATTGTTACAAAATTTCAAGGTTTTATGACGCTCCAGTAAAAAGTTACAAGCATTTGTATGCTGCAAGCTTTGATAGGTGTAGAATGTACCATTTGGAAGTTAGGGCCATTTGAAGTTTTATCAGTGTTCGATTTGGGACTCAAGGGTAGCATAGCTTTGAGCGATAGCTTAAATTGACAAGAGGCTAGAGTACTTTATTGTTACTAAATTTCAAGGTTTTATGACGCTCCAGTAAAAAGTTACAATCATTTGTATGTTGCAAACTTTGATAGGTGTAGGATGTACCGTATAGAAGTTAGGTCCATTTGAAGTTTTATCAGTGTTTGATTTGGGACTCAAAGGTAGCATAGCTTTAAGAGATTGCTTAAATTGACAAGAGGCTCGAGTACTTTATTGTTACAAAATTTCAAGGTTTTATGACGCTCCAGTAAAAAGTTACAAGCATTTGTATGCTGCAAGCTTTGATAGGTGTAGAATGTACCATTTGGAAGTTAGGGCCATTTGAAGTTTTATCAGTGTTCGATTTGGGACTCAAGGGTAGCATAGCTTTGAGCGATAGCTTAAATTGACAAGAGGCTAGAGTACTTTACTGTTACAAAATTTCAAGGTTTTATGACGCTCCAGTAAAAAGTTACAAGCATTTGTATGTTGCAAACTTTGATAGGTGTAGGACGTACCGTATAGAAGTTAGGGTCATTTGAAGTTTTATCAGTGTTTGATTTGGGACTCAAGGGTAGCATAGTTTTGAGCGATAACTTAAATTGACAAGAGGCTAGAGTACTTTACTGTTACAAAATTTCAAGGTTTTATGACGCTCCAGTAAAAAGTTACAAGCATTTGTATGTTGCGAACTTTGATGGTTGTAGGTCGTACCGTATAGAAGTTAGGTCCATTTGAAGTTTTATCAGTGTTTGATTTGGGACTCAAAGGTAGCATAGCTTTAAGCGATTGCTTAAATTGACAAGAGGCTCGAGTACTTTATTGTTACTAAATTTCAAGGTTTTATGACGCTCCAGTAAAAAGTTACAAGCATTTGTATGTTGCAAACTTTGATAGGTGTAGGACGTACCGTATAGAAGTTAGTACCATTTGAAGTTTTATCAGTGTTTGATTTGGGACTCAAGGGTAGCATAGCTTTGAGCGATAACTTAAATTGACAAGAGGCTCGAGTACTTTACTGTTACAAAATTTCAAGGTTGTATGACGCTCCAGTAAAAAGTTACAAGCATTTATATGTTGCAAACTGTGATAGGTGTAGGACGTACCGTATAGAAATTAGGGCTATTTGAAGTTTTATCAGTGTTTGGATTGGGACTCAAGGGTATCATAGCTTTGAGCGATAGCTTAAATTAACAAGAGGCTCGAGTACTTTATTGTTACAAAATTTCAAGGTTTTATGACGCTCCAGTAAAAAGTTACAAGCATTTGTATGTTGCTAACTTTGATAAGGGTAGGACGTACCGTATAGAAGTTAGGGCCATTTGAAGTTTTATCAGTGTTTGATTTGGGACTGAAGGGTAGTATAGCTTTGACCGATAGCTTAAATTGACAACAGGCTCGAGTACTTTATTGTTACAAAATTACAAGGTTTTATGATGCTCCAGTAAAAAGTTACAAGCATTTGTATGCTGCAAACTTTGATAGCTGTAGGACGTACCGTATAGAAGTCAGGGCCATTTGAAGCTTTATCAATGTTTGATTTGGGACTCAAGGGTAGCATAGCTTTGAGCGATAGCTTAAAATGACAAGAGGCTCGAGTACTTTGTTGTTATAACATTGCAAGGTTTTATGACGCTCCAGTAAAAAGTTACAAACATTTGTATGTTGCAAACTTTGATAGGTGGAGGACGTACCGTATAGAAGTTAGGGCCATTTGAAGTTTTTTTATCAGTGTTCGATTTGGGACTCAAGGGTAGGATAGCTATGAGCGATAGCTTAAATTGACAAGAGGCTCGAGTACTTTATTGTTACAAAATTTCAAGGTTTTATGACGCTCAGGTAAAAAGTTACAAGCATTTGTTTGTTGCAAACTTTGATATGTGTAGGACGTACCATAAAGAAGTTAGGGCCATTTGAAGTTTTATGAGTGTTTGATTTGGGATTCAAGGGTAGCATAGCTTTGAGTTATAGCTTAAATTGGCAAGAGGCTCGAGTACTTTATTGTTCCAAAATTTCAAGGTTTTATGACGCTCCAGTAAAAAGTTACAAGCATTTGTATGATGCAAACTTTGATAGGTGTAGGACGTACCGTAGAGAAGTTAGGGCCATTTGAAGTTTTATCAGTATTTGATTTGGGACTAAAGGGTAGCATAGCTTTAAGCGATAGCTTAAATTGACAAGAGGCTCGAGTACTTTATTGTTACAAAATTTCAAGGATTTATGACGCTCCAGTAAAAAGTTACAAGCATTTCTATGTTGCAAACTTTGATAGGTGTAGGACGTACCGTATAGAAGTTAGGGCCATTTGAAGTTTTATCAGTATTTGATTTGGGACTAAAGGGTAGCATAGCTTTAAGCGATAGCTTAAATTGACAAGAGGCTCGAGTACTTTATTGTTACAAAATTTCAAGGATTTATGACTCTCCAGTAAAAAGTTACAAGCATTTGTATGTTGAAAACTTTGATAGGTGTAGGACGTACCGTATAGAAGTTAGGGCCATTTGACGTTTTATCAGTGTTTGATTTGGGACTCAAGGGTAGCATAGCTTTGAGCGATATCTTAAATTGACAAGAGGCTCGAGGACTTTATTGTTACAAAATTTTAAGGTTTTATGACACTCCAGTAAAAAGTTACAAGCATTTGTATGTTGCAAACTTTGATAGGTGTACGGCGTACCGTATAGAAGTTAGGGCCATTTGAAGTTTTATCAGTGTTTGATTTGGGACTCAAGGGTAGCATAGCTTTGAGCGATAGCTTAAATTGACAAGAGGCTCGAGTACTTTATTGTTACAAAATTTCAAGGTTTTATGGCGCTCCAGTAAAAAGTTACAAGCATTTGTATGTTGCAAACTTTGATAGGTGTAGGACGTACCGTATAGACGTTAGGGCCATTTGAAGTTTTATCAGTGTTTGATTTGGGACTCAAGGGTAGCATAGCTTTCAGCGATAACTTAAATTGACAAGAGGCTCGAGTACTTTATTGTTACTAAATTGCAAGGCTTTATGACGCTCCAGTAAAAAGTTACAAGCATTTGTATGTTGCAAACTTTGATAGGTGTAGGACATACCGTATAGAAGTTATGGCCATTTGAAGTTTTATCAGTGTTTGATTTGGGACTAAAGGGTAGCATAGCTTTAAGCGATAGCTTAAATTGACAAGAGGCTCGAGTACTTTATTGTTACAAAATTTCAAGAATTTATGACGCTCCAGTAAAAAGGTACAAGCATTTGTATGTTGCAAACTTTGATACGTGTAGGACGTACCGTATAGAAGTTAGGGCCATTTGAAGTTTTATCAGTGTTTGATTTGGGGCATAGCTTTGAGCGATAGCTTAAATTAACAAGAGGTTCGAGTACTTTATTGTTACAAAATTTCAAGGTTTTATGACGCTCCAGTAAAAAGTTACAAGCATTTGTATTTTGCTAATTTTGATAAGTGTAGGACGTACCGTATAGAAGTTAGGGCCATTTGAAGTTTTATCAGTGTTTGATTTGGGACTGAAGGGTAGCATAGCTTTGAGCGATAACTTAAATTGACAAGAGGCTCGAGTACTTTATTGTTACTAAATTTCAAGGTTTTGTGACGCTCCAGTAAACAGTTACAAGCATTTGTATGTTGCAAACTTTGATAGGTGTAGCACGTACCGTATAGAAGTCAGGGCCATTTGAAGCTTTATCAGTGTTTGATTTGGGACTCAAGGGTAGCATAGCTTTGAGCGATAGCTTAAATTGACAGGAGGCTCGAGTACATTATTGTTACAAAATTTCAAGGTTTTATGACGTTCCAGTAAAAAGTTACAAGCATTTGTTTGTTGCAAACTTTAATAGGTGTAGGACGTACCGTATAGAAGTTAGGGCCATTTGAAGTTTTATCAGTGTTCGATTTGGGACTCAAGGGTCGCATAGCTTTGAGCGATAGCTTAAATTGACAAGAGGGTCGAGTACTTTATTGTTACAAAATTTCAAGGTTTTATGACGCTCCACTAAAAAGTTACAAGCATTTGTATGTTGCAAACTTTGATAGGTGTAGGACGTACCGTATAGAAGTTAGGGCCATTTGAAGTTTTATCAGTGTTAGATTTGGGACTCAAGGGTAGCCTAGCTTTGAGCGATAGTTTAAATTAACAAGAGGCTCGAGTACTTTATTGTTACAAAATTTCAAGGTTTTATGACGCTCCAGTAAAAAGTTACAAGCATTTGTTTGTTGCAAACTTTGATAGGTGTAGGACGTACCGTATATAAGTTAGGGCCATTTGAAGTTTTATCAGTGTTCGATTTGGGACTCAAGGGTCGCATAGATTTGAGCGATAGCTTAAATTGACAAGAGGGTCGATTACTTTACTGTTACAAAATTTCAAGGTTTTATGACGCGACAGTAAAAAGTTACAAGCATTTGTATGTTGCAAACTTTGATAGGTGTAGGACGTACCGTATAGAAGTTAGGGCCATTTGAAGTTTTATCAGTGTTTGATTTGGGACTCAATGGTAGCATAGCTTTGAGCGATAACTTAAATTGACAAGAGGCTCGAGTACTTTGTTGTTACTAAATTTCAAGGTTTTATGACGCTCCAGTAAAAAGTTACAAGCATTTGTATGCTGCAAACTTTGATAGGTGTAGGACATACCGTATAGAAGTTAGGGCCATTTGAAGTTTTATCAGTGTTTGATTTGGGACTCAAGGGTAGCATAGCTTTGAGCGATAACTTAAATTGACAAGAGGCTCGAGTACTTTATTGTTACTAAATTTCAAGGTTTTGTGACGCTCCAGTAAAAAGTTACAAGCATTTGTATGTTGCAAACTTTGATAGGTGTAGGACGTACCGTATAGAAGTTAGGGCCATTTGAAGTTTTATCAGTGTTTGATTTGGGACTCAAAGGTAGCATAGCTTTAAGCGATTGCTTAAATTGATAAGAGGCTCGAGTACTTTATTGTTACAAAATTTCAAGGTTTTATGACGCTCCAGTAAAAAGTTACAAGCATTTGTATGCTGCAAGCTTTGATAGGTGTAGGACGTACCGTATAGAAGTTAGGGCCATTTGCAGTTTTATCAGTGTTCGATTTGGGACTCAAGGGTAGCATAGCTTTGAGCGATAGCTAAATTTACAAGAGGCTAGAGTACTTTACTGTTACAAAATTTCAAGGTTTTATGACGCTCCAGTAAAAAGTTACAAGCATTTGTATTTTGCAAACTTTGATAGGTGTAGAACGTACCGTATATAAGTTAGGGCCATTTGAAGTTTTATCAGTGTTTGATTTGGGACTCAAGGGTAGCATAGCTTTGAGCGATAACTTAAATTGACAAGAGGCTCGAGTACTTTATTGTTACTAAATTTCAAGGTTTTATGACGCTCCAATAAAAAGTTACAAGCATTTGTATGTTGCAAACTTTGATAGGTGTAGGACGTACCGTATAGAAGTTAGTACCATTTGAAGTTTTATCAGTGTTTGATTTGGGACTCAAGGGTAGAATAGCTTTGAGCGATAACTTAAATTGACAAGAGGCTCGAGTACTTTACTGTTACAAAATTCCAAGGTTTTATGACGCTCCAGTAAAAAGTTACAAGCATTTGTATGTTGCAAACATTGATAGGTGTAGGACGTACCGTATAGAAGTTAGGGCCATTTGAAGTTTAATCAGTGTTTGATTTGGGACTCAAGGGTAGCATAGCTTTGAGCGATAACTTAAATTGACAAGAGGCTCGAGTACTTTATTGTTACTAAATTTCAAGGTTTTATGACGCTCCAGTAAAAAGGTACAAGCATTTGTATGTTGCAAACTTTGATAGGTGTACCGTATAGGAGTTACGGCCATTTGAAGTTTTTATCAGTGTTTGATTTGGGACTCAAGGGTAGCATAGCTTTGAGCGATAGTTTAAATTAACAAGAGGCTCGACTACTTTATTGTTACAAAATTTCAAGGTTTTATGACGCTCCAGTAAAAAGTTACAAGCACTTGTATGTTGCTAATTTTGATAAGTGTAGGACGTACCGTATAGAAGTTAGGGCCATTTGAAGTTTTATCAGTGTTTGATTTGGGACTCAAGGGTAGCATAGCTTTGAGCGATAACTTAAATTGACAAGAGGCTCGAGTACTTTATTGTTACTAAATTTCAAGGTTTTGTGACGCTCCAGTAAACAGTTACAAGCATTTGTATGTTGCAACCTTTGATAGGCGTAGGACGTACCGTATAGAAGTTAGGTCGATTTGAAGTTTTATCAGTGTTTGATTTGGGACTCAAAGGTAGCATAGCTTTAAGCGATTGCTTAAATTGACAAGAGGCTCGAGTACTTTATTGTTACAAAATTTCAAGGTTTTATGACGCTCCAGTAAAAAGTTACAAGCATTTGTATGCTGCAAGCTTTGATAGGTGTAGGACGTACCGTATAGAAGTTAGGGCCATTTGAAGTTTTATCAGTGTTCGATTTGGGACTCAAGGGTAGCATAGCTTTGAGCGATAGCTTAAATTTACAAGAGGCTAGAGTACTTTACTGTTACAAAATTTCAAGGTTTTATGACGCTCCAGTAAAAAGTTACAAGCATTTGTATTTTGCAAACTTTGATAGGTGTAGGACGTACCGTATAGAAGTTAGGGCCATTTGAAGTTTTATCAGTGTTTGATTTGGGACTCAAGGGTAGCATAGCTTTGAGCGATAACTTAAATTGACAAGAGGCTCGAGTACTTTAGTGTTACAAAATTTCAAGGTTTTATGACGCTCCAGTAAAAAGTTACAAGCATTTGTATGTTGCAAACATTGATAGGTGTAGGACGTACCGTATAGAAGTTAGGGCCATTTGAAGTTTAATCAGTGTTTGATTTGGGACTCAAGGGTAGCATAGCTTTGAGCGATAACTTAAATTGACAAGAGGCTCGAGTACTTTATTGTTACTAAATTTCAAGGTTTTATGACGCTCCAGTAAAAAGGTACAAGCATTTGTATGTTGCAAACTTTGATAGGTGTACCGTATAGGAGTTAGGGCCATTTGAAGTTTTATCAGTGTTTGATTTGGGACTCAAGGGTAGCATAGCTTTGAGCGATAGCTTAAATTGACAGGAGGCTCGAGTACTTTATTGTTACAAAATTTCAAGGTTTTATGACGTTCCAGTAAAAAGTTACAAGCATTTGTATGTTGCAAACATTGATAGGTGTAGGACGTACCGTATAGAAGTTAGGGCCATTTGAAGTTTTATCAGTGTTTGATTTGGGACTCAAGGGTCGCATAGCTTTGAGCGATAGCTTAAATTGACAAGAGGGTCGAGTACTTTATTGTTACAAAATTTCAAAGTTTTATGACGCTCCACTAAAAAGTTACAAGCATTTGTATGTTGCAAACTTTGATAGGTGTAGGACGTACCGTATAGAAGTTAGGGCCATTTGAAGTTTTATCAGTGTTTGATTTGGGACTCAAGGGTAGCATAGCTTTGAGCGATAACTTAAATTGACAAGAGGCTCGAGTACTTTATTGTTACTAAATTTCAAGGTTTTATGACGCTCCAGTAAAAAGTTACAATCATTTGTATGTTGCAAACTTTGATAGGTGTAGGACGTACCGTATAGAAGTTAGGTCCATTTGAAGTTTTATCAGTGTTTGATTTGGGACTCAAAGGTAGCATAGCTTTAAGAGATTGCTTAAATTGACAAGAGGCTCGAGTACTTTATTGTTACAAAATTTCAAGGTTTTATGACGCTCCAGTAAAAAGTTACAAGCATTTGTATGCTGCAAGCTTTGATAGGTGTAGAATGTACCATTTGGAAGTTAGGGCCATTTGAAGTTTTATCAGTGTTCGATTTGGGACTCAAGGGTAGCATAGCTTTGAGCGATAGCTTAAATTGACAAGAGGCTAGAGTACTTTACTGTTACAAAATTTCAAGGTTTTATGACGCTCCAGTAAAAAGTTACAAGCATTTGTATGTTGCAAACTTTGATAGGTGTAGGACGTACCGTATAGAAGTTAGGGCCATTTGAAGTTTTATCAGTGTTTGATTTGGGACTCAAGGGTAGCATAGTTTTGAGCGATAACTTAAATTGACAAGAGGCTCGAGTACTTTATTGCTACTAAATTTCAAGGTTTTATGACGCTCCAGTAAAAAGTTACAAGCATTTGTATGTTGCGAACTTTGATGGTTGTAGGTCGTACCGTATAGAAGTTAGGTCCATTTGAAGTTTTATCAGTGTTTGATTTGGGACTCAAAGGTAGTATAGCTTTAAGCGATTGCTTAAATTGACAAGAGGCTCGAGTACTTTATTGTTACTAAATTTCAAGGTTTTATGACGCTCCAGTAAAAAGTTACAAGCATTTGTATGTTGCAAACTTTGATAGGTGTAGGAAGTACCGTATAGAAGTTAGTACCATTTGAAGTTTTATCAGTGTTTGATTTGGGACTCAAGGGTAGCATAGCTTTGAGCGATAACTTAAATTGACAAGAGGCTCGAGTACTTTACTGTTACAAAATTTCAAGGTTGTATGACGCTCCAGTAAAAAGTTACAAGCATTTATATGTTGCAAACTGTGATAGGTGTAGGACGTACCGTATAGAAATTAGGGCTATTTGAAGTTTTATCAGTGTTTGGATTGGGACTCAAGGGTATCATAGCTTTGAGCGATAGCTTAAATTAACAAGAGGCTCGAGTACTTTATTGTTACAAAATTTCAAGGTTTTATGACGCTCCAGTAAAAAGTTACAAGCATTTGTATGTTGCTAACTTTGATAAGGGTAGGACGTACCGTATAGAAGTTAGGGCCATTTGAAGTTTTATCAGTGTTTGATTTGGGACTGAAGGGTAGCATAGCTTTGACCGATAGCTTAAATTGACAACAGGCTCGAGTACTTTATTGTTACAAAATTACAAGGTTTTATGATGCTCCAGTAAAAAGTTTCAAGCATTTGTATGCTGCAAACTTTGATAGCTGTAGGACGTACCGTATAGAAGTCAGGGCCATTTGAAGCTTTATCAATGTTTGATTTGGGACTCAAGGGTAGCATAGCTTTGAGCGATAGCTTAAAATGACAAGAGGCTCGAGTACTTTGTTGTTATAACATTGCAAGGTTTTATGACGCTCCAGTAAAAAGTTACAAACATTTGTATGTTGCAAACTTTGATAGGTGGAGGACGTACCGTATAGAAGTTAGGGCCATTTGAAGTTTTTTTATCAGTGTTCGATTTGGGACTCAAGGGTAGCATAGCTATGAGCGATAGCTTAAATTGACAAGAGGCTCGAGTACTTTATTGTTACAAAATTTCAAGGTTTTATGACGCTCAGGTAAAAAGTTACAAGCATTTGTTTGTTGCAAACTTTGATATGTGTAGGACGTACCATAAAGAAGTTAGGGCCATTTGAAGTTTTATGAGTGTTTGATTTGGGATTCAAGGGTAGCATAGCTTTGAGTTATAGCTTAAATTGGCAAGAGGCTCGAGTACTTTATTGTTCCAAAATTTCAAGGTTTTATGACGCTCCAGTAAAAAGTTACAAGCATTTGTATGATGCAAACTTTGATAGGTGTAGGACGTACCGTAGAGAAGTTAGGGCCATTTGAAGTTTTATCAGTATTTGATTTGGGACTAAAGGGTAGCATAGCTTTAAGCGATAGCTTAAATTGACAAGAGGCTCGAGTACTTTATTGTTACAAAATTTCAAGGATTTATGACGCTCCAGTAAAAAGTTACAAGCATTTCTATGTTGCAAACTTTGATAGGTGTAGGACGTACCGTATAGAAGTTAGGGCCATTTGAAGTTTTATCAGTATTTGATTTGGGACTAAAGGGTAGCATAGCTTTAAGCGATAGCTTAAATTGACAAGAGGCTCGAGTACTTTATTGTTACAAAATTTCAAGGATTTATGACTCTCCAGTAAAAAGTTACAAGCATTTGTATGTTGAAAACTTTGATAGGTGTAGGACGTACCGTATAGAAGTTAGGGCCATTTGACGTTTTATCAGTGTTTGATTTGGGACTCAAGGGTAGCATAGCTTTGAGCGATATCTTAAATTGACAAGAGGCTCGAGGACTTTATTGTTACAAAATTTTAAGGTTTTATGACACTCCAGTAAAAAGTTACAAGCATTTGTATGTTGCAAACTTTGATAGGTGTACGGCGTACCGTATAGAAGTTAGGGCCATTTGAAGTTTTATCAGTGTTTGATTTGGGACTCAAGGGTAGCATAGCTTTGAGCGATAGCTTAAATTGACAAGAGGCTCGAGTACTTTATTGTTACAAAATTTCAAGGTTTTATGGCGCTCCAGTAAAAAGTTACAAGCATTTGTATGTTGCAAACTTTGATAGGTGTAGGACGTACCGTATAGACGTTAGGGCCATTTGAAGTTTTATCAGTGTTTGATTTGGGACTCAAGGGTAGCATAGCTTTCAGCGATAACTTAAATTGACAAGAGGCTCGAGTACTTTATTGTTACTAAATTGCAAGGCTTTATGACGCTCCAGTAAAAAGTTACAAGCATTTGTATGTTGCAAACTTTGATAGGTGTAGGACATACCGTATAGAAGTTATGGCCATTTGAAGTTTTATCAGTGTTTGATTTGGGACTAAAGGGTAGCATAGCTTTAAGCGATAGCTTAAATTGACAAGAGGCTCGAGTACTTTATTGTTACAAAATTTCAAGAATTTATGACGCTCCAGTAAAAAGGTACAAGCATTTGTATGTTGCAAACTTTGATACGTGTAGGACGTACCGTATAGAAGTTAGGGCCATTTGAAGTTTTATCAGTGTTTGATTTGGGGCATAGCTTTGAGCGATAGCTTAAATTAACAAGAGGTTCGAGTACTTTATTGTTACAAAATTTCAAGGTTTTATGACGCTCCAGTAAAAAGTTACAAGCATTTGTATGTTGCTAGTTTTGATAAGTGTAGGACGTACCGTATAGAAGTTAGGGCCATTTGAAGTTTTATCAGTGTTTGATTTGGGACTGAAGGGTAGCATAGCTTTGAGCGATAACTTAAATTGACAAGAGGCTCGAGTACTTTATTGTTACTAAATTTCAAGGTTTTGTGACGCTCCAGTAAACAGTTACAAGCATTTGTATGTTGCAAACTTTGATAGGTGTAGCACGTACCGTATAGAAGTCAGGGCCATTTGAAGCTTTATCAGTGTTTGATTTGGGACTCAAGGGTAGCATAGCTTTGAGCGATAGCTTAAATTGACAGGAGGCTCGAGTACATTATTGTTACAAAATTTCAAGGTTTTATGACGTTCCAGTAAAAAGTTACAAGCATTTGTTTGTTGCAAACTTTAATAGGTGTAGGACGTACCGTATAGAAGTTAGGGCCATTTGAAGTTTTATCAGTGTTCGATTTGGGACTCAAGGGTCGCATAGCTTTGAGCGATAGCTTAAATTGACAAGAGGGTCGAGTACTTTATTGTTACAAAATTTCAAGGTTTTATGACGCTCCACTAAAAAGTTACAAGCATTTGTATGTTGCAAACTTTGATAGGTGTAGGACGTACCGTATAGAAGTTAGGGCCATTTGAAGTTTTATCAGTGTTAGATTTGGGACTCAAGGGTAGCATAGCTTTGAGCGATAGTTTAAATTAACAAGAGGCTCGAGTACTTTATTGTTACAAAATTTCAAGGTTTTATGACGCTCCAGTAAAAAGTTACAAGCATTTGTTTGTTGCAAACTTTGATAGGTGTAGGACGTACCGTATATAAGTTAGGGCCATTTGAAGTTTTATCAGTGTTCGATTTGGGACTCAAGGGTCGCATAGCTTTGAGCGATAGCTTAAATTGACAAGAGGGTCGATTACTTTACTGTTACAAAATTTCAAGGTTTTATGACGCGACAGTAAAAAGTTACAAGCATTTGTATGTTGCAAACTTTGATAGGTGTAGGACGTACCGTATAGAAGTTAGGGCCATTTGAAGTTTTATCAGTGTTTGATTTGGGACTCAATGGTAGCATAGCTTTGAGCGATAACTTAAATTGACAAGAGGCTCGAGTACTTTCTTGTTACTAAATTTCAAGGTTTTATGACGCTCCAGTAAAAAGTTACAAGCATTTGTATGCTGCAAACTTTGATAGGTGTAGGACGTACCGTATAGAAGTTAGGGCCATTTGAAGTTTTATCAGTGTTTGATTTGGGACTCAAGGGTAGCATAGCTTTGAGCGATAACTTAAATTGACAAGAGGCTCGAGTACTTTATTGTTACTAAATTTCAAGGTTTTGTGACGCTCCAGTAAAAAGTTACAAGCATTTGTATGTTCCAAACTTTGATAGGTGTAGGACGTACCGTATAGAAGTTAGGGCCAATTGAAGTTTTATCAGTGTTTGATTTGGGACTCAAAGGTAGCATAGCTTTAAGCGATTGCTTAAATTGCTAAGGGGCTCGAGTACTTTATTGTTACAAAATTTCAAGGTTTTATGACGCTCCAGTAAAAAGTTACAAGCATTTGTATGCTGCAAGCTTTGATAGGTGTAGGACGTACCGTATAGAAGTTAGGGCCATTTGCAGTTTTATCAGTGTTCGATTTGGGACTCAAGGGTAGCATAGCTTTGAGCGATAGCTAAATTTACAAGAGGCTAGAGTACTTTACTGTTACAAAATTTCAAGGTTTTATGACGCTCCAGTAAAAAGTTACAAGCATTTGTATTTTGCAAACTTTGATAGGTGTAGAACGTACCGTATATAAGTTAGGGCCATTTGAAGTTTTATCAGTGTTTGATTTGGGACTCAAGGGTAGCATAGCTTTGAGCGATAACTTAAATTGACAAGAGGCTCGAGTACTTTATTGTTACTAAATTTCAAGGTTTTATGACGCTCCAATAAAAAGTTACAAGCATTTGTATGTTGCAAACTTTGATAGGTGTAGGACGTACCGTATAGAAGTTAGTACCATTTGAAGTTTTATCAGTGTTTGATTTGGGACTCAAGGGTAGAATAGCTTTGAGCGATAACTTAAATTGACAAGAGGCTCGAGTACTTTACTGTTACAAAATTTCAAGGTTTTATGACGCTCCAGTAAAAAGTTACAAGCATTTGTATGTTGCAAACATTGATAGGTGTAGGACGTACCGTATAGAAGTTAGGGCCATTTGAAGTTTAATCAGTGTTTGATTTGGGACTCAAGGGTAGCATAGCTTTGAGCGATAACTTAAATTGACAAGAGGCTCGAGTACTTTATTGTTACTAAATTTCAAGGTTTTATGACGCTCCAGTAAAAAGGTACAAGCATTTGTATGTTGCAAACTTTGATAGGTGTACCGTATAGGAGTTACGGCCATTTGAAGTTTTTATCAGTGTTTGATTTGGGACTCAAGGGTAGCATAGCTTTGAGCGATAGTTTAAATTAACAAGAGGCTCGAGTACTTTATTGTTACAAAATTTCAAGGTTTTATGACGCTCCAGTAAAAAGTTACAAGCACTTGTATGTTGCTAATTTTGATAAGTGTAGGACGTACCGTATAGAAGTTAGGGCCATTTGAAGTTTTATCAGTGTTTGATTTGGGACTGAAGGGTAGCATAGCTTTGAGCGATAACTTAAATTGACAAGAGGCTCGAGTACTTTATTGTTACTAAATTTCAAGGTTTTGTGACGCTCCAGTAAACAGTTACAAGCATTTGTATGTTGCAACCTTTGATAGGCGTAGGACGTACCGTATAGAAGTTAGGTCGATTTGAAGTTTTATCAGTGTTTGATTTGGGACTCAAAGGTAGCATAGCTTTAAGCGATTGCTTAAATTGACAAGAGGCTCGAGTACTTTATTGTTACAAAATTTCAAGGTTTTATGACGCTCCAGTAAAAAGTTACAAGCATTTGTATGCTGCAAGCTTTGATAGGTGTAGGACGTACCGTATAGAAGTTAGGGCCATTTGAAGTTTTATCAGTGTTCGATTTGGGACTCAAGGGTAGCATAGCTTTGAGCGATAGCTTAAATTTACAAGAGGCTAGAGTACTTTACTGTTACAAAATTTCAAGGTTTTATGACGCTCCAGTAAAAAGTTACAAGCATTTGTATTTTGCAAACTTTGATAGGTGTAGGACGTACCGTATAGAAGTTAGGGCCATTTGAAGTTTTATCAGTGTTTGATTTGGGACTCAAGGGTAGCATAGCTTTGAGCGATAACTTAAATTGACAAGAGGCTCGAGTACTTTATTGTTACTAAATTTCAAGGTTTTATGACGCTCCAATAAAAAGTTACAAGCATTTGTATTTTGCAAACTTTGATAGGTGTAGGACGTACCGTATAGAAGTTAGGGCCATTTGAAGTTTTATCAGTGTTTGATTTGGGACTCAAGGGTAGCATAGCTTTCAGCGATAACTTAAATTGACAAGAGGCTCGAGTACTTTATTGTTACTAAATTGCAAGGCTTTATGACGCTCCAGTAAAAAGTTACAAGCATTTGTATGTTGCAAACTTTGATAGGTGTAGGACATACCGTATAGAAGTTATGGCCATTTGAAGTTTTATCAGTGTTTGATTTGGGACTAAAGGGTAGCATAGCTTTAAGCGATAGCTTAAATTGACAAGAGGCTCGAGTACTTTATTGTTACAAAATTTCAAGAATTTATGACGCTCCAGTAAAAAGGTACAAGCATTTGTATGTTGCAAACTTTGATACGTGTAGGACGTACCGTATAGAAGTTAGGGCCATTTGAAGTTTTATCAGTGTTTGATTTGGGGCATAGCTTTGAGCGATAGCTTAAATTAACAAGAGGTTCGAGTACTTTATTGTTACAAAATTTCAAGGTTTTATGACGCTCCAGTAAAAAGTTACAAGCATTTGTATGTTGCTAATTTTGATAAGTGTAGGACGTACCGTATAGAAGTTAGGGCCATTTGAAGTTTTATCAGTGTTTGATTTGGGACTGAAGGGTAGCATAGCTTTGAGCGATAACTTAAATTGACAAGAGGCTCGAGTACTTTATTGTTACTAAATTTCAAGGTTTTGTGACGCTCCAGTAAACAGTTACAAGCATTTGTATGTTGCAAACTTTGATAGGTGTAGCACGTACCGTATAGAAGTCAGGGCCATTTGAAGCTTTATCAGTGTTTGATTTGGGACTCAAGGGTAGCATAGCTTTGAGCGATAGCTTAAATTGACAGGAGGCTCGAGTACATTATTGTTACAAAATTTCAAGGTTTTATGACGTTCCAGTAAAAAGTTACAAGCATTTGTTTGTTGCAAACTTTAATAGGTGTAGGACGTACCGTATAGAAGTTAGGGCCATTTGAAGTTTTATCAGTGTTCGATTTGGGACTCAAGGGTCGCATAGCTTTGAGCGATAGCTTAAATTGACAAGAGGGTCGAGTACTTTATTGTTACAAAATTTCAAGGTTTTATGACGCTCCACTAAAAAGTTACAAGCATTTGTATGTTGCAAACTTTGATAGGTGTAGGACGTACCGTATAGAAGTTAGGGCCATTTGAAGTTTTATCAGTGTTAGATTTGGGACTCAAGGGTAGCATAGCTTTGAGCGATAGTTTAAATTAACAAGAGGCTCGAGTACTTTATTGTTACAAAATTTCAAGGTTTTATGACGCTCCAGTAAAAAGTTACAAGCATTTGTTTGTTGCAAACTTTGATAGGTGTAGGACGTACCGTATATAAGTTAGGGCCATTTGAAGTTTTATCAGTGTTCGATTTGGGACTCAAGGGTCGCATAGCTTTGAGCGATAGCTTAAATTGACAAGAGGGTCGATTACTTTACTGTTACAAAATTTCAAGGTTTTATGACGCGACAGTAAAAAGTTACAAGCATTTGTATGTTGCAAACTTTGATAGGTGTAGGACGTACCGTATAGAAGTTAGGGCCATTTGAAGTTTTATCAGTGTTTGATTTGGGACTCAATGGTAGCATAGCTTTGAGCGATAACTTAAATTGACAAGAGGCTCGAGTACTTTGTTGTTACTAAATTTCAAGGTTTTATGACGCTCCAGTAAAAAGTTACAAGCATTTGTATGCTGCAAACTTTGATAGGTGTAGGACGTACCGTATAGAAGTTAGGGCCATTTGAAGTTTTATCAGTGTTTGATTTGGGACTCAAGGGTAGCATAGCTTTGAGCGATAACTTAAATTGACAAGAGGCTCGAGTACTTTATTGTTACTAAATTTCAAGGTTTTGTGACGCTCCAGTAGAAAGTTACAAGCATTTGTATGTTGCAAACTTTGATAGGTGTATGACGTACCGTATAGAAGTTAGGGCCATTTGAAGTTTTATCAGTGTTTGATTTGGGACTCAAAGGTAGCATAGCTTTAAGCGATTGCTTAAATTGATAAGAGGCTCGAGTACTTTATTGTTACAAAATTTCAAGGTTTTATGACGCTCCAGTAAAAAGTTACAAGCATTTGTATGCTGCAAGCTTTGATAGGTGTAGGACGTACCGTATAGAAGTTAGGGCCATTTGCAGTTTTATCAGTGTTCGATTTGGGACTCAAGGGTAGCATAGCTTTGAGCGATAGCTAAATTTACAAGAGGCTAGAGTACTTTACTGTTACAAAATTTCAAGGTTTTATGACGCTCCAGTAAAAAGTTACAAGCATTTGTATTTTGCAAACTTTGATAGGTGTGGAACGTACCGTATATAAGTTAGGGCCATTTGAAGTTTTATCAGTGTTTGATTTGGGACTCAAGGGTAGCATAGCTTTGAGCGATAACTTAAATTGACAAGAGGCTCGAGTACTTTATTGTTACTAAATTTCAAGGTTTTATGACGCTCCAATAAAAAGTTACAAGCATTTGTATGTTGCAAACTTTGATAGGTGTAGGACGTACCGTATAGAAGTTAGTACCATTTGAAGTTTTATCAGTGTTTGATTTGGGACTCAAGGGTAGAATAGCTTTGAGCGATAACTTAAATTGACAAGAGGCTCGAGTACTTTACTGTTACAAAATTTCAAGGTTTTATGACGCTCCAGTAAAAAGTTACAAGCATTTGTATGTTGCAAACATTGATAGGTGTAGGACGTACCGTATAGAAGTTAGGGCCATTTGAAGTTTAATCAGTGTTTGATTTGGGACTCAAGGGTAGCATAGCTTTGAGCGATAACTTAAATTGACAAGAGGCTCGAGTACTTTATTGTTACTAAATTTCAAGGTTTTATGACGCTCCAGTAAAAAGGTACAAGCATTTGTATGTTGCAAACTTTGATAGGTGTACCGTATAGGAGTTACGGCCATTTGAAGTTTTTATCAGTGTTTGATTTGGGACTCAAGGGTAGCATAGCTTTGAGCGATAGCTTAAATTAACAAGAGGCTCGAGTACTTTATTGTTACAAAATTTCAAGGTTTTATGACGCTCCAGTAAAAAGTTACAAGCATTTGTATGTTGCTAATTTTGATAAGTGTAGGACGTACCGTATAGAAGTTAGGGCCATTTGAAGTTTTATCAGTGTTTGATTTGGGACTGAAGGGTAGCATAGCTTTGAGCGATAACTTAAATTGACAAGAGGCTCGAGTACTTTATTGTTACTAAATTTCAAGGTTTTGTGACGCTCCAGTAAACAGTTACAAGCATTTGTATGTTGCAACCTTTGATAGGCGTAGGACGTACCGTATAGAAGTTAGGTCGATTTGAAGTTTTATCAGTGTTTGATTTGGGACTCAAAGGTAGCATAGCTTTAAGCGATTGCTTAAATTGACAAGAGGCTCGAGTACTTTATTGTTACAAAATTTCAAGGTTTTATGACGCTCCAGTAAAAAGTTACAAGCATTTGTATGCTGCAAGCTTTGATAGGTGTAGGACGTACCGTATAGAAGTTAGGGCCATTTGAAGTTTTATCAGTGTTCGATTTGGGACTCAAGGGTAGCATAGCTTTGAGCGATAGCTTAAATTTACAAGAGGCTAGAGTACTTTACTGTTACAAAATTTCAAGGTTTTATGACGCTCCAGTAAAAAGTTACAAGCATTTGTATTTTGCAAACTTTGATAGGTGTAGGACGTACCGTATAGAAGTTAGGGCCATTTGAAGTTTTATCAGTGTTTGATTTGGGACTCAAGGGTAGCATAGCTTTGAGCGATAACTTAAATTGACAAGAGGCTCGAGTACTTTATTGTTACTAAATTTCAAGGTTTTATGACGCTCCAATAAAAAGTTACAAGCATTTGTATGTTGCAAACTTTGATAGGTGTAGGACGTACCGTATAGAAGTTAGTACCATTTGAAGTTTTATCAGTGTTTGATTTGGGACTCAAGGGTAGAATAGCTTTGAGCGATAACTTAAATTGACAAGAGGCTCGAGTACTTTAGTGTTACAAAATTTCAAGGTTTTATGACGCTCCAGTAAAAAGTTACAAGCATTTGTATGTTGCAAACATTGATAGGTGTAGGACGTACCGTATAGAAGTTAGGGCCATTTGAAGTTTAATCAGTGTTTGATTTGGGACTCAAGGGTAGCATAGCTTTGAGCGATAACTTAAATTGACAAGAGGCTCGAGTACTTTATTGTTACTAAATTTCAAGGTTTTTTGACGCTCCAGTAAAAAGGTACAAGCATTTGTATGTTGCAAACTTTGATAGGTGTACCGTATAGGAGTTAGGGCCATTTGAAGTTTTATCAGTGTTTGATTTGGGACTCAAGGGTAGCATAGCTTTGAGCGATAGCTTAAATTGACAGGAGGCTCGAGTACTTTATTGTTACAAAATTTCAACGTTTTATGACGTTCCAGTAAAAAGTTACAAGCATTTGTATGTTGCAAACATTGATAGGTGTAGGACGTACCGTATAGAAGTTAGGGCCATTTGAAGTTTTATCAGTGTTTGATTTGGGACTCAAGGGTCGCATAGCTTTGGGCGATAGCTTAAATTGACAAGAGGGTCGAGTACTTTATTGTTACAAAATTTCAAGATTCTATGACGCTCCACTAAAAAGTTACAAGCATTTGTATGTTGCAAACTTTGATAGGTGTAGGACGTACCGTATAGAAGTTAGGGCCATTTGAAGTTTTATCAGTGTTTGATTTGGGACTCAAGGGTAGCATAGCTTTGAGCGATAACTTAAATTGACAAGAGGCTCGAGTACTTTATTGTTACTAAATTTCAAGGTTTTATGACGCTCCAGTAAAAAGTTACAATCATTTGTATGTTGCAAACTTTGATAGGTGTAGGACGTACCGTATAGAAGTTAGGTCCATTTGAAGTTTTATCAGTGTTTGATTTGGGACTCAAAGGTAGCATAGCTTTAAGAGATTGCTTAAATTGACAAGAGGCTCGAGTACTTTATTGTTACAAAATTTCAAGGTTTTATGACGCTCCAGTAAAAAGTTACAAGCATTTGTATGCTGCAAGCTTTGATAGGTGTAGAATGTACCATTTGGAAGTTAGGGCCATTTGAAGTTTTATCAGTGTTCGATTTGGGACTCAAGGGTAGCATAGCTTTGAGCGATAGCTTAAATTGACAAGAGGCTAGAGTACTTTACTGTTACAAAATTTCAAGGTTTTATGACGCTCCAGTAAAAAGTTACAAGCATTTGTATGTTGCAAACTTTGATAGGTGTAGGACGCACCGTATAGAAGTTAGGGCCATTTGAAGTTTTATCAGTGTTTGATTTGGGACTCAAGGGTAGCTTAGCTTTGAGCGATAGCTTAAATTGACAAGAGGCTCGAGTACTTTATTGTTACAAAATTTCAAGGTTTTATGACGCTCCAGTAAAAAGTTACAAGCATTTGTATGTTGCAAACTTTGATAGGTGTAGGACGTACCGTATAGAAGTTAGTACCATTTGAAGTTTTATCAGTGTTTGATTTGGGACTCAAGGGTAGCATAGCTTTGAGCGATAACTTAAATTGACAAGAGGCTCGAGTACTTTACTGTTACAAAATTTCAAGGTTGTATGACGCTCCAGTAAAAAGTTAC
Source organism: Clusia tigrina (assembly GCA_920105625.2). NCBI lineage: Eukaryota > Metazoa > Arthropoda > Insecta > Diptera > Clusiidae > Clusia > Clusia tigrina. The sequence goes on from CAKKTE020000288.1 coordinate 440,388, forward strand.
AAGCATTTATATGTTGCAAACTGTGATAGGTGTAGGACGTACCGTATAGAAATTAGGGCTATTTGAAGTTTTATCAGTGTTTGGATTGGGACTCAAGGGTATCATAGCTTTGAGCGATAGCTTAAATTAACAAGAGGCTCGAGTACTTTATTGTTACAAAATTTCAAGGTTTTATGACGCTCCAGTAAAAAGTTACAAGCATTTGTATGCTGCAAACTTTGATAGCTGTAGGACGTACCGTATAGAAGTCAGGGCCATTTGAAGCTTTATCAATGTTTGATTTGGGACTCAAGGGTAGCATAGCTTTGAGCGATAGCTTAAAATGACAAGAGGCTCGAGTACTTTGTTGTTATAACATTGCAAGGTTTTATGACGCTCCAGTAAAAAGTTACAAACATTTGTATGTTGCAAACTTTGATAGGTGGAGGACGTACCGTATAGAAGTTAGGGCCATTTGAAGTTTTTTTTATCAGTGTTCGATTTGGGACTCAAGGGTAGCATAGCTATGAGCGATAGCTTAAATTGACAAGAGGCTCGAGTACTTTATTGTTACAAAATTTCAAGGTTTTATGACGCTCAGGTAAAAAGTTACAAGCATTTGTTTGTTGCAAACTTTGATATGTGTAGGACGTACCATAAAGAAGTTAGGGCCATTTGAAGTTTTATGAGTGTTTGATTTGGGATTCAAGGGTAGCATAGCTTTGAGTTATAGCTTAAATTGGCAAGAGGCTCGAGTACTTTATTGTTACAAAATTTCAAGGTTTTATGACGCTCCAGTAAAAAGTTACAAGCATTTGTATGATGCAAACTTTGATAGGTGTAGGACGTACCGTAGAGAAGTTAGGGCCATATGAAGTTTTATCTGTATTTGATTTGGGACTAAAGGGTAGCATAGCTTTAAGCGATAGCTTAAATTGACAAGAGGCTCGAGTACTTTATTGTTACAAAATTTCAAGGATTTATGACGCTCCAGTAAAAAGTTACAAGCATTTCTATGTTGCAAACTTTGATAGGTGTAGGACGTACCGTATAGAAGTTAGGGCCATTTGAAGTTTTATCAGTATTTGATTTGGGACTAAAGGGTAGCATAGCTTTAAGCGATAGCTTAAATTGACAAGAGGCTCGAGTACTTTATTGTTACAAAATTTCAAGGATTTATGACTCTCCAGTAAAAAGTTACAAGCATTTGTATGTTGAAAACTTTGATAGGTGTAGGACGTACCGTATAGAAGTTAGGGCCATTTGACGTTTTATCAGTGTTTGATTTGGGACTCAAGGGTAGCATAGCTTTGAGCGATATCTTAAATTGACAAGAGGCTCGAGGACTTTATTGTTACAAAATTTTAAGGTTTTATGACACTCCAGTAAAAAGTTACAAGCATTTGTATGTTGCAAACTTTGATAGGTGTACGGCGTACCGTATAGAAGTTAGGGCCATTTGAAGTTTTATCAGTGTTTGATTAGGGACTCAAGGGTAGCATAGCTTTGAGCGATAGCTTAAATTGACAAGAGGCTCGAGTACTTTATTGTTACAAAATTTCAAGGTTTTATGGCGCTCCAGTAAAAAGTTACAAGCATTTGTATGTTGCAAACTTTGATAGGTGTAGGACGTACCGTATAGACGTTAGGGCCATTTGAAGTTTTATCAGTGTTTGATTTGGGACTCAAGGGTAGCATAGCTTTCAGCGAAAACTTAAATTGACAAGAGGCTCGAGTACTTTATTGTTACTAAATTGCAAGGCTTTATGACGCTCCAGTAAAAAGTTACAAGCATTTGTATGTTGCAAACTTTGATAGGTGTAGGACATACCGTATAGAAGTTATGGCCATTTGAAGTTTTATCAGTGTTTGATTTGGGACTAAAGGGTAGCATAGCTTTAAGCGATAGCTTAAATTGACAAGAGGCTCGAGTACTTTATTGTTACAAAATTTCAAGGATTTATGACGCTCCAGTAAAAAGGTACAAGCATTTGTATGTTGCAAACTTTGATACGTGTAGGACGTACCGTATAGAAGTTAGGGCCATTTGAAGTTTTATCAGTGTTTGATTTGGGGCATAGCTTTGAGCGATAGCTTAAATTAACAAGAGGCTCGAGTACTTTATTGTTACAAAATTTCAAGGTTTTATGACGCTCCAGTAAAAAGTTACAAGCATTTGTATGTTGCAAACTTTGATAGCTGTAGGACTTACCGTATAGAAGTCAGGGCCATTTGAAGTTTTATCAGTGTTTGATTTGGGACTCAAGGGTAGCATAGCTTTGAGTTATAGCTTAAATTGACAAGAGGCTCGAGTACTTTATTGTTACAAAATTTCAAGGATTTATGACGCTCCAGTAAAAAGTTACAAGCATTTGTATGTTGCAAACTCTGATACGTGTAGGACGTACCGTATAGAAGTTAGGGCCATTTGAAGTTTTATCAGTGTTTGATTTGGGGCATAGCTTTGAGCGATAGCTTAAATTGACAAGAGGCTCGAATACTTTATTGTTACTAAATTTCAAGGTTTTATGACGCTCCAGTAAAAAAATACAAGCATTTGTATGTTGCAAACTTTGATAGGTGTAGGACGTACCGTATAGAAGTTATGGCCATTTGAAGTTTTATCAGTGTTTGATTTGGGATTCAAGGGTAGCATAGCTTTGAGTTATAGCTTAAATTGACAAGAGGCTCGAGTACTTTATTGTTACAAAATTTCAAGGTTTTATGACGCTCCAGTAAAAAGTTACAAGCATTTGTATGATGCAAACTTTGATAGGTGTAGGACGTACCGTAGAGAAGTTAGGGCCATTTGAAGTTTTATCAGTATTTGATTTGGGACTAAAGGGTAGCATAGTTTTAAGCGATAGCTTAAATTGACAAGAGGCTCGAGTACTTTATTGTTACAAAATTTCAAGGTTTTATGATGCAGTAAAAAGTTACAAGCATTTGTATGTTGGAAACTTTGATAGATGTACGGCGTACAGTATAGAAGTTAGGGCCATTTGAAGTTTTATCAGTGTTTGATTTGGTACTCAAGGGTAGCATAGCTTTGAGCGACAGCTTTAATTGTTAAGAGGCTCGAGTACTTTATTGTTACAAGATTTCAAGGTTTTATGACGCTCCAGTAAAAAGTTCCAAGCATTTGTATGTTGCAAACTTTGTTGGTTGTAGGACGCATCGTATAGAAGTTAGGGCCATTTGAAGTTTTATCAGTGTTTGATTTGGGACTCAAGGGTAGCATAGCTTTGAGCGATAGCTTAAATTAACAAGAGGCGCGAGTACTTTATTGTTACAAAATTTCAAGGTTTTATGACGCTCCAGTAAAAAGTTCCAAGCATTTGTATGTTGCAAACTTTGCTGGTTGTAGGACGCACCGTATAGAAGTTAGGGCCATTTGAAGTTTTATCAGTGTTTGATTTGGGACTCAAGGGTAGCATAGTTTTGAGCGATAGGTTAAATTGACAAGAGGCTCGAGAACTTTATTGTTACAAAATTTCAAGGTTTTATGACGCTCCAGTAAAAAGTTGCAAGCATTTGTATGTTGCACACTTTGATAGGTGTAGGACGTACCGTATAGAAGTCAGGGGCATTTGAAGTTTTATCAGTGTTTGATTTGGGACTCAAGAGGAAGCATAGCTTTGAGCGATAGCTTAAATTGACTTGAGTACTTTATTGTTACAAAATGGCAAGGTTTTATGACGCTCCAGTAAAAAGTTCCAAGCATTTGTATGTTGCAAACTTTGATAGGTGTAGGACGTGCCGTATATAAGTTAGGGCCATTTGAAGTTTTATCAGTGTTTGATTTGGGACTCAAGGGTAGCATAGCTTTCAGCGATAACTCAAATTGACAAGAGGCTCGAGTACTTTATTGTTACTAATTTTCAAGGTTTTATGACGCTCCAGTAAAAAGTTACAAGCATTGGTATGTTGCAAACTTTGATAGGTGTAGGACGTACCGTATATAAGTTATGGCCATTTGAAGTTTTATCAGTGTTTGATTTGGGACTCAAGGGTAGCATAGCTTTGAGTTATAGCTTAAATTCACAAGAAGCTCGAGTACTTTATTGTTACAAAATTTCAAGGTTTTATGACGCTCCAGTAAAAAGTTACAAGCATTTGTATGATGCAAACTTTGATAGGTGTAGGACGTACCGTAGATAAGTTAGGGCCATTTGAAGTTTTATCAGTGTTTGATTTGGGGCTAAGCTTTGAGCGATAGCTTAAATTAACAAGAGGTTCGAGTACTTTATTGTTACAAAATTTCAAGGTTTTATGACGCTCCAGTAAAAAGTAACAAGCATTTGTATGATGCAAACTTTGATAGGTGTAGGACGTACCGTAGAGAAGTTAGGGCCATTTGAAGTTTTATCAGTGTTTGATTTGGGACTAAAGGGTAGCATAGCTTTAAGCGATAGCTTAAATTGACAAGAGGCTCGAGTACTTTATTGTTACAAAATTTCAAGGATTTATGACGCTCCAGTAAAAAGTTACAAGCATTTGTATGTTGCAAACTTTGATAGGTGTAGGACGTGCCGTATATAAGTTAGGGCCATTTGAAGTTTTATCAGTGTTTGATTTGGGACTCAAGGGTAGCATAGCTTTCAGCGATAACTCAAATTGACAAGAGGCTCGAGTACTTTATTGTTACTAATTTTCAAGGTTTTATGACGCTCCAGTAAAAAGTTACAAGCATTGGTATGTTGCAAACTTTGATAGGTGTAGGACGTACCGTATAGAAGTTATGGCCATTTGAAGTTTTATCAGTGTTTGATTTGGGACTCAAGGGTAGCATAGCTTTGTGTTATAGCTTAAATTCACAAGAAGCTCGAGTACTTTACTGTTACAAAATTTCAAGGTTTTATGACGCTCCAGTAAAAAGTTACAAGCATTTGTATGATGCAAACTTTGATAGGTGTAGGACGTACCGTAGATAAGTTAGGGCCATTTGAAGTTTTATCAGTGTTTGATTTGGGGCATAGCTTTGAGCGATAGCTTAAATTAACAAGAGGTTCGAGTACTTTATTGTTACAAAATTTGAAGGTTTTATGACGCTCCAGTAAAAAGTTACAAGCATTTGTATGTTGCAAACTTTGATAGCTGTAGGACTTACCGTATAGAAGTCAGGGCCATTTGAAGTTTTATCAGTGTTTGATTTGGGATTCAAGGGTAGCATAGCTTTGAGTTATAGCTTAAATTTACAAGAGGCTCGAGTACTTTATTGTTACAAAATTTCAAGGTTTTATGACGCTCCAGTAAAAAGTTACAAGCATTTGTATGATGCAAACTTTGATAGGTGTAGGACGTACCGTAGAGAAGTTAGGGCCATTTGAAGTTTTATCAGTATTTGATTTGGGACTAAAGGGTAGCATAGCTTTAAGCGATAGCTTAAATTGACAAGAGGCTCGAGTACTTTATTGTTACAAAATTTCAAGGATTTATGACGCTCCAGTAAAAAGTTACAAGCATTTGTATGTTGCAAACTTTGATAGGTGTACGACGTACCGTATAGAAGTTAGGGCCATTTGAAGTTTTATCAGTGTTTGATTTGGGACTCAAGGGTAGCGATATGAGCGATAGCTTAAATTGACAAGAGGCTCGAGTACTTTATTGTTACAAAATTTCAAGGTTTTATGATGCTCCAGTAAAAAGTTACAAGCATTTGTATGTTGCAAACTTTGATAGGTGTACGGCGTACAGTATAGAAGTTAGGGCCATTTGAAGTTTTATCAGTGTTTGATTTGGGACTCAAGGGTAGCATAGCTTTGAGCGATAGCTTTAATTGACAAGAGGCTCGAGTACTTTATTGTTACAAGATTTCAAGGTTTTATGACGCTCCAGTAAAAAGTTCCAAGCATTTGTATGTTGCAAACTTTGATGGTTGTAGGACGCACCGTATAGAAGTTACGGCCATTTGAAGTTTTATCAGTGTTTGATTTGGGACTCAAGGGTAGCATAGCTTTGAGCGATAGCTTAAATTAACAAGAGGCTCGAGTACTTTATTGTTACAAAATTTCAAGGTTTTATGACGCTCCAGTAAAAAGTTACAAACATTTGTATGTTGCAATCTTTGATAAGTGTAGAACGTACCGTATAGAAGTTAGGGCCATTTGAAGTTTTATCAGTGTTTGATTTGGGACAGAAGGGTAGCATAGCTTTGAGCGATAGCTTAAGTTGACAAGAGGCTCTATTACTTTATTTTTACAAAATTTCAAGGTTTTATGACGCTCCAGTAAAAAGTTCCAAGCATTTGTATGTTGCAAACTTTGCTGGTTGTAGGACGCACCGTATAGAAGTTAGGGCCATTTGAAGTTTTATCAGTGTTTGATTTGGGACTCAAGGGTAGCATAGCTTTGAGCGATAGGTTAAATTGACAAGAGGCTTGAGAGCTTTATTGTTACAAAATTTCAAGGTTTTATGACGCTCCAGTAAAAAAATACAAGCATTTGTATGTTGCAAACTTTGATAGGTGTAGGACGTACCGTATAGAAGTTATGGCCATTTGAAGTTTTATCAGTGTTTGATTTGGGATTCAAGGGTAGCATAGCTTTGAGTTATAGCTTAAATTGACAAGAGGCTCGAGTACTTTATTGTTACAAAATTTCAAGGTTTTATGACGCTCCAGTAAAAAGTTACAAGCATTTGTATGATGCAAACTTTGATAGGTGTAGGACGTACCGTATAGAAATTAGGGCTATTTGAAGTTTTATCAGTGTTTGGATTGGGACTCAAGGGTATCATAGCTTTGAGCGATAGCTTAAATTAACAAGAGGCTCGAGTACTTTATTGTTACAAAATTTCAAGGTTTTATGATGCTCCAGTAAAAAGTTACAAGCATTTGTATGTTGCTAACTTTGATAAGGGTAGGACGTACCGTATAGAAGTTAAGGCCATTTGAAGTTTTATCAGTGTTTGATTTGGGACTGAAGGGTAGCATAGCTTTGACCGATCGCTTAAATTGACAAGAGGCTCGAGTACTCTATTGTTACAAAATTACAAGGTTTTATGATGCTCCAGTAAAAAGTAACAAGCATTTGTATGCTGCAAACTTTGATAGCTGTAGGACGTACCGTATAGAAGTCAGGGCCATTTGAAGCTTTATCAATGTTTGATTTGGGACTCAAGGGTAGCATAGCTTTGAGCGATAGCTTAAAATGACAAGAGGCTCGAGTACTTTGTTGTTATAACATTGCAAGGTTTTATGACGCTCCAGTAAAAAGTTACAAACATTTGTATGTTGCAAACTTTGATAGGTGGAGGACGTACCGTATAGAAGTTAGGGCCATTTGAAGTTTTTTTATCAGTGTTCGATTTGGGACTCAAGGGTAGCATAGCTTTCAGCGATAACTCAAATTGACAAGAGGCTCGAGTACTTTATTGTTACTAATTTTCAAGGTTTTATGACGCTCCAGTAAAAAGTTACAAGCATTGGTATGTTGCAAACTTTGATAGGTGTAGGACGTACCGTATAGAAGTTATGGCCATTTGAAGTTTTATCAGTGTTTGATTTGGGACTCAAGGGTAGCAGAGCTTTGTGTTATAGCTTAAATTCACAAGAAGCTCGAGTACTTTATTGTTACAAAATTTCAAGGTTTTATGACGCTCCAGTAAAAAGTTACAAGCATTTGTATGATGCAAACTTTGATAGGTGTAGGACGTACCGTAGATAAGTTAGGGCCATTTGAAGTTTTATCAGTGTTTGATTTGGGGCATAGCTTTGAGCGATAGCTTAAATTGACAAGAGGCTCGAGTACTTTATTGTTACAAAATTTCAAGGTTTTATGATGCTCCAGTAAAAAGTTACAAGCATTTGTATGTTGCAAACTTTGATAGGTGTACGGCGTACAGTATAGAAGTTAGGGCCATTTGAAGTTTTATCAGTGTTTGATTTGGGACTCAAGGGTAGCATAGCTTTGAGCGATAGCTTTAATTGACAAGGGGCTCGAGTACTTTATTGTTACAAGATTTCAAGGTTTTATGACGCTCCAGTAAAAAGTTCCAAGCATTTGTATGTTGCAAACTTTGATGGTTGTAGGACGCACCGTATAGAAGTTACGGCCATTTGAAGTTTTATCAGTGTTTGATTTGGGACTCAAGGGTAGCATAGCTTTGAGCGATAGCTTAAATTAACAAGAGGCTCGAGTACTTTATTGTTACAAAATTTCAAGGTTTTATGACGCTCCAGTAAAAAGTTACAAACATTTGTATGTTGCAATCTTTGATAAGTGTAGAACGTACCGTATAGAAGTTAGGGCCATTTGAAGTTTTATCAGTGTTTGATTTGGGACAGAAGGGTAGCATAGCTTTGAGCGATAGCTTAAGTTGACAAGAGGCTCTATTACTTTATTGTTACAAAATTTCAAGGTTTTATGACGCTCCAGTAAAAAGTTCCAAGCATTTGTATGTTGCAAACTTTGCTGGTTGTAGGACGCACCGTACAGAAGTTAGGGCCATTTGAAGTTTTATCAGTGTTTGATTTGGGACTCAAGGGTAGCATAGCTTTGAGCGATAGGTTAAATTGACAAGAGGCTTGAGAGCTTTATTGTTACAAAATTTCAAGGTTTTATGACGCTCCAGTAAAAAAATACAAGCATTTGTATGTTGCAAACTATGATAGGTGTAGGACGTACCGTATAGAAGTTATGGCCATTTGAAGTTTTATCAGTGTTTGATTTGGGATTCAAGGGTAGCATAGCTTTGAGTTATAGCTTAAATTGACAAGAGGCTCGAGTACTTTATTGTTACAAAATTTCAAGGTTTTATGACGCTCCAGTAAAAAGTTACAAGCATTTGTATGATGCAAACTTTGATAGGTGTAGGACGTACCGTATAGAAATTAGGGCTATTTGAAGTTTTATCAGTGTTTGGATTGGGACTCAAGGGTATCATAGCTTTGAGCGATAGCTTAAATTAACAAGAGGCTCGAGTACTTTATTGTTACAAAATTTCAAGGTTTTATGACGCTCCAGTAAAAAGTTACAAGCATTTGTATGTTGCTAACTTTGATAAGGGTAGGACGTACCGTATAGAAGTTAAGGCCATTTGAAGTTTTATCAGTGTTTGATTTGGGACTGAAGGGTAGCATAGCTTTGACCGATAGCTTAAATTGACAAGAGGCTCGAGTACTCTATTGTTACAAAATTACAAGGTTTTATGATGCTCCAGTAAAAAGTTACAAGCATTTGTATGCTGCAAACTTTGATAGCTGTAGGACGTACCGTATAGAAGTCAGGGCCATTTGAAGCTTTATCAATGTTTGATTTGGGACTCAAGGGTAGCATAGCTTTGAGCGATAGCTTAAAATGACAAGAGGCTCGAGTACTTTGTTGTTATAACATTGCAAGGTTTTATGACGCTCCAGTAAAAAGTTACAAACATTTGTATGTTGCAAACTTTGATAGGTGGAGGACGTACCGTATAGAAGTTAGGGCCATTTGAAGTTTTTTTATCAGTGTTCGATTTGGGACTCAAGGGTAGCATAGCTATGAGCGATAGCTTAAATTGACAAGAGGCTCGAGTACTTTATTGTTACAAAATTTCAAGGTTTTATGACGCTCAGGTAAAAAGTTACAAGCATTTGTTTGTTGCAAACTTTGATATGTGTAGGACGTACCATAAAGAAGTTAGGGCCATTTGAAGTTTTATGAGTGTTTGATTTGGGATTCAAGGGTAGCATAGCTTTGAGTTATAGCTTAAATTGACAAGAGGCTCGAGTACTTTATTGTTACTAAATTGCAAGGCTTTATGACGCTCCAGTAAAAAGTTACAAGCATTTGTATGTTGCAAACTTTGATAGGTGTAGGACATACCGTATAGAAGTTATGGCCATTTGAAGTTTTATCAGTGTTTGATTTGGGACTAAAGGGTAGCATAGCTTTAAGCGATAGCTTAAATTGACAAGAGGCTCGAGTACTTTATTGTTACAAAATTTCAAGGATTTATGACGCTCCAGTAAAAAGGTACAAGCATTTGTATGTTGCAAACTTTGATACGTGTAGGACGTACCGTATAGAAGTTAGGGCCATTTGAAGTTTTATCAGTGTTTGATTTGGGGCATAGCTTTGAGCGATAGCTTAAATTAACAAGAGGTTCGAGTACTTTATTGTTACAAAATTTCAAGGTTTTATGACGCTCCAGTAAAAAGTTACAAGCATTTGTATGTTGCAAACTTTGATACCTGTAGGACTTACCGTATAGAAGTCAGGGCCATTTGAAGTTTTATCAGTGTTTGATTTGGGACTCAAGGGTAGCATAGCTTTGAGTTATAGCTTAAATTGACAAGAGGCTCGAGTACTTTATTGTTACAAAATTTCAAGGATTTATGACGCTCCAGTAAAAAGTTACAAGCATTTGTATGTTGCAAACTTTGATACGTGTAGGACGTACCGTATAGAAGTTAGGGCCATTTGAAGTTTTATCAGTGTTTGATTTGGGGCATAGCTTTGACCGATAGCTTAAATTGACAAGAGGCTCGAGTACTTTATTGTTACAAAATTACAAGGTTTTATGATGCTCCAGTAAAAAGTTACAAGCATTTGTATGCTGCAAACTTTGATAGCTGTAGGACGTACCGTATAGAAGTCAGGGCCATTTGAAGCTTTATCAATGTTTGATCTGGGACTCAAGGGTAGCATAGCTTTGAGCGATAGCTTAAAATGACAAGAGGCTCGAGTACTTTGTTGTTATAACATTGCAAGGTTTTATGACGCTCCAGTAAAAAGTTACAAACATTTGTATGTTGCAAACTTTGATAGGTGGAGGACGTACCGTATAGAAATTAGGGCCATTTGAAGTTTTTTTATCAGTGTTCGATTTGGGACTCAAGGGTAGCATAGCTATGAGCGATAGCTTAAATTGACAAGAGGCTCGAGTACTTTATTGTTACAAAATTTCAAGGTTTTATGACGCTCAGGTAAAAAGTTACAAGCATTTGTTTGTTGCAAACTTTGATAGGTGTAGGACGTACCATAAAGAAGTTAGGGCCATTTGAAGTTTTATGAGTGTTTGATTTGGGATTCAAGGGTAGCATAGCTTTGAGTTATAGCTTAAATTGGCAAGAGGCTCGAGTACTTTATTGTTACACAATTTCAAGGTTTTATGACGCTCCAGTAAAAAGTTACAAGCATTTGTATGATGCAAACTTTGATAGGTGTAGGACGTACCGTAGAGAAGTTAGGGCCATTTGAAGTTTTATCAGTATTTGATTTGGGACTAAAGGGTAGCATAGCTTTAAGCGATAGCTTAAATTGACAAGAGGCTCGAGTACTTTATTGTTACAAAATTTCAAGGATTTATGACGCTCCAGTAAAAAGTTACAAGCATTTGTATGTTGCAAACTTTGATAGGTGTAGGACGTACCGTATAGAAGTTAGGGCCATTTGAAGTTTTATCAGTATTTGATTTGGGACTAAAGGGTAGCATAGCTTTAAGCGATAGCTTAAATTGACAAGAGGCTCGAGTACTTTATTGTTACAAAATTTCAAGGATTTATGACGCTCCAGTAAAAAGTTACAAGCATTTGTATGTTGAAAACTTTGATAGGTGTAGGACGTACCGTATAGAAGTTAGGGCCATTTGACGTTTTATCAGTGTTTGATTTGGAACTCAAGGGTAGCATAGCTTTGAGCGATATCTTAAATTGACAAGAGGCTCGAGGACTTTATTGTTACAAAATTTTAAGGTTTTATGACACTCCAGTAAAAAGTTACAAGCATTTGTATGTTGCAAACTTTGATAGGTGTACGGCGTACCGTATAGAAGTTAGGGCCATTTGAAGTTTTATCAGTGTTTGATTTGGGACTCAAGGGTAGCATAGCTTTGAGCGATAGCTTAAATTGACAAGAGGCTCGAGTACTTTATTGTTACAAAATTTCAAGGTTTTATGGCGCTCCAGTAAAAAGTTACAAGCATTTGTATGTTGCAAACTTTGATAGGTGTAGGACGTACCGTATAGACGTTAGGGCCATTTGAAGTTTTATCAGTGTTTGATTTGGGACTCAAGGGTAGCATAGCTTTCAGCGATAACTTAAATTGACAAGAGGCTCGAGTACTTTATTGTTACTAAATTGCAAGGCTTTATGACGCTCCAGTAAAAAGTTACAAGCATTTGTATGTTGCAAACTTTGATAGGTGTAGGACATACCGTATAGAAGTTATGGCCATTTGAAGTTTTATCAGTGTTTGATTTGGGACTAAAGGGTAGCATAGCTTTAAGCGATAGCTTAAATTGACAAGAGGCTCGAGTACTTTATTGTTACAAAATTTCAAGGATTTATGACGCTCCAGTAAAAAGGTACAAGCATTTGTATGTTGCAAACTTTGATACGTGTAGGACGTACCGTATAGAAGTTAGGGCCATTTGAAGTTTTATCAGTGTTTGATTTGGGGCATAGCTTTGAGCGATAGCTTAAATTAACAAGAGGTTCGAGTACTTTATTGTTACAAAATTTCAAGGTTTTATGACGCTCCAGTAAAAAGTTACAAGCATTTGTATGTTGCAAACTTTGATAGCTGTAGGACTTACCGTATAGAAGTCAGGGCCATTTGAAGTTTTATCAGTGTTTGATTTGGGACTCAAGGGTAGCATAGCTTTGAGTTATAGCTTAAATTGACAAGAGGCTCGAGTACTTTATTGTTACAAAATTTCAAGGATTTATGACGCTCCAGTAAAAAGTTACAAGCATTTGTATGTTGCAAACTTTGATAGGTGTAGGACGTACCGTATAGAAGTTAGGGCCATTTGAAGTTTTATCAGTGTTTGATTTGGGGCATAGCTTTGAGCGATAGCTTAAATTGACAAGAGGCTCGAATACTTTATTGTTACTAAATTTCAAGGTTTTATGACGCTCCAGTAAAAAAATACAAGCATTTGTATGTTGCAAACTTTGATAGGTGTAGGACGTATCGTATAGAAGTTATGGCCATTTGAAGTTTTATCAGTGTTTGATTTGGGATTCAAGGGTAGCATAGCTTTGAGTTATAGCTTAAATTGACAAGAGGCTCGAGTACTTTATTGTTACAAAATTTCAAGGTTTTATGACGCTCCAGTAAAAAGTTACAAGCATTTGTATGATGCAAACTTTGATAGGTGTAGGACGTACCGTAGAGAAGTTAGGGCCATTTGAAGTTTTATCAGTGTTTGATTTGGGACTGAAGGGTAGCATAGCTTTGACCGATAGCTTAAATTGACAAGAGGCTCGAGTACTCTATTGTTACAAAATTACAAGGTTTTATGATGCTCCAGTAAAAAGTTACAACCATTTGTATGCTGCAAACTTTGATAGCTGTAGGACGTACCGTATAGAAGTCAGGGCCATTTGAAGCTTTATCAATGTTTGATTTGGGACTCAAGGGTAGCATAGCTTTGAGCGATAGCTTAAAATGACAAGAGGCTCGAGTACTTTGTTGTTATAACATTGCAAGGTTTTATGACGCTCCAGTAAAAAGTTACAAACATTTGTATGTTGCAAACTTTGATAGGTGGAGGACGTACCGTATAGAAGTTAGGGCCATTTGAAGTTTTTTTATCAGTGTTCGATTTGGGACTCAAGGGTAGCATAGCTATGAGCGATAGCTTAAATTGACAAGAGGCTCGAGTACTTTATTGTTACAAAATTTCAAGGTTTTATGACGCTCAGGTAAAAAGTTACAAGCATTTGTTTGTTGCAAACTTTGATATGTGTAGGACGTACCATAAAGAAGTTAGGGCCATTTGAAGTTTTATGAGTGTTTGATTTGGGATTCAAGGGTAGCATAGCTTTGAGTTATAGCTTAAATTGACAAGAGGCTCGAGTACTTTATTGTTACTAAATTGCAAGGCTTTATGACGCTCCAGTAAAAAGTTACAAGCATTTGTATGTTGCAAACTTTGATAGGTGTAGGACATACCGTATAGAAGTTATGGCCATTTGAAGTTTTATCAGTGTTTGATTTGGGACTAAAGGGTAGCATAGCTTTAAGCGATAGCTTAAATTGACAAGAGGCTCGAGTACTTTATTGTTACAAAATTTCAAGGATTTATGACGCTCCAGTAAAAAGGTACAAGCATTTGTATGTTGCAAACTTTGATACGTGTAGGACGTACCGTATAGAAGTTAGGGCCATTTGAAGTTTTATCAGTGTTTGATTTGGGGCATAGCTTTGAGCGATAGCTTAAATTAACAAGAGGTTCGAGTACTTTATTGTTACAAAATTTCAAGGTTTTATGACGCTCCAGTAAAAAGTTACAAGCATTTGTATGTTGCAAACTTTGATACCTGTAGGACTTACCGTATAGAAGTCAGGGCCATTTGAAGTTTTATCAGTGTTTGATTTGGGACTCAAGGGTAGCATAGCTTTGAGTTATAGCTTAAATTGACAAGAGGCTCGAGTACTTTATTGTTACAAAATTTCAAGGATTTATGACGCTCCAGTAAAAAGTTACAAGCATTTGTATGTTGCAAACTTTGATACGTGTAGGACGTACCGTATAGAAGTTAGGGCCATTTGAAGTTTTATCAGTGTTTGATTTGGGGCATAGCTTTGACCGATAGCTTAAATTGACAAGAGGCTCGAGTACTTTATTGTTACAAAATTACAAGGTTTTATGATGCTCCAGTAAAAAGTTACAAGCATTTGTATGCTGCAAACTTTGATAGCTGTAGGACGTACCGTATAGAAGTCAGGGCCATTTGAAGCTTTATCAATGTTTGATCTGGGACTCAAGGGTAGCATAGCTTTGAGCGATAGCTTAAAATGACAAGAGGCTCGAGTACTTTGTTGTTATAACATTGCAAGGTTTTATGACGCTCCAGTAAAAAGTTACAAACATTTGTATGTTGCAAACTTTGATAGGTGGAGGACGTACCGTATAGAAATTAGGGCCATTTGAAGTTTTTTTATCAGTGTTCGATTTGGGACTCAAGGGTAGCATAGCTATGAGCGATAGCTTAAATTGACAAGAGGCTCGAGTACTTTATTGTTACAAAATTTCAAGGTTTTATGACGCTCAGGTAAAAAGTTACAAGCATTTGTTTGTTGCAAACTTTGATAGGTGTAGGACGTACCATAAAGAAGTTAGGGCCATTTGAAGTTTTATGAGTGTTTGATTTGGGATTCAAGGGTAGCATAGCTTTGAGTTATAGCTTAAATTGGCAAGAGGCTCGAGTACTTTATTGTTACACAATTTCAAGGTTTTATGACGCTCCAGTAAAAAGTTACAAGCATTTGTATGATGCAAACTTTGATAGGTGTAGGACGTACCGTAGAGAAGTTAGGGCCATTTGAAGTTGTATCAGTGTTTGATTTGGGACTAAAGGGTAGCATAGCTTTAAGCGATAGCTTAAATTGACAAGAGGCTCGAGTACTTTATTGTTACAAAATTTCAAGGATTTATGACGCTCCAGTAAAAAGTTACAAGCATTTGTATGTTGCAAACTTTGATAGGTGTAGGACGTACCGTATAGAAGTTAGGGCCATTTGAAGTTTTATCAGTATTTGATTTGGGACTAAAGGGTAGCATAGCTTTAAGCGATAGCTTAAATTGACAAGAGGCTCGAGTACTTTATTGTTACAAAATTTCAAGGATTTATGACGCTCCAGTAAAAAGTTACAAGCATTTGTATGTTGAAAACTTTGATAGGTGTAGGACGTACCGTATAGAAGTTAGGGCCATTTGACGTTTTATCAGTGTTTGATTTGGAACTCAAGGGTAGCATAGCTTTGAGCGATATCTTAAATTGACAAGAGGCTCGAGGACTTTATTGTTACAAAATTTTAAGGTTTTATGACACTCCAGTAAAAAGTTACAAGCATTTGTATGTTGCAAACTTTGATAGGTGTACGGCGTACCGTATAGAAGTTAGGGCCATTTGAAGTTTTATCAGTGTTTGATTTGGGACTCAAGGGTAGCATAGCTTTGAGCGATAGCTTAAATTGACAAGAGGCTCGAGTACTTTATTGTTACAAAATTTCAAGGTTTTATGGCGCTCCAGTAAAAAGTTACAAGCATTTGTATGTTGCAAACTTTGATAGGTGTAGGACGTACCGTATAGACGTTAGGGCCATTTGAAGTTTTATCAGTGTTTGATTTGGGACTCAAGGGTAGCATAGCTTTCAGCGATAACTTAAATTGACAAGAGGCTCGAGTACTTTATTGTTACTAAATTGCAAGGCTTTATGACGCTCCAGTAAAAAGTTACAAGCATTTGTATGTTGCAAACTTTGATAGGTGTAGGACATACCGTATAGAAGTTATGGCCATTTGAAGTTTTATCAGTGTTTGATTTGGGACTAAAGGGTAGCATAGCTTTAAGCGATAGCTTAAATTGACAAGAGGCTCGAGTACTTTATTGTTACAAAATTTCAAGGATTTATGACGCTCCAGTAAAAAGGTACAAGCATTTGTATGTTGCAAACTTTGATACGTGTAGGACGTACCGTATAGAAGTTAGGGCCATTTGAAGTTTTATCAGTGTTTGATTTGGGGCATAGCTTTGAGCGATAGCTTAAATTAACAAGAGGTTCGAGTACTTTATTGTTACAAAATTTCAAGGTTTTATGACGCTCCAGTAAAAAGTTACAAGCATTTGTATGTTGCAAACTTTGATAGCTGTAGGACTTACCGTATAGAAGTCAGGGCCATTTGAAGTTTTATCAGTGTTTGATTTGGGACTCAAGGGTAGCATAGCTTTGAGTTATAGCTTAAATTGACAAGAGGCTCGAGTACTTTATTGTTACAAAATTTCAAGGATTTATGACGCTCCAGTAAAAAGTTACAAGCATTTGTATGTTGCAAACTTTGATACGTGTAGGACGTACCGTATAGAAGTTAGGGCCATTTGAAGTTTTATCAGTGTTTGATTTGGGGCATAGCTTTGAGCGATAGCTTAAATTGACAAGAGGCTCGAATACTTTATTGTTACTAAATTTCAAGGTTTTATGACGCTCCAGTAAAAAAATACAAGCATTTGTATGTTGCAAACTTTGATAGGTGTAGGACGTATCGTATAGAAGTTATGGCCATTTGAAGTTTTATCAGTGTTTGATTTGGGATTCAAGGGTAGCATAGCTTTGAGTTATAGCTTAAATTGACAAGAGGCTCGAGTACTTTATTGTTACAAAATTTCAAGGTTTTATGACGCTCCAGTAAAAAGTTACAAGCATTTGTATGATGCAAACTTTGATAGGTGTAGGACGTACCGTAGAGAAGTTAGGGCCATTTGAAGTTTTATCAGTATTTGATTTGGGACTAAAGGGTAGCATAGTTTTAAGCGATAGCTTAAATTGACAAGAGGCTCGAGTACTTTATTGTTACAAAATTTCAAGGTTTTATGATGCAGTAAAAAGTTACAAGCATTTGTATGTTGGAAACTTTGATAGATGTACGGCGTACAGTATAGAAGTTAGGGCCATTTGAAGTTTTATCAGTGTTTGATTTGGGACTCAAGGGTAGCATAGCTTTGAGCGACAGCTTTAATTGACAAGAGGCTCGAGTACTTTATTGTTACAAGATTTCAAGGTTTTATGACGCTCCAGTAAAAAGTTCCAAGCATTTGTATGTTGCAAACTTTGATGGTTGTAGGACGCACCGTATAGAAGTTAGGGCCATTTGAAGTTTTATCAGTGTTTGATTTGGGACTCAAGGGTAGCATAGCTTTGAGCGATAGCTTAAATTAACAAGAGGCGCGAGTACTTTATTGTTACAAAATTTCAAGGTTTTATGACGCTCCAGTAAAAAGTTCCAAGCATTTGTATGTTGCAAACTTTGCTGGTTGGTGGACGCACCGTATAGAAGTTAGGGCCATTTGAAGTTTTATCAGTGTTTGATTTGGGACTCAAGGGTAGCATAGTTTTGAGCGATAGGTTAAATTGACAAGAGGCTCGAGAACTTTATTGTTACAAAATTTCAAGGTTTTATGACGCTCCAGTAAAAAGTTGCAAGCATTTGTATGTTGCACACTTTGATAGGAGTAGGACGTACCGTATAGAACTCAGGGGCATTTGAAGTTTTATCAGTGTTTGATTTGGGACTCAAGAGGAAGCATAGCTTTGAGCGATAGCTTAAATTGACTTGAGTACTTTATTGTTACAAAATGGCAAGGTTTTATGACGCTCCAGTAAAAAGTTACAAGCATTTGTATTTTGCAAACTTTGATAGGTGTAGGACGTGCCGTATATAAGTTAGGGCCATTTGAAGTTTTATCAGTGTTTGATTTGGGACTCAAGGGTAGCATAGCTTTCAGCGATAACTCAAATTGACAAGAGGCTCGAGTACTTTATTGTTACTAATTTTCAAGGTTTTATGACGCTCCAGTAAAAAGTTACAAGCATTGGTATGTTGCAAACTTTGATAGGTGTAGGACGTACCGTATAGAAGTTATGGCCATTTGAAGTTTTATCAGTGTTTGATTTGGGACTCAAGGGTAGCATAGCTTTGAGTTATAGCTTAAATTCACAAGAAGCTCGAGTACTTTATTGTTACAAAATTTCAAGGTTTTATGACGCTCCAGTAAAAAGTTACAAGCATTTGTATGATGCAAACTTTGATAGGTGTAGGACGTACCGTAGATAAGTTAGGGCCATTTGAAGTTTTATCAGTGTTTGATTTGGGGCATAGCTTTGAGCGATAGCTTAAATTAACAAGAGGTTCGAGTACTTTATTGTTACAAAATTTGAAGGTTTTATGACGCTCCAGTAAAAAGTTACAAGCATTTGTATGTTGCAAACTTTGATAGCTGTAGGACTTACCGTATAGAAGTCAGGGCCATTTGAAGTTTTATCAGTGTTTGATTTGGGATTCAAGGGTAGCATAGCTTTGAGTTATAGCTTAAATTGACAAGAGGCTCGAGTACTTTATTGTTACAAAATTTCAAGGTTTTATGACGCTCCAGTAAAAAGTTACAAGCATTTGTATGATGCAAACTTTGATAGGTGTAGGACGTACCGTAGAGAAGTTAGGGCCATTTGAAGTTTTATCAGTATTTGATTTGGGACTAAAGGGTAGCATAGCTTTAAGCGATAGCTTAAATTGACAAGAGGCTCGAGTACTTTATTGTTACAAAATTTCAAGGATTTATGACGCTCCAGTAAAAAGTTACAAGCATTTGTATGTTGCAAACTTTGATAGGTGTAGGACGTGCCGTATATAAGTTAGGGCCATTTGAAGTTTTATCAGTGTTTGATTTGGGACTCAAGGGTAGCATAGCTTTCAGCGGTAACTCAAATTGACGAGAGGCTCGAGTACTTTATTGTTACTAAGTTTCAAGGTTTTATGACGCTCCAGTAAAAAGTTACAAGCATTGGTATGTTGCAAACTTTGATAGGTGTAGGACGTACCGTAGAGAAGTTAGGGCCATTTGAAGTTTTATCAGTATTTGATTTGGGACTAAAGGGTAGCATAGCTTTAAACGATAGCTTAAATTGACAAGAGGCTCGAGTACTTTATTGTTACAAAATTTCAAGGATTTATGACGCTCCAGTAAAAAGCTACAAGCATTTGTATGTTGCAAACTTTGATAGGTGTACGACGTACCGTATAGAAGGTAGGGCCATTTGAAGTTTTATCAGTGTTTGATTTGGGACTCAAGGGTAGCGATATGAGCGATAGCTTAAATTGACAAGAGGCTCGAGTACTTTATTGTTACAAAATTTCAAGGTTTTATGATGCTCCAGTAAAAAGTTACAAGCATTTGTATGTTGCAAACTTTGATAGGTGTACGGCGTACAGTATAGAAGTTAGGGCCATTTGAAGTTTTATCAGTGTTTGATTTGGGACTCAAGGGTAGCATAGCTTTGAGCGATAGCTTTAATTGACAAGAGGCTCGAGTACTTTATTGTTACAAGATTTCAAGGTTTTATGACGCTCCAGTAAAAAGTTCCAAGCATTTGTATGTTGCAAACTTTGATGGTAGTAGGACGCACCGTATAGAAGTTAGGGCCATTTGAAGTTTTATCAGTGTTTGATTTGGGACTCAAGGGTAGCATAGCTTTGAGCGATAGCTTAAATTAAAAAGAGGCTCGAGTACTTTATTGTTACAAAATTTCAAGGTTTTATGACGCTCCAGTAAAAAGTTACAAGCATTTGTATGATGCAAACTTTGATAGGTGTAGGACGTACCGTAGAGAAGTTAGGGCCATTTGAAGTTTTATCAGTATTTGATTTGGGACTAAAGGGTAGCATAGTTTTAAGCGATAGCTTAAATTGACAAGAGGCTCGAGTACTTTATTGTTACAAAATTTCAAGGTTTTATGATGCAGTAAAAAGTTACAAGCATTTGTATGTTGGAAACTTTGATAGATGTACGGCGTACAGTATAGAAGTTAGGGCCATTTGAAGTTTTATCAGTGTTTGATTTGGGACTCAAGGGTAGCATAGCTTTGAGCGACAGCTTTAATTGACAAGAGGCTCGAGTACTTTATTGTTACAAGATTTCAAGGTTTTATGACGCTCCAGTAAAAAGTTCCAAGCATTTGTATGTTGCAAACTTTGATGGTTGTAGGACGCACCGTATAGAAGTTAGGGCCATTTGAAGTTTTATCAGTGTTTGATTTTGGACTCAAGGGTAGCATAGCTTTGAGCGATAGCTTAAATTAACAAGAGGCGCGAGTACTTTATTGTTACAAAATTTCAAGGTTTTATGACGCTCCAGTAAAAAGTTCCAAGCATTTGTATGTTGCAAACTTTGCTGGTTGGTGGACGCACCGTATAGAAGTTAGGGCCATTTGAAGTTTTATCAGTGTTTGATTTGGGACTCAAGGGTAGCATAGTTTTGAGCGATAGGTTAAATTGACAAGAGGCTCGAGAACTTTATTGTTACAAAATTTCAAGGTTTTATGACGCTCCAGTAAAAAGTTGCAAGCATTTGTATGTTGCACACTTTGATAGGTGTAGGACGTACCGTATAGAAGTCAGGGGCATTTGAAGTTTTATCAGTGTTTGATTTGGGACTCAAGAGGAAGCATAGCTTTGAGCGATAGCTTAAATTGACTTGAGTACTTTATTGTTACAAAATGGCAAGGTTTTATGACGCTCCAGTAAAAAGTTACAAGCATTTGTATGTTGCAAACTTTGATAGGTGTAGGACGTGCCGTATATAAGTTAGGGCCATTTGAAGTTTTATCAGTGTTTGATTTGGGACTCAAGGGTAGCATAGCTTTCAGCGATAACTCAAATTGACAAGAGGCTCGAGTACTTTATTGTTACTAATTTTCAAGGTTTTATGACGCTCCAGTAAAAAGTTACAAGCATTGGTATGTTGCAAACTTTGATAGGTGTAGGACGTACCGTATAGAAGTTATGGCCATTTGAAGTTTTATCAGTGTTTGATTTGGGACTTATAGCTTAAATTCACAAGAAGCTCGAGTACTTTATTGTTACAAAATTTCAAGGTTTTATGACGCTCCAGTAAAAAGTTACAAGCATTTGTATGATGCAAACTTTGATAGGTGTAGGACGTACCGTAGATAAGTTAGGGCCATTTGAAGTTTTATCAGTGTTTGATTTGGGGCATAGCTTTGAGCGATAGCTTAAATTAACAAGAGGTTCGAGTACTTTATTGTTACAAAATTTGAAGGTTTTATGACGGTCCAGTAAAAAGTTACAAGCATTTGTATGTTGCAAACTTTGATAGCTGTAGGACTTACCGTATAGAAGTCAGGGCCATTTTAAGTTTTATCAGTGTTTGATTTGGGATTCAAGGGTAGCATAGCTTTGAGTTATAGCTTAAATTGACAAGAGGCTCGAGTACTTTATTGTTACAAAATTTCAAGGTTTTATGACGCTCCAGTAAAAAGTTACAAGCATTTGTATGATGCAAACTTTGATAGGTGTAGGACGTACCGTAGAGAAGTTAGGCCCATTTGAAGTTTTATCAGTATTTGATTTGGGACTAAAGGGTAGCATAGCTTTAAGCGATAGCTTAAATTGACAAGAGGCTCGAGTACTTTATTGTTACAAAATTTCAAGGATTTATGACGCTCCAGTAAAAAGTTACAAGCATTTGTATGTTGCAAACTTTGATAGGTGTAGGACGTGCCGTATATAAGTTAGGGCCATTTGAAGTTTTATCAATGTTTGATTTGGGACTCAAGGGTAGCATAGCTTTCAGCGGTAACTCAAATTGACAAGAGGCTCGAGTACTTTATTGTTACTAATTTTCAAGGTTTTATGACGCTCCAGTAAAAAGTTACAAGCATTGGTATATTGCAAACTTTGATAGGTGTAGGACGTACCGTATAGAAGTTATGGCCATTTGAAGTTTTATCAGTGTTTGATTTGGGACTCAAGGGTAGCATAGCTTTGAGTTATAGCTTAAATTCACAAGAAGCTCGAGTACTTTATTGTTACAAAATTTCAAGGTTTTATGACGCTCCAGTAAAAAGTTACAAGCATTTGTATGATGCAAACTTTGATAGGTGTAGGACGTACCGTAGATAAGTTAGGGCCATTTGAAGTTTTATCAGTGTTTGATTTGGGGCATAGCTTTGAGCGATAGCTTAAATTAACAAGAGGTTCGAGTACTTTATTGTTACAAAATTTGAAGGTTTTATGACGCTCCAGTAAAAAGTTACAAGCATTTGTATGTTGCAAAATTTGATAGCTGTAGGACTTACCGTATAGAAGTCAGGGCCATTTGAAGTTTTATCAGTGTTTGATTTGGGATTCAAGGGTAGCATAGCTTTGAGTTATAGCTTAAATTTACAAGAGGCTCGAGTACTTTATTGTTACAAAATTTCAAGGTTTTATGACGCTCCAGTAAAAAGTTACAAGCATTTGTATGATGCAAACTTTGATAGGTGTAGGACGTACCGTAGAGAAGTTAGGGCCATTTGAAGTTTTATCAGTATTTGATTTGGGACTAAAGGGTAGCATAGCTTTAAGCGATAGCTTAAATTGACAAGAGGCTCGAGTACATTATTGTTACAAAATTTCAAGGATTTATGACGCTCCAGTAAAAAGTTACAAGCATTTGTATGTTGCAAACTTTGATAGGTGTACGACTTACCGTATAGAAGTTAGGGCCATTTGAAGTTTTATCAGTGTTTGATTTGGGACTCAAGGGTAGCGATATGAGCGATAGCTTAAATTGACAAGAGGCTCGAGTACTTTATTGTTACAAAATTTCAAGGTTTTATGATGCTCCAGTAAAAAGTTACAAGCATTTGTATGTTGCAAACTTTGATAGGTGTACGGCGTACAGTATAGAAGTTAGGGCCATTTGAAGTTTTATCAGTGTTTGATTTGGGACTCAAGGGTAGCATAGCTTTGAGCGATAGCTTTAATTGACAAGAGGCTCGAGTACTTTATTGTTACAAGATTTCAAGGTTTTATGACGCTCCAGTAAAAAGTTCGAAGCATTTGTATGTTGCAAACTTTGATGGTTGTAGGACGCACCGTATAGAAGTTAGGGCCATTTGAAGTTTTATCAGTGTTTGATTTGGGACTCAAGGGTAGCATAGCTTTGAGCGATAGCTTAAATTAACAAGAGGCGCGAGTACTTTATTGTTACAAAATTTCAAGGTTTTATGACGCTCCAGTAAAAAGTTACAAACATTTGTATGTTGCAATCTTTGATAAGTGTAGAACGTACCGTATAGAAGTTAGGGCCATTTGAAGTTTTATCAGTGTTTGATTTGGGACAGAAGGGTAGCATAGCTTTGAGCGATAGCTTAAGTTGACAAGAGGCTCTATTACTTTATTGTTACAAAATTTCAAGGTTTTATGACGCTCCAGTAAAAAGTTCCAAGCATTTGTATGTTGCAAACTTTGCTGGTTGTAGGACGCACCGTATAGAAGTTAGGGCCATTTGAAGTTTTATCAGTGTTTGATTTGGGACTCAAGGGTAGCATAGCTTTGAGCGATAGGTTAAATTGACAAGAGGCTTGAGAGCTTTATTGTTACAAAATTTCAAGGTTTTATGACGCTCCAGTAAAAAAATACAAGCATTTGTATGTTGCAAACTTTGATAGGTGTAGGACGTACCGTATAGAAGTTACGGCCATTTGAAGTTTTATCAGTGTTTGATTTGGGATTCAAGGGTAGCATAGCTTTGAGTTATAGCTTAAATTGACAAGAGGCTCGAGTACTTTATTGTTACAAAATTTCAAGGTTTTATGACGCTCCAGTAAAAAGTTACAAGCATTTGTATGATGCAAACTTTGATAGGTGTAGGACGTACCGTATAGAAGTTAGGGCCATTTGAAGTTTTATCAGTGTTTGATTTGGGGCATAGCTTTGAGCGATAGCTTAAATTAACAAGAGGTTCGAGTACTTTATTGTTACAAAATTTGAAGGTTTTATGACGCTCCAGTAAAAAGTTACAAGCATTTGTATGTTGCAAACTTTGATAGCTGTAGGACTTACCGTATAGAAGTCAGGGCCATTTGAAGTTTTATCAGTGTTTGATTTGGGATTCAACGGTAGCATAGCTTTGAGTTATAGCTTAAATTTACAAGAGGCTCGAGTACTTTATTGTTATAAAATTTCAAGGTTTTATGACGCTCCAGTAAAAAGTTACAAGCATTCGTATGATGCAAACTTTGATAGGTGTAGGACGTACCGTAGAGAAGTTAGGGCCATTTGAAGTTTTATCAGTGTTTGATTTGGGACTCAAGGGTAGCGATATGAGCGATAGCTTAAATTGACAAGAGGCTCGAGTACTTTATTGTTACAAAATTTCAAGGTTTTATGATGCTCCAGTAAAAAGTTACAAGCATTTGTATGTTGCAAACTTTGATAGGTGTACGGCGTACAGTATAGAAGTTAGGGCCATTTGAAGTTTTATCAGTGTTTGATTTGGGACTCAAGGGTAGCATAGCTTTGAGCGATAGCTTTAATTGACAAGAGGCTCGAGTACTTTATTTGTTACAAGATTTCAAGGTTTTATGACGCTCCAGTAAAAAGTTCCAAGAATTTGTATGTTGCAAACTTTGATGGTTGTAGGACGCACCGTATAGAAGTTAGGGCCATTTGAAGTTTTATCAGTGTTTGATTTGGGACTCAGGGGTAGCATAGCTTTGAGCGATAGCTTAAATTAACAAGAGGCTCGAGTACTTTATTGTTACAAAATTTCAAGGTTTTATGACGCTCCAGTAAAAAGTTACAAACATTTGTATGTTGCAATCTTTGATAAGTGTAGAACGTACCGTATAGAAGTTAGGGCCATTTGAAGTTTTATCAGTGTTTGATTTGGGACAGAAGGGTAGCATAGCTTTGAGCGATAGCTTAAGTTGACAAGAGGCTCTATTACTTTATTGTTACAAAATTTCAAGGTTTTATGACGCTCCAGTAAAAAGTTCCAAGCATTTGTATGTTGCAAACTTTGCTGGTTGTAGGACGCACCGTATAGAAGTTAGGGCCATTTGAAGTTTTATCAGTGTTTGATTTGGGACTCAAGGGTAGCATAGCTTTGAGCGATAGGTTAAATTGACAAGAGGCTTGAGAGCTTTATTGTTACAAAATTTCAAGGTTTTATGACGCTCCAGTAAAAAAATACAAGCATTTGTATGTTGCAAACTTTGATAGGTGTAGGACGTACCGTATAGAAGTTATGGCCATTTGAAGTTTTATCAGTGTTTGATTTGGGATTCAAGGGTAGCATAGCTTTGAGTTATAGCTTAAATTGACAAGAGGCTCGAGTACTTTATTGTTACAAAATTTCAAGGTTTTATGACGCTCCAGTAAAAAGTTACAAGCATTTGTATGATGCAAACTTTGATAGGTGTAGGACGTACCGGATAGAAGTTAGGGCCATTTGAAGTTTTATCAGTGTTTGATTTGGGGCATACCTTTGAGCGATAGCTGAAATTGACAAGAGGCTCGAATACTTTATTGTTACTAAATTTCAAGGTTTTATGACGCTCCAGTAAAAAAATACAAGCATTTGTATGTTGCAAACTTTGATAGGTGTAGGACGTACCGTATAGAAGTTATGGCCATTTGAAGTTTTATCAGTGTTTGATTTGGGATTCAAGGGTAGCATAGCTTTGAGTTATAGCTTAAATTGACAAGAGGCTCGAGTACTTTATTGTTACAAAATTTCAAAGTTTTATGACGCTCCAGTAAAAAGTTACAAGCACTTGTATGATGCAAACTTTGATAGGTGTAGGACGTACCGTAGAGAAGTTAGGGCCATTTGAAGTTTTATCAGTATTTGATTTGGGACTAAAGGGTAGCATAGTTTTAAGCGATAGCTTAAATTGACAAGAGGCTCGAGTACGTTATTGTTACAAAATTTCAAGGTTTTATGATGCAGTAAAAAGTTACAAGCATTTGTATGTTGCAAACTTTGATAGGTGTACGGCGTACAGTATAGAAGTTAGGGCCATTTGAAGTTTTATCAGTGTTTGATTTGGGACTCAAGGGTAGCATAGCTTTGAGCGATAGCTTTAATTGACAAGAGGCTCGAGTACTTTATTGTTACAAGATTTCAAGGTTTTATGACGCTCCAGTAAAAAGTTCCAAGCATTTGTATGTTGCAAACTTTGATGGTTGTAGGACGCACCGTATAGAAGTTAGGGCCATTTGAAGTTTTATCAGTGTTTGATTTGGGACTCAAGGGTAGCATAGCTTTGAGCGATAGCTTAAATTAACAAGAGGCTCGAGTACTTTATTGTTACAAAATTTCAAGGTTTTATGACGCTCCAGTAAAAAGTTACAAACATTTGTATGTTGCAATCTTTGATAAGTGTAGAACGTACCGTATAGAAGTTAGGGCCATTTGAAGTTTTATCAGTGTTTGATTTGGGACAGAAGGGTAGCATAGCTTTGAGCGATAGCTTAAGTTGACAAGAGGCTCTATTATTTTATTGTTACAAAATTTCAAGGTTTTATGACGCTCCAGTAAAAAGTTCCAAGCATTTGTATGTTGCAAATTTTGCTGGTTGTAGGACGCACCGTATAGAAGTTAGGGCCATTTGAAGTTTTATCAGTGTTTGATTTGGGACTCAAGGGTAGCATAGCTTTGAGCGATAGGTTAAATTGACAAGAGGCTTGAGAGCTTTATTGTTACAAAATTTCAAGGTTTTATGACGCTCCAGTAAAAAAATACAAGCATTTGTATGTTGCAAACTTTGATAGGTGTAGGACGTACCGTATAGAAGTTATGGCCATTTGAAGTTTTATCAGTGTTTGATTTGGGATTCAAGGGTAGCATAGCTTTGAGTTATAGCTTAAATTGACAAGAGGCTCGAGTACTTTATTGTTACAAAATTTCAAGGTTTTATGACGCCCCAGTAAAAAGTTACAAGCATTTGTATGATGCAAACTTTGATAGGTGTAGGACGTACCGTAGAGAAGTTAGGGCCATTTGAAGTTTTATCAGTGTTTGATTTGGGACTCAAGGGTAGCGATATGAGCGATAGCTTAAATTGACAAGAGGCTCGAGTACTTTATTGTTACAAAATTTCAAGGTTTTATGATGCTCCAGTAAAAAGTTACAAGCATTTGTATGTTGCAAACTTTGATAGGTGTACGGCGTACAGTATAGAAGTTAGGGCCATTTGAAGTTTTATCAGTGTTTGATTTGGGACTCAAGGGTAGCATAGCTTTGAGCGATAGCTTTAATTGACAAGAGGCTCGAGTACTTTATTGTTACAAGATTTCAAGGTTTTATGACGCTCCAGTAAAAAGTTCCAAGCATTTGTATGTTGCAAACTTTGATGGTTGTAGGACGCACCGTATAGAAGTTAGGGCCATTTGAAGTTTTATCAGTGTTTGATTTGGGACTCAAGGGTAGCATAGCTTTGAGCGATAGCTTAAATTAACAAGAGGCTCGAGTACTTTATTGTTACAAAATTTCAAGGTTTTATGACGCTCCAGTAAAAAGTTACAAACATTTGTATGTTGCAATCTTTGATAAGTGTAGAACGTACCGTATAGAAGTTAGGGCCATTTGAAGTTTTATCAGTGTTTGATTTGGGACAGAAGGGTAGCATAGCTTTGAGCGATAGCTTAAGTTGACAAGAGGCTCTATTACTTTATTGTTACAAAATTTCAAGGTTTTATGACGCTCCAGTAAAAAGTTCCAAGCATTTGTATGTTGCAAACTTTGCTGGTTGTAGGACGCACCGTATAGAAGTTAGGGCCATTTGAAGTTTTATCAGTGTTTGATTTGGGACTCAAGGGTAGCATAGCTTTGAGCGATAGGTTAAATTGACAAGAGGCTTGAGAGCTTTATTGTTACAAAATTTCAAGGTTTTATGACGCTCCAGTAAAAAAATACAAGCATTTGTATGTTGCAAACTTTGATAGGTGTAGGACGTACCGTATAGAAGTTATGGCCATTTGAAGTTTTATTAGTGTTTGATTTGGGATTCAAGGGTAGCATAGCTTTGAGTTATAGCTTAAATTGACAAGAGGCTCGAGTACTTTATTGTTATAAAATTTCAAGGTTTTATGACGCTCCAGTAAAAAGTTACAAGCATTTGTATGATGCAAACTTTGATAGGTGTAGGACGTACCGGATAGAAGTTAGGGCCATTTGAAGTTTTATCAGTGTTTGATTTGGGGCATAGCTTTGAGCGATAGCTTAAATTGACAAGAGGCTCGAATACTTTATTGTTACTAAATTTCAAGGTTTTATGACGCTCCAGTAAAAAAATACAAGCATTTGTATGTTGCAAACTTTGATAGGTGTAGGACGTACCGTATAGAAGTTATGGCCATTTGAAGTTTTATCAGTGTTTGATTTGGGATTCAAGGGTAGCATAGCTTTGAGTTATAGCTTAAATTGACAAGAGGCTCGAGTACTTTATTGTTACAAAATTTCAAAGTTTTATGACGCTCCAGTAAAAAGTTACAAGCACTTGTATGATGCAAACTTTGATAGGTGTAGGACGTACCGTAGAGAAGTTAGGGCCATTTGAAGTTTTATCAGTATTTGATTTGGGACTAAAGGGTAGCATAGTTTTAAGCGATAGCTTAAATTGACAAGAGGCTCGAGTACTTTATTGTTACAAAATTTCAAGGTTTTATGATGCAGTAAAAAGTTACAAGCATTTGTATGTTGCAAACTTTGATAGATGTACGGCGTACAGTATAGAAGTTAGGGCCAATTGAAGTTTTATCAGTGTTTGATTTGGGACTCAAGGGTAGCATAGCTTTGAGCGACAGCTTTAATTGACAAGAGGCTCGAGTACTTTATTGTTACAAGATTTCAAGGTTTTATGACGCTCCAGTAAAAAGTTCCAAGCATTTGTAAGTTGCAAACTTTGATGGTTGTAGGACGCACCGTATAGAAGTTAGGGCCATTTGAAGTTTTATCAGTGTTTGATTTGGGACTCAAGGGTAGCATAGCTTTGACTGATAGCTTAAATTAACAAGAGGCGCGAGTACTTTATTGTTACATAATTTCAAGGTTTTATGACGCTCCAGTAAAAAGTTACAAACATTTGTATGTTGCAATCTTTGATAAGTGTAGAACGTACCGTATAGAAGTTAGGGCCATTTGAAGTTTTATCAGTGTTTGATTTGGGACAGAAGGGTAGCATAGCTTTGAGCGATAGCTTAAATTGACAAGAGGCTCGATTACTTTATTGTTACAAAATTTCAAGGTTTTATGACGCTCCAGTAAAAAGTTCCAAGCATTTGTATGTTGCAAACTTTGCTGGTTGTAGGACGCACCGTATAGAAGTTAGGGCCATTTGAAGTTTTATCAGTGTTTGATTTGGGACTCAAGGGTAGCATAGCTTTGAGCGATAGGTTAAATTGACAAGAGGCTCGAGAACTTTATTGTTACAAAATTTCAAGGTTTTATGACGCTCCAGTAAAAAGTTGCAAGCATTTGTATGTTGCACACTTTGATAGGTGTAGGACGTACCGTATAGAAGTCAGTGGCATTTGAAGTTTTATCAGTGTTTGATTTGGGACTCAAGGGTAGCATAGCTTTGAGCGATAGCTTAAATTGACTTGAGTACTTTATTGTTACAAAATTGCAAGGTTTTATGACGCTCCAGTAAAAAGTTACAAGCATTTGTATGTTGCAAACTTTGATAGGTGTAGGACGTACCGTATAGAAGTTAGGGCCATTTGAAGTTTTATCAGTGTTTGATTTGGGACTCAAGGGTAGCATAGCTTTCAGCGATAACTTAAATTGACAAGAGGCTCGAGTACTTTATTGTTACTAATTTTCAAGGTTTTATGACGCTCCAGTAAAAAGTTACAAGCATTGGTATGTTGCAAACTTTGATAGGTGTAGGACGTACCGTATAGAAGTTATGGCCATTTGAAGTTTTATCAGTGTTTGATTTGGGACTCAAGGGTAGCATAGCGTTGAGTTATAGCTTAAATTGACAAGAGGCTCGAGTACTTTATTGTTACAAAATTTCAAGGTTTTATGACGCTCCAGTAAAAAGTTACAAGCATTTGTATGATGCAAACTTTGATAGGTGTAGGACGTACCGTAGATAAGTTAGGGCCATTTGAAGTTTTATCAGTGTTTGATTTGGGGCATAGCTTTGAGCGATAGCTTAAATTAACAAGAGGTTCGAGTACTTTATTGTTACAAAATTTGAAGGTTTTATGACGCTCCAGTAAAAAGTTACAAGCATTTGTATGTTGCAAACTTTGATAGCTGTAGGACTTACCGTATAGAAGTCAGGGCCATTTGAAGTTTTATCAGTGTTTTCTTTGGGATTCAAGGGTAGCATAGCTTTGAGTTATAGCTTAAATTGACAAGAGGCTCGAGTACTTTATTGTTACAAAATTTCAAGGTTTTATGATGCTCCAGTAAAAAGTAACAAGCATTTGTATGATGCAAACTTTGATAGGTGTAGGACGTACCGTAGAGAAGTTAGGGCCATTTGAATTTTTATCAGTATTTGATTTGGGTAAGGGTAGCATAGCTTTAAGCGATAGCTTAAATTGACAAGAGGCTCGAGTACTTTATTGTTACAAAATTTCAAGGATTTATGACGCTCCACTAAAAAGTTACAAGCATTTGTATGTTGCAAACTTTGATAGGTGTACGACGTACCGTATAGAAGTTAGGGCCATTTGAAGTTTTATCAGTGTTTGATTTGGGACTCAAGGGTAGCGATATGAGCGATAGCTTAAATTGACAAGAGGCTCGAGTACTTTATTGTTACAAAATTTCAAGGTTTTATGATGCTCCAGTAAAATGTTACAAGCATTTGTATGTTGCAAACTTTGATAGGTGTACGGCGTACAGTATAGAAGTTACCGTCATTTGAAGTTTTATCAGTGTTTGATTTGGGACTCAAGGGTAGCATAGCTTTGAGCGATAGCTTTAATTGACAAGAGGCTCGAGTACTTTATTGTTACAAGATTTCAAGGTTTTATGACGCTGCAGTAAAAAGTTCCAAGCATTTGTATGTTGCAAACTTTGATGGTTGTAGGACGCACCGTAGGTTAGGGCCATTTGAAGTTTTATCAGTGTTTGATTTGGGACTCAAGGGTAGCATAGCTTTGAGCGAAAGCTTAAATTAACAAGAGGCTCGAGTACTTTATTGTTACAAAATTTCAAGGTTTTATGACGCTCCAGTAAAAAGTTACAAACATTTGTATGTTGCAATCTTTGATAAGTGTAGAACGTACCGTATAGAAGTTAGTACCATTTGAAGTTTTATCAGTGTTTGATTTGGGACTCAAGGGTAGAATAGCTTTGAGCGATAACTTAAATTGACAAGAGGCTCGAGTACTTTACTGTTACAAAATTTCAAGGTTTTATGACGCTCCAGTAAAAAGTTACAAGCATTTGTATGTTGCAAACATTGATAGGTGTAGGACGTACCGTATAGAAGTTAGGGCCATTTGAAGTTTAATCAGTGTTTGATTTGGGACTCAAGGGTAGCATAGCTTTGAGCGATAACTTAAATTGACAAGAGGCTCGAGTACTTTATTGTTACTAAATTTCAAGGTTTTATGACGCTCCAGTAAAAAGGTACAAGCATTTGTATGTTGCAAACTTTGATAGGTGTACCGTATAGGAGTTACGGCCATTTGAAGTTTTTATCAGTGTTTGATTTGGGACTCAAGGGTAGCATAGCTTTGAGCGATAGTTTAAATTAACAAGAGGCTCGAGTACTTTATTGTTACAAAATTTCAAGGTTTTATGACGCTCCAGTAAAAAGTTACAAGCATTTGTATGTTGCTAATTTTGATAAGTGTAGGACGTACCGTATAGAAGTTAGGGCCATTTGAAGTTTTATCAGTGTTTGATTTGGGACTGAAGGGTAGCATAGCTTTGAGCGATAACTTAAATTGACAAGAGGCTCGAGTACTTTATTGTTACTAAATTTCAAGGTTTTGTGACGCTCCAGTAAACAGTTACAAGCATTTGTATGTTGCAACCTTTGATAGGCGTAGGATGTACCGTATAGAAGTTAGGTCGATTTGAAGTTTTATCAGTGTTTGATTTGGGACTCAAAGGTAGCATAGCTTTAAGCGATTGCTTAAATTGACAAGAGGCTCGAGTACTTTATTGTTACAAAATTTCAAGGTTTTATGACGCTCCAGTAAAAAGTTACAAGCATTTGTATGCTGCAAGCTTTGATAGGTGTAGGACGTACCGTATAGAAGTTAGGGCCATTTGAAGTTTTATCAGTGTTCGATTTGGGACTCAAGGGTAGCATAGCTTTGAGCGATAGCTTAAATTTACAAGAGGCTAGAGTACTTTACTGTTACAAAATTTCAAGGTTTTATGACGCTCCAGTAAAAAGTTACAAGCATTTGTATTTTGCAAACTTTGATAGGTGTAGGACGTACCGTATAGAAGTTAGGGCCATTTGAAGTTTTATCAGTGTTTGATTTGGGACTCAAGGGTAGCATAGCTTTGAGCGATAACTTAAATTGACAAGAGGCTCGAGTACTTTATTGTTACTAAATTTCAAGGTTTTATGACGCTCCAATAAAAAGTTACAAGCATTTGTATGTTGCAAACTTTGATAGGTGTAGGACGTACCGTATAGAAGTTAGTACCATTTGAAGTTTTATCAGTGTTTGATTTGGGACTCAAGGGTAGAATAGCTTTGAGCGATAACTTAAATTGACAAGAGGCTCGAGTACTTTATTGTTACAAAATTTCAAGGTTTTATGACTCTCCAGTAAAAAGTTCCAAGCATTTGTATGTTGCAAACTTTGCTGGTTGTAGGACGCACCGTATAGAAGTTAGGGCCATTTGAAGTTTTATCAGTGTTTGATTTGGGACTCAAGGGTAGCACAGCTTTCAGCGATAACTCAAATTGACAAGAGGCTCGAGTACTTTATTATTACTAATTTTCAAGGTTTTATGACGCTCCAGTAAAAAGTTTCAAGCATTGGTATGTTGCAAACTTTGATAGGTGTAGGACGTACCGTATAGAAGTTATGGCCATTTGAAGTTTTATCAGTGTTTGATTTGGGACTCAAGGGTAGCATAGCTTTGAGTTATAGCTTAAATTGACAAGAGGCTCGAGTACTTTATTGTTACAAAATTTCAAGGTTTTATGACGCTCCAGTAAAAAGTTACAAGCATTTGTATGATGAAAACTTTGATAGGTGTAGGACGTACCGTAGATAAGCTAGGGCCATTTGAAGTTTTATCAGTGTTTGATTTGGGGCATAGCTTTGAGCGATAGCTTAAATCAACAAGAGGTTCGAGTACTTTATTGTTACAAAATTTCAAGGTTTTATGACGCTCCAGTAAAAAGTTACAAGCATTTGTATGTTGCAAACTTTGATAGCTGTAGGACTTACCGTATAGAAGTCAGGGCCATTTGAAGTTTTATCAGTGTTTGATTTGGGATTCAAGGGTAGCATAGCTTTGAGTTATAGCTTAAATTGACAAGAGGCTCGAGTACTTTATTGTTACAAAATTTCAAGGTTTTATGACGCTCCAGTAAAAAGTTACAAGCATTTGTATGATGCAAACTTTGATAGGTGTAGGATGTACCGTAGAGAAGTTAGGGCCATTTGAAGTTTTATCAGTATTTGATTTGGGACTAAAGGGTAGCATAGCTTTAAGCGATAGCTTAAATTGACAAGAGGCTCGAGTACTTTATTGTTACAAAATTTCAAGGATTTATGACGCTCCAGTAAAAAGTTACAAGCATTTGTATGTTGCAAACTTTGATAGGTGTACGACGTACCGTATAGAAGTTAGGGCCATTTGAAGTTTTATCAGTGTTTGATTTGGGACTCAAGGGTAGCGATATGAGCGATAGCTTAAATTGACAAGAGGCTCGAATACTTTATTGTTACAAAATTTCAAGGTTTTATGATGCTCCAGTAAAAAGTTACAAGCATTTGTATGTTGCAAACTTTGATAGGTGTACGGCGTACAGTATAGAAGTTAGGGCCATTTGAAGTTTTATCAGTGTTTGATTTGGGACCCAAGGGTAGCATAGCTTTGAGCGATAGCTTTAATTGACAAGAGGCTCGAGTACTTTATTGTTACAAGATTTCAAGGTTTTATGACGCTCCAGTAAAAAGTTCCAAGCATTTGTATGTTGCAAACTTTGATGGTTGTAGGACGCACCGTATAGAAGTTAGGGCCATTTGAAGTTTTATCAGTGTTTGATTTGGGACTCAAGGGTAGCATAGCTTTGAGCGATAGCTTAAATTAACAAGAGGCTCGAGTACTTTATTGTTACAAAATTTCAAGGTTTTATGACGCTCCAGTAAAAAGTTACAAACATTTGTATGTTGCAATCTTTGATAAGTGTAGAACGTACCGTATAGAAGTTAGGGCCATTTGAAGTTTTATCAGTGTTTGATTTGGGACAGAAGGATAGCATTGCTTTGAGCAATACTTAAATTGACAAGAGGCTCGATTACTTTATTGTTACAAAATTCCAAGGTTTTATGACGCTCCAGTAAAAAGTTCCAAGCATTTGTATGTTGCAAACTTTGCTGGTTGTAGGACGCACCGTATAGAAGTTAGGGCCATTTGAAGTTTTATCAGTGTTTGATTTGGGACTCAAGGGTAGCATAGCTTTGAGCGATAGGTTAAATTGACAAGAGGCTCGAGAACTTTATTGTTACAACATTTCAAGGTTTTATGACGCTCCAGTAAAAAGTTGCAAGCATTTGTATGTTGCACACTTTGATAGCTGTAGGACGTACCGTATAGAAGTCAGGGGCATTTGAAGTTTTATCAGTGTTTGATTTGGGACTCAAGGGTAGCATAGCTTTGAGCGATAGCTTAAATTGACTTGAGTACTTTATTGTTACAAAATTGCAAGGTTTTATGACGCTCCAGTAAAAAGTTACAAGCATTTGTATGTTGCAAACTTTGATAGGTGTAGGACGTACCGTATAGAAGTTAGGGCCATTTGAAGTTTTATCAGTGTTTGATTTGGGACTCAAGGGTAGCATAGCTTTCAGCGATAACTCAAATTGACAAGAGGCTCGAGTACTTTATTATTACTAATTTTCAAGGTTTTATGACGCTCCAGTAAAAAGTTACAAGCATTGGTATGTTGCAAACTTTGATAGGTGTAGGACGTACCGTATAGAAGTTATGGCCATTTGAAGTTTTATCAGAGTTTGATTTGGGACTCAAGGGTAGCATAGCTTTGAGTTATAGCTTAAATTGACAAGAGGCTCGAGTACTTTATTGTTACAAAATTTCAAGGTTTTATGACGCTCCAGTAAAAAGTTACAAGCATTTGTATGATGCAAACTTTGATAGGTGTAGGACGTACCGTAGATAAGTTAGGGCCATTTGAAGTTTTATCAGTATTTGATTTGGGACTAAAGGGTAGCATAGCTTTAAGCGATAGCTTAAATTGACAAGAGGCTCGAGTACTTTATTGTTACAAAATTTCAAGGATTTATGACGCTCCAGTAAAAAGTTACAAGCATTTGTATGTTGCAAACTTTGATAGGTGTAGGACGTACCGTATAGAAGTTAGGGCCATTTGAAGTTTTATCAGTGTTTTATTTGGGACTCAAGGGTAGCATAGCTTTGAGCGATAGCTTAAATTAACAAGAGGCTCGAGTACTTTATTGTTATAAGATTTCAAGGTTTTATGACGCTCCAGTAAAAAGTTACAAGCGTTTGTATGTTGCAAAGTTTGATAAGTCTAGGACGTACCGTATAGAAGTTAGGGTAATTTGAAGTTTTATCAGTGTTTAATTTGGGACTCAAGGGTAGCATAGCTTTGAACGATAACTTAAATTGATAAGAGGCTCGAGTACTTTATTGTTACTAAATTTCAAGGTTTTATGACGCTCCAGTAAAAAGTTACAAGCATTTGTATGTTGCAAACTTTGATAGGTGTAGGACGTACCGTATAGAAGTTAGGGCCATTTGAAGTTTTATCAGTGTTTGATTTGGGACTCAAGGGTAGCAAAGCTTTGAGCGATAGCTTAAGCTAACAAGAGGCTCGAGTACTTTATTGTTACAAAATTTCAAGGTTTTATGACGCTCCAGTAAAAACTTACAAGCATTTGTATTTTGCAAACTTTGATAAGTGTAAGACGTACCGTATAGAAGTTAGGGCCATTTGAAGTTTTATCAGTGTTTGATTTGGGACTCAAGGGTAGCATAGCTTTGAGCGATAGCTTAAATTAACAAGAGGCTCGAGTACTTTATTGTTACAAGATTTCAAGGTTTTATGACGCTCCAGTAAAAAGTTACAAGCATTTGTATGTTGCAAACTTTGATAAGTGTAGGACGTACCGTATAGAAGTTACGGCCATTTGAAATTTTATCAGTGTTTGATTTGGGACTCAAGGGTAGCATAGCTTTGAGCGATAACTTAAATTGACAAGAGGCTCGAGTACTTTATTGTTACTAAATTTCAAGGTTTTATGACGCTCCAGTAAAAAGTTACAAGCATTTGTATGTTGCAAACTTTGATAGGTGTAGGACGTACCGTATAGAAGTTAGGGCCATTTGAAGTTTTATCAGTGTTTGATTTGGGACTCAAGGGTAGCATAGCTTTGAGCGATAACTTAAATTGACAAGAGGCTCGAGTACTTTATTGTTACTAAATTTCAACGTTTTATGACGCTCCAGTAAAAAGTTACAAGCATTTGTATGTTGCAAACTTTGATAGGTGTAGGACGTACCGTATAGAAGTTAGGGCCATTTGAAGTTTTATCAGTGTTTAATTTGGGACTGGAGGGTAGCATAGCTTTGAGCGATATCTTAAATTGACAAGAGGCTCGAGGACTTTATTGTTACAAAATTTTAAGGTTTTATGACACTCCAGTAAAAAGTTACAAGCATTTGTATGTTGCAAACTTTGATAGGTGTACGGCGTACCGTATAGAAGTTAGGGCCATTTGAAGTTTTATCAATGTTTCATTTGGGACTCAAGGGTAGCATAGCTTTGAGCGATAGCTTAAATTGACAAGAGGCTCGAGTACTTTATTGTTACAAAATTTCAAGGTTTTATGGCGCTCCAGTAAAAATTTACAAGCATTTGTATGTTGCAAACTTTGATAGGTGTAGGACGTACCGTATAGAAGTTAGGGCCATTTGAAGTTTTATCAGTGTTTGATTTGGGACTCAAGGGTAGCATAGCTTTCAGCGATAACTTAAATTGACAAGAGGCTCGAGAACTTTATTGTTACAAAATTTCAAGGTTTTATGACGCTGCAGTAAAAAGTTGCAAGCATTTGTATGTTGCACACTTTGATACCGGTAGGACGTACCGTATAGAAGTCAGGGGCATTTGAAGTTTTATCAGTGTTTGATTTGGGACTCAAGGGTTGCATAGCTTTGAGTTATAGCTTAAATTGACAAGAGGCTCGAGTACTTTATTGTTACAAAATTTCAAGGTTTTATGACGCTCCAGTAAAAAGTTACAAGCATTTGTATGATGCAAACTTTGATAGGTGTAGGACGTACCGTAGATAAGTTAGGGCCATTTGAAGTTTTATCAGTGTTTTATTTGGGACTCAAGGGTAGCATAGCTTTGAGCGATAGCTTAAATTAACAAGAGGCTCGAGTACTTTATTGTTACAAGATTTCAAGGTTTTATGACGCTCCAGTAAAAAGTTACAAGCATTTGTATGTTGCAAACTTTGATAAGTCTAGGACGTACCGTATAGAAGTTAGGGCATTTTGAAGTTTTATCAGTGTTTGATTTGGGACTCAAGGGTAGCATAGCTTTGAACGATAACTTAAATTGACAAGAGGCTCGAGTACTTTATTGTTACTAAATTTCAAGGTTTTATGACGCTCCAGTAAAAAGTTACAAGCATTTGTATGTTGCAAACTTTGATAGCTGTAGGACGTACCGTACAGAAGTTAGGCCCATTTGAAGATTTATCAGTGTTTGATTTGGGACTCAAGTGTAGCATAGCTTTGAGCGATAACTTAAATTGACAAGAGGCTCGAGTATTCTATTGTTACAAAATTTCAAGGTTTTATGACGCTCCAGTAAAAAGTTCCAAGCATTTGTATGTTGCAAACTTTGCTGGTTGTAGGACGCACCGTATAGAAGTTAGGGCCATTTGAAGTTTTATCAGTGTTTGATTTGGGACTCAAGGGTAGCATAGCTTTGAGCGATAGGTTAAATTGACAAGAGGCTCGAGTACTTTATAGTTACAAAATTTCAAGGTTTTATGACGCTCCAGTAAAAAGTTACAAGCATTTGTATGATGCAAACTTTGATAGGTGTAGGACGTACCGTAGAGAAGTTAGGGCCATTTGAAGTTTTATCAGTGTTTGATTTGGGACAGAAGGGTAGCATAGCTTTGAGCGATAGCTTAAAGTGACAAGAGGCTCGATTACTTTATTGTTACAAAATTTCAAGGTTTTATGACGCTCCAGTAAAAAGTTCC
Source organism: Clusia tigrina (assembly GCA_920105625.2). Taxonomy (NCBI): domain Eukaryota; kingdom Metazoa; phylum Arthropoda; class Insecta; order Diptera; family Clusiidae; genus Clusia; species Clusia tigrina. Next base: position 479,077 of record CAKKTE020000288.1, read on the forward strand.
AAGCATTTGTATGTTGCAAACTTTGCTGGTTGTAGGACGCACCGTATAGAAGTTAGGGCCATTTGAAGTTTAATCAGTGTTTGATTTGGGACTCAATGGTAGCATAGCTTTGAGCGATAGGTTAAATTGACAAGAGGCTCGAGAACTTTATTGTTACAAAATTTCAAGGTTTTATGACGCTCCAGTAAAAAGTTGCAAGCATTTGTATGTTGCACACTTTGATAGGTGTAGGACGTACCGTATAGAAGTCAGGGGCATTTGAAGTTTTATCAGTGTTTGATTTGGGGCATAGCTTTGAGCGATAGCTTAAATTAACAAGAGGTTCGAGTACTTTATTGTTACTAAATTTCAAGGTTTTATGACGCTCCAGTAAAAAGTTACAAGCATTTGTATGTTGCAAACTTTGATAGCTGTAGGACTTACCGTATAGAAGTCAGGGCCATTTGAAGTTTTATCAGTGTTTGATTTGGGATTCAAGGGTAGCATTGCTTTGAGTTATAGCTTAAATTGACAAGAGGCTCGAGTACTTTATTGTTACAAAATTTCAAGGTTTTATGACGCTCCAGTAAAAAGTTACAAGCATTTGTATGATGCAAACTTTGATAGGTGTAGGACGTACCGTAGAGAAGTTAAGGCCATTTGAAGTTTTATCAGTATTTGATTTGGGACTAAAGGGTAGCATAGCTTTAAGCGATAGCTTAAATTGACAAGAGGCTCGAGTACTTTATTGTTACATAATTGCAAGGTTTTATGACGCTCCAGTAAAAAGTTACAAGCATTTGTATGTTGCAAACTTTGATAGGTGTAGGACGTACCGTATAGAAGTTAGGGCCATTTGAAGTTTTATCAGTGTTTGATTTGGGACTCAAGGGTAGCATAGCTTTCAGCGATAACTCAAATTGACAAGAGGCTCGAGTACTTTATTGTTACTAATTTTCAAGGTTTTATGACGCTCCAGTAAAAAGTTACAAGCATTGATATGTTGCAAACTTTGATAGGTGTAGGACGTACCGTATAGAAGTTATGGCCATTTGAAGTTTTATCAGTGTTTGATTTGGGACTCAAGCTTAGCATAGCTTTGAGTTATAGCTTAAATTGACAAGAGGCTCGAGTACTTTATTGTTACAAAATTTCAAGGTTTTATGACGCTCCAGTAAAAAGTTACAAGCATTTGTATGATGCAAACTTTGATAGGTGTAGGACGTACCGTAGATAAGTTAGGGCCATTTGAAGTTTTATCAGTGTTTGATTTGGGTCATAGCTTTGAGCGATAGCTTAAATTAACAAGAGGTTCGAGTACTTTATTGTTACTAAATTTCAAGGTTTTATGACGCTCCAGTAAAAAGTTACAAGCATTTGTATGTTGCAAACTTTGATAGCTGTAGGACTTACCGTATAGAAGTCAGGGCCATTTGAAGTTTTATCAGTGTTTGATTTGGGATTCAAGGGTAGCATAGCTTTGAGTTATAGCTTAAATTGACAAGAGGCTCGAGAACTTTATTGTTACAAAATTTCAAGGTTTTATGACGCTCCAGTAAAAAGTTGCACGCATTTGTATGTTGCAAACTTTGATAAGTGTAGGACGTACCGTATAGAAGTTAGGGCCATTTGAAGTTTTATCAGTGTTTGATTTGGGACTCAAGGCTAGTATAGCTTTGAGCGATAGCTTAAATTAACAAGAGGCTTGAGTACTTGATTGTTACAAGATTTCAAGGTTCTATGACGCTCCAGTAAAAAGTTGCAAGCATTTGTATGTTGCAAACTTTGATAAGTGTAGGACGTACCGTATAGAAGTCAGGGGCATTTGAAGTTTTATCAGTGTTTGATTTGGGACTCAAGGGTAGCATAGCTTTGAGCGATAGCTTAAATTGACTTGAGTACTTTATTGTTACATAATTGCAAGGTTTTATGACGCTCCAGTAAAAAGTTACAAGCATTTGTATGTTGCAAACTTTGATAGGTGTACGACGTACCGTATAGGAGTTAGGGCCATTTGAAGTTTTATCAGTGTTTGATTTGGGACTCAAGGGTAGCGATATGAGCGATAGCTTAAATTGACAAGAGGCTCGAGTACTTTATTGTTACAAAATTTCAAGGTTTTATGATGCTCCAGTAAAAAGTTACAAGCATTTGTATGTTGCAAACTTTGATAGGTGTACGGCGTACAGTATAGAAGTTAGGGCCATTTGAAGTTTTATCAGTGTTTGATTTGGGACTCAAGGGTAGCATAGCTTTGAGCGATAGCTTTAATTGACAAGAGGCTCGAGTACTTTATTATTACAAGATTTCAAGGTTTTATGACGCTCCAGTAAAAAGTTCCAAGCATTTGTATGTTGCAAACTTTGATAGCTGTAGGACGTACCGTAGCGAAGTTAGGGCCATTTGAAGTTTTATCAGTGTTTGATTTGGGACTACAGGGTAGCATAGCTTTAAGCGATAGCTTAAATTGACAAGAGGCTCGAGTACTTTATTGTTACAAGATTTCAAGATTCTATGACGCTCCAGTAAAAAGTTACAAGCATTTGTATGTTGCAAACTTTGAAAAGTGTAGGACGTACCGTATAGAAGTTAGGACCATTTGAAGTTTTATCAGTGTTTGATTTGGGACTGAAGGGTAGCATAGCTCTGAGCGATAGCTTAAATTGACAAGAGGCTCGAGTACTTTATTGTTACTAAATTTCAAGGTTTTATGACGCTCCAGTAAAAAGTTACAAGCATTTGTATGTTGCAAACTTTGATAGGTGTAGGACGTACCGTATAGAAGTTATGGCCATTTGAAGTTTTATCAGTGTTTGATTTGGGACTCAAGGGTAGTATAGCTTTGATTTATAGCTTAAAATGACAAGAGGCTCGAGTACTTTATTGTTACAAAATTTCAAGGTTTTATGACGCTCCAGTAAAAAGTTACAAGCATTTGTATGATGCAAACTTTGATAGGTGTAGGACGTACCGTAGAGAATATAGGGCCATTTGAAGTTTTATAAGTATTTGATTTGGGACTCAAGGGTAGCATAGCTTAAAGCGATCGCTTAAATTGACAAGAGGCTCGAGTACTTTATTGTTACAAAATTTCAAGGATTTATGACGCTCCAGTAAAAAGTTACAAGCATTTGTATGTTGCAAACTTTGATAGGTGTAGGATGTACCGTATAGAAGTTAAACCCATTTGAAGTTTTATCAGTGTTTGATTTGGGACTCAAGGGTAGAATAGCTTTGAGCGATAGCTTAAATTAACAAGATGCTCGAGTACTTTATTGTTACAAGATTTCAAGGTTTTATGACGCTCCAGTAAAACGTTACAAGCATTTGTATGTTGCAAACTTTGATAAGTGTAGAACGTACCGTATAGAAGTTAGGGCCATTTGAAGTTTTATCAGTGTTTGATTTGGGACTGAAGGGTAGCATAGCTCTGAGCGATAGCTTAAATTGACAAGAGGCTCGAGTACTTAATTGTTACAAAATTTCAAGGTTTTATGACGCTCCAGTAAAAAGTTACAAGCATTTGTATGTTGCAAACTTTGATAGGTGTAGGACGTACCGTATAGAAGTTAGGGCCATTTGAAGTTTTATCAGTGTTCGATTTGGGACTCCAGGGTAGCATAGCTTTGAGCGATAGTTTAAATTGACAAGATGCTCAAGTACTTTACTGTTAAAAATTTCAAGGTTTTATTACGCTCCAGTAAAAAGTTACAAGCATTTGTATGTTGCAAACTTTGATAAGTGTAGGACGTACCGTATAGAAGTCAGGGGCATTTGAAGCTTTATCAGTGTTTGATTTGGAACTCAAGAGTAGCATAGCTTTGAGCGATAGCTTAAATTGACAAGAGGCTCGAGAACTTTATTGTTACAAAATTTCAAGGTTTTATGACGCTCCAGTAAAAAGTTGCACGCATTTGTATGTTGCAAACTTTGATAAGTGTAGGACGTACCGTATAGAAGTTAGGGCCATTTGAAGTTTTATCAGTGTTTGATTTGGGACTCAAGGCTAGTATAGCTTTGAGCGATAGCTTAAATTAACAAGAGGCTTGAGTACTTGATTGTTACAAGATTTCAAGGTTCTATGACGCTCCAGTAAAAAGTTGCAAGCATTTGTATGTTGCAAACTTTGATAAGTGTAGGACGTACCGTATAGAAGTTAGGACCATTTGAAGTTTTATCAGTGTTTGATTTGGGACTGAAGGGTAGCATAGCACTGAGCGATAGCTTAAATTGACAAGAGGCTCGAGTACTTTATAGTTACAAAATTTCAAGGTTTTATGACGCTCCAGTAAAAAGTTACAAGCATTTGTATTTTGCAAACTTTGATAGGTGTAGGACGTACCGTATAGAATTTAGGGCCATTTGAAGTTTTATCAGTGTTCTATGTGGGAGTCCAGGGTAGCACAGCTTTGAGCGATAGCTTAAATTGACAAGAGGCTCGAGAACTTTATTGTTATAAAATTTCAAGGTTTTATGACGCTCCAGTAAAAAGTTGCAGGCATTTGTATGTTACACACTTTGATAGCTGTAGGACGTACCGTATAGAAGTCAGGGGCATTTGAAGCTTTATCAGTGTTTGATTTGGGATTCAAGGGTAGCATAGCTTTCGGCGATAACTTAAATTGACAAGAGGCTCGAGTACTTTATTGTTACAAAATTGCAAGGTTTTATGACGCTCCAGTAAAAAGTTACAAGCATTTGTATGTTGCAAACTTTGATAGGTGTAGGACGTATCGTCTAGAAGCTAGGGCCATTTAAAGTTTTATCAGTGTTTGATTTGGGACTCAAGGGTAGCATAGCTTTCGGCGATAACTTAAATTGACAAGAGGCTCGAGTACTTTATTGTTACTAAATTTCAAGGTTTTATGACGCTCCAGTAAAAAGTTACAAGCATTTGTATGTTGCAAACTTTGATAGGTGTAGGACGTACCGTATAGAAGTTATGGCCATTTGAAGTTTTATCAGTGTTTGATTTGGGACTCAAGGGTAGCATAGCTTTGATTTATAGCTTAAAATGACAAGAGGCTCGAGTACTTTATTGTTACAAAATTTCAAGGATTTATGACGCTCCAGTAAAAAGTTACAAGCATTTGTATGTTGCAAACTTTGATAGGTGTAGGACGTACCGTATAGAAGTTAAACCCATTTGAAGTTTTATCAGTGTTTGATTTGGGACTCAAGGGTAGAATAGCTTTGAGCGATAGCTTAAATTAACAAGAGGCTCGAGTACTTTATTGTTACAAGATTTCAAGGTTTTATGACGCTCCAGTAAAACGTTACAAGCATTTGTATGTTGCAAACTTTGATAGGTGTAGGACGTACCGTATAGAAGTTAGGGCCATTTAAGTTTTATCAGTGTTTTATTTGGGACTCAAGGGTAGCATAGCTTTCAGCGATAACTTAAATTGACAAGAGGCTCGAGTACTTTATTGTTACTAAATTTCAAGGTTTTATGACGCTCCAGTAAAAAGTTACAAGCATTTGTATGTTGCAAACTTTGATAGGTGTAGGACGTACCGTATAAAATTTATGGCCATTTGAAGTTTTATCAGTGTTTTATTTGGGACTCAAGGATAGCATAGCTTTCAGCGATAACTTAAATTGACAAGAGGCTCGAGTACTTTACTGTTAAAAATTGCAAGGTTTTATGACACTCCAGTAAAAAGTTACAAGCATTTGTATGTTGCAAACTTTGATAATTGTAGGACGCACCGTATAGAAGTTAGGGCCATTTGAAGTTTTATCAGCGTTTGATTTGGGACTCAAGGGTAGCATAGCTTTGAGCGATAGGTTAAATTGACAAGAGGCTCGAGAACTTTATTGTTACAAAATTGCAAGGTTTTATGACGCTCCAGTAAAAAGTTACAAGCATTTGTATGTTGCAAACTTTGATAATTGTAGTACGTACCGTATAGAAGTTAGGGCCATTTAAGTGTTATCAGTGTTTTGTTTGGGACTCAAGGGTAGCATAGCTTTCAGCGATAACTTAAATTGACAAGAGGCTCGAGTACTTTATTGTTACTAAATTTCAAGGTTTTATGACGCTCCAGTAAAAAGTTACAAGCATTTGTATGTTGCAAACTTTGATAGGTGTAGGACGTACCGTATAAAAGTTATGGCCATTTGAAGTTTTATCAGTGTTTTATTTGGGACTCAAGGATAGCATAGCTTTCAGCGATAACTTAAATTGACAAGAGGCTCGAGTACTTTACTGTTAAAAATTTCAAGGTTTTATTACGCTCCAGTAAAAAGTTACAAGCATTTGTATGTTGCAAAATTTGATAGGTGTAGGACGTACCGTATAGAAGTTAGGGCCATTTGAAGTTTTATCAGTGATTGATTTGGGACTCAAGGGTAGCATAGCTTTGAGCGATAACTTAAATTGACAAGAGGCTCGAGTACTTTATTGTTACAAAATTTCAAGGTTTTATGACGCTCCAGTAAAAAGTTACAAGCATTTGTATGTTGCAAACTTTGATAGGTGTAGGACGTACCGTATAGAAGTTAGGGCCATTTGAAGTTTTATCAGTGGTTGATTTGGGACTCAAGGGTAGCATAGCTTTGAGCGATAACTTAAATTGACAAGAGGCTCGAGTACTTTATTGTTACTAAATTTCAAGGTTTTATAACGCTCCAGTAAAAAGTTACAAGCATTTGTATGTTGCAAACTTTGATAGGTGTAGGACGTACCGTATAGAAGTTAGGGCCATTTGAAGTTTTATCAGTGTTTGATTTGGGACTCAAGGGTAGCATAGCTTTGAGCGATAACTTAAATTGACAAGAGGCTCGAGTACTTTATTGTTACAAAATTGCAACGTTTTATGACGCTCCAGTAAAAAGTTACAAGCATTTGTATATAGCAAACTTTGATAGGTGTAGGACGTACCGTATAGAAGTTAGGGCCATTTGAAGTTTTATCAGTGGTTGATTTGGGACTCAAGGGTAGCATAGCTTTGAGCGATAACTTAAATTGACAAGAGGCTCGAGTACTTTATTGTTACTAAATTTCAAGGTTTTATAACGCTCCAGTAAAAAGTTACAAGCATTTGTATGTTGCAAATTTTGAGAGGTGTAGGACGTACCGTATAGAAGTTAGGGCCATTTGAAGTTTTATCAGTGTTTGATTTGGGACTCAAGGGTAGCATAGCTTTGAGCGATAACTTAAATTAACAAGAGGCTCGAGTACTTTATTGTTACAAGATTTCAAGGTTTTATGACGCTCCAGTAAAACGTTACAAGCATTTGTATGTTGCAAACTTTGATAAGTGTAGGACGTACCGTATAGAAGTTAGGGCCATTTGAAGTTTTATCAGTGTTTGATTTGGGACTGAAGGGTAGCATAGCTCTGAGCGATAGCTTAAATTGACAAGAGGCTCGAGTACTTTATTGTTACAAAATTTCAAGGTTTTATGACGCTCCAGTAAAAAGTTACAAGCATTTGTATGTTGCAAACTTTGATAGGTGTAGGACGTACCGTATAGAAGTTAGGGTCATTTGAAGTTTTATCAGTGTTCGATTTGGGACTCCAGGGTAGCATAGCTTTGAGCGATAGCTTCAATTGACAAGATGCTCAAGTACTTTACTGTTAAAAATTTCAAGGTTTTATTACGCTTCAGTAAAAAGTTACAAGCAATTGTATGTTGCAAACTTTGATAGATGTAGGACGTACCGTATAGAAGTTAGGGCCATTTGAAGTTTTATCAGTGATTGATTTGGGACTCAAGGGTAGCATAGCTTTGAGCGATAACTTAAATTGACAAGAGGCTCGAGTACTTTATTGTTACAAAATTGCAAGGTTTTATGACGCTCCAGTAAAAAGTTACAAGCATTTGTATGTTGCAAACTTTGATAGTTGTAGGACGCACCGTATAGAAGTTAGGGCCATTTGAAGTTTTATCAGTGTTTGATTTGGGACTCAAGGGTAGCATAGCTTTGAGCGATAGGTTAAATTGACAAGAGGCTCGAGAACTTTATTGCTACAAAATTTCAAGGTTTTATGACGCTCCAGTAAAAAGTTGCAAGCATTTGTATGTTGCACACTTTGATAGCTGTAGGACGTACCGTATAGAAGTCAGGGGCATTTGAAGTTTTATCAGTGTTTGATTTGGGACTCAAGGGTAGCATAGCTTTGACCGATAACTTAAATTGACAAGAGGCTTGAGTACTTTATTGTTACAAAATTGCAAGGTTTTATGACGCTCCAGTAAAAAGTTACAAGCATTTGTTTGTTGCAAACTTTGATAATTGTAGGACGTACCGTATAGAAGTTAGGGCCATTTGAAGTTTTATCAGTGTTTTATTTGGGACTCAAGGATAGCATAGCTTTCAGCGATAACTTAAATTGACAAGAGGCTCGAGTACTTTACTGTTAAAAATTTCAAGGTTTTATTACGCTCCAGTAAAAAGTTACAAGCATTTGTATGTTGCAAACTTTGATAGGTGTAGGACGTACCATATAGAAGTTAGGGCCATTTGAAGTTTTATTAGTGATTGATTTGGGACTCAAGGGTAGCATAGCTTTGAGCGATAACTTAAATTGACAAGAGGCTCGAGTACTTTATTGTTACAAAATTGAAAGGTTTTATGACGCTCCAGTAAAAAGTTACAAGCATTTGAATGTTGCAAACTTTGATAGGTTTATGACGTACTGTACAGAAGTTAGGGCCATTTGAAGTTTTATCAGTGTTTCATTTGGGACTCAAGGGTAGCATAGCTTTGAGCGATAGGTTAAATTGACAAGAGGCTCGAGAACTTTATTGTTACAAAATTTCAAGGTTTTATGACGCTCCAGTAAAAAGTTGCAAGCATTTGTATGTTGCACACTTTGATAGCTGTAGGACGTACCGTATAGAAGTCAGGGGCATTTGAAGTTTTATCAGTGTTTGATTTGGGACTCAAGAGTAGCATAGCTTTGACCGATAGCTTAAATTGACAAGAGGCTTGAGTACTTTATTGTTACAAAATTGCAAGGTTTTATGACGCTCCAGTAAAAAGTTACAAGCATTTGTATGTTGCAAACTTTGATAGGTGTAGGACGTACCGTATAGAAGTTATGGCCATTTGAAATTTTATCAGTGTTTGATTTGGAACTCACGGGTAGCATAGCTTTGAGTTATAGCTTAAATTGACAAGAGGCTCGAGTACTTTATTGTTACAAAATTTCAAGGTTTTATGACGCTCCAGTAAAAAGTTACAAGCATTTGTATGATGCAAACTTTGATAGGTATAGGACGTACCGTAGAGAAGTTAGGGCCATTTGAAGTTTTATAAGTATTTGATTGGGGACTAAAGGGTAGCATAGCTTTAAGCGATAGCTTAAATTGACAAGAGGCTCGAGTACTTTATTGTTACAAAATTTCAAGGATTTATGACGCTCCAGTAAAAAGTTACAAGCATTTGTATGTTGCAAACTTTGATAGGTGTAGGACGTACCGTATAGAAGTTAGGGCCATTTGAAGTTTTATCAGTGTTTGATTTGGGACTGAAGGGTAGCATAGCTTTAAGCGATAGCTTAAATTAACAAGAGGCTCGAGTACTTTATTGTTACAAGATTTCAAGGTTTTATGACGCTCCAGTAAAACGTTACAAGGATTTGTATGTTGCAAACTTTGATAAGTGTAGGACGTACCGTATAGAAGTTAGGGCAATTTGAAGTTTTATCAGTGTTTGATTTGGGACTGAAGGGTAGAATAGCTCTGAGCGATAACTTAAATTGACAAGAGGCTCGAGTACTTTATTGTTACAAAATTTCAAGGTTTTATGACGCTCCAGTAAAAAGTTACAAGCATTTGTATGTTGCAAACTTTGATAGGTGTAGGACGTACCGTATAGAAGTTAGGGCCATTTGAAGTTTTATCACTGTTCGATTTGGTACTCCAGGGTAGCATAGCTTTGAGCGATAGCTTAAATTGACAAGATGCTCAAGTACTTTACTGTTAAAAATTTCAAGGTTTTATTACGCTCCAGTAAAAAGTTACAAGCATTTGTATATTGCAAACTTTGATAGGTGTAGGACGTACCGTATAGCAGTTAGGGCCATTTGAAGTTTTATCAGTGGTTGATTTGGGACTCAAGGGTAGCATAGCTTTGAGCGATAACTTAAATTGACAAGAGGCTCGAGTACTTTATTGTTACTAAATTTCAAGGTTTTATGACGCTCCAGTAAAAAGTTACAAGCATTTGTATGTTGCAAACTTTGATAGTTGTAGGACGCACCGTATAGAAGTTAGGGCCATTTGAAGTTTTATCAGTGTTTGATTTGGGACTCAAGGGTAGCATAGCTTTGAGCGATAGGTTAAATTGACAAGAGGCTCGAGAACTTTATTGCTACAAAATTTCAAGGTTTTATGACGCTCCAGTAAAAAGTTGCAAGCATTTGTATGTTGCACACTTTGATAGCTGTAGGACGTACCGTATAGAAGTCAGGGGCATTTGAAGTTTTATCAGTGTTTGATTTGGGACTCAAGGGTAGCATAGCTTTGACCGATAACTTAAATTGACAAGAGGCTTGAGTACTTTATTGTTACAAAATTGCAAGGTTTTATGACGCTCCAGTAAAAAGTTACAAGCATTTGTTTGTTGCAAACTTTGATAATTGTAGGACGTACCGTATAGAAGTTAGGGCCATTTGAAGTTTTATCAGTGTTTTATTTGGGACTCAAGGATAGCATAGCTTTCAGCGATAACTTAAATTGACAAGAGGCTCGAGTACTTTACTGTTAAAAATTTCAAGGTTTTATTACGCTCCAGTAAAAAGTTACAAGCATTTGTATGTTGCAAACTTTGATAGGTGTAGGACGTACCATATAGAAGTTAGGGCCATTTGAAGTTTTATCAGTGATTGATTTGGGACTCAAGGGTAGCATAGCTTTGAGCGATAACTTAAATTGACAAGAGGCTCGAGTACTTTATTGTTACAAAATTGAAAGGTTTTATGACGCTCCAGTAAAAAGTTACAAGCATTTGAATGTTGCAAACTTTGATAGGTTTATGACGTACTGTACAGAAGTTAGGGCCATTTGAAGTTTTATCAGTGTTTCATTTGGGACTCAAGGGTAGCATAGCTTTGAGCGATAGGTTAAATTGACAAGAGGCTCGAGAACTTTATTGTTACAAAATTTCAAGGTTTTATGACGCTCCAGTAAAAAGTTGCAAGCATTTGTATGTTGCACACTTTGATAGCTGTAGGACGTACCGTATAGAAGTCAGGGGCATTTGAAGTTTTATCAGTGTTTGATTTGGGACTCAAGAGTAGCATAGCTTTGACCGATAGCTTAAATTGACAAGAGGCTTGAGTACTTTATTGTTACAAAATTGCAAGGTTTTATGACGCTCCAGTAAAAAGTTACAAGCATTTGTATGTTGCAAACTTTGATAGGTGTAGGACGTACCGTATAGAAGTTATGGCCATTTGAAATTTTATCAGTGTTTGATTTGGAACTCACGGGTAGCATAGCTTTGAGTTATAGCTTAAATTGACAAGAGGCTCGAGTACTTTATTGTTACAAAATTTCAAGGTTTTATGACGCTCCAGTAAAAAGTTACAAGCATTTGTATGATGCAAACTTTGATAGGTGTAGGACGTACCGTAGAGAAGTTAGGGCCATTTGAAGTTTTATAAGTATTTGATTGGGGACTAAAGGGTAGCATAGCTTTAAGCGATAGCTTAAATTGACAAGAGGCTCGAGTACTTTATTGTTACAAAATTTCAAGGATTTATGACGCTCCAGTAAAAAGTTACAAGCATTTGTATGTTGCAAACTTTGATAGGTGTAGGACGTACCGTATAGAAGTTAGGGCCATTTGAAGTTTTATCAGTGTTTGATTTGGGACTGAAGGGTAGCATAGCTTTAAGCGATAGCTTAAATTAACAAGAGGCTCGAGTACTTTATTGTTACAAGATTTCAAGGTTTTATGACGCTCCAGTAAAACGTTACAAGGATTTGTATGTTGCAAACTTTGATAAGTGTAGGACGTACCGTATAGAAGTTAGGGCAATTTGAAGTTTTATCAGTGTTTGATTTGGGACTGAAGGGTAGAATAGCTCTGAGCGATAACTTAAATTGACAAGAGGCTCGAGTACTTTATTGTTACAAAATTTCAAGGTTTTATGACGCTCCAGTAAAAAGTTACAAGCATTTGTATGTTGCAAACTTTGATAGGTGTAGGACGTACCGTATAGAAGTTAGGGCCATTTGAAGTTTTATCACTGTTCGATTTGGTACTCCAGGGTAGCATAGCTTTGAGCGATAGCTTAAATTGACAAGATGCTCAAGTACTTTACTGTTAAAAATTTCAAGGTTTTATTACGCTCCAGTAAAAAGTTACAAGCATTTGTATATTGCAAACTTTGATAGGTGTAGGACGTACCGTATAGCAGTTAGGGCCATTTGAAGTTTTATCAGTGGTTGATTTGGGACTCAAGGGTAGCATAGCTTTGAGCGATAACTTAAATTGACAAGAGGCTCGAGTACTTTATTGTTACTAAATTTCAAGGTTTTATAACGCTCCAGTAAAAAGTTACAAGCATTTGTATGTTGCAAACTTAGATAGGTGTAGGACGTACCGTATAGAAGTTAGGGCCATTTGAAGTTTTATCAGTGTTTGATTTGGGACTCAAGGGTAGCATCGCTTTGAGCGATAGCTTAAATTACCAAGAGGCTCGAGTACTTTATTGTTACAAAATTCAAGGTTTTATGACGCTCCAGTAAAACGTTACAAGCATTTGTATGTTGCAAACTTAGATACGTGTAGGACGTACCGTATAGAAGTTAGGGCCATTTGAAGTTTTATCAGTGTTTGATTTGGGACTGAAGGGTAGCATAGCTCAGAGCGATAGCTTAAATTGACAAGAGGCTCGAGTACTTTATTGTTACAAAATTTCAAGGTTTTATGACGCTCCAGTAAAAAGTTACAAGCATTTGTATGTTGCAAACTTTGATAGGTGTAGGACGTACCGTATAGAAGTTAGGGCCATTTGAAGTTTTATCAGTGATTGATTTGGGACTGAAGGGTAGCATAGCTCTGAGCGATAGCTTAAATTGACAAGAGGCTCGAGTACTTTATTGTTACAAAATTTCAAGGTTTTATGACGCTCCAGTAAAAAGTTACAAGCATTTGTATGTTGCAAACTTTGATAGGTGTAGGACGTACCGTATAGAAGTTAGGGCCATTTGAAGTTTTATCAGTGATTGATTTGGGACTCAAGGGTAGCATAGCTTTGAACGATAACTTAAATTGACAAGAGGCTCGAGTACTTTATTGTTACAAAATTGCAAGGTTTTATGACGCTCCAGTAAAAAGTTACAAGCATTTGTATGTTGCAAACTTTGATAGTTGTAGGACGCATCGTATAGAAGTTAGGGCCATTTGAAGTTTTATCAGTGTTTGATTTGGGACTCAAGGGTAGCATAGCTTTGAGCGATAGGTTAAATTGACAAGAGGCTCGAGAACTTTATTGTTACAAAATTTCAAGGTTTTATGACGCTCCAGTAAAAAGTTGCAAGCATTTGTATGTTGCACACTTTGATAGCTGTAGGACGTACCGTATAGAAGTCAGGGGCATTTGAAGTTTTATCAGTGTTTGATTTGGGACTCAAGGGTAGCATAGCTTTGACCGATAGCTAAAATTGACAAGAGGCTTGAGTACTTTATTGTTACAAAATTGCAAGGTTTTATGACGCTCCAGTAAAAAGTTACAAGCATTTGTTTGTTGCAAACTTTGATAATTGTAGGACGTACCGTATAGAAGTTAGGGCCATTTGAAGTTTTATCAGTGTTTTATTTGGGACTCAAGGATAGCATAGCTTTCAGCGATAACTTAAATTGACAAGAGGCTCGAGTACTTTACTGTTAAAAATTTCAAGGTTTTATTACGCTCCAGTAAAAAGTTACAAGCATTTGTATGTTGCAAACTTTGATAGGTGTAGGACGTACCATATAGAAGTTAGGGCCATTTGAAGTTTTATCAGTGATTGATTTGGGACTCAAGGGTAGCATAGCTTTGAGTTATAGCTTAAATTGACAAGAGGCTCGAGTACTTTATTGTTACAAAATTTCAAGGTTTTATGACGCTCCAGTAAAAAGTTACAAGCATTTGTATGATGCAAACTTTGATAGGTGTAGGACGTACCGTAGAGAAGTTAGGGCCATTTGAAGTTTTATAAGTATTTGATTGGGGACTAAAGGGTAGCATAGCTTTAAGCGATAGCTTAAATTGACAAGAGGCTTGAGTACTTTATTGTTACAAAATTTCAAGGATTTATGACGCTCCAGTAAAAAGTTACAAGCATTTGTATGTTGCAAACTTTGATAGGTGTAGGACGTACCGTATATAAGTTAGGGCCATTTGAAGTTTTATCAGTGTTTGATTTGGGACTGAAGGGTAGCATAGCTCTGAGCGATAGCTTAAATTGACAAGAGGCTTGAGTACTTTATTGTTACAAAATTGCAAGGTTTTATGACGCTCCAGTAAAAAGTTACAAGCATTTGTATGTTGCAAACTTTGATAGGTGTAGGACGTACCGTATAGAAGTTATGGCCATTTGAAGTTTTATCAGTGTTTGATTTGGGACTCAAGGGTAGCATAGCTTTGAGTTATAGCTTAAATTCACAAGAGGCTCGAGTACTTTATTGTTACAAAATTTCAAGGTTTTATGACGCTCCAGTAAAAAGTTACAAGCATTTGTATGATGCAAACTTTGATAGGTGTAGGACGTACCGTAGAGAAGTTAGGGCCATTTGAAGTTTTATAAGTATTTGATTGGGGACTAAAGGGTAGCATAGCTTTAAGCGATAGCTTAAATTGACAAGAGGCTCGAGTACTTTATTGTTACAAAATTTCAAGGATTTATGACGCTCCAGTAAAAAGTTACAAGCATTTGTATGTTGCAAACTTTGATAAGTGTAGGACGTACCGTATAGAAGTTAGGGCAATTTGAAGTTTTATCAGTGTTTGATTTGGGACTGAAGGGTAGAATAGCTCTGAGCGATAACTTAAATTGACAAGAGGCTCGAGTACTTTATTGTTACAAAATTTCAAGGTTTTATGACGCTCCAGTAAAAAGTTACAAGCATTTGTATGTTGCAAACTTTGATAGGTGTAGGACGTACCGTATAGAAGTTAGGGCCATTTGAAGTTTTATCACTGTTCGATTTGGTACTCCAGGGTAGCATAGCTTTGAGCGATAGCTTAAATTGACAAGATGCTCAAGTACTTTACTGTTAAAAATTTCAAGGTTTTATTACGCTCCAGTAAAAAGTTACAAGCATTTGTATATTGCAAACTTTGATAGGTGTAGGACGTACCGTATAGCAGTTAGTGCCATTTGAAGTTTTATCAGTGGTTGATTTGGGACTCAAGGGTAGCATAGCTTTGAGCGATAACTTAAATTGACAAGAGGCTCGAGTACTTTATTGTTACTAAATTTCAAGGTTTTATAACGCTCCAGTAAAAAGTTACAAGCATTTGTATGTTGCAAACTTAGATAGGTGTAGGACGTACCGTATAGAAGTTAGGGCCATTTGAAGTTTTATCAGTGTTTGATTTGGGACTCAAGGGTAGCATAGCTTTGAGCGATAGCTTAAATTAACAAGAGGCTCGAGTACTTTATTGTTACAAGATTTCAAGGTTTTATGACGCTCCAGTAAAACGTTACAAGCATTTGTATGTTGCAAACTTTGATACGTGTAGGACGTACCGTATAGAAGTTAGGGCCATTTGAAGTTTTATCAGTGTTTGATTTGGGACTGAAGGGTAGCATAGCTCAGAGCGATAGCTTAAATTGACAAGAGGCTCGAGTACTTTATTGTTACAAAATTTCAAGGTTTTATGACGCTCCAGTAAAAAGTTACAAGCATTTGTATGTTGCAAACTTTGATAGGTGTAGGACGTACCGTATAGAAGTTAGGGCCATTTGAAGTTTTATCAGTGATTGATTTGGGACTGAAGGGTAGCATAGCTCTGAGCGATAGCTTAAATTGACAAGAGGCTCGAGTACTTTATTGTTACAAAATTTCAAGGTTTTATGACGCTCCAGTAAAAAGTTACAAGCATTTGTATGTTGCAAACTTTGATAGGTGTAGGACGTACCGTATAGAAGTTAGGGCCATTTGAAGTTTTATCAGTGATTGATTTGGGACTCAAGGGTAGCATAGCTTTGAGCGATAACTTAAATTGACAAGAGGCTCGAGTACTTTATTGTTACAAAATTGCAAGGTTTTATGACGCTCCAGTAAAAAGTTACAAGCATTTGTATGTTGCAAACTTTGATAGTTGTAGGACGCATCGTATAGAAGTTAGGGCCATTTGAAGTTTTATCAGTGTTTGATTTGGGACTCAAGGGTAGCATAGCTTTGAGCGATAGGTTAAATTGACAAGAGGCTCGAGAACTTTATTGTTACAAAATTTCAAGGTTTTATGACGCTCCAGTAAAAAGTTGCAAGCATTTGTATGTTGCACACTTTGATAGCTGTAGGACGTACCGTATAGAAGTCAGGGGCATTTGAAGTTTTATCAGTGTTTGATTTGGGACTCAAGGGTAGCATAGCTTTGACCGATAGCTAAAATTGACAAGAGGCTTGAGTACTTTATTGTTACAAAATTGCAAGGTTTTATGACGCTCCAGTAAAAAGTTACAAGCATTTGTTTGTTGCAAACTTTGATAATTGTAGGACGTACCGTATAGAAGTTAGGGCCATTTGAAGTTTTATCAGTGTTTTATTTGGGACTCAAGGATAGCATAGCTTTCAGCGATAACTTAAATTGACAAGAGGCTCGAGTACTTTACTGTTAAAAATTTCAAGGTTTTATTACGCTCCAGTAAAAAGTTACAAGCATTTGTATGTTGCAAACTTTGATAGGTGTAGGACGTACCATATAGAAGTTAGGGCCATTTGAAGTTTTATCAGTGATTGATTTGGTACTCAAGGGTAGCATAGCTTTGAGTTATAGCTTAAATTGACAAGAGGCTCGAGTACTTTATTGTTACAAAATTTCAAGGTTTTATGACGCTCCAGTAAAAAGTTACAAGCATTTGTATGATGCAAACTTTGATAGGTGTAGGACGTACCGTAGAGAAGTTAGGGCCATTTGAAGTTTTATAAGTATTTGATTGGGGACTAAAGGGTAGCATAGCTTTAAGCGATAGCTTAAATTGACAAGAGGCTTGAGTACTTTATTGTTACAAAATTTCAAGGATTTATGACGCTCCAGTAAAAAGTTACAAGCATTTGTATGTTGCAAACTTTGATAGGTGTAGGACGTACCGTATATAAGTTAGGGCCATTTGAAGTTTTATCAGTGTTTGATTTGGGACTGAAGGGTAGCATAGCTCTGAGCGATAGCTTAAATTGACAAGAGGCTTGAGTACTTTATTGTTACAAAATTGCAAGGTTTTATGACGCTCCAGTAAAAAGTTACAAGCATTTGTATGTTGCAAACTTTGATAGGTGTAGGTCGTACCGTATAGAAGTTATGGCCATTTGAAGTTTTATCAGTGTTAGATTTGGGACTCAAGGGTAGCATAGCTTTGAGTTATAGCTTAAATTCACAAGAGGCTCGAGTACTTTATTGTTACAAAATTTCAAGGTTTTATGACGCTCCAGTAAAAAGTTACAAGCATTTGTATGATGCAAACTTTGATAGGTGTAGGACGTACCGTAGAGAAGTTAGGGCCATTTGAAGTTTTATAAGTATTTGATTGGGGACTAAAGGGTAGCATAGCTTTAAGCGATAGCTTAAATTGACAAGAGGCTCGAGTACTTTATTGTTACAAAATTTCAAGAATTTATGACGCTCCAGTAAAAAGTTACAAGCATTTGTATGTTGCAAACTTTGATAGGTGTAGGACGTACCGTATATAAGTTAGGGCCATTTGAAGTTTTATCAGTGTTTGATTTGGGACTGAAGGGTAGCATAGCTCTGAGCGATAGCTTAAATTGACAAGAGGCTCGAGTACTTTATTGTTACAAAATTTCAAGGTTTTATGACGCTCCAGTAAAAAGTTACAAGCATTTGTATGTTGCAAACTTTGATAGGTGTAGGACGTACAGTATAGAAGTTAGGGTCATTTGAAGTTTTATCAGTGTTCGATTTGGGACTCCAGGGTAGCATAGCTTTGACCGATAGCTTAAATTGACAAGAGGCTTGAGTACTTTATTGTTACAAAATTGCAAGGTTTTATGACGCTCCAGTAAAAAGTTACAAGCATTTGTATGATGCAAACTTTGATAGGTGTAGGACGTACCGTAGAGAAGTTAGGGCCATTTGAAGTTTTATAAGTATTTGATTTGGGACTAAAGGGTAGCATAGCTTTAAGCGATAGCTTAAATTGACAAGAGGCTCGAGTACTTTATTGTTACAAAATTTCAAGGATTTATGACGCTCCAGTAAAAAGTTACAAGCATTTGTATGTTGCAAACTTTGATAGGTGTAGGACGTACCGTATAGAAGTTAGGGCCATTTGAAGTTTTATCAGTGTTTGATTTGGGACTGAAGGGTAGCATAGCTCTGAGCGATAGCTTAAATTGACAAGAGGCTCGAGAACTTTATTGTTACAAAATTTCAAGGTTTTATGACGCTCCAGTAAAAAGTTACAAGCATTTGTATGTTGCAAACTTTGATAGGTGTAGGATGTACAGTATAGAAGTCAGGGGCATTTGAAGTTTTATCAGTGTTTGATTTGGGACTCAAGGGTAGCATAGCTTTGACCGATAGCTTAAATTGACAAGAGGCTTGAGTACTTTATTGTTACAAAATTGCAAGGTTTTATGACGCTCCAGTAAAAAGTTACAAGCATTTGTTTGTTGCAAACTTTGATAATTGTAGGACGTACCGTATAGAAGTTAGGGCCATTTGAAGTTTTATCAGTGTTTTATTTGGGACTCAAGGATAGCATAGCTTTCAGCGATAACTTAAATTGACAAGAGGCTCGAGTACTTTACTGTTAAAAATTTCAAGGTTTTATTACGCTCCAGTAAAAAGTTACAAGCATTTGTATTTTGCAAACTTTGATAGGTGTAGGACGTACCATATAGAAGTTAGGGCCATTTGAAGTTTTATCAGTGATTGATTTGGGACTCAAGGGTAGCATTGCTTTGAGTTATAGCTTAAATTGACAAGAGGCTCGAGTACTTTATTGTTACAAAATTTCAAGGTTTTATGACGCTCCAGTAAAAAGTTACAAGCATTTGTATGATGCAAACTTTGATAGGTGTAGGACGTACCGTAGAGAAGTTAGGGCCATTTGAAGTTTTATAAGTATTTGATTGGGGACTAAAGGGTAGCATAGCTTTAAGCGATAGCTTAAATTGACAAGAGGCTCGAGTACTTTATTGTTACAAAATTTCAAGGATTTATGACGCTCCAGTAAAAAGTTACAAGCATTTGTATGTTGCAAACTTTGATAGGTGTAGGACATACCGTATATAAGTTAGGGCCATTTGAAGTTTTATCAGTGTTTGATTTGGGACTGAAGGGTAGCATAGCTCTGAGCGATAGCTTAAATTGACAAGAGGCTCGAGTACTTTATTGTTACAAAATTTCAAGGTTTTATGACGCTCCAGTAAAAAGTTGCAAGCATTTGTATGTTGCACACTTTGATAGCTGTAGGACGTACCGTATAGAAGTCAGGGGCTTTTGAAGTTTTATCAGTGTTTGATTTGGGACTCAAGGGTAGCATAGCTTTGACCGATAGCTTAAATTGACAAGAGGCTTGAGTACTTTATTGTTACAAAATTGCAAGGTTTTATGACGCTCCAGTAAAAAGTTACAAGCATTTGTATGTTGCAAACTTTGATAGGTGTAGGACGTACCGTATAGAAGTTATGGCCATTTGAAGTTTTATCAGTGTTGATTTGGGACTCAAGGGTAGCATAGCTTTGACCGATAGCTTAAATTGACAAGAGGCTTGAGTACTTTATTGTTACAAAATTGCAAGGTTTTATGACGCTCCAGTAAAAAGTTACAAGCATTTGTATGTTGCAAACTTTGATAGGTGTAGGACGTACCGTATAGAAGTTATGGCCATTTGAAGTTTTATCAGTGTTTGATTTGGGACTCAAGGGTAGCATAGCTTTGAGTTATAGCTTAAATTGACAAGAGGCTCGAGTACTTTATTGTTACAAAATTTCAAGGTTTTATGACGCTCCAGTAAAAAGTTACAAGCATTTGTATGATGCAAACTTTGATAGGTGTAGGACGTACCGTAGAGAAGTTAGGGCCATTTGAAGTTTTATAAGTATTTGATTGGGGACTAAAGGGTGGCATAGCTTTAAGCGATAGCTTAAATTGACAAGAGGCTCGAGTACTTTATTGTTACAAAATTTCAAGGATTTATGACGCTCCAGTAAAAAGTTACAAGCATTTGTATGTTGCAAACTTTGATAGGTGTAGGACGTACCGTATATAAGTTAGGGCCATTTGAAGTTTTATCAGTGTTTGATTTGGGACTGAAGGGTAGCATAGCTCTGAGCGATAGCTTAAATTGACAAGAGGCTCGAGTACTTTATTGTTACAAAATTTCAAGGTTTTATGACGCTCCAGTAAAAAGTTACAAGCATTTGTATGTTGCACACTTTGATAGCTGTAGGACGTACCGTATAGAAGTCAGGGGCATTTGAAGTTTTATCAGTGTTCGATTTGGGACTCCAGGGTAGCATAGCTTTGACCGATAGCTTAAATTGACAAGAGGCTTGAGTACTTTATTGTTACAAAATTGCAAGGTTTTATGACGCTCCAGTAAAAAGTTACAAGCATTTGTATGATGCAAACTTTGATAGGTGTAGGACGTACCGTAGAGAAGTTAGGGCCATTTGAAGTTTTATAAGTATTTGATTTGGGACTAAAGGGTAGCATAGCTTTAAGCGATAGCTTAAATTGACAAGAGGCTCGAGTACTTTATTGTTACAAAATTTCAAGGATTTATGACGCTCCAGTAAAAAGTTACAAGCATTTGTATGTTGCAAACTTTGATAGGTGTAGGACGTACCGTATAGAAGTTAGGGCCATTTGTAGTTTTATCAGTGTTTGATTTGGGACTGAAGGGTAGCATAGCTCTGAGCGATAGCTTAAATTGGCAAGAGGCTCGAGTACTTTATTGTTACAAAATTTCAAGGTTTTATGACGCTCCAGTAAAAAGTTACAAGCATTTGTATGTTGCAAACTTTGATAGGTTTAGGACGTACCGTATAGAAGTTAGGGTCATTTGAAGTTTTATCAGTGTTCGATTTGGGACTCCAGGGTAGCATAGCTTTGACCGATAGCTTAAATTGACAAGAGGCTTGAGTACTTTATTGTTACAAAATTGCAAGGTTTTATGACGCTCCAGTAAAAAGTTACAAGCATTTGTATGTTGCACACTTTGATAGCTGTAGGACGTACCGTATAGAAGTCAGGGGCATTTGAAGTTTTATCAGTGTTTGATTTGGGACTCAAGGGTAGCATAGCTTTGACCGATAGCTTAAATTGACAAGAGGCTTGAGTACTTTATTGTTACAAAATTGCAAGGTTTTATGACGCTCCAGTAAAAAGTTACAAGCATTTGTATGTTGCAAACTTTGATAGGTGTAGGACGTACCGTATAGAAGTTATGGCCATTTGAAGTTTTATCAGTGTTTGATTTGGGACTCAAGGGTAGCATAGCTTTGAGTTATAGCTTAAATTGACAAGAGGCTCGAGTACTTTATTGTTACAAAATTTCAAGGTTTTATGACGCTCCAGTAAAAAGTTACAAGCATTTGTATGATGCAAACTTTGATAGGTGTAGGACGTACCGTAGAGAAGTTAGGGCCATTTGAAGTTTTATAAGTATTTGATTGGGGACTAAAGGGTAGCATAGCTTTAAGCGATAGCTTAAATTGACAAGAGGCTCGAGTACTTTATTGTTACAAAATTGCAAGGTTTTATGACGCTCCAGTAAAAAGTTACAAGCATTTGTATGATGCAAACTTTGATAGGTGTAGGACGTACCGTAGAGAAGTTAGGGCCATTT
The DNA here is from genome assembly GCA_920105625.2 of Clusia tigrina. Classification (NCBI taxonomy): domain Eukaryota; kingdom Metazoa; phylum Arthropoda; class Insecta; order Diptera; family Clusiidae; genus Clusia; species Clusia tigrina. Next base: position 501,045 of record CAKKTE020000288.1, read on the forward strand.
GAAGTTTTATAAGTATTTGATTTGGGACTAAAGGGTAGCATAGCTTTAAGCGATAGCTTAAATTGACAAGAGGCTCGAGTACTTTATTGTTACAAAGTTTCAAGGTTTTATGACGCTCCAGTAAAAAGTTACAAGCATTTGTATGATGCAAACTTTGATAGGTGTAGGACGTACCGTAGAGAAGTTAGGGCCATTTGAAGTTTTATAAGTATTTGATTGGGGACTAAAGGGTAGCATAGCTTTAAGCGATAGCTTAAATTGACAAGAGGCTCGAGTACTTTATTGTTACAAAATTGCAAGGTTTTATGACGCTCCAGTAAAAAGTTACAAGCATTTGTATGATGCAAACTTTGATAGGTGTAGGACGTACCGTATAGAAGTTAGGGCCATTTGAAGTTTTATCAGTGTTTGATTTGGAACTGAAGGGTAGCATAGCTCTGAGCGATAGCTTAAATTGGCAAGAGGCTCGAGTACTTTATTGTTACAAAATTTCAAGGTTTTATGACGCTCCAGTAAAAAGTTACAAGCATTTGTATGTTGCAAACTTTGATAGGTTTAGGACGTACCGTATAGAAGTTATGGTCATTTGAAGTTTTATCAGTGTTCGATTTGGGACTCCAGGGTAGCATAGCTTTGACCGATAGCTTAAATTGACAAGAGGCTTGAGTACTTTATTGTTACAAAATTGCAAGGTTTTATGACGCTCCAGTAAAAAGTTACAAGCATTTGTATGTTGCACACTTTGATAGCTGTAGGACGTACCGTATAGAAGTCAGGGGCATTTGAAGTTTTATCAGTGTTTGATTTGGGACTCAAGGGTAGCATAGCTTTGACCGATAGCTTAAATTGACAAGAGGCTTGAGTACTTTATTGTTACAAAATTGCAAGGTTTTATGACGCTCCAGTAAAAAGTTACAAGCATTTGTATGTTGCAAACTTTGATAGGTGTAGGACGTACCGTATAGAAGTTATGGCCATTTGAAGTTTTATCAGTGTTTGATTTGGGACTGAAGGGTAGCATAGCTCTGAGCGATAGCTTAAATTGACAAGAGGCTCGAGTACTTTATTGTTACAAAATTTCAAGTTTGTATGACGCTCCAGTAAAAAGTTACAAGCATTTGTATGTTGCAAACTTTGATAGGTGTAGGACGTACCGTATAGAAGTTATGGCCATTTGAAGTTTTATCAGTGTTTGATTTGGGACTCAAGGGTAGCATAGCTTTGAGTTATAGCTTAAATTGACAAGAGGCTCGAGTACTTTATTGTTACAAAATTTCAAGGTTTTATGACGCTCCAGTAAAAAGCTACAAGCATTTGTATGATGCAAACTTTGATAGGTGTAGGACGTACCGTAGAGAAGTTAGGGCCATTTGAAGTTTTATAAGTATTTGATTGGGGACTAAAGGGTAGCATAGCTTTAAGCGATAGCTTAAATTGACAAGAGGCTCGAGTACTTTATTGTTACAAAATTTCAAGGATTTATGACGCTCCAGTAAAAAGTTACAAGCATTTGTATGTTGCAAACTTTGATAGGTGTAGGACGTACCGTATAGAAGTTAGGGCCATTTGAAGTTTTATCAGTGTTTGATTTGGGACTGAAGGGTAGCATAGCTCTGAGCGATAGCTTAAATTGACAAGAGGCTCGAGTACTTTATTGTTACAAAATTTCAAGGTTTTATGACGCTCCAGTAAAAAGTTACAAGCATTTGTATGTTGCAAACTTTGATAGGTGTAGGACGTACCGTATAGAAGTTAGGGTCATTTGAAGTTTTATCAGTGTTCGATTTGGGACTCCAGGGTAGCATAGCTCTGAGCGATAGCTTAAATTGACAAGAGGCTCGAGTACTTTATTGTTACAAAATTTCAAGGTTTTATGACGCTCCAGTAAAAAGTTACAAGCATTTGTATGTTGCAAACTTTGATAGGTGTAGGACGTACCGTATATAAGTTAGGGTCATTTGAAGTTTTATCAGTGTTCGATTTGGGACTCCAGGGTAGCATAGCTTTGACCGATAGCTTAAATTGACAAGAGGCTTGAGTACTTTATTGTTACAAAATTGCAAGGTTTTATGACGCTCCAGTAAAAAGTTACAAGGATTTGTATGTTGCACACTTTGATAGCTGTAGGACGTACCGTATAGAAGTCAGGGGCATTTGAAGTTTTATCAGTGTTTGATTTGGGACTCAAGGGTAGCATAGCTTTGACCGATAGCTTAAATTGACAAGAGGCTTGAGTACTTTATTGTTACAAAATTGCAAGGTTTTATGACGCTCCAGTAAAAAGTTACAAGCATTTGTATGTTGCAAACTTTGATAGGTGTAGGACGTACCGTATAGAAGTTATGGCCATTTGAAGTTTTATCAGTGTTTGATTTGGGACTCAAGGGTAGCATAGCTTTGAGTTATAGCTTAAATTGACAAGAGGCTCGAGTACTTTATTGTTACAAAATTTCAAGTTTTTATGACGCTCCAGTAAAAAGTTACAAGCATTTGTATGATGCAAACTTTGATAGGTGTAGGACGTACCGTAGAGAAGTTAGGGCCATTTGAAGTTTTATAAGTATTTGATTGGGGACTAAAGGGTAGCATAGCTTTAAGCGATAGCTTAAATTGACAAGAGGCTCGAGTACTTTATTGTTACAAAATTTCAAGGATTTATGACGCTCCAGTAAAAAGTTACAAGCATTTGTATATTGCAAACTTTGATAGGTGTAGGACGTACCGTATAGAAGTTAGGGCCATTTGAAGTTTTATAAGTATTTGATTTGGGACTAAAGGGTAGCATGGCTTTAAGCGATACCTTAAATTGACAAGAGGCTCGAGTACTTTATTGTTACAAAATTTCAAGGATTTATGACGTTCCAGTAAAAAGTTACAAGCATTTGTATGTTGCAAACTTTGATAGGTGTAGGACGTACCGTATAGAAGTTAGGGTCATTTGAAGTTTTATCAGTGTTCGATTTGGGACTCCAGGGTAGCATAGCTTTGACCGATAGCTTAAATTGACAAGAGGCTTGAGTACTTTATTGTTACAAAATTGCAAGGTTTTATGACGCTCCAGTAAAAAGTTACAAGCATTTGTATGTTGCAAACTTTGATAGGTGTAGGACGTACCGTATAGAAGTTATGGCCATTTGAAGTTTTATCAGTGTTTGATTTGGGACTCAAGGGTAGCATAGCTTTGAGTTATAGCTTAAATTGACAAGAGGCTCGAGTACTTTATTGTTACAAAATTTCAAGGTTTTATGACGCTCCAGTAAAACGTTACAAGCATTTGTATGTTGCAAACTTTGATAAGTGTAGGACGTACCGTATAGAAGTTAGGGCCATTTGAAGTTTTATCAGTGTTTGATTTGGGACTGAAGGGTAGCATAGCTTTGAGCGATAGCTTAAATTGACAAGATGCTCAAGTACTTTACTGTTAAAAATTTCAAGGTTTTATTACGCTCCAGTAAAAAGTTACAAGCATTTGTATGTTGCAAACTTTGATAGGTGTAGGACGTACCGTATAGAAGTTAGGGCCATTTGAAGTTTTATCAGTGATTGATTTGGGACTCAAGGGTAGCATAGCTTTGAGCGATAACTTAAATTGACAAGAGGCTCGAGTACTTTATTGTTACAAAATTGCAAGGTTTTATGACGCTCCAGTAAAAAGTTACAAGCATTTGTATGTTGCAAACTTTGATAGTTGTAGGACGCACCGTATAGAAGTTAGGGCCATTTGAAGTTTTATCAGTGTTTGATTTGGGACTCAAGGGTAGCATAGCTTTGAGCGATAGGTTAAATTGACAAGAAGCTCGAGAACTTTATTGTTACAAAATTTCAAGGTTTTATGACGCTCCAGTAAAAAGTTGCAAGCATTTGTATGTTGCACACTTTGATAGCTGTAGGACGTACCGTATAGAAGTCAGGGGCATTTGAGGTTTTATCAGTGTTTGATTTGGGACTCAAGGCTAGCATAGCTTTGACCGATAGCTTAAATTGACAAGAGGCTTGAGTACTTTATTGTTACAAAATTGCAAGGTTTTATGACGCTCCAGTAAAAAGTTACAAGCATTTGTATGTTGCAAACTTTGATAATTGTAGGACGTACCGTATAAAAGTTAGGGCCATTTGAAGTTTTATCAGTGTTTTATTTGGGACTCAAGGATAGCATAGCTTTCAGCGATAACTTAAATTGACAAGAGGCTCGAGTACTTTACTGTTAAAAATTTTATTTGGGACTCAAGGGTGCCATAGCTTTGACCGATAGCTTAAATTGACAAGAGGCTTGAGTACTTTATTGTTACAAAATTGCAAGGTTTTATGACGCTCCAGTAAAAAGTTACATGCATTTGTATGTTGCAAACTTTGATAGGTGTAGGACGTACCGTATAGAAGTTATGGCCATTTGAAGTTTTATCAGTGTTTGATTTGGGACACAAGGGTAGCATAGCTTTGAGTTATAGCTTAAATTGACAAGAGGCTCGAGTACTTTATTGTTACAAAATTTCAAGGTTTTATGAAGCTCCAGTAAAAAGTTACAAGCATTTGTATGATGCAAACTTTGATAGGTGTAGGACGTACCGTAGAGAAGTTAGGGCCATTTGAAGTTTTATAAGTATTTGATTTGGGGCTAAAGGGTAGCATAGCTTTAAGCGATAGTTTAAATTGACAAGAGGCTCGAGTACTTTATTGTTACAAAATTTCAAGGATTTATGACGCTCCAGTAAAAATTTACAAGCATTTGTATGTTGCAAACTTTGATAGGTGTAGGACGTACCGTATAGAAGTTAGGGCCATTTGAAGTTTTATCAATGTTTGATTTGGGACTCAAGGGTAGCATAGCTTTGCGCAATAGCTTAAATTAACAAGAGGCTCGATTACTTTATTGTTACAAGATTTCAAGGTTTTATGACGCTCCAGTAAAACGTTACAAGGATTTGTATGTTGCAAACTTTGATAGCTGTAGGACGTACCGTATAGAAGTCAGGGGCGTTTGAAGTTTTATCAGTGTTTGATATGGGACTCAAGGGTAGCATAGCTTTGAGCGATAGCTTAAATTGACAAGAGGCTTGAGTACTTTATTGTTACAAAATTGCAAGGTTTTATGACGCTCCAGTAAAAAGTTACAAGCATTTGTATGTTGCAAACTTTGATAATTGTAGGACGTACCGTATAGAAGTTAGGGCCATTTGAAATGTTATCAGTGTTTTATTTGGGACTCAAGGGTAGCATAGCTTTCATCGATAACTTAAATTGACAAGAGGCTCGAGTACTTTATTGTTACTAAATTTGAAGGTTTTATGACGCTCCAGTAAAAAGTTACAAGCATTTGTATGTTGCAAAATTTGATAGGTGTAGGACGTACCGTATAGAAGTTATGGCCATTTGAAGCTTTATCAGTGTTTGATTTGGGACTCAAGGGTAGCATAGCTTTGAGTTATAGCTTAAATTGACAAGAGGCTCGAGTACTTTATTGTTACAAAATTTCAAGGTTTTATGACGCTCCAGTAAAAAGTTACAAGCATTTGTATGATGCAAACTTTGATAGGTGTAGGACGTACCGTAGAAAAGTTAGGGCCATTTGAAGTTTTATCAGTGTTTTATTTGGGACTCAAGGGTAGCATAGCTTTCAGCGATAACTTAAATTGACAAGAGGCTCGAGTACTTTATTGTTACTAAATTTCAAGGTTTTATGACGCTCCAGTAAAAAGTTACAAGCATTTGTATGTTGCAAACTTTGATAGTTGTAGGACGCACCGTATAGAAGTTAGGGCCATTTGAAGTTTTATCACTGTTTGATTTGGGACTCAAGGGTAGCATAGCTTTGAGCGATAGGTTAAATTGACAAGAGGCTTGAGTACTTTATTGTTACAAAATTGCAAGGTTTTATGACGCTCCAGTAAAAAGTTACAAGCATTTGTATGTTGCAAACTTTGATAATTGTAGGACGTACCGTATAGAAGTTAGGGCCATTTGAAGTTTTATCAGTGTTTTATTTGGGACTCAAGGGTAGCATAGCTTTGAGTTATAGCTTAAATTCATAAGAGGCTCGAGTACTTTATTGTTACAAAATTTCAAGGTTTTATGACGCTCCAGTAAAAAGTTACAAGCATTTGTATGATTCAGCTTTGATAGGTGTAGGACTTACCGTAGAGAAGTTAGGGCCATTTGAAGTTTTATAAGTATTTGATTTGGGTAGCATAGCTTTAAGCGATAGCTTAAATTGACAAGAGGCTCGAGTACTTTATTGTTACAAAATTTCAAGGATTTATGACGCTCCAGTAAAACGTTACAAGGATTTGTATGTTGCAAACTTTGATAAGTGTAGGACGTACAGTATAGAAGTTAGGGCCATTTGAAGTTTTATCAGTGTTTGATTTGGGACTGAAGGGTAGAATAGCTCTGAGCGATAACTTAAATTGACAAGAGGCTCGAGTACTTTATTGTTACAAAATTTCAAGGTTTTATGACGCTCCAGTAAAAAGTTACAAGCATTTGTATGTTGCAAACTTTGATAGGTGTAGGACGTACCGTATAGAAGTTAGGGTCGTTTGAAGTTTTATCAGTGTTCGATTTGGGACTCCAGGGTAGCATAGCTTTGAGCGATAGCTTAAATTGACAAGATGCTCAAGTACTTTACTGTTAAAAATTTCAAGGTTTTATTACGCTCCAGTAAAAAGTTACAAGCATTTGTATGTTGCAAACTTTGATAGGTGTAGGACGTACCGTATAGAAGTTAGGGCCATTTGAAGTTTTATCAGTGATTGATTTGGGACTCAAGGGTAGCATAGCTTTGACCGATAGCTTAAATTGACAAGAGGCTTGAGTACTTTATTGTTACAAAATTGCAAGGTTTTATGATGCTCCAGTAAAAAGTTACAAGCATTTGTATGTTGCAAACTTTGATAATTGTAGGACGTACCGTATAAAAGTTAGGGCCATTTGAAGTTTTATCAGTGTTTTATTTGGGACTCAAGGATAGCATAGCTTTCAGCGATAACTTAAATTGACAAGAGGCTCGAGTACTTTACTGTTAAAAATTTGATTTGGGACTCAAGGGTAGCAGAGCTTTGAGTTATAGCTTAAATTGAAAAGAGGCTCGAGTACTTTATTGTTACAAAATTTCAAGGTTTTATGACGCTCCAGTAAAACGTTACAAGCATTTGTATGTTGCAAACTTTGATAAGTGTAGGACGTACCGTATAGAAGTTAGGGCCATTTGAAGTTTTATCAGTGTTTGATTTGGGACTGAAGGGTAGCATAGCTCTGAGCGATAGCTTAAATTGACAAGAGGCTCGAGTACTTTATTGTTACAAAATTTCAAGGTTTTATGACGCTCCAATAAAAAGTTACAAGCAATTGTATGTTGCAAACTTTGATAGGTGTAGGACGTACCGTATAGAAGTTAGGGTCGTTTGAAGTTTTATCAGTGTTCGATTTGGGACTCCAGGGTAGCATAGCTTTGAGCGATAGCTTAAATTGACAAGATGCTCAAGTACTTTACTGTTAAAAATTTCAAGGTTTTATTACGCTCCAGTAAAAAGTTACAAGCATTTGTATGTTGCAAACTTTGATAGGTGTAGGACGTACCGTATAGAAGTTAGGGCCATTTGAAGTTTTATCAGTGATTGATTTGGGACTCAAGGGTACCATAGCTTTGACCGATAGCTTAAATTGACAAGAGGCTTGAGTACTTTATTGTTACAAAATTGCAAGGATTTATGACTCTCCAGTAAAACGTTACAAGGATTTGTATGTTGCAAACTTTGATAAGTGTAGGACGTACCGTATAGAAGTTAGGGCCATTTGAAGTTTTATCAGTGTTTGATTTGGGACTGAAGGGTAGAATAGCTCTGAGCGATAACTTAAATTGACAAGAGGCTCGAGTACTTTATTGTTACAAAATTTCAAGGTTTTATGACGCTCCAGTAAAAAGTTACAAGCATTTGTATGTTGCAAACTTTGATAGGTGTAGGACGTACCGTATAGAAGTTAGGGTCGTTTGAAGTTTTATCAGTGTTCGATTTGGGACTCCAGGGTAGCATAGCTTTGAGCGATAGCTTAAATTGACAAGATGCTCAAGTACTTTACTGTTAAAAATTTCAAGGTTTTATTACGCTCCAGTAAAAAGTTACAAGCATTTGTATGTTGCAAACTTTGATAGGTGTAGGACGTACCGTATAGAAGTTAGGGCCATTTGAAGTTTTATCAGTGATTGATTTGGGACTCAAGGGTAGCATAGCTTTGACCGATAGCTTAAATTGACAAGAGGCTTGAGTATTTTATTGTTACAAAATTGCAAGGTTTTATGATGCTCCAGTAAAAAGTTACAAGCATTTGTATGTTGCAAACTTTGATAATTGTAGGACGTACCGTATAAAAGTTAGGGCCATTTGAAGTTTTATCAGTGTTTTATTTGGGACTCAAGGATAGCATAGCTTTCAGCGATATCTTAAATTGACAAGAGGCTCGAGTACTTTACTGTTAAAAATTTGATTTGGGACTCAAGGGTAGCATAGCTTTGAGTTATAGCTTAAATTGAAAAGAGGCTCGAGTACTTTATTGTTACAAAATTTCAAGGTTTTATGACGCTCCAGTAAAACGTTACAAGCATTTGTATGTTGCAAACTTTGATAAGTGTAGGACGTACCGTATAGAAGTTAGGGCCATTTGAAGTTTTATCAGTGTTTGATTTGGGACTGAAGGGTAGCATAGCTCTGAGCGATAGCTTACATTGACAAGAGGCTCGAGTACTTTATTGTTACAAAATTTCAAGGTTTTATGACGCTCCAATAAAAAGTTACAAGCAATTGTATGTTGCAAACTTTGATAGGTGTAGGACGTACCGTATAGAAGTTAGGGTCGTTTGAAGTTTTATCAGTGTTCGATTTGGGACTCCAGGGTAGCATAGCTTTGAGCGATAGCTTAAATTGACAAGATGCTCAAGTACTTTACTGTTAAAAATTTCAAGGTTTTATTACGCTCCAGTAAAAAGTTACAAGCATTTGTATGTTGCAAACTTTGATAGGTGTAGGACGTACCGTATAGAAGTTAGGGCCATTTGAAGTTTTATCAGTGATTGATTTGGGACTCAAGGGTAGCATAGCTTTGACCGATAGCTTAAATTGACAAGAGGCTTGAGTACTTTATTGTTACAAAATTGCAAGGATTTATGACTCTCCAGTAAAACGTTACAAGGATTTGTATGTTGCAAACTTTGATAAGTGTAGGACGTACCGTATAGAAGTTAGGGCCATTTGAAGTTTTATCAGTGTTTGATTTGGGACTGAAGGGTAGAATAGCTCTGAGCGATAACTTAAATTGACAAGAGGCTCGAGTACTTTATTGTTACAAAATTTCAAGGTTTTATGACGCTCCAGTAAAAAGTTACAAGCATTTGTATGTTGCAAACTTTGATAGGTGTAGGACGTACCGTATAGAAGTTAGGGTCGTTTGAAGTTTTATCAGTGTTCGATTTGGGACTCCAGGGTAGCATATCTTTGAGCGATAGCTTAAATTGACAAGATGCTCAAGTACTTTACTGTTAAAAATTTCAAGGTTTTATTACGCTCCAGTAAAAAGTTACAAGCATTTGTATGTTGCAAACTTTGATAGGTGTAGGACGTACCGTATAGAAGTTAGGGCCATTTGAAGTTTTATCAGTGATTGATTTGGGACTCAAGGGTAGCATAGCTTTGACCGATAGCTTAAATTGACAAGAGGCTTGAGTACTTTATTGTTACAAAATTGCAAGGTTTTATGATGCTCCAGTAAAAAGTTACAAGCATTTGTATGTTGCAAACTTTGATAATTGTAGGACGTACCGTATAAAAGTTAGGGCCATTTGAAGTTTTATCAGTGTTTTATTTGAGACTCAAGGATAGCATAGCTATCAGCGATAACTTAAATTGACAAGAGGCTCGAGTACTTTACTGTTAAAAATTTGATTTGGGACTCAAGGGTAGCATAGCTTTGAGTTATAGCTTAAATTGACAAGAGGCTCGAGTACTTTATTGTTACAAAATTTCAAGGTTTTATGACGCTCCAGTAAAACGTTACAAGCATTTGTATGTTGCAAACTTTGATAAGTGTAGGACGTACCGTATAGAAGTTAGGGCCATTTGAAGTTTTATCAGTGTTTGATTTGGGACTGAAGGGTAGCATAGCTCTGAGCGATAGCTTAAATTGACAAGAGGCTCGAGTACTTTATTGTTACAAAATTTCAAGGTTTTATGACGCTCCAGTAAAAAGTTACAAGCAATTGTATGTTGCAAACTTTGATAGGTGTAGGACGTACCGTATAGAAGTTAGGGCCATTTGAAGTTTTATCAGTGTTTGATTTGGGACTGAAGGGTAGCATAGCTCTGAGCGATAGCTTAAATTGACAAGAGGCTCGAGTACTTTATTGTTACAAAATTTCAAGGTTTTATGACGCTCCAGTAAAAAGTTACAAGCAATTGTATGTTGCAAACTTTGATAGGTGTAGGACGTACCGTATAGAAGTTATGGCCATTTGAAGTTTTATCAGTGTTTGATTTGGGACTCAAGGGTAGCATAGCTTTGAGTTATAGCTTAAATTGACAAGAGGCTCGAGTACTTTATTGTTACAAAATTTCAAGGTTTTATGACGCTCCAGTAAAACGTTACAAGCATTTGTATGTTGCAAACTTTGATAAGTGTAGGACGTACCGTATAGAAGTTAGGGCCATTTGAAGTTTTATCAGTGTTTGATTTGGGACTGAAGGGTAGCATAGCTCTGAGCGATAGCTTAAATTGACAAGAGGCTCGAGTACTTTATTGTTACAAAATTTCAAGGTTTTATGACGCTCCAGTAAAAAGTTACAAGCATTTGTATGTTGCAAACTTTGATAATTTTAGGACGTACCGTATAGAAGTTAGGGCCATTTAAAGTTTTATCAGTGATTGATTTGGGACTCAAGGGTAGCATAGCTTTGACCGATAGCTTAAATTGACAAGAGGCTTGAGTACTTTATTGTTACAAAATTGCAAGGTTTTATGACGCTCCAGTAAAAAGTTACAAGCATTTGTATGTTGCAAACTTTGATAGGTGTAGGACGTACCGTATAGAAGTTAGGGCCATTTGAAGTTTTATCAGTGATTGATTTGGGACTCAAGGGTAGCATAGCTTTGACCGATAGCTTAAATTGACAAGAGGCTTGAGTACTTTATTGTTACAAAATTGCAAGGTTTTATGACGCTCCAGTAAAAAGTTACATGCATTTGTATGTTGCAAACTTTGATAGGTGTAGGAAGTACCGTATAGAAGTTATGGCCATTTGAAGTTTTATCAGTGTTTGATTTGGGACACAAGGGTAGCATAGCTTTGAGTTATAGCTTAAATTGACAAGAGGCTCGAGTACTTTATTGTTACAAAATTTCAAGGTTTTATGACGCTCCAGTAAAAAGTTACAAGCATTTGTATAATGCAAACTGTGATAGGTGTAGGACGTACCGTAGAGAAGTTAGTGCCATTTGAAGTTTTATAAGTATTTGATTTGGGGCTAAAGGGTAGCATAGCTTTAAGCGATAGCTTAAATTGACAAGAGGCTCGAGTACTTTATTGTTACAAAATTTCAAGGATTTATGACGCTCCAGTAAAAAGTTACAAGCATATGTATGTTGCAAACTTTGATATGTGTAGGACGTACCGTATAGAAGTTAGGGCCATTTGAAGTTTTATCAGTGTTTGATTTGGGACTCAAGGGTAGCATAGCTTTGCGCAATAGCTTAAATTAACAAGAGGCTCGATTACTTTATTGTTACAAGATTTCAAGGTTTTATGACGCTCCAGTAAAACGTTACAAGGATTTGTATGTTGCAAACTTTGATAGCTGTAGGACGTACCGTATAGAAGTCAGGGGCGTTTGAAGTTTTATCAGTGTTTGATTTGGGACTCAAGGGTAGCATAGCTTTGAGCGATAGCTTAAATTGACAAGAGGCTTGAGTACTTTATTGTTACAAAATTGCAAGGTTTTATGACGCTCCAGTAAAAAGTTACAAGCATTTGTATGTTGCAAACTTTGATAATTGTAGGACGTACCGTATAGAAGTTAGGGCCATTTGAAGTGTTATCAGTGTTTTATTTTGGACTCAAGGGCTTTCATCGATAACTTAAATTGACAAGAGGCTCGAGTACTTTATTGTTACTAAATTTGAAGGATTTATGACGCTCCAGTAAAAAGTTACAAGCATTTGTATGTTGCAAAATTTGATAGGTGTAGGACGTACCGTATAGAAGTTATGGCCATTTGAAGCTTTATCAGTGTTTGATTTGGGACTCAAGGGTAGCATAGCTTTGAGTTATAGCTTAAATTGACAAGAGGCTCGAGTACTTTATTGTTACAAAATTTCAAGGTTTTATGACGCTCCAGTAAAAAGTTACAAGCATTTGTATGATGCAAACTTTGATAGGTGTAGGACGTACCGTAGAAAAGTTAGGGCCATTTGAAGTTTTATCAGTGTTTTATTTGGGACTCAACGGTAGCATAGCTTTCAGCGATAACTTAAATTGACAAGAGGCTCGAGTACTTTATTGTTACTAAATTTCAAGGTTTTATGACGCTCCAGTAAAAAGTTACAAGCATTTGTACGTTGCAAACTTTGATAGTTGTAGGACGCACCGTATAGAAGTTAGGGCCATTTGAAGTTTTATCAGTGTTTGATTTGGGACTCAAGGGTAGCATAGCTTTGAGCGATAGGTTAAATTGACAAGAGGCTCGAGAACTTTATTGTTACAAAATTTCAAGGTTTTATGACGCTCCAGTAAAAAGTTGCAAGCATTTGTATGTTGCACACTTTGAGAGCTGTAGGACGTACAGTATAGAAGTCGAGGGCATTTGAAGTTTTATCAGTGTTTGATTTGGGACTCAAGGGTAGCATAGCTTTGAGCGATAGCTTAAATTGACAAGAGGCTTGAGTACTTTATTGTTACAAAATTGCAAGGTTTTATGACGCTCCAGTAAAAAGTTACAAGCATTTGTATGTTGCACACTTTGATAATTGTAGGACGTACCGTATAGAAGTTAGGGCCATTTGAAGTTTTATCAGTGTTTTATTTGGGACTCAAGGGTAGCATAGCTTTGAGTTATAGCTTAAATTGACAAGAGGCTCGAGTACTTTATTCTTACAAAATTTCAAGGTTTTATGACGCTCCAGTAAAAAGTTACAAGCATTTGTATGATGCAAACTTTGATAGGTGTAGGACGTACCGTAGAGAAGTTAGGGCCATTTGAAGTTTTATAAGTATTTGATTTGGGACTTAAGGGTAGCATAGCTTTAAGCGATAGCTTAAATTGACAAGAGGCTCGAGTACTTTATTGTTACAAAATTTCAAGGATTTATGACGCTCCAGTAAAACGTTACAAGGATTTGTATGTTGCAAACTTTGATAAGTGTAGGACGTACCGTATAGAAGTTAGGGCCATTTGAAGTTTTATCAGTGTTTGATTTGGGACTGAAGGGTAGAATAGCTCTGAGCGATAACTTAAATTGACAAGAGGCTCGAGTACTTTATTGTTACAAAATTTCAAGGTTTTATGACGCTCCAGTAAAAAGTTACAAGCATTTGTATGTTGCAAACTTTGATAGGTGTAGGACGTACCGTATAGAAGTTAGGGCAATTTGAAGTTTTATCACTGTTCGATTTGGTACTCCAGGGTAGCATAGCTTTGAGCGATAGCTTAAATTGACAAGATGCTCAAGTACTTTACTGTTAAAAATTTCAAGGTTTTATTACGATCCAGTAAACCGTTACAAGCATTTGTATGTTGCAAACTTTGATAGGTGTAGGACGTACCGAATAGAAGTTAGGGTCATATGAAGTTTTATCAGTGTTCGATTTGGGACTCCAGGGTAGCATAGCTTTGAGCGATAGCTTAAATTGACAAGAGGCTTGAGTACTTTATTGTTACAAAATTGCAAGGTTTTATGACGCTCCAGTAAAAAGTTACAAGCATTTGTATGTTGCAAACTTTGATAATTGTAGGACGTACCGTATAGAAGTTAGGGCCATTTGAAGTTTTATCAGTGTTTTATTTGGGACTCTAGGGTAGCATAGCTTTGAGTTATAGCTTAAATTGACAAGAGGCTCGAGTACTTTATTGTTACAAAATTTCAAGGTTTTATGACGCTCCAGTAAAAAGTTACAAGCATTTGTATGATGCAAACTTTGATAGGTGTAGGACGTACCGTATATAAGTTAGGGCCATTTGAAGTTTTATCAGTGTTTGATTTGGGACTGAAGGGTAGCATAGCTCTGAGCGATAGCTTAAATTGACAAGAGGCTCGAGTACTTTATTGTTACAAAATTTCAAGGTTTTATGACGCTCCAGTAAAAAGTTACAAGCATTTGTATGTTGCAAACTTTGATAGGTGTAGGACGTACCGTATAGAAGTTAGGGTCATTTGAAGTTTTATCAGTGTTCGATTTGGGACTCCAGGGTAGCATAGCTTTGACCGATAGCTTAAATTGACAAAGAGGCTTGAGTACTTTATTGTTACAAAATTGCAAGGTTTTATGACGCTCCAGTAAAAAGTTACAAGCATTTGTATGATGCAAACTTTGATAGGTGTAGGACGTACCGTAGAGAAGTTAGGGCCATTTGAAGTTTTATAAGTATTTGATTTGGGACTAAAGGGTAGCATAGCTTTAAGCGATAGCTTAAATTGACAAGAGGCTCGAGTACTTTATTGTTACAAAATTTCAAGGTTTTATGACGCTCCAGTAAAAAGTTACAAGCATTTGTATGATGCAAACTTTGATAGGTGTAGGACGTACCGTAGAGAAGTTAGGGCCATTTGAAGTTTTATAAGTATTTGATTGGGGACTAAAGGGTAGCATAGCTTTAAGCGATAGCTTAAATTGACAAGAGGCTCGAGTACTTTATTGTTACAAAATTTCAAGGATTTATGACGCTCCAGTAAAAAGTTACAAGCATTTGTATGTTGCAAACTTTGATAGGTGTAGGACATACCGTATATAAGTTAGGGCCATTTGAAGTTTTATCAGTGTTTGATTTGGGACTGAAGGGTAGCATAGCTCTGAGCGATAGCTTAAATTGACAAGAGGCTCGAGTACTTTATTGTTACAAAATTTCAAGGTTTTATGACGCTCCAGTAAAAAGTTGCAAGCATTTGTATGTTGCACACTTTGATAGCTGTAGGACGTACCGTATAGAAGTCAGGGGCTTTTTAAGTTTTATCAGTGTTTGATTTGGGACTCAAGGGTAGCATAGCTTTGACCGATAGCTTAAATTGACAAGAGGCTTGAGTACTTTATTGTTACAAAATTGCAAGGTTTTATGACGCTCCAGTAAAAAGTTACAAGCATTTGTATGTTGCAAACTTTGATAGGTGTAGGACGTACCGTATAGAAGTTATGGCCATTTGAAGTTTTATCAGTGTTGATTTGGGACTCAAGGGTAGCATAGCTTTGACCGATAGCTTAAATTGACAAGAGGCTTGAGTACTTTATTGTTACAAAATTGCAAGGTTTTATGACGCTCCAGTAAAAAGTTACAAGCATTTGTATGTTGCAAACTTTGATAGGTGTAGGACGTACCGTATAGAAGTTATGGCCATTTGAAGTTTTATCAGTGTTTGATTTGGGACTCAAGGGTAGCATAGCTTTGAGTTATAGCTTAAATTGACAAGAGGCTCGAGTACTTTATTGTTACAAAATTTCAAGATTTTATGACGCTCCAGTAAAAAGTTACAAGCATTTGTATGATGCAAACTTTGATAGGTGTAGGACGTACCGTAGAGAAGTTAGGGCCATTTGAAGTTTTATAAGTATTTGATTGGGGACTGAAGGGTAGCATAGCTTTAAGCGATAGCTTAAATTGACAAGAGGCTCGAGTACTTTATTGTTACAAAATTTCAAGGATTTATGACGCTCCAGTAAAAAGTTACAAGCATTTGTATGTTGCACACTTTGATAGCTGTAGGACGTACCGTATAGAAGTTAGGGTCATTTGAAGTTTTATCAGTGTTCGATTTGGGACTCCAGGGTAGCATAGCTTTGACCGATAGCTTAAATTGACAAGAGGCTTGAGTACTTTATTGTTACAAAATTGCAAGGTTTTATGACGCTCCAGTAAAAAGTTACAAGCATTTGTATGTTGCACACTTTGATAGCTGTAGGACGTACCGTATAGAAGTCAGGGGCATTTGAAGTTTTATCAGTGTTTGATTTGGGACTCAAGGCTAGCATAGCTTTGACCGATAGCTTAAATTGACAAGAGGCTTGAGTACTTTATTGTTACAAAATTGCAAGGTTTTATGACGCTCCAGTAAAAAGTTACAAGCATTTGTATGTTGCAAACTTTGATAGGTGTAGGACGTACCGTATAGAAGTTATGGCCATTTGAAGTTTTATCAGTGTTTGATTTGGGACTCAAGGGTAGCATAGCTTTGAGTTATAGCTTAAATTGACAAGAGGCTCGAGTACTTTATTGTTACAAAATTTCAAGGTTTTATGACGCTCCAGTAAAAAGTTACAAGCATTTGTATGATGCAAACTTTGATAGATGTAGGACGTACCGTAGAGAAGTTAGGGCCATTTGAAGTTTTATAAGTATTTGATTGGGGACTAAAGGGTAGCATAGCTTTAAGCGATAGCTTAAATTGACAAGAGGCTCGAGTACTTTATTGTTACAAAATTTCAAGGATTTATGACGCTCCAGTAAAAAGTTACAAGCATTTGTATGTTGCAAACTTTGATAGGTGTAGGACGTACCGTATAGAAGTTAGGGTCATTTGAAGTTTTATCAGTGTTCGATTTGGGACTCCAGGGTAGCATAGCTCTGAGCGATAGCTTAAATTGACAAGAGGCTCGAGTACTTTATTGTTACAAAATTTCAAGGTTTTATGACGCTCCAGTAAAAAGTTACAAGCATTTGTATGTTGCAAACTTTGATAGGTGTAGGACGTACCGTATAGAAGTCAGGGGCATTTGAAGTTTTATCAGTGTTTGATTTGGGACTCAAGGGTAGCATAGCTTTGACCGGTAGCTTAAATTGACAAGAGGCTTGAGTACTTTATTGTTACAAAATTGCAAGGTTTTATGACGCTCCAGTAAAAAGTTACAAGCATTTGTATGTTGCAAACTTTGATAGGTGTAGGACGTACCGTATAGAAGTTATGGCCATTTGAAGTTTTATCAGTGTTTGATTTGGGACTCAAGGGTAGCATAGCTTTGAGTTATAGCTTAAATTGACAAGAGGCTCGAGTACTTTATTGTTACAAAATTTCAAGGTTTTATGACGCTCCAGTAAAAAGTTACAAGCATTTGTATGATGCAAACTTTGATAGGTGTAGGACGTACCGTAGAGAAGTTAGGGCCATTTGAAGTTTTATAAGTATTTGATTGGGGACTAAAGGGTAGCATAGCTTTAAGCGATAGCTTAAATTGACAAGAGGCTCGAGTACTTTATTGTTACAAAATTTCAAGGATTTATGACGCTCCAGTAAAAAGTTACAAGCATTTGTATGTTGCAAACTTTGATAGGTGTAGGACGTACCGTATAGAAGTTAGGGCCATTTGAAGTTTTATAAGTATTTGATTTGGGACTAAAGGGTAGCATGGCTTTAAGCGATAGCTTAAATTGACAAGAGGCTCGAGTACTTTATTTTTACAAAATTTCAAGGATTTATGACGCTCCAGTAAAAAGTTACAAGCATTTGTATGTTGCAAACTTTGATAGGTGTAGGACGTACCGTATAGAAGTTAGGGCCATTTGAAGTTTTATCAGTGTTTGATTTGGGACTGAAGGGTAGCATAGCTCTGAGCGATAGCTTAAATTGGCAAGGGCTCGAGTACTTTATTGTTACAAAATTTCAAGGTTTTATGACGCTCCAGTAAAAAGTTACAAGCATTTGTATGTTGCAAACTTTGATAGGTGTAGGACGTACCGTATAGAAGTTAGGGTCATTTGAAGTTTTATCAGTGTTCGACTTGGGACTCCAGGGTAGCATAGCTTTGACCGATAGCTTAAATTGACAAGAGGCTTGAGTACTTTATTGTTACAAAATTGCAAGGTTTTATGACGCTCCAGTAAAAAGTTACAAGCATTTGTATGTTGCAAACTTTGATAGGTGTAGGACGTACCGTATAGAAGTTATGGCCATTTGAAGTTTTATCAGTGTTTGATTTGGGACTCAAGGGTAGCATAGCTTTGAGTTATAGCTTAAATTAACAAGAGGCTCGAGTACTTTATTGTTACAAAATTTCAAGGTTTTATGACGCTCCAGTAAAACGTTACAAGCATTTGTATGTTGCAAACTTTGATAAGTGTAGGACGTACCGTATAGAAGTTAGGGCCATTTGAAGTTTTATCAGTGTTTGATTTGGGACTGAAGGGTAGCATAGCTTTGAGCGATGGCTTAAATTGACAAGATGCTCAAGTACTTTACTGTTAAAAATTTCAAGGTTTTATTACGCTCCAGTAAAAAGTTACAAGCATTTGTATGTTGCAAACTTTGATAGGTGTAGGACGTACCGTATAGAAGTTAGGGCCATTTGAAGTTTTATCAGTGATTGATTTGGGACTCAAGGGTAGCATAGCTTTGAGCGATAACTTAAATTGACAAGAGGCTCGAGTACTTTATTGTTACAAAATTGCAAGGTTTTATGACGCTCCAGTAAAAAGTTACAAGCATTTGTATGTTGCAAACTTTGATAGTTGTAGGACGCACCGTATAGAAGTTAGGGCCATTTGAAGTTTTATCAGTGTTTGATTTGGGACTCAAGGGTAGCATAGCTTTGAGCGATAGGTTAAATTGACAAGAGGCTCGAGAACTTTATTGTTACAAAATTTCAAGGTTTTATGACGCTCCAGTAAAAAGTTGCAAGCATTTGTATGTTGCACACTTTGATAGCTGTAGGACGTACCGTATAGAAGTCAGGGGCATTTGAGGTTTTATCAGTGTTTGAGTTGGGACTCAAGGGTAGCATAGCTTTGACCGATAGCTTAAATTGACAAGAGGCTTGAGTACTTTATTGTTACAAAATTGCAAGGTTTTATGACGCTCCAGTAAAAAGTTACAAGCATTTGTATGTTGCAAACTTTGATAATTGTAGGACGTACCGTATAAAAGTTAGGGCCATTTGAAGTTTTATCAGTGTTTTATTTGGGACTCAAGGATAGCATAGCTTTCAGCGATAACTTAAATTGACAAGAGGCTCGAGTACTTTACTGTTAAAAATTTGATTTGGGACTCAAGGGTGCCATAGCTTTGACCGATAGCTTAAATTGACAAGAGGCTTGAGTACTTTATTGTTACAAAATCGCAAGGTTTTATGACGCTCCAGTAAAAAATTACATGCATTTGTGTGTTGCAAACTTTGATAGGTGTAGGACGTACCGTATAGAAGTTATGGCCATTTGAAGTTTTATCAGTGTTTGATTTGGGACACAAGGGTAGCATAGCTTTGAGTTATAGCTTAAATTGACAAGAGGCTCGAGTACTTTATTGTTACAAAATTTCAAGGTTTTATGAAGCTCCAGTAAAAAGTTACAAGCATTTGTATGATGCAAACTTTGATAGGTGTAGGACGTACCGTAGAGAAGTTAGGGCCATTTGAAGTTTTATAAGTATTTGATTTGGGGCTAAAGGGTAGCATAGCTTTAAGCGATAGCTTAAATTGACAAGAGGCTCGAGTACTTTATTGTTACAAAATTTCAAGGATTTATGACGCTCCAGTAAAAATTTACAAGCATTTGTATGTTGCAAACTTTGATAGGTGTAGGACCTACCGTATAGAAGTTAGGGCCATTTGAAGTTTTATCAGTGTTTGATTTGGGACTCAAGGGTAGCATAGCTTTGAGCGATAGCTTAAATTGACAAGAGGCTTGAGTACTTTATTGTTACAAAATTGCAAGGTTTTATGACGCTCCAGTAAAAAGTTACAAGCATTTGTATGTTGCAAACTTTGATAATTGTAGGACGTACCGTATAGAAGTTAGGGCCATTTGAAGTTTTATCAGTGTTTTATTTGGGACTCAAGGGTAGCATAGCTTTGAGTTATAGCTTAAATTGACAAGAGGCTCGAGTACTTTATTGTTACAAAATTTCAAAGTTTTATGACGCTCCAGTAAAAAGTTACAAGCATTTGTATGTTGCAAACTTTGATAGGTGTAGGATGTACCGTATAGAAGTTAGGGCAATTTGAAGTTTTATCACTGTTCGATTTGGTACTCCAGGGTAGCATAGCTTTGAGCGATAGCTTAAATTGACAAGAGGCTTGAGTACTTTATTGTTACAAAATTGCAAGGATTTATGACGCTCCAGTAAAACGTTACAAGGATTTGTATGTTGCAAACTTTGATAAGTGTAGGACGTACCGTATAGAAGTTAGGGCCATTTGAAGTTTTATCAGTGTTTGATTTGGGACTGAAGGGTAGAATAGCTCTGAGCGATAACTTAAATTGACAAGAGGCTCGAGTACTTTATTGTTACAAAATTTCAAGGTTTTATGACGCTCCAGTAAAACGTTACAAGCATTTGTATGTTGCAAACTTTGATAAGTGTAGGACGTACCGTATAGAAGTTAGGGCCATTTGAAGTTTTATCAGTGTTTGATTTGGGACTGAAGGGTAGCATAGCTCTGAGCGATAGCTTAAATTGACAAGAGGCTCGAGTACTTTATTGTTACAAAATTTCAAGGTTTTATGACGCTCCAGTAAAAAGTTACAAGCAATTGTATGTTGCAAACTTTGATAGGTGTAGGACGTACCGTATAGAAGTTAGGGTCGTTTGAAGTTTTATCAGTGTTCGATTTGGGACTCCAGGGTAGCATAGCTTTGAGCGATAGCTTAAATTGACAAGATGCTCAAGTACTTTACTGTTAAAAATTTCAAGGTTTTATTACGCTCCAGTAAAAAGTTACAAGCATTTGTATGTTGCAAACTTTGATAGGTGTAGGACGTACCGTATAGAAGTTAGGGCCATTTGAAGTTTTATCAGTGTTTGATTTGGGACTCAAGGGTAGCATAGCTTTGACCGATAGCTTAAATTGACAAGAGGCTTGAGTACTTTATTGTTACAAAATTGCAAGGATTTATGACGCTCCAGTAAAACGTTACAAGGATTTGTATGTTGCAAACTTTGATAAGTGTAGGACGTACCGTATAGAAGTTAGGGCCATTTGAAGTTTTATCAGTGTTTGATTTGGGACTGAAGGGTAGAATAGCTCTGAGCGATAACTTAAATTGACAAGAGGCTCGAGTACTTTATTGTTACAAAATTTCAAGGTTTTATGACGCTCCAGTAAAAAGTTACAAGCATTTGTATGTTGCAAACTTTGATAGGTGTAGGACGTACCGTATAGAAGTTATGGCCATTTGAAGTTTTATCAGTGTTTGATTTGGGACTCAAGGGTAGCATAGCTTTGAGTTATAGCTTAAATTGACAAGAGGCTCGAGTACTTTATTGTTACAAAATTTCAAGGTTTTATGACGCTCCAGTAAAACGTTACAAGCATTTGTATGTTGCAAACTTTGATAAGTGTAGGACGTACCGTATAGAAGTTAGGGCCATTTGAAGTTTTATCAGTGTTTGATTTGGGACTGAAGGGTAGCATAGCTCTGAGCGATAGCTTAAATTGACAAGAGGCTCGAGTACTTTATTGTTACAAAATTTCAAGGTTTTATGACGCTCCAGTAAAAAGTTACAAGCATTTGTATGTTGCAGACTTTGATAATTGTAGGACGTACCGTATAGAAGTTAGGGCCATTTGAAGTTTTATCAGTGATTGATTTGGGACTCAAGTGTAGCATAGCTTTGACCGATAGCTTAAATTGACAAGAGGCTTGAGTACTTTATTGTTACAAAATTGCAAGGTTTTATGACGCTCCAGTAGAAAGTTACAAGCATTTGTATGTTGCAAACTTTGATAGGTGTAGGACGTACCGTATAGAAGTTAGGGCCATTTGAAGTTTTATCAGTGATTGATTTGGGACTCAAGGGTAGCATAGCTTTGACCGATAGCTTAAATTGACAAGAGGCTTGAATACTTTATTGTTACAAAATTGCAAGGTTTTATGACGCTCCAGTAAAAAGTTACATGCATTTGTATGTTGCAAACTTTGATAGGTGTAGGAAGTACCGTATAGAAGTTATGGCCATTTGAAGTTTTATCAGTGTTTG
This sequence comes from Clusia tigrina, assembly GCA_920105625.2. NCBI lineage: Eukaryota > Metazoa > Arthropoda > Insecta > Diptera > Clusiidae > Clusia > Clusia tigrina. The sequence goes on from CAKKTE020000288.1 coordinate 523,197, forward strand.
ATTTGGGACACAAGGGTAGCATAGCTTTGAGTTATAGCTTAAATTGACAAGAGGCTCGAGTACTTTATTGTTACAAAATTTCAAGGTTTTATGACGCTCCAGTAAAAAGTTACAAGCATTTGTATGATGCAAACTTTGATAGGTGTAGGACGTACCGTAGAGAAGTTAGGGCCATTTGAAGTTTTATAAGTATTTGATTTGGGGCTAACGGGTAGCATAGCTTTAAGCGATAGCTTAAATTGACAAGAGGCTCGAGTACTTTATTGTTACAAAATTTCAAGGATTTATGACGCTCCAGTAAAAAGTTACAAGCATTTGTATGTTGCAAACTTTGATATGTGTAGGACGTACCGTATAGAAGTTAGTGCCATTTGAAGTTTTATCAGTGTTTGATTTGGGACTCAAGGGTAGCATAGCTTTGCGCAATAGCTTAAATTAACAAGAGGCTCGATTACTTTATTGTTACAAGATTTCAAGGTTTTATGACGCTCCAGTAAAACGTTACAAGGATTTGTATGTTGCAAACTTTGATAGCTGTAGGACGTACCGTATAGAAGTCAGGGGCGTTTGAAGTTTTATCAGTGTTTGATTTGGGACTCAAGGGTAGCATAGCTTTGAGCGATAGCTTAAATTGACAAGAGGCTTGAGTACTTTATTGTTACAAAATTGCAAGGTTTTATGACGCTCCAGTAAAAAGTTACAAGCATTTGTATGTTGCAAACTTTGATAATTGTAGGACGTACCGTATAGAAGTTAGGGCCATTTGAAGTGTTATCAGTGTTTTATTTTGGACTCAAGGGTAGCATAGCTTTCATCGATAACTTAAATTGACAAGAGGCTCGAGTACTTTATTGTTACTAAATTTGAAGGATTTATGACGCTCCAGTAAAAAGTTACAAGCATTTGTATGTTGCAAAATTTGATAGGTGTAGGACGTACCGTATAGAAGTTATGGCATTTTGAAGCTTTATCAGTGTTTGATTTGGGACTCAAGGGTAGCATAGCTTCGAGTTATAGCTTAAATTGACAAGAGGCTCGAGTACTTTATTGTTACAAAATTTCAAGGTTTTATGACGCTCCAGTAAAAAGTTACAAGCATTTGTATGATGCAAACTTTGATAGGTGTAGGACGTACCGTAGAAAAGTTAGGGCCATTTGAAGTTTTATCAGTGTTTTATTTGGGACTCAAGTGTAGCATAGCTTTCAGCGATAACTTAAATTGACAAGAGGCTCGAGTACTTTATTGTTACTAAATTTCAAGGTTTTATGACGCTCCAGTAAAAAGTTACAAGCATTTGTACGTTGCAAACTTTGATAGTTGTAGGACGCACCGTATAGAAGTTAGGGCCACTTGAAGTTTTATCAGTGTTTGATTTGGGACTCAAGGGTAGCATAGCTTTGAGCGATAGGTTAAATTGACAAGAGGCTCGAGAACTTTATTGTTACAAAATTTCAAGGTTTTATGACGCTCCAGTAAAAAGTTGCAAGCATTTGTATGTTGCACACTTTGAGAGCTGTAGGACGTACAGTATAGAAGTCGGGGGCATTTGAAGTTTTATCAGTGTTTGATTTGGGACTCAAGGGTAGCATAGCTTTGAGCGATAGCTTAAATTGACAAGAGGCTTGAGTACTTTATTGTTACAAAATTGCAAGGTTTTATGACGCTCCAGTAAAAAGTTACAAGCATTTGTATGTTGCAAACTTTGATAATTGTAGGACGTACCGTATAGAAGTTAGGGCCATTTGAAGTTTTATCAGTGTTTTATTTGGGACTCAAGGGTAGCATAGCTTTGAGTTATAGCTTAAATTGACAAGAGGCTCGAGTACTTTATTGTTACAAAATTTCAAGGTTTTATGACGCTCCAGTAAAAAGTTACAAGCATTTGTATGATGCAAACTTTGATAGGTGTAGGACGTACCGTAGAGAAGTTAGGGCCATTTGAAGTTTTATAACTATTTGATTTGGGACTTAAGGGTAGCATAGCTTTAAGCGATAGCTTAAATTGACAAGAGGCTCGAGTACTTTATTGTTACAAAATTTCAAGGATTTATGACGCTCCAGTAAAACGTTACAAGGATTTGTATGTTGCAAACTTTGATAAGTGTAGGACGTACCGTATAGAAGTTAGGGCAATTTGAAGTTTTATCAGTGTTTGATTTGGGACTGAAGGGTAGAATACCTCTGAGCGATAACTTAAATTGACAAGAGGCTCGAGTACTTTATTGTTACAAAATTTCAAGGTTTTATGACGCTCCAGTAAAAAGTTACAAGCATTTGTATGTTGCAAACTTTGATAGGTGTAGGACGTACCGTATAGAAGTTAGGGCAATTTGAAGTTTTATCACTGTTCGATTTGGTACTCCAGGGTAGCATAGCTTTGAGCGATAGCTTAAATTGACAAGATGCTCAAGTACTTTACTGTTAAAAATTTCAAGGTTTTATTACGATCCAGTAAAAAGTTACAAGCATTTGTATATTGCAAACTTTGATAGGTGTAGGACGTACCGTACAGAAGTTAGGGCCATTTGAAGTTTTATCAGTGGTTGATTTGGGACTCAAGGGTAGCATAGCTTTGAGCGATAGCTTAAATTAACAAGAGGCTCGAGTACTTTATTGTTACAAGATTTCAAGGTTTTATGACGCTCCAGTAAACCGTTACAAGCATTTGTATGTTGCAAACTTTGATAAGTGTAGGACGTACCGTATATAAGTTAGGGCCATTTGAAGTTTTATCAGTGTTTGATTTGGGACTGAAGAGTAGCATAGCTCTGAGCGATAGCTTAAATTGACAAGAGGCTCGAGTACTTTATTATTACAAAATTTCAAGGTTTTATGACGCTCCAGTAAAAAGTTACAAGCATTTGTATGTTGCAAACTTTGATAGGTGTAGGACGTACAGTATAGAAGTTAGGGTCATTTGAAGTTTTATCAGTGTTCGATTTGGGACTCCAGGGTAGCATAGCTTTGAGCGATAGCTTAAATTGACAAGATGCTCAAGTACTTTACTGTTAAAAATTTCAAGGTTTTATTACGCTCCAGTAAAAAGTTACAAGCATTTGTATGTTGCAAACTTTGATAGGTGTAGGACGTACCGTATAGAAGTTAGGGCCATTTGAAGTTTTATCAGTGATTGATTTGGGACTCAAGGGTAGCATAGCTTTGAGCGATAACTTAAATTGACAAGAGGCTCGAGTACTTTATTGTTACAAAATTGCAAGGTTTTATAACGCTCCAGTAAAAAGTTACAAGCATTTGTATGTTGCAAACTTTGATAGTTGTAGGACGCACCGTATAGAAGTTAGGGCCATTTGAAGTTTTATCAGTGTTTGATTTGGGACTCAAGGGTAGCATAGCTTTGAGCGATAGGTTAAATTGACAAGAGGCTCGAGAACTTTATTGTTACAAAATTTCAAGGTTTTATGACGCTCCAGTAAAAAGTTGCAAGCATTTGTATGTTGCACACTTTGATAGCTGTAGGACGTACCGTATAGAAGTCAGGGACATTTGAAGTTTTATCAGTGTTTGATTTGGGACTCAAGGGTAGCATAGCTTTGAGCGATAGCTCAAATTGACAAGAGGCTTGAGTACTTTATTGTTACAAAATTGCAAGGTTTTATGACGCTCCAGTAAAAAGTTACAAGCATTTGTATGTTGCAAACTTTGATAATTGTAGGATGTACCGTAAAAAAGTTAGAGCCATTTGAAGTTTTATCAGTGTTTTATTTGGGACTCAAGGATAGCATAGCTTTCAGCGATAACTTAAATTGACAAGAGGCTCGAGTACTTTATTGTTACTAAATTTCAAGGTTTTATGACGCTCCAGTAAAAAGTTACAAGCATTTGTATGTTGCAAACTTTGATAGGTGTAGGACGTACCGTATAGAAGTTATGGCCATTTGAAGTTTTATCAGTGTTTGATTTGGGACTCAAGGGTAGCATAGCTTTGAGTTATAGCTTAAATTGACAAGAGGCTCGAGTACTTTATTGTTACAAAATTTCAAGGTTTTATGACGCTCCAGTAAAAAGTTACAAGCATTTGTATGAGGCAAACTTTGATAGGTGTAGGACGTACCGTAGAGAAGTTAGGGCAATTTGAAGTTTTATAAGTATTTGATTTGGGACTAAAGGGTAGCATAACTTTAAGCGATAGCTTAAATTGACAAGAGGCTCGAGTACTTTATTGTTACAAAATTTCAAGAATTTATGACGCTCCAGTAAAAAGTTACAAGCATTTGTATGTTGCAAACTTTGATAGGTGTAGGACGTACTGTATAGAAGTTAGGGCCATTTGAAGTTTTATCAGTGTTTGATTTGGGACTCAAGGGTAGCATAGCTTTGAGCGATAGCTTAAAGTAACAAGAGGCTCGAGTACTTTATTGTTACAAGATTTCAAGGTTTTATGACGCTCCAGTAAAACGTTACAAGGATTTTTATGTTGCAAACTTTGATAGCTGTAGGACTTACCGTATAGAAGTCAGGGGCATTTGAAGTTTTATCAGTGTTTGATTTGGGACTCAAGGGTAGCATAGCTTTCAGCGATAACTTAAATTGACAAGAGGCTCGAGTACTTGTTACTAAATTTCAAGGTTTTATGACGCTCCAGTAAAAAGTTATAAGCATTTGTATGTTGCAAACTTTGATAGGTGTAGGACGTACCGTATAGAAGTTATGGCCATTTGAAGTTTTATCAGTGTGTGATTTGGGACTCAAGGGTAGCATAGCTTTGAGTTATAGCTTAAATTGACAAGAGGATCGAGTACTTCATTGTTACAAAATTTCAAGGTTTTATGACGCTCCAGTAAAAAGTTACAAGCATTTGTTTGTTGCAAACTTTGATAGGTGTAGGACGTACCGTATAAGGGTAGCATAGCTTTGAGCGATAGCTTAAATTAACAAGAGGCTCGAGTACTTTATTGTTACAAGATTTCAAGGTTTTATGACGCTCCAGTAAAACGTTACAAGGATTTGTATGTTGCAAACTTTGATAAGTGTAGGACGTACCGTATAGAAGTTAGGGCCATTTGAAGTTTTATCAGTGTTTGATTTGGGACTGAAGGGTAGAATAGCTCTGAGCGATAACTTAAATTGAGAAGAGGCTCGAGTACTTTATTGTTACAAAATTTCAAGGTTTTATGACGCTCCAGTAAAAAGTTACAAGCATTTGTATGTTGCAAACTTTGATAGGTGTAGGACGTACCGTATAGAAGTTAGGGCCATTTGAAGTTTTATCACTGTTCGATTTGGGACTCCAGGGTAGCATAGCTTTGAGCGATAGCTTAAATGGACAAGATGCTCAAGTACTTTACTGTTAAAAATTTCAAGGTTTTATTACGCTCCAGTAAAAAGTTACAAGCATTTGTATATTGCAGACTTTGATAGGTGTAGGACGTACCGTATAGAAGTTAGGGCCATTTAAAGTTTTATCAGTGGTTGACTTGGGACTCAAGGGTAGCATAGCTTTCAGCGATAACTTAAATTGACAAGAGGCTCGAGTACTTTATTGTTACTAAATTTCAAGGTTTTATAACGCTCCAGTAAAAAGTTACAAGCATTTGTATGTTGCAAACTTTGATAATTGTGGGACGTACCGTATAGAAGTTAGGGCCATTTGAAGTTTTATCAGTGTTTTATTTGGGACTCAAGGGTAGCATAGCTTTCAGCGATAACTTAAATTGACAAGAGGCTCGAGTACTTTATTGTTACTAAATTTCAAGGTTTTATGACGCTCCCGTAAAAAGTTACAAGCATTTGTATGTTGCAAACTTTGATAGGTGTAGGACGTACCGTATAGAAGTTATGGCCATTTGAAGTTTTATCAGTGTTTGATTTGGGACTCAAGGGTAGCATAGCTTTGAGTTATAGCTTAAATTGACAAGAGGCTCGAGTACTTTATTGTTACAAAATTTCAAGGTTTTATGACGCTCCAGTAAAAAGTTACAAGCATTTGTATGATGCAAACTTTGATAGGTGTAGGACGTACCGTAGAGAAGTTAGGGCCATTTGAAGTTTTATAAGTATTTGATTTGGGACTAAAGGGTAGCATAGCTTTAAGCGATAGCTTAAATTGACAAGAGGCTCGAGTACTTTATTGTTACAAAATTTAAAGGATTTATGACGCTCCAGTAAAAAGTTACAAGCATTTGTATGTTGCAAACTTTGATAGGTGTAGGACGTACCGTATATAAGTTAGGGCCATTTGAAGTTTTATCAGTGTTTGATTTGGGACTCAAGGGTAGCATAGCTTTGAGCGATAGCTTAAATTAACAAGAGGCTCGAGTACTTTATTGTTACAAGGTTTCAAGGTTTTATGACGCTCCAGTAAAACGTTACAAGGATTTGTATGTTGCAAACTTTGATAAGTGTAGGACGTACCGTATAGAAGTTAGGGCCATTTGAAGTTTTATCAGTGTTTGATTTGGGACTGAAGGGTAGAATAGCTCTGAGCGATAACTTAAATTGACAAGAGGTTCGAGTACTTTATTGTTACAAAATTTCAAGGTTTTATGACGCTCCAGTAAAAAGTTACAAGCATTTGTATATTGCAAACTTTGATAGGTGTAGGACGTACCGTATAGAAGTTAGGGTCATTTAAAGTTTTATCAGTGGTTGATTTGGGACTCAAGGGTAGCATAGCTTTGAGCGATAACTTAAATTGACAAGAGGCTCGAGTACTTTATTGTTACTAAATTTCAAGGTTTTATAACGCTCCAGTAAAAAGTTACAAGCATTTGTATGTTGCAAACTTTGATAATTGTAGGACGTACCGTATAGAAGTTAGGGCCATTTGAAGTTTTATCAGTGTTTTATTTGGGACTCAAGGGTAGCATAGCTTTCAGCGATAACTTAAATTGACAAGAGGCTCGAGTACTTTATTGTTACTAAATTTCAAGGTTTTATGACGCTCCAGTAAAAAGTTACAAGCATTTGTATGTTGCAAACTTTGATAGTTGTAGGACGTACCGTATAGAAGTTATGGCCATTTGAAGTTTTATCAGTGTTTGATTTGGGACTCAAGGGTAGCATAGCTTTGAGTTATAGCTTAAATTGACAAGAGGATCGAGTACTTTATTGTTACAAAATTTCAAGGTTTTATGACGCTCCAGTAAAAAGTTACAAGCATTTGTTTGTTGCAAACTTTGATAGGTGTAGGACGTACCGTATAAGGGTAGCATAGCTTTGAGCGATAGCTTAAATTGACAAGAGGCTCGAGTACTTTATTGTTACAAGATTTCAAGGTTTTATGACGCTCCAGTAAAACGTTACAAGGATTTGTATGTTGCAAACTTTGATAAGTGTAGGACGTACCGTATAGAAGCTAGGGCCATTTGAAGTTTTATCAGTGTTTGATTTGGGACTGAAGGGTAGAAGAGCTCTGAGGGATAACTTGAATTGACAAGAGGCTCGAGTACTTTATTGTTACAAAATTTCAAGGTTTTATGACGCTCCAGTAAAAAGTTACAAGCATTTGTATGTTGCAAACTTTGATAGGTGTAGGACGTACCGTATAGAAGTTAGGGCCATTTGAAGTTTTATCACTGTTCGATTTGGGACTCCAGGGTAGCATAGCTTTGAGCGATAGCTTAAATTGACAAGATGCTCAAGTACTTTACTGTTAAAAATTTCAAGGTTTTATTACGCTCCAGTAAAAAGTTACAAGCATTTGTATATTGCAAACTTTGATAGGTGTAGGACGTACCGTATAGAAGTTAGGGCCATTTAAAGTTTTATCAGTGGTTGATTTGGGACTCAAGGGTAGCATAGCTTTGAGCGAAAACTTAAATTGACAAGAGGCTCGAGTACTTTATTGTTACTAAATTTCAAGGTTTTATAACGCTCCAGTAAAAAGTTACAAGCATTTGTATGTTGCAAACTTTGATAATTGTAGGACGTACCGTATAGAAGTTAGGGCCATTTGAAGTTTTATCAGTGTTTTATTTGGGACTCAAAAAGTTACAAGCATTTGTATGTTGCAAACTTTGATAGGTGTAGGACGTACCGTATAGAAGTTATGGCCATTTGAAGTTTTATCAGTGTTTGATTTGGGACTCAAGGGTAGCATAGCTTTGAGTTATAGCTTAAATTGACAAGAGGCTCGAGTACTTTATTGTTACAAAATTTCAAGGTTTTATGACGCTCCAGTAAAAAGTTACAAGCATTTGTATGATGCAAACTTTGATAGGTGTAGGACGTACCGTAGAGAAGTTAGGGCCATTTGAAGTTTTATAAGTATTTGATTTGGGACTAAAGGGTAGCATAGCTTTAAGCGATAGCTTAAATTGACAAGAGGCTCGAGTACTTTATTGTTACAAAATTTAAAGGATTTATGACGCTCCAGTAAAAAGTTACAAGCATTTGTATGTTGCAAACTTTGATAGGTGTAGGACGTACCGTATAGAAGTTAGGGCCATTTGAAGTTTTATCAGTGTTTGATTTGGGACTCAAGGGTAGCATAGCTTTGAGCGATAGCTTAAATTAACAAGAGGCTCGAGTACTTTATTGTTACAAGGTTTCAAGGTTTTATGACGCTCCAGTAAAACGTTACAAGGATTTGTATGTTGCAAACTTTGATAAGTGTAGGACGTACCGTATAGAAGTTAGGGCCATTTGAAGTTTTATCAGTGTTTGATTTGGGACTGAAGGGTAGAATAGCTCTGAGCGATAACTTAAATTGACAAGAGGCTCGAGTACTTTATTGTTACAAAATTTCAAGGTTTTATGACGCTCCAGTAAAAAGTTACAAGCATTTGTATATTGCAAACTTTGATAGGTGTAGGACGTACCGTATATAAGTTAGGGCCATTTAAAGTTTTATCAGTGGTTGATTTGGGACTCAAGGGTAGCATAGCTTTGAGCGATAACTTAAATTGACAAGAGGCTCGAGTACTTTATTGTTACTAAATTTCAAGGTTTTACAACGCTCCAGTAAAAAGTTACAAGCATTTGTATGTTGTAAACTGAGATAATTGTAGGACGTACCGTAAAGAAGTTAGGGCTATTTGAAGTTTTATCAGTGTTTTATTTGGGACTCAAGGGTAGCATAGCTTTCAGCGATAACTTAAATTGACAAGAGGCTCGAGTACTTTATTGTTACTAAATTTCAAGGTTTTATGACGCTCCAGTAAAAAGTTACAAGCATTTGTATGCTGCAAACTTTGATAGGTGTAGGACGTACCGTATAGAAGTTATGGCCATTTGAAGTTTTATCAGTGTTTGATTTGGGACTCAAGGGTAGCATAGCTTTGAGTTATAGCTTAAATTGACAAGAGGATCGAGTACTTTATTGTTACAAAATTTCAAGGTTTTATGACGCTCCAGTAAAAAGTTACAAGCATTTGTTTGTTGCAAACTTTGATAGGTGCAGGACGTACCGTATAAGGGTAGCATAGCTTTGAGCGATAGCTTAAATTAACAAGAGGCTCGAGTACTTTATTGTTACAAGATTTCAAGGTTTTATGACGCTCCAGTAAAACGTTACAAGGATTTGTATGTTGCAAACTTTGATAAGTGTAGGGCGTACCGTATAGAAGTTAGGGCCATTTGAAGTTTTATCAGTGTTTGATTTGGGACTGAAGGGTAGAATAGCTCTGAGCGATAGCTTAAATTGACAAGATGCTCAAGTACTTTACTGTTAAAAATTTCAAGGTTTTATTACGCTCCAGTAAAAAGTTACAAGCATTTGTATATTGCAAACTTTGATAGATGTAGGACGTACCGTATAGAAGTTAGGGCCATTTAAAGTTTTATCAGTGGTTGATTTGGGACTCAAGGGTAGCATAGCTTTGAGCGAAAACTTAAATTGACAAGAGGCTCGAGTACTTTATTGTTAGTAAATTTCAAGGTTTTATAACGCTCCAGTAAAAAGTTACAAGCATTTGTATGTTGCAAACTTTGATAATTGTAGGACGTACCGTATAGAAGTTAGGGCCATTTGAAGTTTTATCAGTGTTTTATTTGGGACTCAAGTAAAAAGTTACAAGCATTTGTATGTTGCAAACTTTGATAATTGTAGGACGTACCGTATAGAAGTTAGGGCCATTTGAAGTTTTATCAGTGTTTTATTTGGGACTCAAGGGTAGCATAGCTTTCAGCGATAACTTAAATTGACAAGAGGCTCGAGTACTTTATTGTTACTAAATTTCAAGTTTTTATGACGCTCCCGTAAAAAGTTACAAGCATTTGTATGTTGCAAACTTTGATAGGTGTAGGACGTACCGTATAGAAGTTATGGCCATTTGAAGTTTTATCAGTGTTTGATTTGGAACTCAAGGGTAGCATAGCTTTGAGTTATAGCTTAAATTGACAAGAGGCTCGAGTACTTTATTGTTACAAAATTTCAAGGTTTTATGACGCTCCAGTAAAAAGTTACAAGCATTTGTATGATGCAAACTTTGATAGGTGTAGGACGTACCGTAGAGAAGTTAGGGCCATGTGAAGTTTTATAAGTATTTGATTTGGGACTAAAGGGTAGCATAGCTTTGAGTTATAGCTTAAATTGACAAGAGTATCGAGTACTTTATTGTTACAAAATTTCAAGGTTTTATGACGCTCCAGTAAAAAGTTACAAGCATTTGTATGTTGCAAACTTTGATAGGTGTAGGACGTACCGTATAGAAGTTATGGCCATTTGAAGTTTTATCAGTGTTTGATTTGGGACTCAAGGGTAGCATAGCTTTGAGTTATAGCTTAAATTGACAAGAGGATCGAGTACTTTATTGTTACAAAATTTAAAGGTTTTATGACGCTCCAGTAAAAAGTTACAAGCATTTGTTTGTTGCAAACTTTGATAGGTGTAGGACGTACCGTATAAGGGTAGCATAGCTTTGAGCGATAGCTTAAATTGACAAGAGGCTCGAGTACTTTATTGTTACAAAATTTCAAGGTTTTATGACGCTCCAGTAAAACGTTACAAGGATTTGTATGTTTCAAACTTTGATAAGTGTAGGACGTACCGTATAGAAGTTAGGGCCATTTGAAGTTTTATCAGTGTTTGATTTGGGACTGAAGGGTAGAATAGCTCTGAGCGATAACTTAAATTGACAAGAGGCTCGAGTACTTTATTGTTACAAAATTTCAAGGTTTTATGACGCTCCAGTAAAAAGTTACAAGCATTTGTATGTTGCAAACTTTGATAGGTGTAGGACGTACCGTATAGAAGTTAGGGCCATTTGAAGTTTTATCACTGTTCGATTTGGGACTCCATGGTAGCATAGCTTTGAGCGATAGCTTAAATTGACAAGATGCTCAAGTACTTTACTGTTAAAAATTTCAAGGTTTTATTACGCTCCAGTAAAAAGTTACAAGCATTTGTATATTTGCAAACTTTGATAGGTGTAGGACGTATCGTATAGAAGTTAGGGCCATTTAAAGTTTTATCAGTGGTTGATTTGGGACTCAAGGGTAGCATAGCTTTGAGCGAAAACTTAAATTGACAAGAGGCTCGAGTACTTTATTGTTACTAAATTTCAAGGTTTTATAACGCTCCAGTAAAAAGTTACAAGCATTTGTATGTTGCAAACTTTGATAATTGTAGGACGTACCGTATAGAAGTTAGGGCCATTTGAAGTTTTATCAGTGTTTTATTTGGGATTCAAGGGTAGCATAGCTTTCAGCGATAACTTAAATTGACAAGAGGCTCGAGTACTTTATTGTTACTAAATTTCAAGGTTTTATGACGCTCCAGTAAAAAGTTAGAAGCATTTGTATGTTGCAAACTTTGATAATTGTAGGACGTACCGTATAGAAGTTAGGGCCATTTGAAGTTTTATCAGTGTTTTATTTGGGACTCAAGGGTAGCATAGATTTCAGCGATAACTTAAATTGACAAGAGGCTCGAGTACTTTATTGTTACTAAATTTCAAGTTTTTATGACGCTCCCGTAAAAAGTTACAAGCATTTGTATGTTGCAAACTTTGATAGGTGTAGGACGTACCGTATAGAAGTTATGGCCATTTGAAGTTTTATCAGTGTTTGATTTGGAACTCAAGGGTAGCATAGCTTTGAGTTATAGCTTAAATTGACAAGAGGCTCGAGTACTTTATTGTTACAAAATTTCAAGGTTTTATGACGCTCCAGTAAAAAGTTACAAGCATTTGTATGTTGCAAACTTTGATAGGTGTAGGACGTACCGTAGAGAAGTTAGGGCCATGTGAAGTTTTATAAGTATTTGATTTGGGACTAAAGGGTAGCATAGCTTTGAGTTATAGCTTAAATTGACAAGAGTATCGAGTACTTTATTGTTACAAAATTTCAAGGTTTTATGACGCTCCAGTAAAAAGTTACAAGCATTTGTATGTTGCAAACTTTGATAGGTGTAGGACGTACCGTATAGAAGTTATGGCCATTTGAAGTTTTATCAGTGTTTGATTTGGGACTCAAGGGTAGCATAGCTTTGAGTTATAGCTTAAATTGACAAGAGGATCGAGTACTTTATTGTTACAAAATTTAAAGGTTTTATGACGCTCCAGTAAAAAGTTACAAGCATTTGTTTGTTGCAAACTTTGATAGGTGTAGGACGTACCGTATAAGGGTAGCATAGCTTTGAGCGATAGCTTAAATTAACAAGAGGCTCGAGTACTTTATTGTTACAAGATTTCAAGGTTTTATGACGCTCCAGTAAAACGTTACAAGGATTTGTATGTTTCAAACTTTGATAAGTGTAGGACGTACCGTATAGAAGTTAGGGCCATTTGAAGTTTTATCAGTGTTTGATTTGGGACTGAAGGGTAGAATAGCTCTGAGCGATAACTTAAATTGACAAGAGGCTCGAGTACTTTATTGTTACAAAATTTCAAGGTTTTATGACGCTCCAGTAAAAAGTTACAAGCATTTGTATGTTGCAAACTTTGATAGGTGTAGGACGTACCGTATAGAAGTTAGGGCCATTTGAAGTTTTATCACTGTTCGATTTGGGACTCCATGGTAGCATAGCTTTGAGCGATAGCTTAAATTGACAAGATGCTCAAGTACTTTACTGTTAAAAATTTCAAGGTTTTATTACGCTCCAGTAAAAAGTTACAAGCATTTGTATATTTGCAAACTTTGATAGGTGTAGGACGTATCGTATAGAAGTTAGGGCCATTTAAAGTTTTATCAGTGGTTGATTTGGGACTCAAGGGTAGCATAGCTTTGAGCGAAAACTTAAATTGACAAGAGGCTCGAGTACTTTATTGTTACTAAATTTCAAGGTTTTATAACGCTCCAGTAAAAAGTTACAAGCATTTGTATGTTGCAAACTTTGATAATTGTAGGACGTACCGTATAGAAGTTAGGGCCATTTGAAGTTTTATCAGTGTTTTATTTGGGATTCAAGGGTAGCATAGCTTTCAGCGATAACTTAAATTGACAAGAGGCTCGAGTACTTTATTGTTACTAAATTTCAAGGTTTTATGACGCTCCAGTAAAAAGTTAGAAGCATTTGTATGTTGCAAACTTTGATAATTGTAGGACGTACCGTATAGAAGTTAGGGCCATTTGAAGTTTTATCAGTGTTTTATTTGGGACTCAAGGGTAGCATAGATTTCAGCGATAACTTAAATTGACAAGAGGCTCGAGTACTTTATTGTTACTAAATTTCAAGGTTTTATGACGCTCCCGTAAAAAGTTACAAGCATTTGTATGTTGCAAACTTTGATAGGTGTAGGACGTACCGTATAGAAGTTATGGCCATTTGAAGTTTTATCAGTGTTTGATTTGGAACTCAAGGGTAGCATAGCTTTGAGTTATAGCTTAAATTGACAAGAGGCTCGAGTACTTTATTGTTACAAAATTTCAAGGTTTTATGACGCTCCAGTAAAAAGTTACAAGCATTTGTATGATGCAAACTTTGATAGGTGTAGGACGTACCGTAGAGAAGTTAGGGCCACTTGAAGTTTTATAAGTATTTGATTTGGGACTAAAGGGTAGCATAGGTTTAATCGATAGCTTAAATTGACAAGAGGCTCGAGTACTTTATTGTTACAAAATTTAAAGGATTTATGACGCTCCAGTAAAAAGTTACAAGTACCGTATAGAAGTTAGGGCCATTTGAAGTTTTATCAGTGTTTGATTTGGGACTCAAGGGTAGCATAGCTTTGAGCGATAGCTTAAATTAACAAGAGGCTCGAGTACTTTATTGTTACAAGGTTTCAAGGTTTTATGACGCTCCAGTAAAACGTTACAAGGATTTGTATGTTGCAAACTTTGATAAGTGTAGGACGTACCGTATAGAAGTTAGGGCCATTTGAAGTTTTATCAGTGTTTGATTTGGGACTGAAGGGTAGAATAGCTCTGAGCGATAACTTAAATTGACAAGAGGCTCGAGTACTTTATTGTTACAAAATTTCAAGGTTTTATGACGCTCCAGTAAAAAGTTACAAGCATTTGTATGTTGCAAACTTTGATAGGTGTAGGACGTACAGTATAGCAGTCGGGGGCATTTGAAGTTTTATCAGTGTTGGATTTGGGACTCAAGGGTAGCATAGCTTTGAGCGATACCTTAAATTGACAAGAGGCTTGAGTACTTTATTGTTACAAAATTGCAAGGTTTTATGACGCTCCAGAAAAAAGTTACAAGCATTTGTATGTTGCAAACTTTGATAATTGTAGGACGTACCGTATAGAAGTTAGGGCTATTTGAAGTTTTATCAGTGTTTTATTTGGGACTCAAGGGTAGCATAGCTTTCAGCGATAACTTAAATTGACAAGAGGCTCGAGTACTTTATTGTTACTAAATTTAAAGGTTTTATGACGCTCCAGTAAAAAGTTACAAGCATTTGTATGTTGCAAACTTTGATAGGTGTAGGTCGTACCGTATAGAAGTTATGGCCATTCGAAGTTTTATCAGTGTTTGATTTGGGACTCAAGGGTAGCATAGCTTTGAGTTATAGCTTAAATTGACAAGAGGCTCGAGTACTTTATTGTTACAAAATTTCAAGGTTTTATGACGCTCCAGTAAAAAGTTACAAGCATTTGTATGATGCAAACTTTGATAGGTGTGGGACGTACCGTAGAGAAATTAGGGCCATTTGAAGTTTTATAAGTATTTGATTTGGGACTAAAGGGTAGCATAGCTTTAAGCGATAGCTTAAATTGACAAGAGGCTCGAGTACTTTATTGTTACAAAATTTCAAGGATTTATGACGCTCCAGTAAAAAGTTACAAGCATTTGTATGTTGCAAACTTTGATAAGTGTAGGACGTACCGTATAGAAGTTAGGGCCATTTGAAGTTTTATCAGTGTTTGATTTGGGACTCAAGGGTAGCATAGCTTTGTGCGATAGCTTAAATTAACAAGAGGCTCGAGTACTTTATTGTTACAAGATTTCAAGGTTTTATGACGCTCCAGTAAAACGTAACAAGGATTTGTATGTTGCAAACTTTGATAAGTGTAGGACGTACCGTATAGAAGTTAGGGCCATTTGAAGTTTTATCTGTGTTTGATTTGGGACTGAAGGGTAGAATAGCTCTGAGCGATAACTTAAATTGACAAGAGGCTCGAGTACTTTATTGTTACAAAATTTCAAGGTTTTATGACGCTCCAGTAAAAAGTTACAAGCATTTGTATGTTGCAAACTTTGATAGGTGTAGGACGTGCCGTATAGAAGTTAGGGCCATTTGAAGTTTTAGCACTGTTCGATTTGGTACTCCAGGGTAGCATAGCTTTGAGCGATAGCTTAAATTGACAAGATGCTCAAGTACTTTACTGTTAAAAAGTTCAAGGTTTTATTACGATCCAGTAAAAAGTTACAAGCATTTGTATATTGCAAACTTTGATAGGTGTAGGACGTACCGTATAGAAGTTAGGGCCATTTGAAGTTTTATCAGTGTTTGATTTGGGACTGAAGGGTAGAATAGCTCTGAGCGATAACTTAAATTGACAAGAGGCTCGAGTACTTTATTGTTACAAGGTTTCAAGGTTTTATGACGCTCCAGTAAAACGTTACAAGGATTTGTATGTTGCAAACTTTGATAAGTGTAGGACGTACCGTATAGAAGTTAGGGCCATTTGAAGTTTTATCAGTGTTTGATTTGGGACTGAAGGGTAGAATATCTCTGAGCGATAACTTAAATTGACAAGAGGCTCGAGTACTTTATTGTTACAAAATTTCAAGGTTTTATGACGCTCCAGTAAAAAGTTACAAGCATTTGTATGTTGCAAACTTTGATAGGTGTAGGACGTACAGTATAGCAGTCGGGGGCATTTGAAGTTTTATCAGTGTTGGATTTGGGACTCAAGGGTAGCATAGCTTTGAGCGATACCTTAAATTGACAAGAGGCTTGAGTACTTTATTGTTACAAAATTGCAAGGTTTTATGACGCTCCAGTAAAAAGTTACAAGCATTTGTATGTTGCAAACTTTGATAATTGTAGGACGTACCGTATAGAAGTTAGGGCTATTTGAAGTTTTATCAGTGTTTTATTTGGGACTCAAGGGTAGCATAGCTTTCAGCGATAACTTAAATTGACAAGAGGCTCGAGTACTTTATTGTTACTAAATTTAAAGGTTTTATGACGCTCCAGTAAAAAGTTACAAGCATTTGTATGTTGCAAACTTTGATAGGTGTAGGTCGTACCGTATAGAAGTTATGGCCATTCGAAGTTTTATCAGTGTTTGATTTGGGACTCAAGGGTAGCATAGCTTTGAGTTATAGCTTAAATTGACAAGAGGCTCGAGTACTTTATTGTTACAAAATTTCAAGGTTTTATGACGCTCCAGTAAAAAGTTACAAGCATTTGTATGATGCAAACTTTGATAGGTGTGGGACGTACCGTAGAGAAATTAGGGCCATTTGAAGTTTTATAAGTATTTGATTTGGGACTCAAGGGTAGCATAGCTTTGAGCGATAACTTAAATTGACAAGAGGCTCGAGTACTTTATTGTTACTAAATTTCAAGGTTTTATAACGCTCCAGTAAAAAGTTACAAGCATTTGTATGTTGCAAACTTTGATAGGTGTAGGACGTACCGTATAGAAGTTAGGGCCATTTGAAGTTTTATCAGTGTTTGATTTGGGACTCAAGGGTAGCATAGCTTTGAGCGATAGCTTAAATTAACAAGAGGCTCGAGTACTTTATTGTTACAAGATTTCAAGGTTTTATGACGCTCCAGTAAAACGTTACAAGCATTTGTATGTTGCAAACTTTGATAAGTGTAGGACGTACCGTATAGAAGTTAGGGCCATTTGAAGTTTTATCAGTGTTTGATTTGCGACTGAAGGGTAGCATAGCTCTGAGCGATAGCTTAAATTGACAAGAGGCTCGAGTACTTTATTGTTACAAAATTTCAAGGTTTTATGACGCTCCAGTAAAAATTTACAAGCATTTGTATGTTGCAAACTTTGATAGGTGTAGGACGTACCGTATAGAAGTTAGGGTCATTTGAAGTTTTATCAGTGTTCGATTTGGGACTCCAGGGTAGCATAGCTTTGAGCGATAGCTTAAATTGACAAGATGCTCAAGTACTTTACTGTTAAAAATTTCAAGGTTTTATTACGCTCCAGTAAAAAGTTACAAGCATTTCTATGTTGCAAACTTTGATAGGTGTAAGACGTACCGTATAGAAGTTAGGGCCATTTGAAGTTTTATCAGTGATTGATTTGGGACTCAAGGGTAGCATAGCTTTGAGCGATAACTTAAATTGACAAGACGCTCGAGTACTTTATTGTTACAAAATTGCAAGGTTTTATGACGCTCCAGTAAAAAGTTACAAGCATTTGTATGTTGCAAACTTTGATAGTTGTAGGACGCACCGTATAGAAGTTAGGGCCATTTGAAGTTTTATCAGTGTTTGATTTGGGACTCAAGGGTAGCATAGCTTTGAGCGATAGGTTAAATTGACAAGAGGCTCGAGAACTTTATTGTTACAAAATTTCAAGGTTTTATGACGCTCCAGTAAAAAGTTACAAGCATTTGTATGTTGCACACTTTGATAGCTGTAGGACGTACCGTATAGAAGTCAGGGATATTTGAAGTTTTATCAATGTTTGATTTGGGACTCAAGGGTAGCATAGCTTTGAGCGATAGCTTAAAGTGACAAGAGCCTTGAGTACTTTATTGTTACAAAATTGCAAGGTTTTATGACGCTCCAGTAAAAAATTACAAGCATTTGTATGTTGCAAACTTTGATAATTGTTGGATGTACCGTATAGAAGTTAGGGCCATTTGAAGTTTTATCAGAGTTTTATTTGGGACTCAAGGATAGCATAGCTTTCAGCGATAACTTAAATTGACAAGAGGCTCGAGTAGTTTATTGTTACTAAATTTCAAGGATTTATGACGCTCCAGTAAAAAGTTACAAGCATTTGTATGTTGCAAACTTTGATAGGTGTAGGACGTACCGTATAGAAGTTATGGCCATTTGAAGTTTTATCAGTGTTTGATTTTGGACTCAAGGGTAGCATAGCTTTGAGTTATAGCTTAAATTGACAAGAGGCTCGAGTACTTTATTGTTACAAAATTTCAAGGTTTTATGACGCTCCAGTAAAAAGTTACAAGCTAAAGGGTAGCATAACTTTAAGCGATAGCTTAAATTGACAAGAGGCTCGAGTACTTTATTGTTACAAGATTTCAAGGTTTTATGACGCTCCAGTAAAACGTTACAAGGATTTGTATGTTGCAAACTTTGATAGCTGTAGGACGTACCGTATAGAAGTTATGGCCATTTGAAGTTTTATCAGTGTTTGATTTGGGACTCAAGGGTAGCATAGCTTTGAGTTATAGCTTAAATTGACAAGAAGACCGAGTACTTTATTGTTACAAAATTTCAAGGATTTATGACGCTCCAGTAAAAAGTTACAAGCATTTGTTTGTTGCAAACTTTGATAGGTGTAGGACGTACCGTATAGAAGTTAGGGCCATTTGAAGTTTTATCAGTGTTTGATTTGGGACTCAAGGGTAGCATAGCTTTGAGCGATAGCTTAAATTAACAAGAGGCTCGAGTACTTTATTGTTACAAGATTTCAAGGTTTTATGACGCTCCAGTAAAACGTTACAAGGATTTGTATGTTGCAAACTTTGATAGGAGTAGGACGTACCGTATAGAAGTTAGGGCCATTTGAAGTTTTATCAGTGGTTGATTTCGGACTCAAGGGTAGCATAGCTTTGAGCGATAACTTAAATTGACAAGAGGCTCGAGTACTTTATTGTTACTAAATTTCAAGGTTTTATAACGCTCCAGTAAAAAGTTACAAGCATTTGTATGTTGCAAACTTTGATAGCTGTAGAACATACCGTATAGAAGTTAGGGCCATTTGAAGTTTTATCAGTGTTTGATTTGGGACTCAAGGGTAGCATAGCTTTGAGCGATAGCTTAAATTAACAAGAGGCTCGAGTACTTTATTGTTACAAGATTTCAAGGTTTTATGACGCTCCAGTAAAACGTTACAAGCATTTGTATGTTGCAAACTTTGATAAGTGTAGGACGTACCGTATAGAAGTTAGGGCCATTTGAAGTTTTATCAGTGTTTGATTTGCGACTGAAGGGTAGCATAGCTCTGAGCGATAGCTTCAATTGACAAGAGGCTCGAGTACTTTATTGTTACAAAATTTCAAGGTTTTATGACGCTCCAGTAAAAAGTTACAAGCATTTGTATGTTGCAAACTTTGATAGGTGTAGGACGTACCGTATAGAAGTTAGGGTCATTTGAAGTTTTATCAGTGTTCGATTTGGGACTCCAGGGTAGCATAGCTTTGAGCGATAGCTTAAATTGACAAGATGCTCAAGTACTTTACTGTTAAAAATTTCAAGGTTTTATTACGCTCCAGTAAAAAGTTACAAGCATTTCTATGTTGCAAACTTTGATAGGTGTAAGACGTACCGTATAGAAGTTAGGGCCATTTGAAGTTTTATCAGTGATTGATTTGGGACTCAAGGGTAGCATAGCTTTGAGCGATAACTTAAATTGACAAGACGCTCGAGTACTTTATTGTTACAAAATTGCAAGGTTTTATGACGCTCCAGTAAAAAGTTACAAGCATTTGTATGTTGCAAACTTTGATAGTTGTAGGACGCACCGTATAGAAGTTAGGGCCATTTGAAGTTTTATCAGTGTTTGATTTGGGACTCAAGGGTAGCATAGCTTTGAGCGATAGGTTAAATTGACAAGAGGCTCGAGAACTTTATTGTTACAAAATTTCAAGGTTTTATGACGCTCCAGTAAAAAGTTACAAGCATTTGTATGTTGCACACTTTGATAGCTGTAGGACGTACCGTATAGAAGTCAGGGATATTTGAAGTTTTATCAATGTTTGATTTGGGACTCAAGGGTAGCATAGCTTTGAGCGATAGCTTAAAGTGACAAGAGCCTTGAGTACTTTATTGTTACAAAATTGCAAGGTTTTATGACGCTCCAGTAAAAAATTACAAGCATTTGTATGTTGCAAACTTTGATAATTGTTGGATGTACCGTATAGAAGTTAGGGCCATTTGAAGTTTTATCAGAGTTTTATTTGGGACTCAAGGATAGCATAGCTTTCAGCGATAACTTAAATTGACAAGAGGCTCGAGTAGTTTATTGTTACTAAATTTCAAGGATTTATGACGCTCCAGTAAAAAGTTACAAGCATTTGTATGTTGCAAACTTTGATAGGTGTAGGACGTACCGTATAGAAGTTATGGCCATTTGAAGTTTTATCAGTGTTTGATTTTGGACTCAAGGGTAGCATAGCTTTGAGTTATAGCTTAAATTGACAAGAGGCTCGAGTACTTTATTGTTACAAAATTTCAAGGTTTTATGACGCTCCAGTAAAAAGTTACAAGCTAAAGGGTAGCATAACTTTAAGCGATAGCTTAAATTGACAAGAGGCTCGAGTACTTTATTGTTACAAGATTTCAAGGTTTTATGACGCTCCAGTAAAACGTTACAAGGATTTGTATGTTGCAAACTTTGATAGCTGTAGGACGTGCCGTATAGAAGTTATGGCCATTTGAAGTTTTATCAGTGTTTGATTTGGGACTCAAGGGTAGCATAGCTTTGAGTTATAGCTTAAATTGACAAGAAGACCGAGTACTTTATTGTTACAAAATTTCAAGGATTTATGACGCTCCAGTAAAAAGTTACAAGCATTTGTTTGTTGCAAACTTTGATAGGTGTAGGACGTACCGTATAGAAGTTAGGGCCATTTGAAGTTTTATCAGTGTTTGATTTGGGACTCAAGGGTAGCATAGCTTTGAGCGATAGCTTAAATTAACAAGAGGCTCGAGTACTTTATTGTTACAAGATTTCAAGGTTTTATGACGCTCCAGTAAAACGTTACAAGGATTTGTATGTTGCAAACTTTGATAGGAGTAGGACGTACCGTATAGAAGTTAGGGCCATTTGAAGTTTTATCAGTGGTTGATTTCGGACTCAAGGGTAGCATAGCTTTGAGCGATAACTTAAATTGACAAGAGGCTCGAGTACTTTATTGTTACTAAATTTCAAGGTTTTATAACGCTCCAGTAAAAAGTTACAAGCATTTGTATGTTGCAAACTTTGATAGCTGTAGAACATACCGTATAGAAGTTAGGGCCATTTGAAGTTTTATCAGTGTTTGATTTGGGACTCAAGGGTAGCATAGCTTTGAGCGATAGCTTAAATTAACAAGAGGCTCGAGTACTTTATTGTTACAAGATTTCAAGGTTTTATGACGCTCCAGTAAAACGTTACAAGCATTTGTATGTTGCAAACTTTGATAAGTGTAGGACGTACCGTATAGAAGTTAGGGCCATTTGAAGTTTTATCAGTGTTTGATTTGGGACTGAAGGGTAGCATAGCTCTGAGCGATAGCTTCAATTGACAAGATGCTCAAGTACTTTACTGTTAAAAATTTCAAGGTTTTATGACGCTCCAGTAAAAAGTTGCAGGCATTTGTATGTTGCACACTTTGATAGCTGTAGGACGTACCGTATAGAAGTCAGGGCCATTTGAAGTTTTATCCGTGTTCGATTTGGGACTCCAGGGAAGTATAGCTTTGAGCGATAGCTTAAATTGACAAGGGGCTTGAGTACTTTATTGTTACAAAATTGCAAGGTTTTATGACGCTCCAGTAAAAAGTTACAAGCACTTGTATGTTGCAAACTTTGATAGGTGTAGGACGTACCGTATAGAAGTTAGGGCCATTTTAAGTTTTATCAGTGTTTGAGTTGGGACTTAAGGGTAGCATAGCTTTCAGCGATAACTTAAATCGACAAGAGGCTCGAGTACTTTATTGTTACTAAATTTCAAGGCTTTATGACGCTCCAGTAAAAAGTTACAAGCATTTGTATGTTGCAAACTTTGATAGGTGTAGGACGTATCGTATAGAAGTTATGGCCATTTGAAGTTTTATCAGTGTTTGATTTGGGACTCAAGGGTAGCATAGCTTTGAGTTATAGCTTAAATTGACAAGAGGCTCGAGTACTTTATTGTTACAAGATTTCAAGGTTCTATGACGCTCCAGTAAAAAGTTACAAGCATTTGTATGTTGCAAACTTTGATAAGTGTAGGACGTACCGTATAGAAATTAGGGCCATTTGAAGTCTTATCAGTGTTTGAGTGGGGACTTAAGGGTAGCATAGCTTTCAGCGATAACTTTAATTGACAAGAGGCTCGAGTACTTTATTGTTACTAAATTTCAAGGTTTTATGACGCTCCAGTAAAAAGTTACAAGCACTTGTATGTTGCAAACTTTGATAGGTGTAGGACGTACCGTATAGAAGTTAGGGCCATTTGAAGTTTTATCAGTGTTTGAGTTGGGACTTAAGGGTAGCATAGCTTTCAGCGATAACTTAAATTGACAAGAGGCTCGAGTACTTTATTGTTACAAAATTTCAAGGTTTTATGACGCTCCAGCAAAAAGTTACAAGCATTTGTATGATGCAAACTTTGATAGGTGTAGGACGTACCGTAGAGAAGTTAGGGCCATTTGAGGTTTTATCAGTATTTGATTTGGGACTAAAGGGTAGCAAAGCTTTAAGCGATAGCTTAAATTGACAAGAGGCTCGAGTACTTTATTGTTACAAGATTTCAAGGTTCTATGACGCTCCAGTAAAAAGTTACAAGCATTTGTATGTTGCAAACTTTGATAAGTGTAGGACGTACCGTATAGAAGTTAGGGCCATTTGAAGTTTTATCAGTGTTTGATTTGGGACTGAAGGGTAGCATAGCTCTGAGCGATAGCTTAAATTGACAAGAGGCACGAGTACTTTATTGTTACAAAATTAGAAGGTTTTATGACGCTCCAGTAAAAAGTTACAAGCATTTGTATGTTGCAAACTTTGATAGGTGTAGGATGTACCGTATAGAAGATATGGCCATTTGAAGTTTTACCAGTGTTCGATTTGGGACTCCAGGGTAGCACAGCTTTGAGCGATAGCTTAAATTGACAAGATGCTCAAGTACTTTACTGTTACAAAATTGCAAGGTTTTATGACGCTCCAGTAAAAAGTTACAAGCATTTGTATGATGCAAACTTTGATAGGTGTAGGACGTACCGTAGAGAAGTTAGGGCCATTTGAAGTTTTATCAGTATTTGATTTGGGACTAAAGGGTAGCAAAGCTTTAAGCGATAGCTTAAATTGACAAGAGGCTCGAGTACTTTATTGTTACAAGATTTCAAGGTTCTATGACGGTCCAGTAAAAAGTTACAAGCATTTGTATGTTGCAAACTTTGATAAGTGTAGGACGTACCGTATAGAAGTTAGGCCCATTTGAAGTTTTATCAGTGTTTGATTTGGGACTGAAGGGTAGCATAGCTTTGAGCGATAGCTTAAATGGACAAGGGGCTTGAGTACTTTATTGTTACAAAATTGCAAGGTTTTATGACGATCCAGTAAAA
The DNA here is from genome assembly GCA_920105625.2 of Clusia tigrina. Lineage (NCBI taxonomy): Eukaryota > Metazoa > Arthropoda > Insecta > Diptera > Clusiidae > Clusia > Clusia tigrina. The sequence continues at coordinate 546,968 of CAKKTE020000288.1, forward strand.
AGTTACAAGCATTTGTATGTATGTTGCAAACTTTGATTGATGTAGGACGCACCGTATAGAAGTTAGGGCCATTTGAAGTTTTATCAGTGTTTGATTTGGGACTCAAGGGTAGCATAGCTTTGAGCGATAGCTTAAATGGACAAGAGGTTCGAGTACTTTATTGTTACAAAATTTCTAGGTTTTATGACGCTCCAGTAAAAAGTTACAAGTATTTGTATGTTGGAAACTTTCATAGGTGTAGGACGTACCGTATAGAAGTTAGGGCCATTTGAAGTTCTATCAGTGTTCGATTTGGGACCCCAGGGAAGTATAGCTTTGAGCGATAGCTTAAAATGACAAGAGGCTCGAGTATTTTACTGTTACAAAATTTCAAGGTTTTATGACGCCCCAGTAAAAAGTTACAAGAATTTGTATGTTGCAAACATTGATAGGTGTAGGACGTACCGTATAGAAGTTAGGGCCATTTGAAGCTTTATCAGTGTTTGATTTGGGACTCAAGGGTAGCATAGCTTTGAGCGAAAACTTAAATTGACAAGAGGCTCGAGTACTTTATTGTTACTAAATTTCAAGGTTTTATGACGCTCCAGTAAAAAGTTACAAGCATTTGTATGTTGCAAACTTTGATAGGTGTAGGACGTACCGTATAGAAGTTAGGGCCATTTGAAGTTTTATCATTGTTTGATTTGGGACTCAAGGGTAGCATAGCTTTGAGCGATAACTTAAATTGACAAGAGGCTCGAGTACTTTATTGTTACTAAATTTCAAGGTTTTATGACGCTCCAGTAAAAAGTTACAAGCACTTGTATGTTGCAAACTTTGCTAGGTGTAGGACGTACCGTATAGAAGTTAGGGCCATTTGAAGTTTTATCAGTGTTTGAGTTGGGACTTAAGGGTAGCATAGCTTTCAGCGATAACTTAAATTGACAAGAGGCTCGAGTACTTTATTGTTACTAAATTTCAAGGTTTTATGACGCTCCAGTAAAAAGTTACAAGCATTTGTATGTTGCAAACTTTGATAGGTGTAGGACGTATCGTATAGAAGTTATGGCCATTTGAAGTTTTATCAGTGTTTGATTTGGGACTCAAGGGTAGCATAGCTTTGAGTTATAGCTTAAATTGACAAGAGGCTCGAGTACTTTATTGTTACAAAATTTCAAGGTTTTATGACGCTCCAGTAAAAAGTTACAAGCAATTGTATGATGCAAACTTTGATAGGTGTTGGACGTACCGTAGAGAAGTTAGGGCCATTTGAAGTTTTATCAGTATTTGATTTGGGACTAAAGGGTAGCAAAGCTTTAAGCAATAGCTTAAATTGACAAGAGGCTCGAGTACTTTATTGTTACAAGATTTCAAGGTTCTATGACGCTCCAGTAAAAAGTTACAAGCATTTGTATGTTGCAAACTTTGATAAGTGTTGGACGTACCGTATAAAAGTTAGGGCCATTTGAAGTTTTATCAGTGTTTGATTTGGGACTGAAGGGTAGCATAGCTCTGAGCGATAGCTTAAATTGACAAGAGGCACGAGTACTTTATTGTTACAAAATTTGAAGGTTTTATGACGCTCCAGTAAAAAGTTACAAGCATTTGTATGTTGCAAACTTTGATAGGTGTAGGACGTACCGTATAGAAGTTATGGCCATTTGAAGTTTTACCAGTGTTCGATTTGGGACTCCAGGGTAGCACAGCTTTGAGCGATAACTTAAATTGACAAGATGCTCAAGTACTTTACTGTTACAAAATTTCAAGGTTTTATGACGCTCCAGTAAAAAGTTACAAGCATTTGTATGTTGCAAACTTTGTTAAGTGTAGGACGTACCGTATAGAAGTTAGGGCCATTTGAAGTTTTAATAGTGTTTGATTTGGGACTCAAGGGTAGCATAGCTTTGAGCGATAGCTTAAATTGACAAGGGGCTTGAGTACTTTATTGTTACAAAATTGCAAGGTTTTATGACGCTCCAGTAAAAAGTTACAAGCATTTGTATGTTGCAAACTTTGATAGGTGTGGGGACGCACCGTATAGAAGTTAGGGCCATTTGAAGTTTTATCAGTGTTTGATTTGGGACTCAAGGGTAGCATAGCTTTGAGCGATAGCTTAAATGGACAAGAGGCTCGAGTACTTTATTGTTACAAAATTTCTAGGTTTGATGACGCTCCAGTAAAAAGTTACAAGTATTTGTATGTTGCAAACTTTCATAGGTGTAGGACGTACCGTATAGAAGTTAGGGCCATTTGAAGTTCTATCAGTGTTCGATTTGGGACTCCAGGGAAGTTTAGCTTTGAGCGATAGCTTAAAATGACAAGAGGCTCGAGTATTTTACTGTTACAAAATTTCAAGGTTTTATGACGCCCCAGTAAAAAGTTACAAGCATTTGTATGTTGCAAACTTTGATAGGTGTAGGACGTACCGTATAGAAATTAGTACCATTTGAAGTTTTATCAGTGTTTGATTTGGGACTCAAGGGTAGCATAGCTTTGAGCGAAAATTTAAATTGACAAGAGGCTCGAGTACTTTATTGTTACTAAATTTCAAGGTTTTATGACGCTCCAGTAAAAAGTTACAAGCATTTGTATGTTGCAAACTTTGATAGGTGTAGGACGTACCGTGTAGAACTTAGGGCCATTTGAAGTTTTATCATTGTTTGATTTGGGACTCAAGGGTAGCATAGCTTTTAGCGATAACTTAGATTGACAAGAGGCTCGAGTACTTTAGTGTTACTAAATTTCAAGGTTTTATGACGCTCCAGTAAAAAGTTACAAGCATTTGTATGTTGCAAACTTTGATAGGTGTAGGACTTACCGTATAGAAGTTAGCGCCATTTGAAGTTTTATCAGTGTTTGATTTGGGACTCAAGGGTAGCATAGCTTTGAGCGATAGCTTAAGTTAACAAGCGGCTCGAGTATTTTATTGTTACAAAATTTCAAGGTTTTATGACGCTCCAATAAAATGTTACAAGCATTTGTATGTTGCTAACTTTGATAAGTGTAGGACGTACCGTATAGAAGTTAGGGCCATTTGAAGTTTTATCAGTGTTTGATTTGCGACTTAAGGGTAGCATAGCTTTGAGCGATAGCTTAAATTGACAAGAGGCTCGAGAACTTTATTGTTACAAAATTTCAAGGTTTTACGATGCTCCAGTAAAAAGTTGCAGGCATTTGTATGTTGCACACTTTGATAGCTGTAGGACGTACCGTATAGAAGTCAGGGCCATTTGAAGTTTTATCAGTGTTCGATTTGGGACTCCAGGGAAGTATAGCTTTGAGCGATAGCTTAAATTGACAAGGGGCTTGAGTACTTTATTGTTACAAAATTGCAAGGTTTTATGACGCTCCAGTAAAAAGTTAGAAGCATTTGTATGTTGCAAACTTTGATAGGTGTAGGACGCACCGTATAGAAGTTAGGTCCATTTGAAGTTTTATCAGTGTTTGATTTGGGACTCAAGGGTAGCATAGCTATGAGCGATAGCTTAAATGGACAAGAGGCTCGAGTACTTTATTGTTACAAAATTTCTAGGTTTTATGACGCTCCAGTAAAAAGTTACAAGTATTTGTATGTTGCAAACTTTCATAGGTGTAGGACGTACCGTATAGAAGTTAGGGCCATTTGAAGTTCTATCAGTGTTCGATTTGGGACTCCAGGGAAGTATAGTTTTGTGCGATAGCTTAAAATGACAAGAGGCTCGAGTATTTTACTGTTACAAAATTTCAAGGTTTTATGACGCTCCAGTAAAAAGTTACAAGCATTTGTATGTTGCAAACTTTGATAGGTGTAGGACGTACCGTATAGAAGTTAGGGCCATTTGAAGCTTTATCAGTGTTTGATTTGGGACTCAAGGGTAGCATAGCTTTGAGCGAAAACTTAAATTGACAAGAGGCTCGAGTACTTTATTGTTACTAAATTTCAAGGTTTTATGACGCTCCAGTAAAAAGTTTCAAGCATTTGTATGTTGCAAACTTTGATAGGTGTAGGACGTACCGTATAGAAGTTAGGGCCATTTGAAGTTTTATCATTGTTTGATTTGGGACTCAAGGGTAGCATAGCTTTGAGCGATAACTTAAATTGACAAGAGGCTCGAGTACTTTATTGTTACTAAATTTCAAGGTTTTATGACGCTCCAGTAAAAAATTACAAGTATTTGTATGTTGCAAACTTTGATAGGTGTAGGACTTACCGTATAGAAGTTAGCGCCATTTGAAGTTTTATCAGTGTTTGATTTGGGACTCAAGCGTAGCATAGCTTTGAGCGATAGCTTAAGTTAACAAGAGGCTCGAGTATTTTATTGTTACAAAATTTCAAGGTTTTATGACGCTCCAGTAAAATGTTACAAGCATTTATATGTTGCTAACTTTGATAAGTGTAGGACGTACCGTATAGAAGTTAGGGCCATTTGAAGTTTTATCAGTGTTTGATTTGCGACTTAAGGGTAGCATAGCTTTGAGCGATAGCTTAAATTGACAAGAGGCTCGAGAACTTTATTGTTACAAAATTTCAAGGTTTTATGACGCTCCAGTAAAAAGTTGCAGGCATTTGTATGTTGCACACTTTGATAGCTGTAGGACGTACCGTATAGAAGTCAGGGGCATTTGAAGCTTTATCAGTGTTTGATTTGGGACTCAAGGGTAGCATAGCTTTGAGCGATAGCTTTGAGCGATAGCTTAAATTTACAAGGGGCTTGAGTACTTTATTGTTACAAAATTGCAAGGTTTTATGACGCTCCAGTAAAAAGTTACAAGCATTTGTATGTTGCAAACTTTGATAGGTGTAGGACGCACCGTATAGAAGTTAGGGCCATTTGAAGTTTTATCAGTGTTTGATTTGGGACTCACGGGTAGCATTGCTTTGAGCGATAGCTTAAATTGACAGGAGGCTCGAGTTCTTTATTGTTACAAAATTTCTAGGTTTTATGACGCTCCAGTGAAAATTTACAAGCATTTGTATGTTGCAAACTTTGATGGGTGTAGGACGAACCGTATAGAAGTTAGGGCCATTTGAAGTTTGATCAGTGTTTGATTTGGGACTCAAGGGTAGCATAGCTTTGAGCGATAGCTTAAATTAACAAGAGGCTCGAGTACTTTATTGTTACAAAATTTCAAGGTTTTATGACGCTCCAGTAAAAAGTTACAAGCATTTCTATATTGCAAATATTGATAGGTGTAGGACGTACCGTATAGAAGTTAGGACCATTTGAAGTTTTATCAGTGTTTGATTTGGGACTCAAGGGTAGCATAGCTTTGAACGATAGCTTAAATTGACAAGAGGCTCGAGTACTTTATTGTTACAAAATTTCAAGGTTTTATGACGCTCCAGTGAAAAGTTACAAGCATTTGTATGTTGCAAACTTTGATAGCTGTAGGACGTACCGTATAGAAATTAGGGCCATTTGAAGTTTTATCATTGTTTTATTTGGGACTCAAGGGTAGCATAGCTTTGAGCGATAGCTTAAATTGACAAGAGGCTCGAGTACTTTATTGTTACAAAATTTCAAGGTTTTATGACGCTCCAGTGAAAAGTTACAAGCATTTGTATGTTGCACACTTTGATAGCTGTAGGACGTACCGTATAGAAGTTAGGGCCATTTGAAGTTTTATCAGAGTTTGATTTGGGACTCAAAGGTAGCATAGCTTTAAGCGATTGCTTAAATTGACAAGAGGCTCGAGTACTTTATTGTTTTTATGACGCTCCAGTGAAAAGTTACAAGCATTTGTATGTTGCACACTTTGATAGCTGTAGGACGTACCGTATAGAAGTTAGGGCCATTTGAAGTTTTATCAGAGTTTGATTTGGGACTCAAAGGTAGCATAGCTTTAAGCGATTGCTTAAATTGACAACAGGCTCGAGTACTTTATTGTTACAAAATTTCAAGGTTTTATGACGCTCCAGTAAAAAGTTACAAGCATTTGTATGTTGCAAACTTTGATAGGTGTAGGACGTACCATATATAAATTAGGGCCATTTGAAGTTTTATCAGTCTTTGATTTGGGACTCAAGGGTAGCATACCTTTGAGCGATAGCTTAAATTGACAAGAGGCTCGAGTACTTTATTGTTACAAAATTTCAAGTTTTTATGACGCTCCAGTAAAAAGTTACAAGCATTTCTATATTGCAAACATTGATAGGTGTAGGACGTACCGTATAGAAGTTAGGGCCATTTGAAGTTTTATCAGTGTTTGATTTGGGACTGAAGGGTAGCATAGCTCTGAGCGATAGCTGAAATTGACAAGAGGCTCGAGTTCTTTATTGTTACAAAATATCAAGGTTTTATGACGCTCCAGTGAAAAGTTACAAGCATTTGTATGTTGCAAACTTTGATGGGTGTATGACGAACCGTTCAGAAGTTAGGGCCATTTGAAGTTTTATCAGTGTTTGATTTGGGACTCAAGGGTAGCATAGCTTTGAGCGATAGCTTAAATTAACAAGAGGCTCGAGTACTTTATTGTTACAAAATTTCAAGGTTTTATGACGCTCCAGTAAAAAGTTACAAGCATTTCTATATTGCAAACATTGATAAGTGTAGGACGTACCGTATAGAAGTTAGGGCCATTTGAAGTTTTATCAGTGTTTGATTTGGGACTCAAGGGTAGCATAGCTTTGAGCGATAGCTTAAATTGACAAGAGGCTCGAGTACTTTATTGTTACAAAATTTCAAGGTTTTATGACGCTCCAGTGAAAAATTACAAGCATTTGTATGTTGCACACTTTGATAGCTGTAGGACGTACCGTATAGAAGTTAGGGCCATTTGAAGTTTTATCAGTGTTTGATTTGGGACTCAAGGGTAGCATATCTTTGAGCGATAGCTTAAATTGACAAGAGGCTCGAGTACTTTATTGTTACAAAATTTCAAGGTTTTATGACGCTCCAGTGAAAAGTTACAAGCATTTGTATGTTGCACACTTTGATAGCTGTAGGACGTACCGTATAGAAGTTAGGGCCATTTGAAGTTTTATCAGAGTTTGATTTGGGACTCAAAGGTAGCATAGCTTTAAGCGATTGCTTAAATTGACAAGAGGCTCGAGTACTTTATTGTTACAAAATTTCAAGGTTTTATGACGCTCCAGTAAAAAGTTACAAGCATTTGTATGTTGCAAACTTTGATAGGTGTAGGACGTACCATATAGAAATTAGGGCCATTTGAAGTTTTATCAGTGTTTAATTTGGGGCTCAAGGATAGCATACCTTTGAGCGATAGCTTAAATTGACAAGAGGCTCGAGTACTTTATTGTTACAAAGTTTCAAGTTTTTATGACGCTCCAGTAAAAAGTTACAAGCATTTCTATATTGCAAACATTGATAGGTGTAGGATGTACCGTATAGAAGTTAGGGTCATTTGAAGTTTTATCAGTGCTTGATTTGGGACTCAAGGGTAGCATAGCTTTGAACGATAGCTTAAATTAACAAGAGGCTCGAGTACTTTATTGTTACAAATTTTCAAGGTTTTATGACGCTCCAGTAAAAAGTTACAAGCATTTGTATGTTGCAAACTTTGATAAGTGTAGGACGTACCGTATAGAAGTTAGGGCCATTTGAAGTTTTATCAGTGTTTGATTTTGGACTGAAGGGTAGCATAGCTCTGAGCGATAGCTTAAATTGACAAGAGGCTCGAGTACTTTATTGTTACAAAATTGCAAGTTTTTATGACGCTCCAGTAAAGAGTTACAAGCATTTGTATGTTGCAAACTTTGATAGGTGTACGACGCTTCGTATAGAAGTTAGGGCCATTTGAAGTTTTATCAGTGTTTGATTTGGGACTCAAGGGTAGCATAGCTTTGAACGATAGCTTAAATTAACAAGAGGCTCGAGTACTTTATTGTTACAAAATTTCAAGGTTTTATGACGCTCCAGTAAAAAGTTACAAGCATTTGTATGCTGCAAACTTTTATAGGTGTAGGACGTACCGTATAGAAGTTAGGGCCATTAGAAGTTTTATCAGTGTTCGATTTGGGACTCAAGGGTAGCATAGCTTTGAGCGATACCTTCAATTGACAAGAGGCTCGAGTACTTTACTGTTACAAAATTTCAAGGTTTTATGACGCTCCAGTAAAAAGTTACAAGCATTTGTATGTTGCAAACTTTGATAGGTGTAGGACAAACCGTATAGAAGTTAGGGCCATTTGAAGTTTTATCAGTGTTTGATTTGGGACTCAAGGGTAGGATAGCTTTGAGCGATAGCTTAAATTGACAAGAGGCTCGAGTACTTTATTGTTACAAAATTTCAAGGTTTTATGACGCTCCAGTAAAAAGTTACAAGCATTTGTATGTTGCAAACTTTGATAGGTGTAGGACGTACCGTATAGAAGTTATGGCCATTTGAAGTTTTATCAGTGTTTTATTTGGGACTCAAGGGTTGCATAGCTTTGAGCGATAACTTAAATTGACAAGAGGCTCGAGTACTTTATTGTTACAAAATTTCAAGGTTTTATGACGCTCCAGTGAAAAATTACAAGCATTTGTATGTTGCACACTTTGATAGCTGTAGGACGTACCGTATAGAAGTTAGGGCCATTTGAAGTTTTATCAGTGTTTGATTTGGGACTCAAGGGTAGCATATCTTTGAGCGATAGCTTAAATTGACAAGAGGCTCGAGTACTTTATTGTTACAAAATTTCAAGGTTTTATGACGCTCCAGTGAAAAGTTACAAGCATTTGTATGTTGCACACTTTGATAGCTGTAGGACGTACCGTATAGAAGTTAGGGCCATTTGAAGTTTTATCAGAGTTTGATTTGGGACTCAAAGGTAGCATAGCTTTAAGCGATTGCTTAAATTGACAAGAGGCTCGAGTACTTTATTGTTACAAAATTTCAAGGTTTTATGACGCTCCAGTAAAAAGTTACAAGCATTTGTATGTTGCAAACTTTGATAGGTGTAGGACGTACCATATAGAAATTAGGGCCATTTGAAGTTTTATCAGTGTTTAATTTGGGGCTCAAGGATAGCATACCTTTGAGCGATAGCTTAAATTGACAAGAGGCTCGAGTACTTTATTGTTACAAAGTTTCAAGTTTTTATGACGCTCCAGTAAAAAGTTACAAGCATTTCTATATTGCAAACATTGATAGGTGTAGGACGTACCGTATAGAAGTTAGGGCCATTTGAAGTTTTATCAGTGTTTGATTTGGGACTCAAGGGTAGCATAGCTTTGAACGATAGCTTAAATTAACAAGAGGCTCGAGTACTTTATTGTTACAAATTTTCAAGGTTTTATGACGCTCCAGTAAAAAGTTACAAGCATTTGTATGTTGCAAACTTTGATAAGTGTAGGACGTACCGTATAGAAGTTAGGGCCATTTGAAGTTTTATCAGTGTTTGATTTTGGACTGAAGGGTAGCATAGCTCTGAGCGATAGCTTAAATTGACAAGAGGCTCGAGTACTTTATTGTTACAAAATTGCAAGTTTTTATGACGCTCCAGTAAAGAGTTACAAGCATTTGTATGTTGCAAACTTTGATAGGTGTACGACGCTTCGTATAGAAGTTAGGGCCATTTGAAGTTTTATCAGTGTTTGATTTGGGACTCAAGGGTAGCATAGCTTTGAACGATAGCTTAAATTAACAAGAGGCTCGAGTACTTTATTGTTACAAAATTTCAAGGTTTTATGACGCTCCAGTAAAAAGTTACAAGCATTTGTATGCTGCAAACTTTTATAGGTGTAGGACGTACCGTATAGAAGTTAGGGCCATTAGAAGTTTTATCAGTGTTCGATTTGGGACTCAAGGGTAGCATAGCTTTGAGCGATACCTTCAATTGACAAGAGGCTCGAGTACTTTACTGTTACAAAATTTCAAGGTTTTATGACGCTCCAGTAAAAAGTTACAAGCATTTGTATGTTGCAAACTTTGATAGGTGTAGGACAAACCGTATAGAAGTTAGGGCCATTTGAAGTTTTATCAGTGTTTGATTTGGGACTCAAGGGTAGGATAGCTTTGAGCGATAGCTTAAATTGACAAGAGGCTCGAGTACTTTATTGTTACAAAATTTCAAGGTTTTATGACGCTCCAGTAAAAAGTTACAAGCATTTGTATGTTGCAAACTTTGATAGGTGTAGGACGTACCGTATAGAAGTTATGGCCATTTGAAGTTTTATCAGTGTTTTATTTGGGACTCAAGGGTTGCATAGCTTTGAGCGATAACTTAAATTGACAAGAGGCTCGAGTACTTTAGTGTTACTAAATTTCAAGGTTTTATGACGCTCCAGTAAAAAGTTACAAGCATTTGTATGTTGCAAACTTTTAAAGGTGTAGGATGCACCGTATAGAAGTTAGGGCCATTTGAAATTTTATTAGTGTTTGATTTGGAACTGAAGGGTAGCATAGCTTTGAGCGATAGCTTAAATTGACAAGAGGCTCGAGTACTTTATTGTTACAAAATTGCAAGGTTTTATGACGCTCCAGTAAAAAGTTACAAGCATTTGTATGTTGCAAACTTTGATAGGTGTAGGACGCACCGTATAAAAGTCAGGGCCATTTGAAGCTTTATCAGTGTTTGATTTTGGACTCAAGGGTAGCATAGCTTTGAGCGATAGCTTAAATTGACAAGAGGCTTGAGTACTTTATTGTTACAAAATTTCAAAGTTTTATGACGCTCTAGTAAAAAGTTACAAGCATTTGTATGTTGCAAACTTTGATAAGTGTAGGACGTACCGTATAGAAGTTAGGCCCATTTGAAGTTTTACCAGGGTTTGATTTGGGACTCAAGGGTAGCATAGCTTTGAGCGATAGCTTAAATTAACAAGAGGCTCGAGTACTTTATTGTTAAAAAATTTCATGGTTTTATGACGCTCCACTAAAAAGTTGCCAGTATTTGTATGTTGCACACTTTGATAGCTGTAGGACGTACCGTATAGAAGTCAGGGCCATTTGAAGCTTTATCAGTGTTTGATTTGGGATTCAAGGGAAGCATAGCTTTTAGCGATAGCTTAAATTGACAAGAGGCTCGGGTACTTTATTGTTACAAAATTTCAAGGTTTTATGACGCTCTAGTAAAAAGTTACAAGCATTTGTATGTTGCAAACTTTGATAGGTGTAATACGTACCGTATAGTATTTAGGGCCATTTGAAGTTTTATCAGTGTTTGATTTGGGACTCAAAGGTAGCATAGCTTTAAGCGATTGCTTAAATTGACAAGAGGCTCGAGCACTTTATTGTTACAAAATTTCAAGGTTTTATGACGCTCCAGTAAAAAGTTACAAGCATTTGTATGTTGCAAACTTTGATAGGTGTAGGACGTACCGTATAGAAGTTAGGGCCATTTGAAGTTTTATCAGAGTGTTTGATTTGGGACTCAAGGGTAGCATAGCTTTGAGCGATAACTTAAATTGAGAAGAGGCTCCAGTACTTTATTGTTACTAAATTTCAAGGTTTTATGACGCTGCAGTAAAAAGTTACAAGCATTTGTATGTTGCAAACTTTGATAGGTGTAGGACGCACTGTATAGAAGTTAGGGCCATTTGAAGTTTTATCAGTGTTTGATTTGGGACTCAAGGGTAGCATAGCTTTGAGCGATAGCTTAAATTGACAAGAGGCTTGAGTACTTTATTGTTACAAAATTTCAAGGTTTTATGACGCTCCAGTAAAAAGTTACAAGCATTTGTATGTTGCAAACTTTGATAGGTGTAGGACGTACCGTATAGAAGTTATGGCCATTTGAAGTTTTATCAGTGTTTTATTTGGGACTCAAGGGTTGCATAGCTTTGAGCGATAACTTAAATTGACAAGAGGCTCGAGTACTTTAGTGTTACTAAATTTCAAGGTTTTATGACGCTCCAGTAAAAAGTTACAAGCATTTGTATGTTGCAAACTTTTAAAGGTGTAGGATGCACCGTATAGAAGTTAGGGCCATTTGAAATTTTATTAGTGTTTGATTTGGAACTGAAGGGTAGCATAGCTTTGAGCGATAGCTTAAATTGACAAGAGGCTCGAGTACTTTATTGTTACAAAATTGCAAGGTTTTATGACGCTCCAGTAAAAAGTTACAAGCATTTGTATGTTGCAAACTTTGATAGGTGTAGGACAAACCGTATAGAAGTTAGGGCCATTTGAAGTTTTATCAGTGTTTGATTTGGGACTCAAGGGTAGGATAGCTTTGAGCGATAGCTTAAATTGACAAGAGGCTCGAGTACTTTATGGTTACAAAATTTCAAGGTTTTATGACGCTCCAGTAAAAAGTTACAAGCATTTGTATGTTGCAAACTTTGATAGGTGTAGGACGTACCGTATAGAAGTTATGGCCATTTGAAGTTTTATCAGTGTTTTATTTGGGACTCAAGGGTTGCATAGCTTTGAGCGATAACTTAAATTGACAAGAGGCTCGAGTACTTTAGTGTTACTAAATTTCAAGGTTTTATGACGCTCCAGTAAAAAGTTACAACCATTTGTATGTTGCAAACTTTTAAAGGTGTAGGATGCACCGTATAGAAGTTAGGGCCATTTGAAATTTTATTAGTGTTTGATTTGGAACTGAAGGGTAGCATAGCTTTGAGCGATAGCTTAAATTGACAAGAGGCTCGAGTACTTTATTGTTACAAAATTGCAAGGTTTTATGACGCTCCAGTAAAAAGTTACAAGCATTTGTATGTTGCAAACTTTGATAGGTGTAGGACGCACCGTATAAAAGTCAGGGCCATTTGAAGCTTTATCAGTGTTTGATTTTGGACACAAGGGTAGCATAGCTTTGAGCGATAGCTTAAATTGACAAGAGGCTTGAGTACTTTATTGTTACAAAATTTCAAGGTTTTATGACGCTCTAGTAAAAAGTTACAAGCATTTGTATGTTGCAAACTTTGATAAGTGTAGGACGTACCGTATAGAAGTTAGGGCCATTTGAAGTTTTACCAGGGTTTGATTTGGGACTCAAGGGTAGCATAGCTTTGAGCGATAGCTTAAATTAACAAGAGGCTCGAGTACTTTATTGTTAAAAAATTTCATGGTTTTATGACGCTCCACTAAAAAGTTGCCAGTATTTGTATGTTGCACACTTTGATAGCTGTAGGACGTACCGTATAGAAGTCAGGGCCATTTGAAGCTTTATCAGTGTTTGATTTGGGATTCAAGGGAAGCATAGCTTTGAGCGATAGCTTAAATTGACAAGAGGCTCGGGTACTTTATTGTTACAAAATTTCAAGGTTTTATGACGCTCTAGTAAAAAGTTACAAGCATTTGTATGTTGCAAACTTTGATAGGTGTAATACGTACCGTATAGTATTTAGGGCCATTTGAAGTTTTATCAGTGTTTGATTTGGGACTCAAAGGTAGCATAGCTTTAAGCGATTGCTTAAATTGACAAGAGGCTCGAGCACTTTATTGTTACAAAATTTCAAGGTTTTATGACGCTCCAGTAAAAAGTTACAAGCATTTGTATGTTGCAAACTTTGATAGGTGTAGGACGTACCGTATAGAAGTTAGGGCCATTTGAAGTTTTATCAGAGTGTTTGATTTGGGACTCAAGGGTAGCATAGCTTTGAGCGATAACTTAAATTGAGAAGAGGCTCCAGTACTTTATTGTTACTAAATTTCAAGGTTTTATGACGCTGCAGTAAAAAGTTACAAGCATTTGTATGTTGCAAACTTTGATAGGTGTAGGACGCACCGTATAGAAGTTAGGGCCATTTGAAGTTTTATCAGTGTTTGATTTGGGACTCAAGGGTAGCATAGCTTTGAGCGATAGCTTAAATTGACAAGAGGCTTGAGTACTTTATTGTTACAAAATTTCAAGGTTTTATGACGCTCTAGTAAAAAGTTACAAGCATTTGTATGTTGCAAACTTTGATAAGTGTAGGACGTACCGTATAGAAGTTAGGGCCATTTGAAGTTTTACCAGTGTTTGATTTGGGACCCAAGGGTAGCATAGCTTTGAGCGATAGCTTAAATTAACAAGAGGCTCGAGTACTTTATTGTTAAAAAATTTAAAGGTTTTATGACGCTCCACTAAAAAGTTGCAAGTATTTGTATGTTGCACACTTTGATAGCTGTAGGACGTACCGTATAGAAGTCAGGGCCATTTGAAGCTTTATCAGTGTTTGATTTGGGACTCAAGGGAAGCATAGCTTTGAGCGATAGCTTAAATGGACAAGAGGCTCGGGTACTTTATTGTTACAAAATTTCAAGGTTTTATGACGCTCTAGTAAAAAGTTACAAGCATTTGTATGTTGCAAACTTTGATAGGTGTAGGACGTACCGTATAGAAGTTAGGGCCATTTGAAGTTTTATCAGTGTTTGATTTGGGACTCAAGTTTAGCGTAGCTTTGAGCGATAACTTAAATTGGCAAGAGGCTCGAATACTTTATTGTTACTAAATTGCAAGGTCTTATGACGCTCCAGTAAAAAGTTACAAGCATTTGTATGTTGCAAACTTTGATAGGTGTAGGACGCACCGTATAGAAGTTAGGGCCATTTGAAGTTTTATCAGTGTTTGATTTGGGACTCAAGGGTAGCATAGCTTTGAGCGATAACTTAAATTGAGAAGAGGCTCCAGTACTTTATTGTTACTAAATTTCAAGGTTTTATGACGCTGCAGTAAAAAGTTACAAGCATTTGTATGTTGCAAACTTTGATAGGTGTAGGACGCACCGTATAGAAGTTAGGGCCATTTGAAGTTTTATCAGTGTTTGATTTGGGACTCAAGGGTAGCATAGCTTTGAGCGATAGCTTAAATTGACAAGAGGCTCGAGCACTTTATTGTTACAAAATTTCAAGGTTTTATGACGCTCCAGTAAATGTTACAAGCATTTGTATGTTGCAAACTTTGATAGGTGTAGGACGTACCGTATAAAAGTTAGTGCCATTTGAAGTTTTATCAGTGTTCGATTTGCGACTCAAGGGTAGCATAGCTTTGAGCGATAGCTTAAATTGACAAGAGGCTCGAGTACTTTACTGTTACAAAATTTCAAGGTTTTATGACGCTCCAGTAAAAAGTTACAAGCATTTGTATGTTGCAAACTTTGATAGGTGTAGGACGTACCGTATAGAAGTTAGGGCCATTTGAAGTTTTATCAATGTTTGATTTGGGACTCAAGTTTAGCGTAGCTTTGACCGATAACTTAAATTGACAAGAGGCTCGAATACTTTATTGTTACTAAATTGCAAGGTCTGATGACGCTCCAGTAAAAAGTTACAAGCATTTGTATGTTGCAAACTTTGATAGGTGTAGGACGTGCCGTATAGAAGTTAGGGCCATTTGAAGTTTTATCAGTGTTTGATTTGGGACTCTAGGGTAGCATAACTTTGAGCGATAGCTTAAATTGACAAGAGGCTCGAGTACTTTATTGTTACAAAATTTCAAGGTTTTATGACGCTCCAGTAAAAAGTTGCAAGCATTTGTATGTTGCACACTTTGATAGCTGTAGGACGTACCGTATAGAAGTCAGGGCCATTTGAGGCTTTATCAGTGTTTGATTTGGGACTCAAGGGTAGCATAGCTTTGAGCGATAGCTTAAATAGACAAGAGGTTCGGGTACTTTATTGTTACAAAATTTCAAGTTTTTATGACGCTCCAGTAAAAAGTTACAAGCATTTGTATATTGCAAACTTTGATAGGTGTAGGACGTACCATATAGAAGTTAGGGCCATTTGAAGTTTTATCAGTGTTTGATTTGGGACTCAAGGGTAGCATAGCTTTGAGCGATAGCTTAAATTAACAACCGGCTCGAGTACTTTATTGTTACAAAATTTCAAGTTTTTATGACGCTCCAGTAAAAAGTTACAAGCATTTGTATGTTGCAAACTTTGATAAGTGTAGGACGTACCATATATATGTTAGGGCCATTTGAAGTTTTATCAGTGTCCGATTTGGGACTCAAGGGTAGCATAGCTTTGAGCGATAGCTTAAATTGACAATAGGCTCGAGTACTTTACTGTTACAAAATTTCAAGGTTTTATGACGCTCCAGTAAAAAGTTACAAGCATTTGTATGTTGCAAACTTTTAAAGGTGTAGGATGCACCGTATAGAAGTTAGGGCAATTTGAAATTTTATTAGTGTTTGATTTGGGACTGAAGGGTAGCATAGCTTTGAGCGATAGCTTAAATTGACAAGAGGCTCGAGTACTTTATTGTTACAAAATTGCAAGGTTTTATGACGCTCCAGTAAAAAGTTACAAGCATTTGTATGTTGCAAACTTTGATAGGTGTAGGATGCATCGTATAGAAGTTAGGGCCATTTGAAGTTTTATCAGTGTTTGATTTGGGCCTCAAGGGTAGCATTGCTTTGAGCGATATATTAAATTGACAAGAGGCTCGAGTACTTTATTGTTACAAAATTTCAAGGTTTTATGACGCTCCAGTAAAAAGTTGCAAGCATTTGTATGTTGCAAACTTTGATAAGTGTAGGACGTACCGTATAGAAGTTAGGGCCATTTGAAGTTTTACCAAGGTTTGATTTGGGACTCAAGGGTAGCATAGCTTTGAGCGATAGCTTAAATTAACAAGAGGCTCGAGTACTTTATTGTTAAAAAATTTCAAGGTTTTATGACGCTCCACTAAAAAGTTGCAAGTATTTGTATGTTGCACACTTTGATAGCTGTAGGACGTACCGTATAGAAGTCAGGGCCATTTGAAGCTTTATCAGTGTTTGATTTGGGACTCAAGGGAAGCATAGCTATGAGCGATAGCTTAAATTGACAAGAGGCTCGGGTACTTTATTGTTACAAAATTTCAAGGTTTTATGACGCTCTAGTAAAAAGTTACAAGCATTTGTATGTTGCAAACTTTGATAGGTGTAGGACGTACCGTATAGTATTTAGGGCCATTTGAAGTTTTATCAGTGTTTGATTTGGGACTCAAAGGTAGCATAGCTTTAAGCGATTGCTTAAATTGACAAGAGGCTCGAGCACTTTATTGTTACAAAATTTCAAGGTTTTATGACGCTCCAGTAAAAAGTTACAAGCATTTGTATGTTGCAAACTTTGATAGGTGTAGGACGTACCGTATAAAAGTTAGTGCCATTTGAAGTTTTATCATTGTTCGATTTGCGACTCAAGGGTAGCATAGCTTTGAGCGATAGCTTAAATTGACAAGAGGCTCGAGTACTTTACTGTTACAAAATTTCAAGGTTTTATGACGCTCCAGTAAAAAGTTACAAGCATTTGTATGTTGCAAACTTTGATAGGTGTAGGACGTACCGTATAGAAGTTAGGGCCATTTGAAGTTTTATCAGAGTGTTTGATTTGGGACTCAAGGGTAGCATAGCTTTGAGCGATAACTTAAATTGAGAAGAGGCTCCAGTACTTTATTGTTACTAAATTTCAAGGTTTTATGACGCTGCAGTAAAAAGTTACAAACATTTGTATGTTGCAAACTTTGATAGGTGTAGGACGCACCGTATAGAAGTTAGGGCCATTTGAAGTTTTATCAGTGTTTGATTGGGACTCAAGGGTAGAATAGCTTTGAGCAATAACTTAAATTGACAAGAGGCTCGAGTACTTTACTGTTACAAAATTGCAAGGTTTTATGGCGCTCCAGTAAAAGTTACAAATATTTGTATGTTGCAAACTTTGATAGGAGTAGGACGTACCGTATAGAAGTTAGGGCCATTTGAAGTTTTATCAGTGTTTGATTTGGGACTCAAGGGTAGCATAGCTTTGAGCGATAACTTAAATTGAGAAGAGGCTCCAGTACTTTATTGTGACTAAATTTCAAGGTTTTATGACGCTGCAGTAAAAAGTTACAAGCATTTGTATGTTGCAAACTTTGATAGGTGTAGGACGCACCGTATAGAAGTTAGGGCCATTTGAAGTTTTATCAGTGTTTGATTTGGGACTCAAGGGTAGCATAGCTTTGAGCGATAACTTAAATTGACAAGAGGCTCGAGTACTTTACTGTTACAAAATTTCAAGGTTTTATGGCGCTCCAGTAAAAGTTACAAGTATTTGTATGTTGCAAACTTTGATAGGAGTAGGACGTACCGTATAGAAGTTAGGGCCATTTGAAGTTTTATCAGTGTTTGATTTGGGACTCAAGTTTAGCGTAGCTTTGAGCGATAACTTAAATTGACAAGAGGCTCGAATACTTTATTGTTACTAAATTGCAAGGTCTTATGACGCTCCAGTAAAAAGTTACAAGCATTTGTATGTTGCAAACTTTGATAGGTGTAGGACGTGCCGTATAGAAGTTAGGGCCATTTGAAGTTTTATCAGTGTTTGATTTGGGACTCAAGGGTAGCATAGCTTTGAGCGATAGCTTAAATTGACAAGAGGCTCGAGTACTTAATTTTTACAAAATTTCAAGGTTTTATGACGCTCCAGTAAAAAGTTACAAGCATTTGTATGTTGCACACTTTGATAGCTGTAGCACGTACCGTATAGAAGTCAGGGCCATTTGAAGCTTAATCAGTGTTTGATATGGGACTCATGGGTAGCAAAGCTTTGAGCGATAGCTTAAATAGACAAGAGGTTCGGGTACTTTATTGTTACAAAATTTCAAGTTTTTATGACGCTCCAGTAAAAAGTTACAAGCATTTGTATATTGCAAACTTTGATAGGTGTAGGACGTACCGTATAGAAGTTAGGGCCATTTGAAGTTTTATCAGTGTTTGATTTGGGACTCAAGGGTAGCATAGCTTTGAGCGATAGCTTAAATTAACAAGAGGCTCGAGTACTTTATTGTTACAAAATTTCAAGGTTTTATGACGCTCCAGTAAAAAGTTACAAGCATTTGTATGTTGCAAACTTTGATAAGTGTAGGACGTACCATATAGATGTTAGGGCCATTTGAAGTTTTATCAGTGTCCGATTTGGGACTCAAGGGTAGCATAGCTTTGAGCGATAGCTTAAATTGACAAGAGGCTCGAGTACTTTACTGTTACAAAATTTCAAGGTTTTATGACGCTCCAGTAAAAAGTTACAAGCATTTGTATGTTGCAAACTTTTAAAGGTGTAGGATGCACCGTATAGAAGTTAGGGCCATTTGAAATTTTATTAGTGTTTGATTTGGGACTGAAGGGTAGCATAGCTTTGAGCGATAGCTTAAATTGACAAGAGGCTCGATTACTTTATTGTTACAAAATTGCAAGGTTTTATGACGCTCCAGTAAAAAGTTACAAGCATTTGTATGTTGCAAACTTTGATAGGTGTAGGACGCACCATATAGAAGTTAGGGCCATTTGAAGTTTTATCAGTGTTTGATTTGGGACTCAAGGGTAGCATTGCTTTGAGCGATACCTTAAATTGACAAGAGGCTCGAGTACTTTATTGTTACAAAATTTCAAGGTTTTATGACGCTCCAGTAAAAAGTTGCAAGCATTTGTATGTTGCATACTTTGATAGCTGTAGGACGTACCGTATAAAAGTCAGGGCCATTTGAAGCTTTATCAGTGTTTGATTTGGGACTCAAGGGTAGCATAGCTTTGAGCGATAGCTTAAATTGACAAGAGGCTTGAGTACTTTATTGTTACAAAATTTCAAGGTTTTATGACGCTCTAGTAAAAAGTTACAAGCATTTGTATGTTGCAAACTTTGATAAGTGTAGGACGTACCGTATAGAAGTTAGGGCCATTTGAAGTTTTTCCAGTGTTTGATTTGGGACTCAAGGGTAGCATAGCTTTGAGCGATAGCTTAAATTAACAATAGGGTCGAGTACTTTATTGTTACAAAATTTCAAGGTTTTATGACGCTCTAGTAAAAAGTTACAAGCATTTGTATGTTGCAAACTTTGATAGGTGTAGGACGTACCGTATAGTATTTAGGGCCATTTGAAGTTTTATCAGTGTTTGATTTGGGACTCAAAGGTAGCATAGCTTTAAGCGATTGCTTAAATTGACAAGAGGCTCGAGCACTTTATTGTTACAAAATTTCAAGGTTTTATGACGCTCCAGTAAAAAGTTACAAGCATTTGTATGTTGCAAACTTTGATAGGTGTAGGACGTACCGTATAGAAGTTAGGGCCATTTGAAGTTTTATCAGTGTTTGATTTGGGACTCAAGTTTAGCGTAGCTTTGAGCGATAACTTAAATTGACAAGAGGCTCGAATACTTTATTGTTACTAAATTGCAAGGTCTTATGACGCTCCAGTAAAAAGTTACAAGCATTTGTATGTTGCAAACTTTGATAGGTGTAGGACGTGCCGTATAGAAGTTAGGGCCATTTGAAGTTTTATCAGTGTTTGATTTGGGACTCAAGGGTAGCATAGCTTTGAGCGATAGCTTAAATTAACAATAGGGTCGAGTACTTTATTGTTACAAAATTTCAAGGTTTTATGACGCTCTAGTAAAAAGTTACAAGCATTTGTATGTTGCAAACTTTGATAGGTGTAGGACGTACCGTATAGTATTTAGGGCCATTTGAAGTTTTATCAGTGTTTGATTTGGGACTCAAAGGTAGCATAGCTTTAAGCGATTGCTTAAATTGACAAGAGGCTCGAGCACTTTATTGTTACAAAATTTCAAGGTTTTATGACGCTCCAGTAAAAAGTTACAAGCATTTGTATGTTGCAAACTTTGATAGGTGTAGGACGTACCGTATAGAAGTTAGGGCCATTTGAAGTTTTATCAGTGTTTGATTTGGGACTCAAGTTTAGCGTAGCTTTGAGCGATAACTTAAATTGACAAGAGGCTCGAATACTTTATTGTTACTAAATTGCAAGGTCTTATGACGCTCCAGTAAAAAGTTACAAGCATTTGTATGTTGCAAACTTTGATAGGTGTAGGACGTGCCGTATAGAAGTTAGGGCCATTTGAAGTTTTATCAGTGTTTGATTTGGGACTCAAGGGTAGCATAGCTTTGAGCGATAGCTTAAATTAACAAGAGGCTCGAGTACTTTATTGTTACAAAATTTCAAGGTTTTATGACGCTCCAGTAAAAAGTTACAAGCATTTGTATGTTGCAAACTTTGATAAGTGTAGGACGTACCATATAGATGTTAGGGCCATTTGAAGTTTTATCAGTGTCCGATTTGGGACTCAAAGGTAGCATAGCTTTGAGCGATAGCTTAAATTGACAAGAGGCTCGAGTACTTTACTGTTACAAAATTTCAAGGTTTTATGACGCTCCAGTAAAAAGTTACAAGCATTTGTATGTTGCAAATTTTTAAATGTGTAGGATGCACCGTATAGAAGTTAGGGCCATTTGAAGTTTTATCAGTGTTTGATTTGGGACGCAAAGGTAGCAGAGTTTTAGCGATTTCTTAAATTGACAAGAGGCTCGAGTACTTTATTGTTACAAAATTTCAAGGTTTTATGACGCTCCAGTAAAAAGTTACAAGCATTTGTATGTTGCAAACTTTGATAGGTGTAGGACGTACCGTATAGCAGTTAGGGCCATTTGAAGTTTTATCAGTGTTCGATTTGGGACTCAAGGGTAGCATAGCTTTGAGCGATAGCTTAAATTGACAAGAGGCTCGAGTACTTTATTGTTACAAAATTTCAAGGTTTTATGACGCTCCAGTAAAAAGTTGCAAGCATTTGTATGTTGCAAACTTTGATAGGTGTAGGACATACCGTATAGAAGTCAGGGCCATTTGAAGTTTTATCAGTGTTCGATTTGGGACTCAAGGGTAGCATAGTTTTGAGCGATAGCTTAAATTGACAAGAGGCTCGAATACTTTACTGTCACAAAATTTCAAGGTTTTATGACGCTAAAGTAAAAAGATACAAGCATTTGTATGTTGCAAACTTTGATAGGTGTAGGACGTACCGTATAGAAGTTAGGGCCATTTGAAGTTTTATCAGTGTTTGATTTGGGACTCAAGGGTAGCATGGCTTTGAGCGATAACTTAAATTGACAAGAGGCTCGAGTACTTTATTGTTACAAAATTTCAAGGTTTTATGACGCTCCAGTAAAAAGTTACAAGCATTTGTTGCAAATTTTGATAGGTGTAGGACGCACCGTATAGAAGTTAGAGCCATTTGAAGTTTTATCAGTGTTTGATTTGGGACTCAAGGGTAGCATATCTTTGAGCGATAGCTTAAATTGACAAGAGGCTCGAGTACTTTATTGTTACAAAATTGCAAGGTTTTATGACGCTCCAGTAAAAAGTTACAAGCATTTATATGTTGCAAACTTTGATAGGTGTAGGACGTGCCCTATAGAAGTTAGGGCCATTTGAAGTTTTATCAGTGTTTGATTTGGGACTGAAGGGTAGCATAGCTCTGAGCGATAGCTTAAATTGACAAGAGGCTCGATTACTTTATTGTTACAAAATTTCAAGGTTTTATGACGCTCCAGTAAAAAGTTGCAAGCATTTGTATGTTGCACACTTTGATAGCTGTAGGACGTACCGTATAGAAGTCAGGGCCATTTGAAGCTTTATCAGTGTTTGATTTAGGACTCAAAGATAGCATAGCTTTGAGCGATAGCTTAAATTGACAAGAGGCTCGGGTACTTTATTGTTACAAAATTTCAAGGTTTTATGACGCTCCAGTAAAAAGTTGCAAGCATTTGTATGTTGCACACTTTGATAGCTGTAGGACGTACCGTATAGAAGTCAGGGCCATTTGAAGCTTTATCAGTGTTTGATTTGGGACTCAAGGGTAGCATAGCTTTGAGCGATAGCTTAAATAGACAAGAGGCTCGGGTACTTTATTGTTACAAAATTTCAAGTTTTTATGACGCTCCAGTAAAAAGTTACAAGCATTTGTATATTGCAAACTTTGATAGGTGTAGGACTACCGTATAGAAGTTAGGGCCATCTGAAGTTTTATCCGTGTTTGATTTGGGACTCAAGGGTAGCATAGCTTTGAGCGATAGCTTAAATTAACAAGAGGCTCGAGTACTTTATTGTTACAAAATTTCAAGGTTTTATGACGCTCCAGTAAAAAGTTACAAGCATTTGTATGTTGCAAACTTTGATAAGTGTAGGACGTACCGTATAGAAGTTAGGGCCATTTGAAGTTTTATCAGTGTCCGATTTGGGACTCAAGGGTATCATAGCTTTGAGCGATAGCTTAAATTGACAAGAGTCTCGAGTACTTTACTGTTACAAAATTTCAAGGTTTTATGACGCTCCAGTAAAAAGTTACAAGCATTTGTATGTTGCAAACTTTGATAGATGTAGGATGCACCGTATAGAAGTTAGGGCCATTTGAAATTTATCAGTGTTTGATTTGGGACTCAAAGGTAGCATAGCTTTAAGCGATTGCTTAAATTGACAAGAGGCTCGAGTACTTTATTGTTACAAAATTTCAAGGTTTTATGACGCTCCAGTAAAAAGTTACAAAAATTTGTATGTTACAAACTTTGATAGGTGTAGGGCGTACCGTATAGCAGTTAGGGCCATTTGAAGTTTTATCAGTGTTCGATTTGGGACTCAAGGGTAGCATAGCTTTGAGCGATAGCTTAAATTGACAAGAGGCTCGAGTACTTTACTGTCACAAAATTTCAAGGTTTTATGACGCTCCAGTAAAAAGTTGCAAGCATTTGTATGTTGCAAACTTTGATAGGTGTAGGACATACCGTATAGAAGTCAGGGCCATTTGAAGCTTTATCAGTGTTTGATTTGGGACTCAAGGGTAGCATAGCTTTGAGCAATAGCTTAAATTGACAAGAGGCTCGGGTACTTTATTGTTACAAAATTTCAAGGCTTTATGACGCTCTAGTAAAAACTTACAAGCATTCGTATGTTGCAAACTTTGATAGGTGTAGGACATACCGTATAGAAGGTAGGGCCATTTGAAGTTTTATCAGTGTCCGATTTGGGACTCAAGGGTAGCATAGCTTTGAGCGATAGCTTAAATTGACAAGAGGCTCGAGTACTTTACTGTTACAAAATTTCAAGGTTTTATGACGCTCCAGTAAAAAGTTACAAGCATTTGTATGTTGCAAACTTTCATAGGTGTAGGACGTACCGTATGGAAGTTAGGGCCATTTGAAGTTTTATCAGTGTTTGATTTGGGACTCAAGGATAGCATAGCTTTGAGCGATAGCTTAAATTAACAAGAGGCTCGAGTACTTTATTGTTACAAAATTTCAAGGTTTTATGACGCTCCAGTAAAAAGTTACAAGCATGTTGCAAACTTTGATAGGTGTAGGACGTACCGTATAGCAGTTAGGGCCATTTGAAGTTTTATCAGTGTTCGATTTGGGACTCAAGGGTAGCATAGTTTTGAGCGATAGCTTAAATTGACAAGAGGCTCGAATACTTTACTGTCACAAAATTTCAAGGTTTTATGACGCTAAAGTAAAAAGATACAAGCATTTGTATGTTGCAAACTTTGATAGGTGTAGGACGTACCGGTAAAAAGTTGCAAGCATTTGTATGTTGCACACTTTGATAGCTGTAGGACGTACCGTATAGAAGTCAGGGCCATTTGAAGCTTTATCAGTGTTTGATTTGGGACTCAAGGGTAGCATAGCTTTGAGCGATAGCTTAAATAGACAAGAGGCTCGGGTACTTTATTGTTACAAAATTTCAAGTTTTTATGACGCTCCAGTAAAAAGTTACAAGCATTTGTATATTGCAAACTTTGATAGGTGTAGGACTACCGTATAGAAGTTAGGGCCATTTGAAGTTTTATCAGTGTTCGATTTGGGACTCAAGGGTAGCATAGTTTTGAGCGATAGCTTAAATTGACAAGAGGCTCGAATACTTTACTGTCACAAAATTTCAAGGTTTTATGACGCTAAAGTAAAAAGATACAAGCATTTGTATGTTGCAAACTTTGATAGGTGTAGGACGTACCGTATAGAAGTTAGGGCCATTTGAAGTTTTATCAGTGTTTGATTTGGGACTCAAGGGTAGCATGGCTTTGAGCGATAACTTAAATTGACAAGAGGCTCGAGTACTTTATTGTTACAAAATTTCAAGGTTTTATGACGCTCCAGTAAAAAGTTACAAGCATTTGTTGCAAATTTTGATAGGTGTAGGACGCACCGTATAGAAGTTAGAGCCATTTGAAGTTTTGTCAGTGTTTGATTTGGGAATCAAGGGTAGCATATCTTTGAGCGATAGCTTAAATTGACAAGAGGCTCGAGTACTTTATTGTTACAAAATTGCAAGGTTTTATGACGCTCCAGTAAAAAGTTACAAGCATTTATATGTTGCAAACTTTGATAGGTGTAGGACGTACCCTATAGAAGTTAGGGCCATTTGAAGTTTTATCAGTGTTTGATTTGGGACTGAAGGGTAGCATAGCTCTGAGCGATAGCTTAAATTGACAAGAGGCTCGATTACTTTATTGTTACAAAATTTCAAGGTTTTATGACGCTCCAGTAAAAAGTTGCAAGCATTTGTATGTTGCACACTTTGATAGCTGTAGGACGTACCGTATAGAAGTCAGGGCCATTTGAAGCTTTATCAGTGTTTGATTTAGGACTCAAGGATAGCATAGCTTTGAGCGATAGCTTAAATTGACAAGAGGCTCGGGTACTTTATTGTTACTATATTTCAAGGTTTTATGACGCTCCAGTAAAAAGTTGCAAGCATTTGTATGTTGCACACTTTGATAGCTGTAGGACGTGCCGTATAGAAGTCAGGGCCATTTGAAGCTTTATCAGTGTTTGATTTGGGACTCAAGGGTAGCATAGCTTTGAGCGATAGCTTAAATAGACAAGAGGCTCGGGTACTTTATTGTTACAAAATTTCAAGTTTTTATGACGCTCCAGTAAAAAGTTACAAGCATTTGTATATTGCAAACTTTGATAGGTGTAGGACTACCGTATAGAAGTTAGGGCCATTTGAAGTTTTATCCGTGTTTGATTTGGGACTCAAGGGTAGCATAGCTTTGAGCGATAGCTTAAATTAACAAGAGGCTCGAGTACTTTATTGTTACAAAATTTCAAGGTTTTATGACGCTCCAGTAAAAAGTTACAAGCATTTGTATGTTGCAAACTTTGATAAGTGTAGGACGTACCGTATAGAAGTTAGGGCCATTTGAAGTTTTATCAGTGTCCGATTTGGGACTCAAGGGTATCATAGCTTTGAGCGATAGCTTAAATTGACAAGAGTCTCGAGTACTTTACTGTTACAAAATTTCAAGGTTTTATGACGCTCCAGTAAAAAGTTACAAGCATTTGTATGTTGCAAACTTTGATAGATGTAGGATGCACCGTATAGAAGTTAGGGCCATTTGAAATTTATCAGTGTTTGATTTGGGACTCAAAGGTAGCATAGCTTTAAGCGATTGCTTAAATTGACAAGAGGCTCGAGTACTTTATTGTTACAAAATTTCAAGGTTTTATGACGCTCCAGTAAAAAGTTACAAGAATTTGTATGTTACAAACTTTGATAGGTGTAGGGCGTACCGTATAGCAGTTAGGGCCATTTGAAGTTTTATCAGTGTTCGATTTGGGACTCAAGGGTAGCATAGCTTTGAGCGATAGCTTAAATTGACAAGAGGCTCGAGTACTTTACTGTCACAAAATTTCAAGGTTTTATGACGCTCCAGTAAAAAGTTACAAGCATGTTGCAAACTTTGATAGGTGTAGGACGTACCGTATAGCAGTTAGGGCCATTTGAAGTTTTATCAGTGTTCGATTTGGGACTCAAGGGTAGCATAGTTTTGAGCGATAGCTTAAATTGACAAGAGGCTCGAATACTTTACTGTCACAAAATTTCAAGGTTTTATGACGCTAAACTAAAAAGATACAAGCATTTGTATGTTGCAAACTTTGATAGGTGTAGGACGTACCGGTAAAAAGTTGCAAGCATTTGTATGTTGCAAACTTTGATAGGTGTAGGACATACCGTATAGAAGTCAGGGCCATTTGAAGCTTTATCAGTGTTTGATTTGGGACTCAAGGGTAGCATAGCTTTGAGCGATAGCTTAAATTGACAAGAGGCTTGGGTACTTTATTGTTACAAAATTTCAAGGCTTTATGACGCTCTAGTAAAAACTTACAAGCATTCGTATGTTGCAAACTTTGATAGGTGTAGGACATACCGTATAGAAGTTAGGGCCATTTGAAGTTTTATCAGTGTCCGATTTGGGACTCAAGGGTAGCATAGCTTTGAGCGATAGCTTAAATTGACAAGAGGCTCGAGTACTTTACTGTTACAAAATTTCAAGGTTTTATGACGCTCCAGTAAAAAGTTACAAGCATTTGTATGTTGCAAACTTTCATAGGTGTAGGACGTACCGTATGGAAGTTAGGGCCATTTGAAGTTTTATCAGTGTTTGATTTGGGACTCAAGGGTAGCATAGCTTTGAGCGATAGCTTAAATTAACAAGAGGCTCGAGTACTTTATTGTTACAAAATTTCAAGGTTTTATGACGCTCCAGTAAAAAGTTACAAGCATGTTGCAAACTTTGATAGGTGTAGGACGTACCGTATAGCAGTTAGGGCCATTTGAAGTTTTATCAGTGTTCGATTTGGGACTCAAGGGTAGCATAGTTTTGAGCGATAGCTTAAATTGACAAGAGGCTCGAATACTTTACTGTCACAAAATTTCAAGGTTTTATGACGCTAAAGTAAAAAGATACAAGCATTTGTATGTTGCAAACTTTGATAGGTGTAGGACGTACCGGTAAAAAGTTGCAAGCATTTGTATGTTGCACACTTTGATAGCTGTAGGACGTACCGTATAGAAGTCAGGGCCATTTGAAGCTTTATCAGTGTTTGATTTGGGACTCAAGGGTAGCATAGCTTTGAGCGATAGCTTAAATAGACAAGAGGCTCGGGTACTTTATTGTTACAAAATTTCAAGTTTTTATGACGCTCCAGTAAAAAGTTACAAGCATTTGTATATTGCAAACTTTGATAGGTGTAGGACTACCGTATAGAAGTTAGGGCCATTTGAAGTTTTATCAGTGTTTGATTTGGGACTCAAGGGTAGCATATCTTTGAGCGATAGCTTAAATTGACAAGAGGCTCGAGTACTTTATTGTTACAAAATTGCAAGGTTTTATGACGCTCCAGTAAAAAGTTACAAGCATTTATATGTTGCAAACTTTGATAGGTGTAGGACGTACCCTATAGAAGTTAGGGCCATTTGAAGTTTTATCAGTGTTTGATTTGGGACTGAAGGGTAGCATAGCTCTGAGCGATAGCTTAAATTGACAAGAGGCTCGATTACTTTATTGTTACAAAATTTCAAGGTTTTATGACGCTCCAGTAAAAAGTTGCAAGCATTTGTATGTTGCACACTTTGATAGCTGTAGGACGTACCGTATAGAAGTCAGGGCCATTTGAAGCTTTATCAGTGTTTGATTTGGGACTCAAGGGTAGCATAGCTTTGAGCGATAGCTTAAATAGACAAGAGGCTCGGGTACTTTATTGTTACAAAATTTCAAGTTTTTATGACGCTCCAGTAAAAAGTTACAAGCATTTGTATATTGCAAACTTTGATAGGTGTAGGACTACCGTATAGAAGTTAGGGCCATTTGAAGTTTTATCCGTGTTTGATTTGGGACTCAAGGGTAGCATAGCTTTGAGCGATAGCTTAAATTAACAAGAGGCTCGAGTACTTTATTGTTACAAAATTTCAAGGTTTTATGACGCTCCAGTAAAAAGTTACAAGCATTTGTATGTTGCAAACTTTGATAAGTGTAGGACGTACCGTATAGAAGTTAGGGCCATTTGAAGTTTTATCAGTGTCCGATTTGGGACTCAAGGGTAGCATAGCTTTGAGCGATAGCTTAAATTGACAAGAGTCTCGAGTACTTTACTGTTACAAAATTTCAAGGTTTTATGACGCTCCAGTAAAAAGTTACAAGCATTTGTATGTTGCAAACTTTGATAGATGTAGGATGCACCGTATAGAAGTTAGGGCCATTTGAAATTTATCAGTGTTTGATTTGGGACTCAAAGGTAGCATAGCTTTAAGCGATTGCTTAAATTGACAAGAGGCTCGAGTACTTTATTGTTACAAAATTTCAAGGTTTTATGACGCTCCAGTAAAAAGTTACAAGAATTTGTATGTTACAAACTTTGATAGGTGTAGGGCGTACCGTATAGCAGTTAGGGCCATTTGAAGTTTTATCAGTGTTCGATTTGGGACTCAAGGGTAGCATAGCTTTGAGCGATAGCTTAAATTGACAAGAGGCTCGAATACTTTACTGTCACAAAATTTCAAGGTTTTATGACGCTAAAGTAAAAAGATACAAGCATTTGTATGTTGCAAACTTTGATAGGTGTAGGACGTACCGGTAAAAAGTTGCAAGCATTTGTATGTTGCACACTTTGATAGCTGTAGGACGTACCGTATAGAAGTCAGGGCCATTTGAAGCTTTATCAGTGTTTGATTTGGGACTCAAGGGTAGCATAGCTTTGAGCGATAGCTTAAATAGACAAGAGGCTCGGGTACTTTATTGTTACAAAATTTCAAGTTTTTATGACGCTCCAGTAAAAAGTTACAAGCATTTGTATATTGCAAACTTTGATAGGTGTAGGACTACCGTATAGAAGTTAGGGCCATTTGAAGTTTTATCAGTGTTCGATTTGGGACTCAAGGGTAGCATAGTTTTGAGCGATAGCTTAAATTGACAAGAGGCTCGAATACTTTACTGTCACAAAATTTCAAGGTTTTATGACGCTAAAGTAAAAAGATACAAGCATTTGTATGTTGCAAACTTTGATAGGTGTAGGACGTACCGTATAGAAGTTAGGGCCATTTGAAGTTTTATCAGTGTTTGATTTGGGACTCAAGGGTAGCATGGCTTTGAGCGATAACTTAAATTGACAAGAGGCTCGAGTACTTTATTGTTACAAAATTTCAAGGTTTTATGACGCTCCAGTAAAAAGTTACAAGCATTTGTTGCAAATTTTGATAGGTGTAGGACGCACCGTATAGAAGTTAGAGCCATTTGAAGTTTTGTCAGTGTTTGATTTGGGACTCAAGGGTAGCATATCTTTGAGCGATAGCTTAAATTGACAAGAGGCTCGAGTACTTTATTGTTACAAAATTGCAAGGTTTTATGACGCTCCAGTAAAAAGTTACAAGCATTTATATGTTGCAAACTTTGATAGGTGTAGGACGTACCCTATAGAAGTTAGGGCCATTTGATGTTTTATCAGTGTTTGATTTGGGACTGAAGGGTAGCATAGCTCTGAGCGATAGCTTAAATTGACAAGAGGCTCGATTACTTTATTGTTACAAAATTTCAAGGTTTTATGACGCTCCAGTAAAAAGTTGCAAGCATTTGTATGTTGCACACTTTGATAGCTGTAGGACGTACCGTATAGAAGTCAGGGCCATTTGAAGCTTTATCAGTGTTTGATTTAGGACTCAAGGATAGCATAGCTTTGAGCGATAGCTTAAATTGACAAGAGGCTCGGGTACTTTATTGTTACAAAATTTCAAGGTTTTATGACGCTCCAGTAAAAAGTTGCAAGCATTTGTATGTTGCACACTTTGATAGCTGTAGGACCTACCGTATAGAAGTCAGGGCCATTTGAAGCTTTATCAGTGTTTGATTTGGGACTCAAGGGTAGCATAGCTTTGAGCGATAGCTTAAATAGACAAGAGGCTCGGGTACTTTATTGTTACAAAATTTCAAGTTTTTATGACGCTCCAGTAAAAAGTTACAAGCATTTGTATATTGCAAACTTTGATAGGTGTAGGACTACCGTATAGAAGTTAGGGCCATTTGAAGTTTTATCCGTGTTTGATTTGGGACTCAAGGGTAGCATAGCTTTGAGCGATAGCTTAAATTAACAAGAGGCTCGAGTACTTTATTGTTACAAAATTTCAAGGTTTTATGACGCTCCAGTAAAAAGTTGCAAGCATTTGTATGTTGCAAACTTTGATAGGTGTAGGACATACCGTATAGAAGTCAGGGCCATTTGAAGTTTTATCAGTGTTTGATTTGGGACTCAATGGTAGCATAGCTTTGAGCGATAGCTTAATTTGACAAGAGGCTCGGGTACTTTATTGTTACAAAATTTCAAGGCTTTATGACGCTCTAGTAAAAACTTACAAGCATTCGTATGTTGCAAACTTTGATAGGTGTAGGACATACCGTATAAAAGTTAGGGCCATTTGAAGTTTTATCAGTGTCCGATTTGGGACTCAAGGGTAGCATAGCTTTGAGCGATAGCTTAAATTGACAAGAGGCTCGAGTACTTTACTGTTACAAAATTTCAAGGTTTTATGACGCTCCAGTAAAAAGTTACAAGCATTTGTATGTTGCAAACTTTCATAGGTGTAGGACGTACCGTATGGAAGTTAGGGCCATTTGAAGTTTTATCAGTGTTTGATTTGGGACTCAAGGGTAGCATAGCTTTGAGCGATAGCTTAAATTAACAAGAGGCTCGAGTACTTTATTGTTACAAAATTTCAAGGTTTTATGACGCTCCAGTAAAAAGTTACAAGCATGTTGCAAACTTTGATAGGTGTAGGACGTACCGTATAGCAGTTAGGGCCATTTGAAGTTTTATCAGTGTTCGATTTGGGACTCAAGGGTAGCATAGTTTTGAGCGATAGCTTAAATTGACAAGAGGCTCGAATACTTTACTGTCACAAAATTTCAAGGTTTTATGACGCTAAAGTAAAAAGATACAAGCATTTGTATGTTGCAAACTTTGATAGGTGTAGGACGTACCGGTAAAAAGTTGCAAGCATTTGTATGTTGCACACTTTGATAGCTGTAGGACGTACCGTATAGAAGTCAGGGCCATTTGAAGCTTTATCAGTGTTTGATTTGGGACTCAAGGGTAGCATAGCTTTGAGCGATAGCTTAAATAGACAAGAGGCTCGGGTACTTTATTGTTACAAAATTTCAAGTTTTTATGACGCTCCAGTAAAAAGTTACAAGCATTTGTATATTGCAAACTTTGATAGGTGTAGGACTACCGTATAGAAGTTAGGGCCATTTGAAGTTTTATCAGTGTTTGATTTGGGACTCAAGGGTAGCATATCTTTGAGCGATAGCTTAAATTGACAAGAGGCTCGAGTACTTTATTGTTACAAAATTGCAAGGTTTTATGACACTCCAGTAAAAAGTTACAAGCATTTATATGTTGCAAACTTTGATAGGTGTAGGACGTACCCTATAGAAGTTAGGGCCATTTGAAGTTTTATCAGTGTTTGATTTGGGACTGAAGGGTAGCATAGCTCTGAGCGATAGCTTAAATTGACAAGAGGCTCGATTACTTTATTGTTACAAAATTTCAAGGTTTTATGACGCTCCAGTAAAAAGTTGCAAGCATTTGTATGTTGCACACTTTGATAGCTGTAGGACGTACCGTATAGAAGTCAGGGCCATTTGAAGCTTTATCAGTGTTTGATTTAGGACTCAAGGATAGCATAGCTTTGAGCGATAGCTTAAATTGACAAGAGGCTCGGGTACTTTATTGTTACAAAATTTCAAGGTTTTTTGACGCTCCAGTAAAAAGTTGCAAGCATTTGTATGTTGCACACTTTGATAGCTGTAGGACGTACCGTATAGAAGTCAGGGCCATTTGAAGCTTTATCAGTGTTTGATTTGGGACTCAAGGGTAGCATAGCTTTGAGCGATAGCTTAAATAGACAAGAGGCTCGGGTACTTTATTGTTACAAAATTTCAAGTTTTTATGACGCTCCAGTAAAAAGTTACAAGCATTTGTATATTGCAAACTTTGATAGGTGTAGGACTACCGTATAGAAGTTAGGGCCATTTGAAGTTTTATCCGTGTTTGATTTGGGACTCAAGGGTAGCATAGCTTTGAGCGATAGCTTAAATTAACAAGAGGCTCGAGTACTTTATTGTTACAAAATTTCAAGGTTTTATGACGCTCCAGTAAAAAGTTACAAGCATTTGTATGTTGCAAACTTTGATAAGTGTAGGACGTACCGTATAGAAGTTAGGGCCATTTGAAGTTTTATCAGTGTCCGATTTGGGACTCAAGGGTAGCATAGCTTTGAGCGATAGCTTAAATTGACAAGAGTCTCGAGTACTTTACTGTTACAAAATTTCAAGGTTTTATGACGCTCCAGTAAAAAGTTACAAGCATTTGTATGTTGCAAACTTTGATAGATGTAGGATGCACCGTATAGAAGTTAGGGCCATTTGAAATTTATCAGTGTTTGATTTGGGACTCATAGCTTTAAGCGATTGCTTAAATTGACAAGAGGCTCGAGTACTTTATTGTTACAAAATTTCAAGGTTTTATGACGCTCCAGTAAAAAGTTACAAGAATTTGTATGTTACAAACTTTGATAGGTGTAGGGCGTACCGTATAGCAGTTAAAGCCATTTGAAGTTTTATCAGTGTTCGATTTGGGACTCAAGGGTAGCATAGCTTTGAGCGATAGCTTAAATTGACAAGAAGCTCAAGTACTTTACTGTCACAAAATTTCAAGGTTTTATGACGCTCCAGTAAAAAGTTACAAGCATTTGTATGTTGCAAACTTTGAGAGGTGTAGGACGTACCGTATAGAAGTTAGGGCCATTTGAAGTTTTATCAGTGTTTGATTTGGGACTCAAGGGTAGCATGGCTTTGAGCGATAACTTAAATTGACAAGAGGCTCGAGTACTTTATTGTTACAAAATTTCAAGGTTTTATGACGCTCCATTAAAAAGTTACAAGCATTTGTATGTTGCAAACTTTCATAGGTATAGGACGCACCGTATAAAAGTTAGGGCCATTTGAAGTTTTATCAGTGTTTGATTTGGAACTCAAGGGTAGCATAGCTTTGAGCGATAGCTTAAATTGACAAGAGGCTCGAGTACTTTATTGTTACAAAATTTCATGGTTTTATGACGCTCCAGTAAAAAGTTACAAGCATTTATATGTTGCAAACTTTGATAGGTGTAGGACGTACCGTATAGAAGTTAGGGCCATTTGAAGTTTTATCAGTGTTTGATTTGGGACTGAAGGGTAGCATAGCTCTAAGCGATAGCTTAAATTGACAAGAGGCTCGATTACTTTATTGTTACAAAATTTCAAGGTTTTATGACGCTCCAGTAAAAAGTTACAAGCAAATGTATGCTGCAAACTTTGACAGGTGTAGGACGTACCGTATAGAAGTTAGGGCCATTTGAAGTTTTATCAGTGTTCGATTGGGGACTCAAGGGTAGCATAGCTTTGAGCGATAGCTTAAATTGACAAGAGGCTCGAGTACTTTATTGTTACAAAATTTCAAGGCTTTATGACGCTCCAGTAAAAAGTTGCAAGCAATTGTATGTTGCACACTTTGATAGCTGTAGGACGTACCGTATAGAAGTCAGGGCCATTTGAAACTTTATCAGTGTTTGATTTGGGACTCAAGGGTCCCATAGCTTTGAGCGATAGCTTAAATTGACAAGAGGCTCGGGTACCTTATTGTTACAAAATTTCAAGGTTTTATGACGCTCCAGTAAAAAGTTACAAGCATTTGTATGTTGCAAACTTTGATAGGTGTAGGACGTACCATATAGAAGTTAGGGCCATTTGAAGTTTTATCAGTGTTAGATTTGGGACTCAAGGGTAGCATAGCTTTGAGCGATAACTTAAATTGACAAGAGGCTCGAGTACTTTATTGTTACTAAATTTCAAGGTTTTATGACGCTCCAGTAAAAAGTTTCAAGCATTTGTATGTTGCAAACTTTAATAGGTGTAGGACGTACCGTATAGAAGTTAGGGCCATTTGAAATTTTATTAGTGTTTGATTTGGGACTGAAGGGTAGCATAGCTTTGAGCGATAGCTTAAATTGACAAGAGGCTCGAGTACTTTATTGTTACAAAATTGCAAGGTTTTATGATGCTCCAGTAAAAAGTTACAAGCATTTGTATGTTGCAAACTTTGATAGGTGTAGGACGCACCGTATAGAAGTTAGGGCCATTTGAAGTTTTATCAGTGTTTGATTTGGGACTCAAGGGTAGCATTGCTTTGAGCGATAGCTTAAATTGACAAGAGGCTCGAGTACTTTATTTTTACAAAATTTCAAGGTTTTATGACGCTCCAGTAAAAAGTTGCAAGCATTTGTATGTTGCATACTTTGATAGCTGTAGGACGTACCATATAAAAGTCAGGGCCATTTGAAGCTTTATCAGTGTTTGATTTGGGACTTAAGGGTAGCATAGCTTTGAGCGATAGCTTAAATTGACAAGAGGCTCGGGTACTTTATTGTTACAAAATTTCAAGGTTTTATGACGCTCTAGTAAAAAGTTAGAAGCATTTGTATGTTGCAAACTTTGATATGTGTAGGACGTACCGTATAGTAGTTAGGGCCATTTGAAGTTTTATCAGTGTTTGATATGGGACTCAAAGGTAGCATAGCTTTAAGCGATTGCTTAAATTGACAAGAGGCTCGAGCACTTTATTGTTACAAAATTTCAAGGTTTTATGACGCTCCAGTAAAAAGTTACAAGCATTTGAATGTTGCAAACTTTCATAGGTATAGGACGCACCGCATAAAAGTTAGGGCCATTTGAAGTTTTATCAGTGTTTGATTTGGAACTCAAGGGTAGCATATCTTTGAGCGATAGCTTAAATTGCCAAGAGGCTCGAGTACTTTATTGTTACAAAATTTCATGGTTTTATGACGCTCCAGTAAAAAGTTACAAGCATTTATATGTTGCAAACTTTGATAGGTGTAGGACGTACCGTATAGAAGTTAGGGCCATTTGAAGTTTTATCAGTGTTTGATTTGGGACTGAAGGGTAGCATAGCTCTAAGCGATAGCTTAAATTGACAAGAGGCTCGATTACTTTATTGTTACAAAATTTCAAGGTTTTATGACGCTCCAGTAAAAAGTTGCAAGCAATTGTATGTTGCACACTTTGATAGCTGTAGGACGTACCGTATAGAAGTCACGGCCATTTGAAGCTTTATCAGTGTTTGATTTGGGACTCAAGGGTCGCATAGCTATGAGCGATAGCTTAAATTGACAAGAGGCTCGGGTACCTTATTGTTACAAAATTTTAAGGTTTTATGACGCTCTAGTAAAAAGTTACAAGCATTCGTATGTTGCAAACTTTCATAGGTATAGGACGCACCGCAGAAAAGTTAGGGCCATTTTAAGTTTTATCAGTGTTTGATTTGGAACTCAAGGGTAGCATATCTTTGAGCGATAGCTTAAATTGACAAGAGGCTCGGGTACCTTATTGTTACAAAATTTCAAGGTTTTATGACGCTCCAGTAAAAAGTTACAAGCATTTGTATGTTGCAAACTTTGACAGGTGTAGGACGTACCATATAAAAGTCAGGGCCATTTGAAGCTTTATCAGTGTTTGATTTGGGACTTAAGGGTAGCATAGCTTTGAGCGATAGCTTAAATTGACAAGAGGCTCGGGTACTTTATTGTTACAAAATTTCAAGGTTTTATGACGCTCTAGTAAAAAGTTAGAAGCATTTGTATGTTGCAAACTTTGATAGGTGTAGGACGTACCGTATAGTAGTTAGGGCCATTTGAAGTTTTATCAGTGTTTGATATGGGACTCAAAGGTAGCATAGCTTTAAGCGATTGCTTAAATTGACAAGAGGCTCGAGCACTTTATTGTTACAAAATTTCAAGGTTTTATGACGCTCCAGTAAAAAGTTACAAGCATTTGTATGTTGCAAACTTTCATAGGTATAGGACGCACCGCAGAAAAGTTAGGGCCATTTTAAGTTTTATCAGTGTTTGAATTGGAACTCAAGGGTAGCATATCTTTGAGCGATAGCTTAAATTGACAAGAGGCTCGGGTACCTTATTGTTACAAAATTTCAAGGTTTTATGACGCTCCAGTAAAAAGTTACAAGCATTTGTATGTTGCAAACTTTGATAGGTGTAGGACGTACCATATAGAAGTTAGGGCCATTTGAAGTTTTATCAGTGTTAGATTTGGGACTCAAGGGTAGCATAGCTTTGAGCGATAACTTAAATTGACAAGAGGCTCGAGTACTTTATTGTTACTAAATTTCAAGGTTTTATGACGCTCCAGTAAAAAGTTTCAAGCATTTGTATGTTGCAAACTTTAATAGGTGTAGGACGTACCGTATAGAAGTTAGGGCCATTTGAAATTTTATTAGTGTTTGATTTGGGACTGAAGGGTAGCATAGCTTTGAGCGATAGCTTAAATTGACAAGAGGCTCGAGTACTTTATTGTTACAAAATTGCAAGGTTTTATGATGCTCCAGTAAAAAGTTACAAGCATTTGTATGTTGCAAACTTTGATAGGTGTAGGACGCACCGTATAGAAGTTAGGGCCATTTGAAGTTTTATCAGTGTTTGATTTGGGACTCAAGGGTAGCATTGCTTTGAGCGATAGCTTAAATTGACAAGAGGCTCGAGTACTTTATTTTTACAAAATTTCAAGGTTTTATGACGCTCCAGTAAAAAGTTGCAAGCATTTGTATGTTGCATACTTTGATAGCTGTAGGACGTACCATATAAAAGTCAGGGCCATTTGAAGCTTTATCAGTGTTTGATTTGGGACTTAAGGGTAGCATAGCTTTAAGCGATTGCTTAAATTGACAAGAGGCTCGAGCACTTTATTGTTACAAAATTTCAAGGTTTTATGACGCTCCAGTAAAA
This sequence comes from Clusia tigrina, assembly GCA_920105625.2. Taxonomy (NCBI): domain Eukaryota; kingdom Metazoa; phylum Arthropoda; class Insecta; order Diptera; family Clusiidae; genus Clusia; species Clusia tigrina. Next base: position 584,238 of record CAKKTE020000288.1, read on the forward strand.
AGTTACAAGCATTTGAATGTTGCAAACTTTCATAGGTATAGGACGCACCGCATAAAAGTTAGGGCCATTTGAAGTTTTATCAGTGTTTGATTTGGAACTCAAGGGTAGCATATCTTTGAGCGATAGCTTAAATTGCCAAGAGGCTCGAGTACTTTATTGTTACAAAATTTCATGGTTTTATGACGCTCCAGTAAAAAGTTACAAGCATTTATATGTTGCAAACTTTAATAGGTGTAGGACGTACCGTATAGAAGTTAGGGCCATTTGAAGTTTTATCAGTGTTTGATTTGGGACTGAAGGGTAGCATAGCTCTAAGCGATAGCTTAAATTGACAAGAGGCTCGATTACTTTATTGTTACAAAATTTCAAGGTTTTATGACGCTCCAGTAAAAAGTTGCAAGCAATTGTATGTTGCACACTTTGATAGCTGTAGGACGTACCGTATAGAAGTCACGGCCATTTGAAGCTTTATCAGTGTTTGATTTGGGACTCAAGGGTCGCATAGCTATGAGCGATAGCTTAAATTGACAAGAGGCTCGGGTACCTTATTGTTACAAAATTTCAAGGTTTTATGACGCTCTAGTAAAAAGTTACAAGCATTCGTATGTTGCAAACTTTGATAGGTGTAGGACATACCGTATAGAAGTTAGGGCCATTTGAAGTTTTATCAGTGTTTGATTTGGGACTCAAAGGTAGCATAGCTTTAAGCGATTGCTTAAATTGACAAGAGGCTCGAGTACTTTATTGTTACAAAATTTCAAGGTTTTATGACGCTCCAGTAAAAAGTTACAAGCATTTGTATGTTGCAAACTTTGATAGGTGTAGGACGTACCGTATAGAAGTTAGGGCCATTTGAAGTTTTATCAGTGTTAGATTTGGGACTCAAGGGTAGCATAGCTTTGAGCGATAACTTAAATTGACAAGAGGCTCGAGTACTTTATTGTTACTAAATTTCAAGGTTTTATGACGCTCCAGTAAAAAGTTACAAGCATTTGTATGTTGCAAACTTTGATAGGTGTAGGACGTACCGTATAGAAGTTAGGGCCATTTGAAATTTTATTAGTGTTTGATTTGGGACTGAAGGGTAGCATAGCTTTGAGCGATAGCTTAAATTGACAAGAGGCTCGAGTACTTTATTGTTACAAAATTGCAAGGTTTTATGATGCTCCAGTAAAAAGTTACAAGCATTTGTATGTTGCAAACTTTGATAGGTGTAGGACGCACCGTATAGAAGTTAGGGCCATTTGAAGTTTTATCAGTGTTTGATTTGGGACTCAAGGGTAGCATTGCTTTGAGCGATAGCTTAAATTGACAAGAGGCTCGAGTACTTTATTTTTACAAAATTTCAAGGTTTTATGACGCTCCAGTAAAAAGTTGCAAGCATTTGTATGTTGCATACTTTGATAGCTGTAGGACGTACCATATAAAAGTCAGGGCCATTTGAAGCTTTATCAGTGTTTGATTTGGGACTTAAGGGTAGCATAGCTTTGAGCGATAGCTTAAATTGACAAGAGGCTCGGGTACTTTATTGTTACAAAATTTCAAGGTTTTATGACGCTCTAGTAAAAAGTTAGAAGCATTTGTATGTTGCAAACTTTGATAGGTGTAGGACGTACCGTATAGTAGTTAGGGCCATTTGAAGTTTTATCAGTGTTTGATATGGGACTCAAAGGTAGCATAGCTTTAAGCGATTGCTTAAATTGACAAGAGGCTCGAGCACTTTATTGTTACAAAATTTCAAGGTTTTATGACGCTCCAGTAAAAAGTTACAAGCATTTGTATGTTGCAAACTTTCATAGGTATAGGACGCACCGCAGAAAAGTTAGGGCCATTTTAAGTTTTATCAGTGTTTGATTTGGAACTCAAGGGTAGCATATCTTTGAGCGATAGCTTAAATTGCCAAGAGGCTCGAGTACTTTATTGTTACAAAATTTCATGGTTTTATGACGCTCCAGTAAAAAGTTACAAGCATTTATATGTTGCAAACTTTGATAGGTGTAGGACGTACCGTATAGAAGTTAGGGCCATTTGAAGTTTTATCAGTGTTTGATTTGGGACTGAAGGGTAGCATAGCTCTAAGCGATAGCTTAAATTGACAAGAGGCTCGATTACTTTATTGTTACAAAATTTCAAGGTTTTATGACGCTCCAGTAAAAAGTTGCAAGCAATTGTATGTTGCACACTTTGATAGCTGTAGGACGTACCGTATAGAAGTCACGGCCATTTGAAGCTTTATCAGTGTTTGATTTGGGACTCAAGGGTCGCATAGCTTTGAGCGATAGCTTAAATTGACAAGAGGCTCGGGTACCTTATTGTTACAAAATTTCAAGGTTTTATGACGCTCTAGTAAAAAGTTACAAGCATTCGTATGTTGCAAACTTTGATAGGTGTAGGACATACCGTATAGAAGTTAGGGCCATTTGAAGTTTTATCAGTGTTTGATTTGGGACTCAAAGGTAGCATAGCTTTAAGCTATTGCTTAAATTGACAAGAGGCTCGAGTACTTTATTGTTACAAAATTTCAAGGTTTTCTGACGCTCCAGTAAAAAGTTACAAGCATTTGTATGTTGCAAACTTTGATAGGTGTAGGACGTACCGTATAGAAGTTAGGGCCATTTGAAGTTTTATCAGTGTTAGATTTGGGACTCAAGGGTAGCATAGCTTTGAGCGATAACTTAAATTGACAAGAGGCTCGAGTACTTTATTGTTACTAAATTTCAAGGTTTTATGACGCTCCAGTAAAAAGTTACAAGCATTTGTATGTTGCAAACTTTGATAGGTGTAGGACGTACCGTATAGAAGTTAGGGCCATTTGAAATTTTATTAGTGTTTGATTTGGGACTGAAGGGTAGCATAGCTTTGAGCGATAGCTTAAATTGACAAGAGGCTCGAGTACTTTATTGTTACAAAATTGCAAGGTTTTATGATGCTCCAGTAAAAAGTTACAAGCATTTGTATGTTGCAAACTTTGATAGGTGTAGGACGCACCGTATAGAAGTTAGGGCCATTTGAAGTTTTATCAGTGTTTGATTTGGGACTCAAGGGTAGCATTGCTTTGAGCGATAGCTTAAATTGACAAGAGGCTCGTTTACTTTATTGTTACAAAATTTCAAGGTTTTATGACGCTCCAGTAAAAAGTTGCAAGCATTTGTATGTTGCATACTTTGATAGCTGTAGGACGTACCATATAAAAGTCAGGGCCATTTGAAGCTTTATCAGTGTTTGATTTGGGACTCAAGGGTAGCATAGCTTTGAGCGATAACTTAAATTGACAAGAGGCTCGGGTACTTTATTGTTACAAAATTTCAAGGTTTTATGACGCTCTAGTAAAAAGTTAGAAGCATTTGTATGTTGCAAACTTTGATAGGTGTAGGACGTACCGTATAGTAGTTAGGGCCATTTGAAGTTTTATCAGTGTTTGATATGGGACTCAAAGGTAGCATAGCTTTAAGCGATTGCTTAAATTGACTAGAGGCTCGAGCACTTTATTGTTACAAAATTTCAAGGTTTTATGACGCTCCAGTAAAAAGTTACAAGCATTTGTATGCTGCAAACTTTGATAGGTGTAGGACGTACCGTATAGAAGTTAGGGCCATTTGAAGTTTTATCAGTGTACGATTTGGGACTCAAGGGTAGCATAGCTTTGAGCGACAGCTTAAATTGACAAGAGGCTCGAGTACTTTACTGTTACAAAATTTCAAGGTTTTATGATGCTCCAGTAAAAAGTTACAAGCATTTGTATGTTGCAAACTTTGATAGGTGTAGGACGCACCGTATAGAAGTTAGGGCCATTTGAAGTTTTATCAGTGTTTGATTTGGGACGCAAAGGTAGCATAGCTTTAAGCGATTTCTTAAATTGACAAGAGGCTCGAGTACTTTATTGTTACAAAATTTCAAGGTTTTATGACGCTCCAGTAAAAAGTTACAAGCATTTGTATGTTGCAAACTTTGATAGGTGTAGGATGTACCGTATAGCAGTTAGGGCCATTTGAAGTTTTATCAGTGTTCGATTTGGGACTCAAGGGTAGCATAGCTTTGAGCGATAGCTTAAATTGACAAGAGGCTCGAGTACTTTATTGTTACAAAATTTCAAGGTTTTATGACGCTCCAGTAAAAAGTTGCAAGCATTTGTATGTTGCAAACTTTGATAGGTGTAGGACATACCGTATAAAAGTCAGGGCCATTTGAAGCTTTATCAGTGTTTGATTTGAGCTCGGGTACTTTATTGTTACAAAATTTCAAGGTTTTATGACGCTCTAGTAAAAAGTTACAAGCATTCGTATGTTGCAAACTTTGATAGGTGTAGGACATACCGTATAGAAGTTAGGGCCATTTGAAGTTTTATCAGTGTCCGATTTGGGACTCAAGGGTAGCATAGCTTTGAGCTATAGCTTAAATTGACAAGAGGCTCGAGTACTTTACTGTTACAAAATTTCAAGGTTTTATGACGCTCCAGTAAAAAGTTACAAGCATTTGTATGTTGCAAACTTTCATAGGTGTAGGACGTACCGTATAGAAGTCAGGGCCATTTGAAGCTTTATCAGTGTTTGATTTGGGAGTCAAGGGTAGCATAGCTTTGAGCGATAGCTTAAATTAACAAGAGGCTCGAGTACTTTATTGTTACAAAATTTCAAGGTTTTATGACGCTCCAGTAAAAAGTTACAAGCATTTGTATGTTGCAAACTTTGATAGGTGTAGGACGTACCGTATAGCAGTTAGGGCCATTTGAAGTTTTATCAGTGTTCGATTTGGGACTCAAGGGTAGCATAGTTTTGAGCGATAGCTTAAATTGACAAGAGGCTCGAATACTTTACTGTCACAAAATTTCAAGGTTTTATGACGCTCCAGTAAAAAGATACAAGCATTTGTATGTTGCAAACTTTGATAGGTGTAGGACGTACCGTATAGAAGTTAGGGCCATTTGAAGTTTTATCAGTGGTTGATTTGGGACTCAAGGGTAGCATGGCTTTGAGCGATAACTTAAATTGACAAGAGGCTCGAGTACTTTATTGTTACAAAATTTCAAGGTTTTAAGACGCTCCAGTAAAAAGTTACAAGCATTTGTATGTTGCAAACTTTGATAGGTGTAGGACGCACCGTATAGAAGTTAGGGCCATTTGAAGTTTTATCAGTGTTTGATTTGGGACTCAAGGGTAGCATATCTTTGAGCGATAGCTTAAATTGACAAGAGGCTCGAGTACTTTATTGTTACAAAATTTCAAGGTTTTATGACGCTCCAGTAAAAAGTTACAAGCATTTAAATGTTGCAAACTTTGATAGGTGTAGGACGTACCCTATAGAAGTTAGGGCCATTTGAAGTTTTATCAGTGTTTGATTTGGGACTGAAGGGTAGCATAGCTCTGAGCGATAGCTTAAATTGACAAGAGGCTCGGGTACTTTATTGTTACAAAATTTCAAGGTTTTATGACGCTCCAGTAAAAAGTTGCAAGCATTTGTATGTTGCACACTTTGATAGCTGTAGGACGTACCGTATAGAAGTCAGGGCCATTTGAAGCTTTATCAGTGTTTGATTTGGGACTCAAGGGTAGCATAGCTTTGAGCGATAACTTAAATTGACAAGAGGCTCGGGTACTTTATTGTTACAAAATTTCAAGGTTTTATGACGCTCCAGTAAAAAGTTACAAGCATTTGTATGTTGCAAACTTTGATAGGTGTAGGATGTACCGTATAGCAGTTAGGGCCATTTGAAGTTTTATCAGTGTTCGATTTGGGACTCAAGGGTAGCATAGCTTTGAGCGATAGCTTAAATTGACAAGAGGCTCGAGTACTTTATTGTTACAAAATTTCAAGGTTTTATGACGCTCCAGTAAAAAGTTGCAAGCATTTGTATGTTGCAAACTTTGATAGGTGTAGGACATACCGTATAGAAGTCAGGGCCATTTGAAGCTTTATCAGTGTTTGATTTGAGCTCGGGTACTTTATTGTTACAAAATTTCAAGGTTTTATGACGCTCTAGTAAAAAGTTACAAGCATTCGTATGTTGCAAACTTTGATAGGTGTAGGACATACCGTATAGAAGTTAGGGCCATTTGAAGTTTTATCAGTGTCCGATTTGGGACTCAAGGGTAGCATAGCTTTGAGCGATAGCTTAAATTGACAAGAGGCTCGAGTACTTTACTGTTACAAAATTTCAAGGTTTTATGACGCTCCAGTAAAAAGGTTCAAGCATTTGTATGTTGCAAACTTTCATAGGTGTAGGACGTACCGTATAGAAGTTAGGGCCATTTGAAGTTTTATCAGTGTTTGATTTGGGACTCAAGGGTATCATAGCTTTGAGCGATAGCTTAAATTAACAAGAGGCTCGAGTACTTTATTGTTACAAAATTTCAAGGTTTTATGACGCTCCAGTAAAAAGTTACAAGCATTTGTATGTTGCAAACTTTGATAGGTGTAGGACGTACCGTATAGCAGTTAGGGCCATTTGAAGTTTTATCAGTGTTCGATTTGGGACTCAAGGGTAGCATAGATTTGAGCGATAGCTTAAATTGACAAGAGGCTCGAATACTTTACTGTCACAAAATTTCAAGGTTTTATGACGCTCCAGTAAAAAGATACAAGCATTTGTATGTTGCAAACTTTGATAGGTGTAGGACGTACCGTATAGAAGTTAGGGCCATTTGAAGTTTTATCAGTGGTTGATTTGGGACTCAAGGGTAGCATGGCTTTGAGCGATAACTTAAATTGACAAGAGGCTCGAGAACTTTATTGTTACAAAATTTTAAGGTTTTATGACGCTCCAGTAAAAAGTTACAAGCATTTGTATGTTGCAAACTTTGATAGGTGTAGGACGCACCGTATAGAAGTTAGGGCCATTTGAAGTTTTATCAGTGTTTGACTTGGGACTCAAGGGTAGCATATCTTTGAGCGATAGCTTAAATTGACAAGAGGCTCGAGTACTTTATTGTTACAAAATTTCAAGGTTTTATGACGCTCCAGTAAAAAGTTACAAGCATTTAAATGTTGCAAACTTTGATAGGTGTAGGACGTACCCTATAGAAGTTAGGGCCATTTGAAGTTTTATCAGTGTTTGATTTGGGACTGAAGGGTAGCATAGCTCTGAGCGTAGCTTAAATTGACAAGAGGCTCGGGTACTTTATTGTTACAAAATTTCAAGGTTTTATGACGCTCCAGTAAAAAGTTGCAAGCATTTGTATGTTGCACACTTTGATAGCTGTAGGACGTACCGTATGGAAGTCAGGGCCATTTGAAGCTTTATCAGTGTTTGATTTGGGACTCAAGGGTAGCATAGCTTTGAGCGATAACTTAAATTGACAAGAGGCTCGGGTACTTTATTGTTACAAAATTTCAAGGTTTTATGACGCTCTAGTAAAAAGTTAGAAGCATTTGTATGTTGCAAACTTTGATAGGTGTAGGACGTACCGTATAGTAGTTAGGGCCATTTGAAGTTTTATCAGTGTTTGATATGGGACTCAAAGGTAGCATAGCTTTAAGCGATTGCTTAAATTGGCTAGAGGCTCGAGCACTTTATTGTTACAAAATTTCAAGGTTTTATGACGCTCCAGTAAAAAGTTACAAGCATTTGTATGCTGCAAACTTTGATAGGTGTAGGACGTACCGTATAGAAGTTAGGGCCATTTGAAGTTTTATCAGTGTACGATTTGGGACTCAAGGGTAGCATAGCTTTGAGCGACAGCTTAAATTGACAAGAGGCTCGAGTACTTTACTGTTACAAAATTTCAAGGTTTTATGACGCTCCAGTAAAAAGTTACAATCATTTGTCTGTTGCAAACTTTGATAGGTGTAGGACGTACCGTATAGAAGTTAGGGCCATTTGAAGTTTTATCAGTGTTAGATTTGGGACTCAAGGGTAGCATAGCTTTTAGCGATATCTTAAATTGACAAGATGCTCGTGTACTTTATTGTTTCTATATTTCAAGTTTTTATGACGCTCCAGTAAAAAGTTACAAGCATTTGTATGTTGCAAACTTTGATAGGTGTAGGACGTACCGTATAGAAGTTAGGGCCATTTGAAATTTTATTAGTGTTTGATTTGGGACTGAAGGGTAGCATAGCTTTGAGCGATAGCTTAAATTGACAAGAGGCTCGAGTACTTTATTGTTACAAAATTGCAAGGTTTTATGATGCTCCAGTAAAAAGTTACAAGCATTTGTATGTTGCAAACTTTGATAGGTGTAGGACGCACCGTATAGAAGTTAGGGCCATTTGAAGTTTTATCAGTGTTTGATTTGGGACGCAAAGGTAGCATAGCTTTAAGCGATTTCTTAAATTGACAAGAGGCTCGAGTACTTTATTGTTACAAAATTTCAAGGTTTTATGACGCTCCAGTAAAAAGTTACAAGCATTTGTATGTTGCAAACTTTGATAGGTGTAGGATGTACCGTATAGCAGTTAGGGCCATTTGAAGTTTTATCAGTGTTCGATTTGGGACTCAAGGGTAGCATAGCTTTGAGCGATAGCTTAAATTGACAAGAGGCTCGAGTACTTTATTGTTACAAAATTTCAAGGTTTTATGACGCTCCAGTAAAAAGTTGCAAGCATTTGTATGTTGCAAACTTTGATAGGTGTAGGACATACCGTATAGAAGTCAGGGCCATTTGAAGCTTTATCAGTGTTTGATTTGAGCTCGGGTACTTTATTGTTACAAAATTTCAAGGTTTTATGACGCTCTAGTAAAAAGTTACAAGCATTCGTATGTTGCAAACTTTGATAGGTGTAGGACATACCGTATAGAAGTTAGGGCCATTTGAAGTTTTATCAGTGTCCGATTTGGGACTCAAGGGTAGCATAGCTTTGAGCGATAGCTTAAATTGACAAGAGGCTCGAGTACTTTACTGTTACAAAATTTCAAGGTTTTATGACGCTCCAGTAAAAAGTTACAAGCATTTGTATGTTGCAAACTTTCATAGGTGTAGGACGTACCGTATAGAAGTTAGGGCCATTTGAAGTTTTATCAGTGTTTGATTTGGGACTCAAGGGTAGCATAGCTTTGAGCGATAGCTTAAATTAACAAGAGGCTCGAGTACTTTATTGTTACAAAATTTCAAGGTTTTATGACGCTCCAGTAAAAAGTTACAAGCATTTGTATGTTGCAAACTTTGATAGGTGTAGGACGTACCGTATAGCAGTTAGGGCCATTTGAAGTTTTATCAGTGTTCGATTTGGGACTCAAGGGTAGCATAGTTTTGAGCGATAGCTTAAATTGACAAGAGGCTCGAATACTTTACTGTCACAAAATTTCAAGGTTTTATGACGCTCCAGTAAAAAGATACAAGCATTTGTATGTTGCAAACTTTGATAGGTGTAGGACGTACCGTATAGAAGTTAGGGCCATTTGAAGTTTTATCAGTGGTTGATTTGGGACTCAAGGGAAGCATGGCTTTGAGCGATAACTTAAATTGACAAGAGGCTCGAGTACTTTATTGTTACAAAATTTCAAGGTTTTATGACGCTCCAGTAAAAAGTTAAAAGCATTTGTATGTTGCAAACTTTGATAGGTGTAGGACTCACCGTATAGAAGTTAGGGACATTTGAAGTTTTATCAGTGTTTGATTTGGGACTCAAGGGTAGCATAGCTTTGAGCGATAGCTTAAATTGACAAGAGGCTCGAGTACTTTGTTACAAAATTTCAAGGTTTTATGACGCTCCAGTAAAAAGTTACAAGCATTTAAATGTTGCAAACTTTGATAGGTGTAGGACGTACCCTATAGAAGTTAGGGCCATTTGAAGTTTTATCAGTGTTTGATTTGGGACTGAAGGGTAGCATAGCTCTGAGCGATAGCTTAAATTGACAAGAGGCTCGGGTACTTTATTGTTACAAAATTTCAAGGTTTTATAACGCTCCAGTAAAAAGTTGCAAGCATTTGTATGTTACAAACTTTGATAGGTGTAGGGCATACCGTATAGCAGTTAGGGCCATTTGAAGTTTTATCAGTGCTCGATTTGGGACTCAAGGGTAGCATAGCTTTGAGCGATAGCTTAAATTGACAAGAGGCTCGAGTACTTTATTGTTACAAAATTTCAAGGTTTTATGACGCTCCAGTAAAAAGTTGCAAGCATTTGTATGTTGCAAACTTTGATAGGTGTAGGACATACCGTATAGAAGTCAGGGCCATTTGAAGCTTTATCAGTGTTTGATTTGAGCTCGGGTACTTTATTGTTACAAAATTTCAAGGTTTTATGACGCTCTAGTAAAAAGTTACAAGCATTCGTATGTTGCAAACTTTGATAGGTGTAGGACATACCGTATAGAAGTTAGGGCCATTTGAAGTTTTATCAGTGTCCGATTTGGGACTCAAGGGTAGCATAGCTTTGAGCGATAGCTTAAATTGACAAGAGGCTCGAGTACTTTACTGTTACAAAATTTCAAGGTTTTATGACGCTCCAGTAAAAAGTTACAAGCATTTGTATGTTGCAAACTTTCATAGGTGTAGGACGTACCGTATAGAAGTTAGGGCCATTTGAAGTTTTATCAGTGTTTGATTTGGGACTCAAGGGTAGCATAGCTTTGAGCGATAGCTTAAATTAACAAGAGGCTCGAGTACTTTATTGTTACAAAATTTCAAGGTTTTATGACGCTCCAGTAAAAAGTTACAAGCATTTGTATGTTGCAAACTTTGATAGGTGTAGGACGTACCGTATAGCAGTTAGGGCCATTTGAAGTTTTATCAGTGTTCGATTTGGGACTCAAGGGTAGCATAGTTTTGAGCGATAGCTTAAATTGACAAGAGGCTCGAATACTTTACTGTCACAAAATTTCAAGGTTTTATGACGCTCCAGTAAAAAGATACAAGCATTTGTATGTTGCAAACTTTGATAGGTGTAGGACGTACCGTATAGAAGTTAGGGCCATTTGAAGTTTTATCAGTGGTTGATTTGGGACTCAAGGGAAGCATGGCTTTGAGCGATAACTTAAATTGACAAGAGGCTCGAGTACTTTATTGTTACAAAATTTCAAGGTTTTATGACGCTCCAGTAAAAAGTTACAAGCATTTGTATGTTGCAAACTTTGATAGGTGTAGGACTCACCGTATAGAAGTTAGGGACATTTGAAGTTTTATCAGTGTTTGATTTGGGACTCAAGGGTAGCATATCTTTGAGCGATAGCTTAAATTGACAAGAGGCTCGAGTACTTTGTTACAAAATTTCAAGGTTTTATGACGCTCCAGTAAAAAGTTACAAGCATTTAAATGTTGCAAACTTTGATAGGTGTAGGACGTACCCTATAGAAGTTAGGGCCATTTGAAGTTTTATCAGTGTTTGATTTGGGACTGAAGGGTAGCATAGCTCTGAGCGATAGCTTAAATTGACAAGAGGCTCGGGTACTTTATTGTTACAAAATTTCAAGGTTTTATAACGCTCCAGTAAAAAGTTGCAAGCATTTGTATGTTACAAACTTTGATAGGTGTAGGGCATACCGTATAGCAGTTAGGGCCATTTGAAGTTTTATCAGTGCTCGATTTGGGACTCAAGGGTAGCATAGCTTTGAGCGATAGCTTAAATTGACAAGAGGCTCGAGTACTTTACTGTCACAAAATTTCAAGGTTTTATGACGCTCCAGTAAAAAGTTACAAGCATTTGTATGTTGCAAACTTTGATAGGTGTAGGACGTACCGTATAGAAGTTAGGGCCATTTGCAGTTTTATCAGTGTTTGATTTGGGACTCAAGGGTAGCATGGCTTTGAGCGATAACTTAATTTGACAAGAGGCTCGAGTACTTTATTGTTACAAAATTTCAAGGTTTTATGACGCTCCAGTAAAAAGTTACAAGCATTTGTATGTTGCAAACTTTCATAGGTATAGGACGTACCGTATAGAAGTTAGGGCCATTTGAAGTTTTATCAGTGTTTGATTTGGGACTCAACGGTAGCATAGCTTTGAGCGATAGCTTAAATTAACAAGAGGCTCGAGTACTTTATTGTTACAAAATTTCAAGGTTTTATGACGCTCCAGTAAAAAGTTACAAGCATTTGTATGTTGCAAACTTTGCTAGGTGTAGGACATACCGTATAGAAGTTAGGGCCATTTGAAGTTTTATCAGTGTTTGATTTGGGACTCAAAGGTAGCATAGCTTTAAGCGATTGCTTAAATTGACAAGAGGCTCGAGTGCTTTATTGTTACAAAATTTCAAGGTTTTATGACGCTCCAGTAAAAAGTTGCAAGCATTTGTATGTTGCATACTTTGATAGCTGTAGGACGTACCATATAAAAGTCAGGGCCATTTGAAGCTTTATCAGTGTTTGATTTGGGACTCAAGGGTAGCATAGCTTTGAGCGATAGCTTAAATTGACAAGAGGCTCGGGTACTTTATTGTTACAAAATTTCAAGGTTTTATGACGCTCTAGTAAAAAGTTAGAAGCATTTGTATGTTGCAAACTTTGATAGGTGTAGGACGTACCGTATAGTAGTTAGGGCCATTTGAAGTTTTATCAGTGTTTGATATGGGACTCAAAGGTAGCATAGCTTTAAGCGATTGCTTAAATTGACAAGAGGCTCGAGCACTTTATTGTTACAAAATTTCAAGGTTTTATGACGCTCCAGTAAAAAGTTACAAGCATTTGTATGTTGCAAACTTTCATAGGTATAGGACACACCGTATAAAAGTTAGGGCCATTTGAAGTTTTATCAGTGTTTGATTTGGAACTCAAGGGTAGCATAGCTTTGAGCGATAGCTTAAATTGACAAGAGGCTCGGGTACCTTATTGTTACAAAATTTCAAGGTTTCATGACGCTCTAGTAAAAAGTTACAAGCATTCGTATGTTACAAACTTTGATAGGTGTAGGACATACCGTATAGAAGTTAGGGCCATTTGAAGTTTTATCAGTGTTTGATTTGGGACTCAAAGGTAGCATAGCTTTAAGCGATTGCTTAAATTGACAAGAGGCTCGAGTACTTTATTGTTACAAAATTTGAAGGTTTTATGACGCTCCAGTAAAAAGTTACAAGCATTTGTATGCTGCAAACTTTGATAGGTGTAGGACGTACTGCATAGAAGTTAGGGCCATTTGAAGTTTTATCAGTGTACGATTTGGGACTCAAGGGTAGCATAGCTTTGAGCGACAGCTTAAATTGACAAGAGGCTCGAGTACTTTACTGTTACAAAATTTCAAGGTTTTATGACGCTCCAGTAAAAAGTTACAAGCATTTGTACGTTGCAAACTTTGATAGGTGTGGGATGTACCGTATAGAAGTTAGGGCCATTTGAAGTTTTATCAGTGTTAGATTTGGGACTCAAGGGTAGCATAGCTTTGAGCGATAACTTAAATTGACAAGAGGCTCGAGTACTTTATTGTTACTAAATTTCAAGGTTTTATGACGCTCCAGTAAAAAGTTTCAAGCATTTGTATGTTGCAAACTTTGAGAAGTGTAGGACGTAACGTATAGAAGTTAGGGCCATTTGAAATTTTATTAGTCTTTGATTTGGGACTGAAGGGTAGCATAGCTTTGAGCGATGGCTTAAATTGACAAGAGGCTCGAGTACTTTATTGTTACAAAATTGCAAGGTTTTATGATGCTCCAGTAAAAAGTTACAAGCATTTGTATGCTGCAAACTTTGATAGGTGTAGGACGCACCGTATAGAAGTTAGGGCCATTTGAAGTTTTATCAGTGTTTGATTTGGGACTCAAGGGTAGCATTGCTTTGAGCGATAGCTTAAATTGACAAGAGGCTCGAGTACTTTATTGTTACAAAATTTCAAGGTTTTATGACGCTCCAGTAAAAAGTTGCAAGCATTTGTATGTTGCATACTTTGATAGCTGTAGGACGTACCATATAAAAGTCAGGGCCATTTGAAGCTTTATCAGTGGTTGATTTGGGACTCAAGGGTAGCATAGATTTGAGCGATAGCTTAAATTGACAAGAGGCTCGGGTACTTTATTGTTACAAAATTTCAAGGTTTTATGACGCTCTAGTAAAAAGTTAGAAGCATTTGTATGTTGCAAACTTTGATAGGTGTAGGACGCACCGTATAGAAGTTAGGGCCATTTGAAGTTTTATCAGTGTTTGATTTGGGACTCAAGGGTAGCATTGCTTTGAGCGATAGCTTAAATTGACAAGAGGCTCGAGTACTTTATTGTTACAAAATTTCAAGGTTTTATGACGCTCCAGTAAAAAGTTACAAGCATTTGTATGCTGCAAACTTTGATAGGTGTAGGACGTACCGCATAGAAGTTAGGGCCATTTGAAGTTTTATCAGTGTACGATTTGGGACTCAAGGGTAGCATAGCTTTGAGCGACAGCTTAAATTGACAAGAGGCTCGAGTACTTTACTGTTACAAAATTTCAAGGTTTTATGACGCTCCAGTAAAAAGTTACAAGCATTTGTACGTTGCAAACTTTGATAGGTGTGGGATGTACCGTATAGAAGTTAGGGCCATTTGAAGTTTTATCAGTGTTAGATTTGGGACTCAAGGGTAGCATAGCTTTGAGCGATAACTTAAATTGACAAGAGGCTCGAGTACTTTATTGTTACTAAATTTCAAGGTTTTATGACGCTCCAGTAAAAAGTTTCAAGCATTTGTATGTTGCAAACTTTGAGAAGTGTAGGACGTAACGTATAGAAGTTAGGGCCATTTGAAATTTTATTAGTCTTTGATTTGGGACTGAAGGGTAGCATAGCTTTGAGCGATGGCTTAAATTGACAAGAGGCTCGAGTACTTTATTGTTACAAAATTGCAAGGTTTTATGATGCTCCAGTAAAAAGTTACAAGCATTTGTATGCTGCAAACTTTGATAGGTGTAGGACGCACCGTATAGAAGTTAGGGCCATTTGAAGTTTTATCAGTGTTTGATTTGGGACTCAAGGGTAGCATTGCTTTGAGCGATAGCTTAAATTGACAAGAGGCTCGAGTACTTTATTGTTACAAAATTTCAAGGTTTTATGACGCTCCAGTAAAAAGTTGCAAGCATTTGTATGTTGCATACTTTGATAGCTGCAGGACGTACCATATAAAAGTCAGGGCCATTTGAAGCTTTATCAGTGGTTGATTTGGGACTCAAGGGTAGCATAGCTTTGAGCGATAGCTTAAATTGACAAGAGGCTCGGGTACTTTATTGTTACAAAATTTCAAGGTTTTATGACGCTCTAGTAAAAAGTTAGAAGCATTTGTATGTTGCAAACTTTGATAGGTGTAGGACGCACCGTATAGAAGTTAGGGCCATTTGAAGTTTTATCAGTGTTTGATTTGGGACTCAAGGGTAGCATTGCTTTGAGCGATAGCTTAAATTGACAAGAGGCTCGAGTACTTTATTGTTACAAAATTTCAAGGTTTTATGACGCTCCAGTAAAAAGTTTCAAGCATTTGTATGTTGCAAACTTTGAGAAGTGTAGGACGTAACGTATAGAAGTTAGGGCCATTTGAAATTTTATTAGTCTTTGATTTGGGACTGAAGGGTAGCATAGCTTTGAGCGATGGCTTAAATTGACAAGAGGCTCGAGTACTTTATTGTTACAAAATTGCAAGGTTTTATGATGCTCCAGTAAAAAGTTACAAGCATTTGTATGCTGCAAACTTTGATAGGTGTAGGACGCACCGTATAGAAGTTAGGGCCATTTGAAGTTTTATCAGTGTTTGATTTGGGACTCAAGGGTAGCATAGCTTTGAGCGATGGCTTAAATTGACAAGAGGCTCGAGTACTTTATTGTTACAAAATTTCAAGGTTTTATGACGCTCCAGTAAAAAGTTACAAGCATTTGTATGTTGCAAACTTTCATAGGTATAGGACGCACCGTATAAAAGTTAGGGCCATTTGAAGTTTTATCA